>JASUUJ010000211.1:0-742500 GCA_030449895.1 Citrus mangshanensis
GTTGTACTTTAGATGGTACGTATTGCTTGAAGCGAGGTAAGTATTACTTGTCCAAGCTCAAACGATCTTATAAAGCAAGTTAAGTAACATCGCAAGTTCTTAAAGACCTCACGTATAAAAAGAGAAATATTCATGTTCAAAGAAGGCATTTAACGAGAAAATGTAGTTCTATACTCAACATAAAATTCTCACAAATACGAGGAGCCAGGCTCACATTATCTCGTAGTATAGGGTCTGAGATTGAGAATGCTTTGTTGGATTTAGGAGCTAGTGTAAATCATTGCCTTATTCGATGTGTGAAACTGGACTTTGAAAATTACACCCAACTCGGTGGTGTTCTGAGCTTTACAGATCGGTCCGTAGAAAACACGCGTGGTATGGAGGACGTGCTTATACAGAGTGAGCAACTTTTATTTTCTGTTGATTTCAATGTAATTGACACTCGGCAATACGGAGATTGAGGAAACCACGTCCCGTTATTTTAGGCCGGCCTTTATTGGCAGCTGCGGATGCCTCACGTTCAATGCGGAATGGAAATATCTGATTGTCCTTGATGCGTGACTATGGGTGACGTCATGACGTTGCGAAACGACCTGTGTCTGCGTATGATGGAAATTGTTGATGTGGATTTAATACAAACGATAGTTGATAATACTTTTCTTTTAAACGTAGTAGTGATCATTTTCCTGAGCGTGTTTAACTTCCCGGCGCTTTGGTTTGGATTTTGTGTGTGAGATGATTACCGATGGTCCAGCCTCTTGTTCAGCGCCCATCGTAGACCTTAATAAATGGAAGTGAGAGTTGAACAACTTCACTGTGTCGAAGAAACTCGCTAAAATGTGAGAATCATGCAGGAAACTCGAGGATTCAAAACCATTGCCTTACTACCCAGGTATGCATTTTTTGGAAGAAAGTACTACTGCCCGATAATTATCATAATAAATCAACAAATGTGGCGAACAAAAGGTAAGTTGTTAGATGTTTTTAAAAATATGAAATGAGCATTAGGATGGACCGTAGTAAACGTTAAAGGTATAAGCATAGTAGGCTTTGCGTACATTACATTCACCTTGATGAAAATGCTAAACCTACTAGGAAATACAATCGGTTAAATCCCCAACTGAAAGAAAAGTTGTTAGAAATGAAATGTTAGCTATTAAACGCATGTATCATTTACTAATTTCTAATAGTTAGTAGATTGAGTCACATGCAAGTTGTCCTCAAAAATCGGGAGTCACAGAGTCGTTACCGTCATAGATAATGGTGCAATCTTTCATTAAAAGTGACTTCTGATGGCGATGTATGCATTGATTATAGAAAGTTGAATTACGTCGTGCGTAAAAGGCAATTTCATTTACCATTTATTGATCGAAATACTTGATGAGTTAGCCAGACCGTAGATTTTATTGCTTTTAGATGGCTACTCAGTTCTCATCCAATTCCCATACTTTTGAAGATCAGAAAAACTCACTCACTTCATTTTTGGCAGTGTACTTCGTTCCAGTTACGTATATAGGAGAATGCCATTTGGATTATGTAATCTTTGATACGTTTTGACGATACGTATTACAGCATTTTCTGATATGGTTAGACGATTCCTTGATCTTTATGGATGATTTTTTTATTTTGGTGACTGTTTGATCAATATTTACATCATCTAACACTTAGTGCTATGAGAGATGTGTCGAGAAGAATTTAATTAACTAAATTGGGAGAGAATGTCCGTTTATGGTAAAATAGGTATTGTTCTCAGTCGTCATTCGAGCAAATGTGAGAGTTGACAAAAGCCAAGAGTGGATCTCATTTCTAATCTTCGCCACGTGATCAGTAAGATGCTCGTAGGGCGTCTTGGTTTATGGGCGTTTCATTAAGATTTTGTGAAAGTTTACGAACCGCTTGTCGTTGCACTACTTTAAGGATGTCTGCTTTATCTTTGATAAATTCTCTTATTGCATTTAATGTGATTATTGGCAGTAAGCCGCTTTACCCATCATTATTTATTCGGAGGCTTACCATTTGAGCTCATGTGATTCGTTACGTATAAGAAGCGATTATTAGGACAAAGAGTTGAAGTCGAATTCCCATGTGGCCCCACTATACTAGTATGACATTGAATGATGCACGCAGCTATTCAACTCTTTGAAAAAGAAATGCTAGCGGTAATGTTTGCAGTAGAAAAATTTGATCTTATCTGGTTGTAAAATAATTATATTCAGGATAAATGCTTTGCTCTTAAATATCTTAAAGCCATGAAAGAACAGTGCAGGCTGGCGAGTGGCCGATAGTTGGGTGTTCTTGCAGGAGTTCGACTTGGAATTTAAAGAGATAAGGAAGAAACCTACTGAAAGAATGTTGTGGGTGAAACCGTCTCTAAATCTACATTTTGACACAATATGGAAACATTACCATTAAATGAGTCATTCCCAGGATGACAATTGATGAATGTGGAAGTATTACCAGTGGTATCTTGACATCATGAATTATCTTATCTTGGTCAACAGAGCATTGGACGAGCAAGACAAGGCTAAATTCTTTACGAAATAAAGAATTTCTTTTGGGATGACCCGTGTTGTTCAAGTATTGTGTAGGTCAAATTGTTAGACAGTGTGTCCGATAAATTGAGAATATTCTTTCGTTACTGCAATGAACAAACTGTGGAGGCCATTTCAGTCTTCGAAAACAACTAAGTTTCAATGTATTATTATATTTGAGGCAGCTTATACTTTTGTTCTTATGTGATAGGTGTCAACGAATGGGGAGCATTACGAGAAGGAACATGATACCACTAAATCAATTTTAGTGGTTGAGATTTTATGTATGAGGGTATGGACTTCATGGGACCCTTTCCCCACGTCTTTTTGGCCATCAATACATATTAGTTGTTGACTCGTATAGAAATGGGTAGAAGCAATTCCATCGTATAAATGATGATCCGCGAAATTGGTGATAGGATTTTGAAAAGCAACATTGTTTACGCTTTGGATTCCCCGCAGGCAATAATCGGTGATGGTGGTTCCCTTTTAACAAGCATTCAAAGCTCTTTTGACAAGTATTCAATCAACACGCAAAGTGGCGGCCATCATCCTTGATATAAGGTGGCAGTTGAGATCTCGAGAAATAAAGCACATATTAGAAAAGACGGTGATGCCAGACATAAAAGATTGGTCATTAAGACTTGATGATGCCTTATGGGCATATAGAACGGCTTTCAAGACCCTGATTGGGATGTCACCCTACAGGTTAGTATATGGAAAAGCTTGCCACCTACGTGGAACTCGAGGCATCGATCGTATTGGGCCATCGAAATTCAACTTTTGACATACTCAATGACGGCTCGAAGAAGAAGATTACATGGCGAGAACTTGAAGAAGTTCGCAATGCCATCTGAAAATGCCAAGATTTACAAGCATGAATGAGAAAGTCTTATGACAAGCAAATTATGAGGAAAATCGTTCACTCAGGGTTAGAAAGTGCTTTTATTCAATTCTTGCTTTTTCCTATTCCCGAGTAGAGATTCGCTCTCGATGGTCTAGTCACTTTATTGTTCATCTTTGTTTTCCACATTAATTAAGGACCGAAGAGCGATGTCACGTTTAAAGTTAATGGTCAAAGATTAAAGCCATATTTGAAGTCTATCATGGAGAAGACAGAAATAAATTTGAGTGACCAGCTAGATTTGAATTGATTTTTTTCTTTTCGTTGATTTGATTTTTCTTTCTTTCTTTTTATTATTCTTTTGCTAATTGAAATTATATTTTGCATAAGTGTGTTTGTTTTACCATTAAGTTTTCTTATCATTGTTAATCATGAGTACGTCTTAGGACGTTCTCCTGAACATTCTTAAATCACTTGACGTGTGTGAAACAAAACTCATCTGAAAGAAGATTCGATTTTGTAAAACACAACGCATTTGGGCTCTGACAACCACCGAGTTAGTAGCCTATGTTGAGAATCTAAGAAAGCCAACTACGAGATATTGAGAGAAGTGTTCTGACGTCCAGGAGTTGGAGGCTTGAGGTAAATTGATAAGAGGACAATTTTAATTTTCTTTGTGTGTTTTGATTTTTTGTTTGTGTGCTTTAGTTTGTTACCCGGTGAAGTGGCGGATAACGGTACTTCCGTGACAATCAAGTCGATTAGATTTCCAATAATTGACATTCGGCGAAAGTATGGGCGAAAAAGAGATTCTAGTGAAGCCATGGCGATTCCCTTCAAAAAATGCCCTCGCTTATCTATAAAGCTCGATGCAGCATGCGATTACTCATGAAGAATAACATACTGTGACATCCGTTGGTTAATCGAGGCTAAAATCGATTGGCGGGTGAGTTACCTCGAAAATTTATTGCATACATGCACAGTTTGTGTAAAGAAAATTATAAAAAAAGCAGCGAGCTCGAAAATTTATATTGCTTGTCATAAGTATGCCAGAATGAGATGCGATAAAAACCCATGTTCTTTAGGAATGGTGTCTGACAACAGGGAAGATAAGATTCAATTCATTAGGGATGGCTTGAATAAGGAGTCATTAGATGATATCCTTTTGTCTCTTGAAACGCATCCCGGTGGATATGTGCAGGCGATTCTCGGTTATGGTCATTATTCGAGAAAAAGAGCATGCACGCGATATAGTCTCGGGAATCGACTATAAACACTGTTTGCGAGTTATAGAAAAGCTGGATGGGAAGCCCATCTCGACCCGTAGAGGCGTTCAAGGCACATTTACGGACGTAAAGAGGAAGATGTAGTCGCGATCATGGCTACAGTAAATATCCTTTTACTTTATTGTTATTTTATTTTACTATTATTTTATTGTTTGCATTATTGTCTTTAATAATTTTATTATTGTTTGCTTTTTCCTTTTTACTGTTTCCTTTTTTACTCGCGAGCTATGTGCTTGTGCGTTATTTGTGATTGACATGTTACCTCATTCTTGTTTGTGATCCTGTCACCAGATTCTTAAATGTGATTTCTTTTTTTGTCAAGCACTCAAAAATTGTTTTTGAGAGTATCACAATAAGCGACTACTCCCGATAGACAATTCAGAACATTTGTGTGCTTTACGGATTTAAATATGGCAAACATAAAGAGTTCGTGGAGCGACCATAGATCTTGGTGAGCATAGTAGCGAAAATTACACTTGGTGTATGGAGGAGGTAGAGGGTTATCAAAAATGGTCTCGAAGCGGCTTTTATCGGAGGAAGTCAAGTGTTAGGCATCGTCCCAAGAGTCACAAAACCATTGGGCAATTCGTCGACTCGTCATTTGGAGAAGAGTTAGTCGTCTCGGGTATGCAAAAGAATAAGCGAAATGCTTAATCATCTTGATGCTTTTATTTTCCTTCGGGAGATCTTGCAACACTAAAAGCACTTATCACACTAGCATCTTGGGCCCATCTGCACATTCACCAGAAACTCATTGGTTTGTTAAATGTCAATAACTTTTATGATGGCTTTATCGCATTTCTTAACCATGCAATAAAAAACTATTTCATTCCTTCTAATGTGAAAAAACTTTTTATTTGTGCTCACTTGCTAATGAAACTATGTCATTTACAAACTTATAAAAGCGGGCCGGACCCACTGGACCTTTGTGTTGGAGCGCCTAAATAATGATGGTAGATGGCATAAAAGTACAAATTAGATTTAACTCTCGCTTGTAAAAATTTTCTTACGTGTTGCAGGGTGATGTCTTACAAACTACTTCTTTCTTTCAAGCATTGAGGACAATGTTTGAATCTGATTGAGGGAGGGAATAATAGACAATTGTAGAATTTTGGTTAAGTTTTTACTAATTTTTTTTTGAATACACTAAATTCTACTAACTTTTTGTGTTGAAAATGGCTGAATATGGAGTGTAGTGACTCTAGAAACGCATTTTCATCGTTTAAAAAAAATTAAAAAACAAAAAAAAAATCAGACATTTTCTTTTTCTTTATTATGTTTTTATGTTCATTTTTCTTCTTCTTTAATTTCTCATATAAATATATATTTTCAAATTTTGAGTCGAAGATGGTGAATATAGAGTGTAGTGCCTGAAGCAGCCTCTTAAGTTAAAAAAAAAACCATTTTCGTTTTCTATCATTTTAAGTGTAACTTTTCTAATTAGTTTTTATGCATCATTTTCACATTTCTGCATGCATATTTTCCTTTCATGTTTAGAATAGATTGGGGGGTAGAATGTTGTTTAAAAAAAAAATTTTGTGATTTGTTTCAACATTGGATGACATGATTAATTTCAAATTTTCGTATTTGTATTATCTTTGGTCTTAAGTGATGTTACGTTATGTTTGCTCTCATATGTTGATGTCGGAGACAAATATGAGTTCTTGAAGGAATAAACATGTCATAAATAAGTGTCAAGTGAGTTTTGAGCATTATTTTCTTGAGAGTAACTCTTTGAAAATTCTTTATACGAACAGCGGTTTATTATTTTATCACGATCTACAGATTTCTTTTGAGTTAACCCTTAAAAAAAAGAAAAAAAAGTGTGTTGCTTCCGTTTGGAGGCCATCTAACTAATAGATATGGAAGGTTATTTAGAGCCAAAAGACAATGGAAAGACCATCTTTGATCAGTTTGAGCGCTTTTTAGCCATCTTTTATTAAATATCCATAGTTAACTTTTGAGCCTTTAAAAAAAAAAAACTTTTCTTTGTCAAACTTATTATCTTGTTGCTCTGATTTGGAGTATTACGATATCTTACAAGTTCCATCACCTATTTATGTTTGAGAAAAATATAAATAATTATTTTTGTTTGGTGAAGTTATGCCAAACAAAAGCAAAAAAATTGTTGTTTAAAAATAATAATAACAATAAAGGTGAAATCACCTTGCACGAAAAAAATTCTCTGCATTTTTACTCGAGCATACGTTTTGTTTTCCTTATTTCTCTTCTTTGTTATCCATGTCCTTAACCTACATTCGTCCTAATAAAAGTCCTTCTTGATTTTAGGGAACTATAGTACGAAGTAGAAGTTAGTTATATTTAAAAAGATGTAGTGGTGCATATAAAAATAAATAAATTGGGTTGACTAACATTTTTATTTGACTTGAGATCGTATTATTTAGTAAGGGCATATTTATTTCATCTTGGTGAGGCATGTGATATCCTTTATTATTTTCTCTCAATTACCATTCATTGGGTATTTATTTTTATTGGGTTTAATTTCTTTGTGAGAGTATCACTACTTCCAGTGAGATTTTGGGGTTTGACATGTCATTCTTGAAAGTAGCTATAACCAAGTCTACTGGGCTGATTCATGTGGATGGTTGATGTGGGTGTGATAGTGCTTTAGACTGGAGATAATGCTTATACTTTTATTTGATTGCTATCATTAATCTGATTGAATAAACATGAGTGTTTCTAAATAATAATAAAAAATCATTTTGGTTTTGAATTTTGTTTTCGCTTTATTTGCTAGGGACTTGCAATAAGCTGGTTGGGGGGGTGTGTTGAGTGTTAGAAAATGTATATTTATAAAGGAGAAAATCGTCATTTTACACAACAAGTTTTACCAACACCTTTACTTTTATGAATTTAACCTTCTTTTGATTTAATTCCGTGTGTTTTATTTTAATTAAGTATTTTATGTATTTTAGGGGCATCATAGTCATTTCACAATAAACAAGAGATCAGATGGCAAAACAGACATCACTTTTGAACTCAGGACGGTCGAAAACTTTAGGAAGAACATAAAAGGAAAAATGGCATTGTTCACATATATGGTACTATTCACGTGTACGATACTGTATACATTACTGTTCACATAGACGGACGATGATGTGGCATTGACCGATGATATGGCATTGACTGATGAGGTGTCACGATCCTGTTGGACTAAAATTCTTATGTACTGTTGATGGTGACGTGGCAGCATATCAGTGGACCAAAAATCTCGCATCACGGTACATGCATCACATGATTATTTTCAACCAAAGCGCGTTCTTTATTGGGTCAAACCGTATTCGATCATCCACGTGGTCAAACGCGTCTTGATGCGATGGCGTAATGCAATCTAAGCGTCAAATTGTTTTTAATCTGATGGACATGATTTACTACATGTATCTATAAAAATGAGGCCTCTCCAATTTGATATCTACGAATCCGTTTTAGGATCGTTTACGTAATTCCTTCTCCATCTTGTATTTTCTACATATTTTAATAAATTTTCATTTTGACTCTAGTTCAATTATGAGTAGCTAATTTTCTTTCAAGCTTGGGTTGAAGGTGAAGTCTCAACATGTGTCATGGGCTTTATTTGGTAAATTTATTTTCTCTTCCCCTCTAGTTTTTGTGGATGTTTTGACTTCTCGTCGACATATAATAATAATGCTTGTCTGAATCTGCGGATTTCTTGGATTCTGTACTGAGGTTATTATTATTTGTCACGATAAGCCACCATATTTGATTAGAGTGTGGTTTATGAGGTTTGGATTCCCATTTAATTGGTATTAATAAGGAATATTTTGCCCGGGTGCGTGTTGATACGGATCAGGATACGTCAATTTAATAGATTTTCACTTGATTTATTAACGCCATTTTAATTCCAATTTTAAGATAATCTAAGTCAACTTTCTACAAATCCAACCACCCTATACAAATTAATTCTACATATAATTAAAATCGCTCACCGTGGGATCGAAACCGTCTCCATTAATGATAGATTCGTGTGACACGAGTTGATAAAATTTACACAACACTTATATGAGTATTATAATTCCCGTGTAGGAACATTATGATATTTTAATGTTTAAGTACAACATTTGAAGTCATTAAAATTAATATGTCCTAATTATTCCATTTTTATAATTTTAAGATGATGTGGCCATCCATCAACTACTCAAATGTAATAAACTTTAAGATTGACATCAAAACTCGAGTTACCAATAATACATAAAATAATAGAAGGTAAACGAACAAGAATAGTATTCCAGACGCCACATAAAAACAAATTTGTCACATAACAAATTAAGATATTTTTAATTTATGTACAATATATGGCAAATTAACATATCATTGTAGCATACTAATTTAATATTCTAGTAGCCTAATTAATAATGACTTATAAAATCCACGTATATTAGGTACTCATATATATAGTTGCATGCAAGTAGCACTAACATGTACATCTATTGCAGACACATATAAATTTAAGATGTAAAATTATTGACTAATATTAGGCATGTCATTAATATTAATAACACCATTTCTAGCACACTCAAAGAATCAGCCAAATTTAAAAGGTACATACTCTGATACCAAAATGTAAGAATATTTGATTTTCAAAGAACTTTCCTCTAACCATAGCTATCAGTTCCTCTGGATTTCATATTGTATTTTATAATTTAACTAGAATGTTTCAGTCTATCCGACACCAATATACCCATGAGTATATGGAATATATCGACTTAAGTTGTTGGATTGGGGGCCCTTAATTTTATTTTTTTTCCTGAAATTAGTTATTTTCTTCTCCCGTCAAGAAGAATATAAATACAATAAAAAGAGATGGGCCACAATCCCTCAATGTTCGTTAACTACCTTAACGTGTAAAAGATATTAGGAGTAGTGGATGTTAATATAACTTCTCTTTAAATTGCTTTTAAGTTTTTAAAATTTAAGTAAATATAAATAAGGATAAGAAGTTTAAATTAATTAATTAACTAATAATAATTATTAACTCTATTACATAGGCCACTTTAGGGCACAAAAATCACATAAATTAAAAGTGTCTTACACTAAGTTAGAACAATACAAAAGGGCGGCGAAGATGTCATTATTTTCATAAATGCAATGAGAAGTATTGTTGGAAAACAATGTTTAAATCATAATCTTAGGGAGACAGAGGAGGATTTGAGAGGTAGGAAGATAATTTTTCATTGGGAGAAATTAACTTCAGAAGCAAGAGTTTTTCTTTAATCAAACTTGGGTTGAGTGTTCTTCCCACAACAAAGGATGGGACTATTTGAATATACCAAATTACTCAATAACCCTATTTACTAAATAAACCCACCCTCAAATTTTGAAATTTCGAATTTTACTCAGTAAACCCACTTAAATATCTAATATTCCCTTACTAAACCCAATTTTTATAATAATGGTGATTTTATTCATTAAACCCATTAAATTCATTACAAAGCCGTTAAATTCTTCTGAAAAAAATTAACTGAATATAAGTCAACAAGTTTCTTCTGAAAAAATAAAAAAGAAGCAAAAGGAAAGGAAAGAAATTTATTGCTTTTAACATTTTAGAATACATTCATGATAAAGCAGGGTATGTTAAGGTTAGCATCGCATATGCATCCAACAGATTTTATTCTTTGGAATGTTCCAGATCAGTTTGTGAAATTATTTTGGACTAAAAATTGAAATGATAAAATGAATTCTATTAGATGTTATACTTATAAAATTAATACTTGCTATCATGTGGATTGATATTTGACTATTTGATTAATGCTTGTACATCTCGGTGTTGATAATTTGGAAGAATAAGTAATTGATTATTGATGAAATATTCTTTGATCACAACTTTAACAGATTTTATCACATTAATACTAAACTACAATTTGAAAAAATTAATAGACAACAATAATTGATTATTAATTTGAAATTTAATTAAATTTAGCTTGAGTGAGGGGCCATTCCCAAAGGATTTCAGTGTTGATCTCATCAATGTAATGCAGCTTAGAAATCTTGAACAGATCGGGGTTATGGACTAAGCATTGGAGAGCACTATTCATAAAACAAGTATTCCCCATATTCTACAACCTTGCCAAATCCCCCTTCTCTCATTTCTGAGTTATAGGAATCATATCCATCATCCATATCCATGAGCGTTGAGCCAAAAGAACGACCGAATGGCATGCCAACATTAAAGCAAAAAAATAATAAATAAACATATGAATAGTATTATAAATCAATTGTCTAAAACTATTCTATTTGTAGTAGCCACCTTAGCACTTATAATTTCTCTAAAATGTTGTATTTGAGAAGTATATGAAGTCTCTCATCCGTTTGCGATAGGGTGATGATATGTGCCCCAATCAAGTGTTATAGGTGGAACATGATCTATAAAAGCTTATAATTAATAATAAAAAATTATATATGGAACAACATTAAATTAATAAAATAAAAAATTATACCTCAACAAAATGATTGCCAAATACATAGCCACGAGCAATATTTCTGTGAGATAGTATATGCACTGGCTCAGATCTCAAAGGTAAAAATGCAAGGCATGTATTGAGGACAAGTGGAATAAGACAACATTATAGCATGATGCTATAAGATGACCCATGTTAGGCATAATCATCCATCGATCAGACAACGTTGGCCAATTCTCATAATATGAAACAATGTGAATAAGCACGTTCACTCTTTTAGGTCCGTCTAATTTGTCATAATCATCTAAGTGAGAGTACAACTCATTTAGTAAATCTTTCCTCACTTGTACCCATCCATCCTCACCTAAGCTATTAAGTCAGGTATTGCTTTAAAACCACAGTTACCATCAGCTACAACATCTTTAATGTAATGAATATATGATTGTAATCCAACTGAAAATTCATCAATAAACATAATTGATTTGATTGGCATGCTCTTGTTAACCTGCAAATATAAGTATTATATATAATAAAAAAATTTAAATTAAATGACTTACTAAATAACTTAAGTATAAATTTGTATTACCTTTGTTTTCGGTCATCCTCTATGTTTAACTTTAGCTTTTGATATAGCAGCTATAACTAAATTATTCTTCACATTAAGTGAACAACTTTCTTGGCACGATAATATTATCTCAAGCGGATGGGTCTAGCGGGTAGAAGTATCGACTTTGATAGATGGTCGACCTCGTGTTCTTGTCTTCATACGGATCTAAAGAAAGGTACACCCAAGATTGGCTACAAAATATCTAAGCTGGATTTTAATCGAACTCTTATTAAGCAACAATCAACTCAAACTCAGGCTAGCAACTTAACTCCACCTTTAAGCTTCTTGTCTTCACGTCTGGATCAATTCTCTCAAGTGGAATAGGTTGACATTTTTTTGTATTATGCAATCTCATAAGCACATGGTAAACCATGTGTTTGGCAAACAACACACCCATGTAGAGTGGTCGACCCTAATAGAAATAGCACGTTTCAGTTCACTAAGGATTATATTTAATGCAGTTATAGAGATGAAGCCTGAAATATGTTTGAATTCTGCAGGCTTGAATTGATGTTGAACAATTGTCAAACTTGTCTCAAATGATGCTTTAATATCTGTATGTTGTAACTGAAGTAAATTGTGTATATTTGCCTATGATGTCTCAAAGTTTCCTTGACTTGTGGAAAGATACTTCTTTAACCTTGAATGTGCACTTTCAACCCTATTAAAAAGATAATAGTAAAAAAAATTAATAATAATAATAATAATAATAACAACAACAACAACAACAACAACAACAACAACAACAACAACAACAATGATAATAATATAATGAATAAATTGAATAAGTAAAACAATAAGTTATTGGTAAAATTAAAATGTTATATACTTGTTTGTTGTTAAATTTCCAAAGTGCATAATTTTTTTCTGTCCATGCTGAAACAAATCTTTCTTCATAGTTGTTCAACTATGTATCTATTACATATTCCATCACCGCTGGAAAAAAAATGCAAAATCTCTCTACATGGTTTTAAAGTGGTTAATGAATTCAATTTCATTTGAAGATAACATCAATAAGTTCCAACTCATTATGAACTTCTCCCACTTATCATTTACTGCAAATAACTTCTTGCATTTTGCCATAATATTCCTACTGATATGCCATCTACAAAAAAAAATGATTTGCATCAAGAAATATTTTCTCAATGGCGTTCATTAAAGTCAACTCTCTATCAGTGACAATGACCCTAGAAAAAAGTCATTGTCCATTAAACCCCTCAATCTATCTACTGCTAATGTGTAGCTATCTTCCCACTCATAACTTAGGTATGCATAAGCAGCATTAAAAGTCATATCAGTTGATGTGACTCCTATAATCTCAAATAAAGAAAGATGGTATTTATTGACTTTATAAGTACAGTCCTTTAGCAAAGCACTTGGAAATAAATGTAACAACTCTATGCTCTTAAGGTGTGCCCAAAATAAGTCTTTCACAATATATGTATTGTCATATCAACTATGCCACTCAATGTAATTATGTTCAGATAACTTACTCAAATGTTGTTGCATTTGTGATCAGCCAGCAATCTCAATCACCTTATATCTCTGCTGTGCATTGTATATTGACTTCATTGTAGAAACATTAAAAATAGATATATTCTTTTTAAAAGTGACTAAAATATCTTTTGGTTGTACCATATTTTTTGACATGTCAACTAATATGGATGTTTCTTCAGCAATTAGTTGCCCTGTAAATGAGTGCCCTTCAAGATGTTTTGAAATTGGATGATTATGGACTCTGCGCGTTACCTTTAGCATCCAGTCGTTTTAAGTGTCTAACTTTCGACCCTTTAATTTAAAAGGGCATCCTCATTTTTTTGTACTAGTTATTATCAATTTTGAATCTTTTTGGTTGTCTTTCTTCTTTATTTTTCATATTTTCCACCTCTCCCATGACAAAAAAAGATACTTGGTCTTTTACCACCACAAAATCTCTTGATGACAACCATTATACCATTTTTCTTTCTGACATTACGAGTCCACTGAAGCTTGAATATCTAGATAGAAAGAAATCTCATGGAAGTTAAATAAAATTTCATTAAAAAATCCAAAATTAATTACAAACTAAAGTTACCTCATGAGTTGTAAATTCACTGCTATAATCCATCACACAATGTGCATCAGAATTGGTAGATTTGATGGAAACATCATCCTGCATATAATAAAATATCATTGTTAAAACTACAAACTACATTTAAAAAATCAGTTTTATACGACACATAAGATTTATTGTTTACTATGCAAGACCTTCACAATAGTACTAGCTGACAGAATGAAGGAAAAGTAGCATTCTATAAAGTAGGGGTGTTCAGAATCCAATCCGATCCATTTAATCAAATCCGCTCAATCCGATCCGTATAAATCCGATCCGTGTTGGTGGATTAGATATGGATTGAAAATTTAAAAATCATGATCGATGGATTGGATATGGATTTACTTACCGTAAATCATGAGAAATCGTGAATCAAAAAAATAAAAATATATATATATAATTAAAAAATTATTAGAAATTTAATTAAAAAATTATAAATGTAACATTATATAGTTACATAAGCACTATAACATATCTTACCCATTACCCAATAATAATATAAAATGAAAAATAATTAAATAATCAAATATACAAATATAACTTGTAAAAATTATAAAACAAAATAAAAGTAAAGTCACACTATGTAAAAGCAAAGTAACATAGCATGAAGTCACCAACAATTTGCAAACAAAAATCCTAAGCTTCTCGCCGTCCGCACACTAGCAACACTCAATACTGGTTGGATACACTCTCGACACGGATTTGAAGAACATCGGCCACGCGATTCCGGCGAGTGCAAGCCATCTTCTTTCCCAAGTCCATCGAGTCACTTCACTAGTTCCAGCTGAACAATTTCACTATCACAACCTTCAAGATCGCCACCCGTACAGCTTCTCCTGGTTCCCATCGTGGACGGCTCCGTAATCACCACTTTTAAACGCACAGTAAAGGATCAGACTGTGTTTGGTTTCCGAAACTTCGTCATTTCAATTAATTGTGGCTTTATTTGAACAATTAATTTCAGTGTTATATTAACGTATTATTGTAACTATTTTTGAATAATTAAGCTTGATGTGTTATATTTCAAAACTTTGAACGTATTATTGTAGCTTTATTTGAATAATTAGTCTCGATGCGTTATATTTTGAAACTTTGAATGTATTATTTTAGCTTTATTTAAATAATTAATTTATTTAAATTTTATTCAATTTTAAATTTAATTGGTAGCAAAATTATTTTTATATTAGATTTTTTTATTTCATTAGTTAGAGAGAACTAAAAATTTTTAATTCGAAAACTAATGCACAAAATGGTGGATTGGATATGGATTGAGTCAAATCCGCTTAGATCCATGAGGGCGTATGGATTGGAAATGGATTGAGTCAAATCCGTGTCCGATCCGAATGTATGGATTGGATATGGATTGAATTTTATCAATCGGTGGATTGGATTGGATTGGATTGAAAAATTATAATCCATAAAATCATGGATTGGATTGGATATGGATTGATGTCGTCAAGTAAAATCATCCGCTTGAACACCCCTACTATAAAGCTTATAGACATAAACCAAAGACAAAACAAAACTAAAGCGATATAATTTTCTTAGTATTAGATAGGTGAAAATAACAATTACTACCAAAAAAAACATAAAGTTGTCGAAACAAACTATTAAAAGAAGTGAACCTTGACAAATAGGTTAAATAATGCTCAGAAGCAACTGGCTCCATCTGTGCTTTAATCTGCTCACTTGCATCCAAAATTGCAACTCCATAAATATTAGAACTTGCAAAAGCAATTGTTAGTGACGCATTAGGAACCTAAATTATTTTGGCAAATTCAAATAAAATAAGATATAAGTACGACAACTACTATTTATTAGGCTACCAAAAACTAATTAAAGGCAAAGATCAGTGCATAAGAGAGAGAGAAAAGTCAAAGAATCAAGCATTAAAGTGCACAAGAAAGACTTATGCAATTAAACAAAAAGTCAAAGAATCAAGTAAAATTTGTCTCTTATTTCTTTAAAATACTAACAGTTAAAATATTTTATGGTTATAAAAATAAACAAAAAAAAAGATCAGAGATAGTTGTTTAAAGGTATTTGAAGTTGATTTATAAAGGACACCGAAAGAAAACCTCCAAGGACAAGAAACTACTTTCTTGGAGTGAAAAGAAAAATCTTTGATGAAGGACACCAAATATTTGTTTGTTTGTTACTATTGACGAAGTCTCACATGCATGTGGAGTTTACTAGCAGGTTTTGAATGTGTCTCTCTATCAATTTCGAATGGAAAAGGAAAAAAATAAAAATCAAATGTAAATAAAAAAGTTTCATACCTGTTCATCATTCAAATTATTGTCAATATTGTTTTGTTCCTTTATAAAATCAATATCCATCAAATCAATAACAACCAACTTTGTTATTCTTAATCGAATCACATGTGCCCATTTAACAAAAATATATGGCTTGATAGAAGAATCACACCTCTTGATTGATTAGGGTTTAATGAAAATCTTATTAAGGTCCTATAAAACTATGTTGAATATAAAGATGGGTTCAATGAGTAAAAATTCTGGATTTTTTCCTTTTTATTATATTCTAATGTCCATAACTATAATTTAATTTAGGGTATTTTAATCATAAAAAAATTATTTTTAAAAACGGGTTTATTGAGTAGTTTGGTGGTTTTAAATAGCCCTACTCCACAGCCAAATAATCCTAAATTTCATTAGGTTTTAATCTCAAATGCTAATAAAAATGCAATATTTTGTTTGCAATGTCTATAAAATATACATTAATTAAAAATATTTAAAAATATAAAATGAAAGAAAAATATCGGATTATTATTATTATTATTATTATTATTATTATTATTATTATTATTATTATTATTATTATTATTTTACACCAAACCCTATTTTATTTACTATGTAATGAAGTTTTAATTATGCTTTTAGAATTGCCAACGGCAATATTTTTGTTTGCAATGTGGTAACTTTTAGATGTTTATATGTTATGTATTTGTTGAAATACTTATTTGAATTTTTATTTAATAAAAAAAGACTCTATAAATTATAAAAATAAGAATAAGTATTTTTATTATTTTTATTTTTATTTCGATTTATATAATATATTTAATTTATAATAAATACATAAAAGTATATTTGAAAATAAGAGTAATATTATAAATTATGGTAACATAAAATTATTGATTATTATAAAAACAATAGAGGGTAAGTGATATATATTAATTTCAATATCTCCTAATTTTGGGATGTCTAACACTACTCTTTATTGTAATATTACAATATTCGTAAATAATTTACTATTACAGACAAGCTAACACCCGTCTAACATGCCATTCTAAGTGTTGGCTTCAAAATTTGGAGAAGATTTTCAATTTTATTTACAGAGAAGCCATTACATACATAACTGCCACGGTTCTATTTACAGGTTTGGCACTATAGTAATTTACAAGTTTTCCATTCCATATAAATTTAATTCAAACCCAATAACTCATCATACTAACTAAAAGTGCTTTTGTTTCCCTCTAATTTTTCTTCTTTTAAATTTAATAATCTACCCCTGCCCCATTTTGAACTTAATAATTTAAATATTGAAATTCAAAACCCAATAAATACAATGAAACCTTTATAAAATAATATTATTGGAATTAAGAAAAAATATTATCTTAGCTATGTTATATATTATTGTTTTAGGTTATATATTATCAATAAAACAATTTGTTAATTTATCAATAAATGAATGTTTATAAATTTATGAAGAATTTATATTTTATTTATTTGTGTCATTTTTGTATGTGTACTTTTCAATTACCAAGATATGTTTCTAAAAAAAGAAAGAATAATAATAATAATAATAAATTTTATGAACATGTACATAGAAGTGAAAAAAATTAATGTAAGTACATTGTACATAGACATAAGATTGATGTGATGTACGTAGTTTTCAAATGTAATACCCTAAAAGATAAAGTGTTTCAAATACTTAAAGTACTTAGAATATAAACTCTATAAATGCACTAGTATATAAACTCCATAAATACAAGTCACTAGTTTTATTTTTAGTCTCAAATCATTAAACAAATATTTTGAAAAAAATAGAATTGAGAAAATTAAAGTTGTCAAAAAAATCCTTAATATTATAAAGTTTAAATGTTATTTATTATTAATATTTTTTTATTTTGATAATTACTAATTTACATTTTCATCGGGCCCTAAGGTATTCAAAAAATTATTATTTATGCATTTAGCGAGATCATTAATTTAGTACATTTGCCCCAAGTTGGGAATTGAAAGAATTTATTATTTAATTAAGGTTATTAATTTATCGAATACTCATTTTTACCAAGGTTTTATTGTATATGATTATAAAAATAAAAATTGTAACTAAAGTCAAATAGTAATTAAAATAAATTGAAATAAATTAGCCATATATTAGAAAATTAAAATACACATTTTACTTATCAATTATGCATATTGTTGTGCAAATTTTCTTGCACTTGCAAGCACATGAACCTATTGTAGTATAGATAAATAATGACGAGTGTCGATCATACGAGAAGGTAGATTTAATTATGTGTGAGGTTAAGTTTCCGAGTTTATATGCGAATTGGTTGGATATGATTTTTGAACAGTACTAAGATTTAAACTAAAAAGATGGTGGAATAGATTAAAGATGAAACAACACTTCATTATGAGCTTATTATTCCTTTTTAGTTCCTATTAGTTTATGAGGGGGTATTTCCACTCCTCATAGTCCTCATTCTGGTAAATATAATATCAAGCACTTATTATGCCAAGGGAAAATAATCTTCTGCTAAATATGATGTCAAGTATACTTTGTACTAGGTGATAATAATCTCACTATTGTAATGTCGCAACACCATCCACTAAATAACTTAGATGTATTTTCTATCAATATTGAGTCAAGACAAACCACGAATACTAGAGAGGATTTTCTCGCTAATAAATTAGTGTAAAGTGCTTGTCGTACCAAATAGAAATGATCTTACACTAGGGAGCCAATATATTGTACAAAATCTAGACAAGATTATTACTATCTGTCAACGATGAGTCAAAATAATCCACATAAATCAGAGAAAGAGTTAATAAACTTACTAAATTAAGCTCATGGACCATGTTGAGACTTCACCTTTCACTCAAGCTTGAAACTAAATTAGCCACTCATATTGAACCACATGTAAAATGATAATTTTATACTAAAATACATAGAACATAAAAGATAGAAAGAGAATTACATAAAATGGAGCTAAAATTTTTTCTCAGAATTGTTGGATTAATGAGGAAGAGTCCTCTATGTTAATGAGACTTAGAGTATAAATTGCAAGGTTCTTTTATTTATTTTTTTTTCTCTTTTTTATTATCATTATATATATATAAGAGAGAGAGAGAGAGAGAAGAGTGCAACACTTTTCTGAAAAAGAAAAAATTCTCTATGTTTTTCTCAAATATAAATAGGTAATGGAAAACATAAAATATAGGGTAGTACACCAAGTTGGGGCGGGATAAGACAATAAGTTAACAAACAAAAAGTTTTTTTTTTTATAGGCATAAGAGAGGTAATTATTGATATTTCACAATGGGGATGGCTAGAAAAGGGTCAAATGGATTAAAGATGGTGTTTCTGTTATTTTTTAGAACTCTAAATAGTCTTTTATATCTACTAATTCAATGGACTTCTAGATGTAACAACACACAATTCTCTTTTTTTTTTCATTGAGTGGGCTCGAAAGAAAAAGATATAGATCACGTATAAAATAATAAGCGATAAACTTGGAAAAATGGTTACTCTCAAGAAAAATGATAGGCTTAAAAACTCACTCGGAACTTATTATAACATGTGCATTTCTTCAAATAACTCAATCAATTTCACTCATCAAATTTCTAAATTCACACTCGTCACTAATATCAATATATAAAGTGGGTGTAACATAACTCAAAACTAAAGATAATACAGATACTAAACTTTAGAGATAATTCAAATACTAAAATTTAGAAATTATCATGTCATCAATATCAAAATATCACATAAAATGCCTTAAATTTTATTTTTATTTTTATTTTTATTTTTAACTATCTTTGCCAAGACTAGGAAGATGTGTTTCTAGAGTAACTAAACTCTATATTTGGCCATCTTCAACTCAAAAATTTAGAAAATGTTATTTCACAAGTACGAGAAAAAAACTATCAGTTATTTTGCAACTATCAACTATTATCTCTCCCCAACTAGAATGAGACATTGTCCTCAATATCTAAAAAGAAAAAAAAGTAGATTTTAGAAGATATCACCTGAATGCTGCAACATAAGAAAATATGTACAAATGGAAGGTTAAATCTAATTTGCACCTCTTAATACTACTATTGCTATCATCATTAGTTGACCAATCCAACGCAAAGGTCCTAAGATCTTATTCTAGTATGTAAGTTTGTAAAAGATCTAGTAACTTGTTAGTAGTAGAAGCATAAATAAGAGCTTTTCCACTGTGAATGGAATGAAATGATTCTTAACTATATCATGAAGAAATACTATCAAACCATCATAAAAATTATTAACATTTAATAAGCGATGGGTTTTGACAAATGTTCAAAGGGCTAAGATGCAAATGTAATCAATGCCTCCATAGTTGCAAGATCTCCTAGCTATAAAATGATAGGGTTCGTATGGTTTAACATCTTAGACATTTAGACTTAAATCATGATTACTTAGAAAGTAAATGACATGTTTTTATTACATTTAGTAATGTTTTGCATGAACATCCATTTTAGTTTACTTTTAATGAGTTTTGTTTGATAGAGAATGAATTGTGTGCTTAGACCATATACATAATTGTAGGTTATCGGAAGTTCAAATTTCAAGAAAGGAATGCGACCGCAATAGGCTTGTAAAGATAAGGAAAGAATTTGGTAGAAAGAATTGAAACAAGCATGGAACAATGCAAATGCTGAAGTTGTTATTGTAGCAATGTTGTTGTAGCACCGTTACTATAGCAATCCTGGAGCATTGACAGAGAAGATTTCGCACAAGATACTATGAAGATAGCGATCTAGAGTTTCCTAAACTGGAAGATGCGCGCCCTAAACTTCCGGTTGCCCTAATTCTAAGATATAAAACAAGCACAAATGCAAAGAAAAAAGGCGGGAGCCATCATTAGAGAAAAAGAATAGAGAAACAAAACAAGAGAAAACAAATATCAAGAGAGAGAATTGGCGATTGCAATAAAGTATTCAAGAAGAACATCACGCGGATCTCACTCTTATTTATTGTTCTCTTGCTTTTATCTTGTTATGATAGATTGTTTGATGGCTCCAACTATTTTGATTATTGTTTTATCGCAAATTATGAACTAAATTTACTTGTGGTTGAGTGATAAACAAACTTGATGGTTAGTTGATTGATATTTTATGTTGCTGCATGTTTGCTATAGCTCGTTGTTTTTTATAGTAATTATTTCAATTCACTATTTCGGCTGACCACCTATTTAGTGGTACTAGCTAAGAAAAAGCCTAAAAAAGGCATGTCTTAGTGGAGCATATCAGAACAATACTTGGTTTTAAATTGAGTTTCCTGAGTTGGGTTTAACTTGATTCGAAAGGATCATGCTTAATCTAAAATTAGTGATGAACTAGATATAGAGATTCACCTTGTAGGGTAATTAAAATCTAAAACATGTAATGTTGTATCTGATGTTAACATAACAATTGGTCAATGTTAAGTTGCATCTAGGTATAAGACATCCAGCATGCGACAGCTGAGGATATATAAGAATTTTGCCCAGTGTTGTAGCAGATGTTGTAGCAATTGAACCAAACATTAGAAAATAGTCAAAATCATTAAGTGAGTTTAATCACTCAACTACTCCATTCCTTGGTTACATCATATATTTCTTTGTGATAATTTATTTTATTGCATTTTTTTATCTTAATTAGTTCATTAGTTTAATAATTTGTTTTAATTCTAATTTAGAATAAAAATTGCACTGATAAAATTGTAGTAGCAATTCTCATAACAACAATCCATGTGGAGACGATATTGAATACTTATCATTATATTTCTTGTTGTGTACACTTGCACATTGACACCAATGGCATTAGAAAATCTATAACAATATTCTTTCTTACATACTTGGGACGACTAGCTCTTCTTCAATCGGTGAGCCGAGTAGACATCCCAGATATTTTAGGGCTTTTGGAATGATACCGAGCACTTGGCTTCCTCTAGTATAAACATGTTCGAAAATAAGTCTTTGTAACCCTCAGTCAGCTCCCCAATATATTAGATGTATTTTTGTCTCTGTTAGTACTTGACTAAGATCTATAGCTACTTGAACAAAGTCTTTGTATTTTCCATAACGAAAGCCAGAAAGCACCCATTGAGACAATTCTCAAAAATAACTTATGAGTGTTTAAAAAAAAAGCTCGTATTTAAAAATCTGGATGACAAAAGCAATGATACATAACTGTAAATAGGTTGGTGTATTTGTCAAATGACACTTCAAGTTCGTGGCGCAAAAGTAAACTATAAAAAAAGGAACAATAAATAGATATAAAATCACACCATTAAAAAGAATAATATAGTTGATAAAAAAATAGTAAAACAAAAGAATAAGTATTGGTAGTTGTGACTGTGACTCACATCTTCCCCTGATTTTACGTTCAGAAACGACTTGAGCACTCTTTATAGGTCAAGGATAGGCTTCCCATCCAGTTTTCTTATAAATTGGCAAACAAGGTCGTTTATAGTCAAATCCCTGAGACTATATTGTACACGTTCTTTCTAGAATAATGACTATAATTGGGAATTGCACGTTGTGCGTATCCATTAGGATGCATTTCAAGAATTTAATCTTGTCTTTATTCAAACCACTCATAATGAATTTAATCTTGTCTTTCCTTTTGTTGGATACCATTCCTAAAGATTTACATGGACAACTTTAATAGTCTTTTCGGGCACATTTATGGCAAGAAACTTTGAGTCATCTAGTTCTTCGTTTTCGTGAATAATTTCTTTTCTCGCAACAAGGCATGTAGGCAACGAATTTAGGAGGTAACTCTCCTGCCAATTATACTTTGGTTTTCCTTAACCAACGAATGTCAATAAGGATGTTATTATGCAAGTGGTGTGTGCAATCTCTAATGCCATGGATGTCGATGTGCAAGCGTACACAACAAGTAATATACTGATGAGTATTCAAATCGTCTCCAGAGGGATTGATGTTATCAGATTCGCTACAACAACCTTAACAGTGCAGTTTTGTTTTAAATAAAATAAAACAACTAATGAAACTAATAAATGAATTAAAGTAAAAATGCAATAAATAAAATTAAATAAAGAAAATTCTCACGTCAAACACAAGGATAAAACCAATGTTAATAGAGTAATTGAGTAAATAAACTCATTTAATGGCATTAATTATTTTTCAATTACAGTATCATTGCTACAACATTTACTAGAGCACTAGGTAGAATCCCTCATGCATCATCAATTGTTGCCTGTTGTATATCTTATATCTAATGCAATCTAACAGTGACCAATTATTACGCCAACATTAAATATAACATTAATCGATCTAGGTTCCATTAACCCTACAAGATGAATCCCATATCTAGTTTATCACTAATTTTATATCAAGGATGGCCTATTCAAATGAAGGTTAACTCAACTTGAGAAACCTAATCTAAAACTAAGTATTGTCTTAATAAGATCCACAAAGTCGGACCTTTTTAGGCATTTTCTTAGGTTAATATACCTAAATGGGTGGTCAGAAATAGAGAATAAAAATAAATCAATTATGACAAAATGCTATAACAAACACAGAACAACGCGTGTGTATCAGTCAAACATTTATTAAGATCATTTATCACTCAACTACAATCAAATTGAGTTCATGTTTTGCGATAGAAAAATAAATAAAAGTTTCAGTCATCTAATACATCCCCATAATGAAATCAAAAATAAGAAAAAAATAAGAAGCGATTTTGATTGATCTCTGCAATTTATCCTCTGGGACGGCCTTGATCTCTCTCTTGATTTGTTTCTTGTTTTCTCTCTCTGGTTTGTTCTTTGGGTGGGCTCTCCCTTTTCCTTTGCGTGTTACTCCTTTTATAGCTTAGAATTAGGGCAACTAGAAGTTTAGGGTACGTGTCTTCTAGATTTAGAAACTTTAGATCACAATCTTTTAAGTATCTCGTGCAAAATCTTCTCTGTTAATGCTCCAGGATTGCTACATCAATGATGCTACAGCAATAGTGCTACAGTAACGGCATTGTTCCAAACTTGTTTCAATTCTTCTATAACCAAGTTCTTTCCTTATCTTTGCAAGCCTATTGCAGCAGCATTCCTTCCTTAAAATTTAAGCTTCTGGTCACCTACAATTATGCACATGATCTAAGCACACAAATTATTCTAAATCAAATACAATTTATTAAAAATAAACTAAAATGAATGGTCATCCAAAATATAACTAAAATACAATAAAAAAATATCATTTACTCCCTAATTATTAATGATTTAAGTCTAAAAGTGTCATGATAACTCTCATTTCATAGAGTTATCAATAAGCAGTTGCAATCTTTTAGATCGAGCTTTCTAGATTATGAGGAGTGCATTCTGAGAGAGAGGGGGGGAATCTCTTGTGAAACTTTGCAAGAATTGTGTTCTTATCTATACTTTGGCTGGAAAATGTCAGTTATTATGGGAAATTGATAAAACTAACTTTAACAGTCACAAAGTAACATTATCTGCCACTTAATCGACGTAACAAATGACAACACACCAAATAAAAAAAAATCAAACAAGACACATGTGAAAACAAACAACAAAATAAAATTGCACAATGTAAAAAGTGGGATGTTAACTCACCCTCGTCTTTTTATTGAGTTTACCTTAAATTCTCATTGAATATCATAGATTCCACCATTTATTTCCCTTAATTGTCTTTCCAACTCTTCAAAATGGGATACAAACACTAGTGGTTATAGATCCCAAACACGATGTGCTTTACAAATTTGGAGCATGCTGCTTAGGTGACGCTTTACAGGTAAAAGTTCATTAAGGTGGTTGAAGAGGTTATGTCTCATTGAGGTACTCATGACATATAATACAAGTGAATAAAAAAAATACAAGTGTTAGACAAACACACTTTAAGTGAGAAACAATCAAATAATTTTAATTAGCAAAACAAAATGACAAAAAATTAGATCACCCAAAGAAAAGACTCAGTCAAGGTGTGGTGGATCACTCAAATTTATTTTAGTTTTCTCATATGGTTGGTACCTTAAATATGACATTAATATTTGACTATTAACTTTAAAAATAACACCATTTTGAATCCCTAATTTTAATTGGCCTATGTAGAAAAATAGTGTGAATAATAAATAAAACAAATAATTGAGAGCATAATTTACTTGGAAATAGATACAAGTGAGAATCCAATAATAGCACTTTTTGACCTAGTATATAGATTTTATTATGATATGCTTGTCTTGAAAGACTTTCATCTATTGCTTTTAATTCTTAGCAATTTCATTCGTATCATTACGAATTTCCTCAAGTACTTTATAATCATCTTTCAAACCCCATTACTGTCAAGTTAAATTTCTTGGCGGCTTAGTATACCTGATACTTTCGAATTCCATCGATGGTAATAAGTTTTCCATACACTAGCCTATAGAGACACGTGCCAATAAGTGTCTTGAAAGGCTTTGATACACCCATAGTACATCATCTAGTCTCAATGACCAGTCTTTTCTTTCTGACTTTACCACCTTTTTTAATATATTCTTTATTTGTCGATTGGAAATCTAGACTTGGCCAAGAGTTTATGGATGTATAGGGTTGCCATTTTATGTGTGATGGAGTATTTTGCTAAAAGAATTTTGAATGATTTTTTTGCAAAAGTAGGTACCGCCATCGAATATCGGGAATCAAGCACGAAACAATGTATATTTTCAAAAATCTCATCACTACTTTGTGATCATTAGTTACGTATGGGTTGCTTACCCACTTTGATACATGTCGATAGCAATCGATATATATTGATGGCAAAAAAAAAAGGGTCCCATGAAATTGATGCTCCACATCAAATGCGGACTACCAAAATAGGGTTTAATGGCATCATGTTTCTTGAATAGTGCTTGCTATGCTGCTTTATCCATGATGAACAAAAAATGTATGCGTCTCGAAATAAAGTTGGCCAATATAAACCACATTGTAAGATTTTAGAGGTCATTTTCTTAGAACTAAAATGATCTCCACAACTTGTTCATGGTAGTATAAAAGGATTTTTAAAATTCGCTCTCTGGGACATATCGCTTTGACAATTTTATCCATGCGATACTTGAATAAATAAAGATCATCCTAAAAAAATCTTTATTTCAACAGAAAATTTGGCTTTGTCCTACTTAGTCTAATGCTCTAGAATTTAACATGTAATAGGATATTGAACTATATTAGCAAACCATGGCAGTACTTCCACACTCATTAGTTGTTCATTTGGAAATGATTCATTCAATGGTAATAGTTTTGAAATTGTGTCAAAATTAAGGCAGGAGCAGATGATATGCCACCACATTTTTGTGGCTTTCTTATTTTAAACTCGATGTCGAATTCTGTAAAAGTAACACAGTGAATTAATCTAGACTTTTGCATATTTCTTTGTAAGAAAATAATGCAAACATTACTTTAACATTTCTTTTTCAATGGTTGAGTAATTTGATTGTGCATCATTCAATATCATACTAGCGCGATAAATGACATAAGGTATACAATCGATTCTTTGTCGTAATCTACTCCCATTGTATAATCGGATGCATCAAAGCTCAAAGGTAAGTTCGGTATGGGGACTAAATGATGGATGATGAGGCAATAATTGCTTTAATTTTTCAAATGATTCAAGATCAAATCATCAAGACAAAGATACATCTTTAGTAAATTGCATAAGGGTCTAGGGTTTTTGCTAAAGTCTTTAACGAAATGTCCATAAAAGCGGCATGCCCAAGGAAGATCTTACTTCTCTAACCATTTTGGGTGGAGGAAGATTGAAAATGAGATCTGCCTTGGGTTTGTCAACATAATACCTTTATTAAAATGATGTGACCCAGAACAATACCTTATTTTACCATAAAATAGCATTTCTCCCTATTCAATACCAAATTCCTCTCTATACTTTTCTGCAAAACCAGCGTTAGGTGATGCAAACAATGATCAAATAAATCACCAAAAATAGAAAAGTCATTCATAAAAATTCAAAGAAACATTCAACCATATCAGAAAAAAGGCTAAACATGCATCGTTGAAATGTGGCAAATGCATTGCATAATCCAAATGGCATTCTCCCAAATGCAAAAGTACCAAAAGAGCAAGTGAAAGTGATTTTCTCTTGGTCTTTTGGTGATATAAGAATTTGGTTATATTCTGAGTAACCATCTAAAAAGCAATAAAATTCATGACTTGCTAATTTGTCAAGTATTTGATGGGTAAATGGTAAAAGAAAATTTGTATTTTCATGTGATAGAATTCAACTTCCTATAATTAATACATGCACATCATCCCGTGGTTACTCTAGTAGATATTAGTTCAACGTCGGCGTTGCTAACTATTGTAAATCCTGACTTTTTAGGGACAACTTGCACATAAGTGATCTAAGAACTATTAGAGATTGGGTAAATGATATCTGCATCCAATAGTTTAAGAACGTTAGCTCTAACAATTTCTTTCGTATTAGAATTTAATCGATGTTGCATTTCCATAATAAGTTTAGCATTTTCATCAAGAATAATATAATGCATGCAATCTACTAGGTTTATACATTTTATATTGCCTATAGTCAATCGTAATTCCTTTTTGTGCTCTTTTGAAACATCGAGCAACTTATTGTTTTGTTTGTCATCGAGAGAGGATGAAATGATTAATGATAAAGCGTTTTTGTCTCCTAAGAATGCATATTCTAAAGTGTTGGGTAATGGCTTGAGCTTGAACTTTAGAGGTGATTAGATGATGGGTTAAGTTACTTCCATGTTAGTGGAAGTTGCTCAATTATTGACTTCTGTTTATTAGTATCCATAGATAGTGATGTGTCGGGTTAGGAATTAACCTCGTCAATTAATCTGTCAATATCAAAATTCAAACTAGAATGAGCTAATTAGAAGAAAAAGTATAATCAACTAATTTTTCAATTAAATCAACTCAATAATTTTATCGTCTTTATTTTGGGGTTGTTTGGTAATGTTAAAAATATTTAACTTCATAGTCATATTGCCAAAGGACAACTGCATATTTTCAATCATACATTAAATGTGGGCATTGGCAATAGCAAAAAAAGATAGGCCTAGAATAATAGGGATGTGCTTATTTGAATCTTGCTCGGGTTTATTATCAATCACAATAAAATTAATAGGAAAATAAAACTTGTCTATCTAAATAAGCACATCATCCATGTCTGAGAAATATTTTCATGGATCAATATAGGAGTTGCAACACAATAGGAGTTGGGTGTAATTCTCCTTTGTCTAAGTTTTAAATACGAGTAAGGCAAAGATGAACACTAGCTCCTAAATCCACAAAGTATTCTCGATTATGTGGTTCCTACATTATATGAGATAAAAGGGGAGTCGGACTTTTGTATTTTTGAGAAATTTTCATTTGGAGTATAGAACTAATGTTCTCATTAAAAAGTCCTTCTTTTAAATATGAATACTTATTTTTTTAGTGCAAAGATCTCCATAATCTCACTGTGGAATTTTCCTCCTTTATTTTAGCTAACCTACGAAGGAATAGGACTTTAATAGATATATTTTTGTGGGTTGTTGTCTTTTTCTC
Organism: Citrus mangshanensis; assembly: GCA_030449895.1. Lineage (NCBI taxonomy): Eukaryota > Viridiplantae > Streptophyta > Magnoliopsida > Sapindales > Rutaceae > Citrus > Citrus mangshanensis. Next base: position 28,600 of record JASUUJ010000211.1, read on the forward strand.
CTTTGGTGATGAGTCCTCGAGTGTAAAGGTTTAACTTTAGTTGTCTTTTTCACCGAGCGTCTTCACTTTGTTTTCAATTTCTTTGCCTTTTTGGAAGGTTACGATGACTTTAACCTCTTTATCTTTGATGGGGTGATACTAACTTCACGTACTCCCTCAAGATTAGGCACCAGCTGGCTTTGGAATTTGACTTTCTCAATGGTCATTGTCAATGTCTGAACTAAAAAAATAAGTTAATCCACCATCTTTTTGAGGTTGGCGTTGGGCTTGTGAATTTATGGCGGCTCTCATCTCGTTACTGCGAACTTGTCAATAGTGCGATTTTGTTGTTCTAGTGTAAAGTGAGTCAAATTTTTAAAATGTTAAAGTCGTTTTCCCATGGTTTGGTTTACAAGTAGCTCTGATTCTGATTGTACTGTCTAAATGGTGGCTAAGAAATTTTAGAAGTTTGATCAACTAGTTGTACCAATGCTGGTAGAGTTGGAGTTGTTGTCTTGTTCTGTTGGAATCCGTGAGATCATGAAAAGTTGGGATGGTCTCTCCATCTAGCATTGTAAGTATTGGAGTAAGGGTTATAGTTCTACTGCTTTCTCATCACATCAATGGCATTGGCTTGATCTGGGTATGAATCATAGTCAAATTGATTAAAGGCATGTGCCTCTGTTGATCTAGTAGTTATTAATGATGTTATTTAACGAGAAAGCTTATCCTGATTCGCCAATGTGGACTTCATTTACTCCCTTGATTTTTTTCATATTTCTAAATGATTGACTTTCTCACTAGGAATTATCCGCTTGTCACTTGAGAAAATCTCAAATTTACGATAAACTTTTAGACATTAGCTCACCTCTACTTGTCGCCATGAGCTATTTTTGCACATGTGGCAATAGTCCTAGAAGAAATATTAACAATGGTGCCATTTCTAGTACCCATGATACATATACTTTAATAGTGGAACATTGAATCGCTCGTATGCATTGAAAATTTGTTCGTCTTCTCACTGAATAAACTATTGCTCCGCTTCAAAAATTTCTTCTCTTCTCTCTAAGTAAACTTAAAGATTTCCTTGCAAAAAGCGTTGGTTTTGCCTTTGAGAAATATTTATTTAAAAGCTTAGTTACCATTTTTTCCCATGAGGTGATACTATTAACATGCAATGTATTGAATTATAAATGAGCTCTATCATTTAGAGAAAATGCAAATAGTCTAAGCTTTACATTTTAAATGTGAATATTTTCATATTTAAAAGTTTGACAAATAGCATGAAACTCGTTTGAATGATTACGTGTGGGTTTTTATTTCTAAGTAGTAGAATGATGGGAGACAATTTAGCACATTAGGTTTTAACTTAAAACTCCTTGCAGTACATTTGGGTATCTTATTTATAAATCTTTAAATGGCATCTCTTATGGTGCTTGTGATTGATATTGTTCTAATTCCATCATAATTTTATCTAGAATTTTCCATGTGATGCAATGTACCTTAGTATTGAAGTGTGTTTTCCGGTTCGAGGTCTATAGGCTTTAGATCATGTGATTATAACCTTGATCATGCATGCAAAAAACAAGTGAAAATTAAAAACAAAACTAATGAAAATAAAGAGAGGCGAAGTTATGATATCGACCTTACCACACTATTACACACTTACTATGGAAACACATTCAAAACACACACAATGTTATTTACACAATATTTATAAAGAAAATTAATTCTACAAATTAAAATGACTTACCTCCTAACGCTACCAAAAACTTCTACAAATTTTATTGTACTTGCAAGCGCATGAATCTATTGTAATATAAATTAATGGTGATGAGTGTCAATCCCACGAGTAAGAAGATTTAATTACGTATAAGATTAATTTCCCAAGTTTATATACAAAGATCTAATTCTAAGCAATACTGAGATTTAAATTAAAAAGATGGTAGGAATAAATCAAAGATGAAACAATTTAAATGAAATACTTGAGTCTCTAGATTTATATTCAACACTTTTACTCCTCACAGTCCTCATTCTGGTAAATAGTTATTAAACACTCATTATGCCGGGGGGGAATAATCTTCTGTTAAATGTGGTATAAAGTACATGTTGTGCCAGATGATAATAATACTATTGTCGACAATGTAGTAAGACCGTCCACTAAACAACTTAGATGCATTCTCTATCAATATTAAGTTAAAATGAACCATTAATACTAAAGGGGAATTTCTCGGCAATAAATATAGTGTAAAGTACTCATCGTGCCAAACAGTAATGATATTACATTAGGGATTCAGTATCTGTGTAAATTCTAAACAATATTATTATTATGCATCGATAGAGTGTTAGCTATTATATGGCTATAGATATTGATTAAATAAAGATTTATGAATTGTGCTTTTATAACAAGAAAATGATGTTATAGAATTAAAGTGTTTTGGACTAAAATAAAAGTATTTTAAAACCTTTGATATTGTTTTAAAATTTGATTTGGAACTGTTGAAAATATTTAAATATTTTGGGTCATTCTATAATTTCACATAGTTTGGGTGAAATCATAATTTCATAAAGTTTTGGGATTGACAAAGCATTAATTAGAAATTCTAAAATTAGACCTATTTGAAAGCTTTCATAACGTTTTGGGCCATAATATAGTTTTATAAAGTTTTAGGGTTAAACTGTAAATTAAAAAATATTTCACTGTAGCGATTCTTTTGTGGATATAGGATATAGCGGCAATCCAGTTACGGCGAAACACGGGCATAAACGGCTATCCAGATTTTACAAGCGGCAATCAGGATTTCAAAAGTGGCTAACCGGATTTGACAAGCGGCATACCAGATATTCTGAAATTCAAATTTTTGCCTTAACGGTAATATAAAAGCGGCTAACCGAATTCCATAAACGGTAAGCCAGTTATAACCAAAATGTGCATAACAGCTAGTTTTTGAGCTCAAACTATATAAGCTCAAATCGATTCATTTTCATGTCCTCAAGTATAAACAAAAGCGAGATATCTTGAGCTTTGATTTTACAAATCAAAAACACATTGAATCATCTCTTGTTCTTCATTTTGAATATCTACTCTTTGAGTGAATTTTGTTGTAACTTTCATTTCTTCATCTTAATTGTAAGTGTTTGAGTGTGTGAGACACTTGAGTTAAGAGATTGGGAGATAATCTCTTTGTTGTAAAGGTTCATTGACACCTTGAAGTCAATTGTAAACGGTTGAAGCCTTGGAAAGGCTCGGATAGTGAAATCCTCAAGCTTGGATCGCTTGGAGGCATGGACGTAGGCAGGGATTGCCGAACCACGTAAAAATTCATGCGTTTGTTTTTTTTCTCCCTTACTCATTTGTTATTGTGCTTTTATTGAACTTATTGCTTTCAATTTTATTGAGAAGTTAGATTGTTTGTTGTGTGGATTTGCTAAGATAATTTTTAAAATACCAATTCACCCCCCCTCTTAGGTTGCACACTTATATTTCATAGAGATGGCCAATGGGCTGGCCGGCACGTGGCATGGCACGGGCACGGCACGTGTCTATACAGCACAGCACGACACAAGCACATTTCGGTAGGGCATGTGTTACAGCACTGTACGCACGTGGCCCGTTCGAGCTTAGAATTTTAGGCATGTGGGCCTTAAAAGCACGGCACGATTAGAGATGGGCTAAGCACGATAAAAAAGTCATAATAAGCACATTTTATTTTTAATAAAAGTAACCTTAAAATTTTATTATTTTACAAATAACTTGAAATTGAATTTTTTAAATTCATTTAATTATTAGTTTAAAAAAAATCTATAACTGATTTACATTTATAATTTATTAGATAAATAATTGATATCATGATTTTATAAATATGCATTACTATTATTGTGAATTATGATTTATGACTCCATGTAAGTCCAAGTTAACAATTAACTTAACCCATAAGAAAATTTATTATTATTGTTGTTGTTAAGTAATAAAAAAATTCTAATACTATAAGGTCAAACTTAGTAATTAATATTATATTTTCTTACTATTATTAATTTATTATTATTAAATATGGACTTTAGTTTTGAATTTTCGATTATATTAAATTTGAATAAAAGCATACACCTAAGAAATGAACATAGACTTGAAAAAAATATGCCACTAGGTTAGTATGTGCTCTTAAAAAATTCGTAAAAAAAAAGAAAAAAGCTTATTGGGTTTTTTTTCTTAGGCACTGCACGACACGTGTTGGCACTGCACGAATGGGCACAACACGTGTGCTGGGCGAGACCTAAGAAAAAATTTAGGCACGGTAAGAAATACATAGTGGGCACGGCACGGCACGGGCACGAGTACGCATGGGCCTATTGGCCATCTCTATCTATCAACGATGAATAAAAAAAATCCACATAAATTTGAGAAAGAGTTAATAAACTTATCACATACCCATGGACTATGTTGACGCCTCACATTTAACTTAAGGTTGAAGCTAAATTAGCCACTCATATTGAACTAGGGGTAAAATAGTAATTTTATACTAAAAATGCAGAAAATACATGATGGAAAGAGAATTACAAAAAACGGAGCTCAAATATGGATTTAAAGCTATTGAATTAAATAGGGGAGTCCTCTATTTATAGATACAACAGGTAAATCATGACCATTTGATGAAAACAACTCTAACACTTTGGATTACACCACGTGGCAAGCTCTAATTGGATGGAACAAGTCACCAAGGTTGTGATTAGGTGAACTGCATGTAACATACATGTATTTTTTGTCCAATAATATGTTGTCGCCTCATAGGTCAATGCAAAAGTCAACTAGCATTGATTCATTACATTGCATGCATCGTAACTTTTTTCTTTGGCCCGATAGGATCTTTGCCATCATCGATCAATGCAATAAAATGCTACCATGTCATTGGTTAATGCCAATTATGATTTTACTCTTTATGCATTTCTAAGGTTTTTATTAGCTAAAAAATGCTACTATCTATTTTGTTATTTGATTTCTCATTAATTGTAAAATGACCTAAATACCTATTGATAACTCTACGAAATGAGAGTTATTACATCAATTCTAGACTTAAATCAAGATCACTTAGAGAACAAATAAAGTGTTTTTATTCCATTTTGGTTATATTTTGCATAAACATTCATTTTAGTTGAGTCTTAATAAGTTTTGCTTGATAAAGTAATTTGTGCTCAAAAGCAAGTGCATAATTGTAGGTTTCGAAAAGTCTTAATTCGGGGAAGGGATCTTTGAGACATTAGATTAGTAAGAGGAGGAAATAAGATGGTCGCAAAATAAGTAAAAGCACAATCGGGAATAGTGCGGTGTTGTAGGCATTAGAGCAACTTGATCTTTGTAATCTGGGAGCAATGAGGGAGAAAACTTAGGCGAGGACCAGCTGCAGAATCGTGATCTGCATGATTTCTAATTTAACTCATGCACGCTCACGGATTTTTGTTTACCCTACTTTGCAATATAAAGGGCGCGCATAGAAAGCGGCAAGGGATTATCATTAATACATTAGAGAAAGAGGAGAAGAAGATCGGAACAAAAGGAGACGACTTTAGCGAAATTGAGAATTCAATGAGTTATTTGGATTTGCTTTTTCTTTGTTCTCAACTTTTACTCTTCTTTCTTTGATTGTTACGATGTATCCGTGAACAATATATTTATGTTTATTTTCTCATTCAGAATATGAACTAGATTTGCTTGTAGTTGAGTGACAAAAAATCCAATGGGTTCTTAACTGTTCTTATGTATTGTTATGTCATTGTTGTAGCACTTTACTCTAGTAGTTATTATTAATATAATTGTTATTTCAGTTGACTACTCATTTAATAGTTCCAGTTAAAATAGAGCAGCAAAAGGGCATGTCTTAGTGGATATTATTAGAGTATTACTTGATCTTAAGTTAAATTTCCTAGATTAAGTTATCTTGAATCTAAAGGGCAATACTTGAAGTTAAGATTTGTGACACACTAGACATAGGTGATCACCTTGTAGGGTGAAGAGACTAAAAGGGTCATAAAGCAATATCATGAGTAGATTAGCAACTGGTCATTACTAGTGTATTTAAGGGTATCAGAGATCCAATATGCGACAGCTGAGGATGCGAATTAATTACGCGATCTTTGCACTTGCGTAACAACCGGAGTTAACTTGATGAAAAGCGATCGACCCAAGGAGAGTTTGATCATTCAACTACCATAATCTCAATTGAATATTAAACACATTTAATTTAGTTTATTTCATTACGGTATTGTTTATTTTATTCTCTCACAATCATCAATTACGATAGAACTCATTTTACATTTGTTAACTTCGGACTTAAGTTGGTTTGCACTATTGTGATTGCTATAGCATTTCGAGTAACATCAATCCCTGTGGAGACGATCTTGAATATTCATCACTTTATTACTTGTTGTGTATACTTGCACATTGGCATTAGTAGCAATTGATTATAAAATTTATCAACAAGTTTTTGGCGTCGTTGCCGGGGATTGATTGTTTATTTTTGAAGTGTGAAGTAAATCTTGATATCGCCAATTTGATTTGATTCATTCTATTTATTGGCAAATCGATCGTGCATACGCGAGAGATCTGTGGTATTCCAATTCGATCCTGAGATTGAAATGACTGTCAGGAGACTGCGAAGAGAACAAATGAATTCAAAAATTATTTTAGGCATGAATAATTTACAGGATGTCGGAAATTTGGACCTGGGCCACCTGACGATCACATTCAAGAAGAGCAAAATGAACATGCTAACGAGAGACAACCAGGCAATAACAATATTATTTACATGGCTGATGACAGAGGCAGAGCTATTAGAGATTATGACGTGTTAACTCCTTAAGTTGTACACCCTAGGATAATCAGATCTAAAGTAGAAGCTGTAAACTTTGAATTGAAGCCAGTGATGTTTCAAATGTTGCAGACAGTTGGTCAATTCAATGGATTGCCAAATGAAGATCCTCATCTCCATCTTAAGTTGTTCTTGGAAGTGAGTGATGCTTTCAAGATTGCTGGAGCAACACAAGATGCCTTAAGACTGAGGCTTTTTCCTTATTCCTTAAGAGATCGAGCAAGAGCATGGTTAAATTGATTACCATCGATTATTGATACATGGAATGAGTTGGTTGATAAATTCCTAATGAAATATTTCCCACCAACAAAAAATGCAAAATTGCGAAATGAGATTACTTATTTCCATCAACTTGAAGATGAAAGTTTATATGAGGCTTGGGAAAGATTCAAAGAACTGTTCAGAAGGTGTCCTCATCATGGCAGTCCTTGTTGCATTGATTGGAAACTTTCTACAATGGGTTAAATCCTAGTACTAGATTAATGGTGGATGCATCGATAAATGGAGCCTGTTATCCAAATCTTACTGAAACTTATGAGATTACGGAAGAATTGCCAATAATAATTATTAGTGGCCATCACTAGGCAACCAATAGTAAGAGGAACAGCAGGGGTACATAACATAAATGCAATTACAGCCTTATCAGCACAAGTAACCTCATTGACTAACATGATAAAGGCCATGACATCTACTCCAGCAGTAGTAAAGCAAGTTGCTGAACTTTCTTGTGTATACTGTGGTGAAGAACATGACTTTGATAATTATCTTGGAAATCCAGCTTCAGTAAACTATGTGGGTAATTTTAATCAACAGCCTCAGAACAACCCATATTCAAATACTTACAACCCTGACTGGAAACAACACCCAAATTTTTCTTAGAGCAGTCAGAATCGAAATGCTCCAGCATTAAATGGACAAAATAAGAACACTCAACCACCTGGTTTTCATCAACAGAGTCAGGGGCAAAAACATATCAGTCAAGATCCAATCACTTCACTGGAAGCACTGATTAAGGAATACATTGCAAAGAATGAAGCAATTGTGCAGAGTCAAGTTGTATCCTTAAGAAACCTAGAAAACCAAAAGGGACAACTTGCCACAGCAATGAGTGGCAGAACTCAAGGAAGCTTACCTAGCAACACATACCCTAGGAGAGAGGGCAAAGAACACTACAAAGTAATTAATTTGAGATCTGGAAAGCATGTTGATATCCCAGTTGATGTGACTAAAAATGGGATAGAATTCAATTCATCACAAAAACCACCTCAAAATAGAAGCATGTTCCAACAACCCAAGACAACGATTATATAGGCCAAGCTACGGAGGGAACTCAACTAGAACATACTGAAAAAGAAGTTGCAACACCAGTAGCCACGACCTACACCATACCAAACAAGTAGAGTTTGGTACCTCCTCAAGCTACCCAGCAGTTTAGACATCCACCACCTTTTCCACAGAGATTCTAAAAGTAAAAAGAAGACAAGCAGTTTAGCAAATTTCTGGAAGTGCTGAAGCAGTTACACATCAACATACCTTTTGTAGAAGCTTTGGAGCAAATGCCAAATTATGTGAAATTTCTAAAAGACATCTTGGCACGAAAGAGAAGGCTGGGAGAATTTGAAACTGTTGATTTAACACAAGAAAGCAGGCATATGCTCCAAAGTAAGATTCCTATAAAAGTGAAGGATCCAGGAAGTTTTACAATACCCTGCTCTATAGGAACTAGGTACACTGGCAGAGCACTTTGTGACTTAGGAGCTAGTATTAATCTGATGCCATTATTTGTATTTAAGCAGCTGGAAGTAGGGGAATGTAGACCAACAACAGTCACTCTCCAATTGGTTAACAGATCTCATGCATACCCTGAAGGAAAAATTTAGGATGTACTGGTGAAGGTTGACAAATTCATCTTCCCAGTAGACTTCATTGTACTAGACTTTGAAGCTGATAAAGAGGTACCCATTATACTTGGAAGATCTTTTCTAGCAACTGGAAAGACTCTGATAGATGTGCAGAAAGGAGAGCTCACCATGAGAGTGAATGATCAGCAAGTCACATTTAATATACTAGAGGCTATGAAGAACCCTAATAAAGTAGAAAATTACAATTTCCTAAGTGTCGTGAATTTTATTGTAGCAGATAGAATTGACAGATGCTGCAGTAATGAGATCAACAAAGTCACCACTTTTGAAGATTTAGAAGAGGAAGATGTTGCAACAAACCAGATAGATTAGAAGGAAGAAAAACAATCTGATAGGCACAACAAGTTTATTGAGCATCTGAATCTTTCAGACAAGGAAGTAAAAACAACTTTACCATCTATTGAATCACCTCCTAGTCTTGAATTAAAATTGTTACCTTCACATTTGAAATATGTTTATCTTGATCAAAACAACACACTCCCTGTAATCATTTCCTCTACCTTGAATGTAGGTCAAGAACAGAGTCTAGTAGATTTGTTTGGAAGATACAGAAGAGCAATTGGATGGACCATGGCAGACATCAAGGGGATAAGCCCATGAATATGCATGCATAAAATCCTGTTAGAAGATTGCCACAGTAATTCGGTGGAGCATCAGAGAATGTTAAACCTTATTATGAAAAAAGTGGTGAAAAAGAAAATCATCAAATGGTTGGATGCTGGAATCATATATCCAATATCAGACAGTTCGTGGGTGAGCCCTGTTCAATGTGTTCCAAAGAATGGAGGGATAACAGTGATAGCTAATGAGAGGGACGAACTTATTCCTAATGAGAGGGACAAACTTATTCCTACAAGGACAGTGACTGGATGGAGAGTATGTATGGATTACAGAAAACTCAACAAAGCCACAGGGAAAGATCATTTCCCACTCCCATTCATAGATCAGATGTTAGACAGACTTGCTGGAAAATAATATTATTGCTACCTAGATGGGTATTCAAGCTACAACCAGATTGTTATAGCTCTAATGGACCAGGAGAAGACTACATTTACCTGTCCTTATAGAACATTTGCCTTCAGAAGAATGCCCTTTGGGTTGTGCAATGCTCCAGCAACTTTTCAGAGATGCAAGATGTCTATTTTTTATGATATGGTAGAACAGACTTTAAACGTTTTCATGGATGATTTCTCAGTTTTTGGAGAGACATACAATGATTGTTTACACAACTTGGAAGAAGTTCTTAAAAGATGTGAGATGACTAACTTAGTACTCAATTAGGAAAAGTGTCATTTTATGGTGCAAGAATGAATAGTATTGGGTCATAAGGTGTCCAAGAAAGGCATTGAGGTAGATAAAGTCAAGATAGAAGTAATAGATAAACTGCCACCCCCACTTGATAAAGGGTATTAGGAGTTTTGGGTCATCTTTGGATTTCTGATTAAAAAGATTTTCCAAGGTAGCTAAACCATTATGCTCATTGCTGGAACATGACAAGCCCTTTCACTGTGACAAAGATTGTCTTCAAGCATTTGGAGAATTAAATAAAGCTCTGATCACTGCACCAGTAGTTATATCTCCAGTCTGGACTCTACCATTTGATGTGATGTGTGATGCTAGTTGTTGTGCAAATTTTAATGTACTCGCAAGCGCACGAATCTGTTGTAGTATAGACTAATGGTGACGAGTGTCGATCCCACGAGGAGGTGGATTTTAATTATATATAGAATTAATTTTGTAAATGGGTAGTTGGACTTATGGTGGAAATGATTTGGAATATGCTAATACTTAAATTAAAATGGCGAGAATAAATTCTAAAATTGGAATTGCAATGGAGAGAATAAATTGAAGAGAAAATCTATTAAATTGACGTACTTGGGTATCTGGATCCGTATCAACATGCATCATGGGCTAAATAATCCGTATTAATACCAATTAAATCATGAGGGGGGAATCCACACCTCATGAACCACGCTCTAATCAATATGGTGCTAAGGGCTTATCGTGCCAAATAATAATAACCTTGTACTTAGAGGTGTAACCAAGGCGACTAGACAAGATTAGTATTATTTGTCGAGAAATCAAAACATCCACAAAAACTAGAGGGAAGAGAAAATAAATTTACCAAATAAGCCCATGACACATGTTGAGACTTCACCTTGACGACTTGAAAGAAAATTAGCCACACATAATTGAACTAGGAATGAAATGGGAATTTATTAAAATACGAAGAAAATACAAGATGCGAAGGAATTACGAGAAAATGGATCCCAAAAATGGATTCGAGAGATTTCAAATTAGGGAGGCCTTTTTATAGATACATGGAGGTAAATCATAGCCATCGGATTAAAAGCAGATTTGGGCCTCGGATTGCGCCACGTCATCGATCGGTTTTGACGCGGGTGAAACGATGCTTTTGACGACTTTGAAACGATAGCAGCGGTTTGACCGGGTGAAGCGATGCGGTTTGGTTGAAAATAATCTGTGTGATGCATGCCGTCTGCGAGATTTTTCCAGCGATATCTTTGCCGTCACCATCAACGATAAAATTTTAGTCAACGGGATCGTGACACCTCATCGATCAATGCCACATCATCGGTCAATGCCCGTCGATCCGTCTATATGAGCGATCTGTGAGCGATGCGTAGGCGATGCCGTACATGTGAATAGTCTGTATATGTGAGCGAGTGCCATTCTTCCTTTTATGCTCCTCTGGGTTTTTCACGAGTTCAAAAGTGATGTCAGTTTTCCGTATGATCTCTCCTTTATTAAAATGACTATAATACCCATAAAATACATAAAATACTTAATTAAAATCAAACACACATAATTAAATTGCAAGAAACTTAAATACATAAAAGTAAAGGTTATTAGTAAGACTTGAAATGTAAAATGATGATTTTCTCCTTTATAAATATACATTTTCTAACACTCAACACACGACTTATTGCTAGTCCACAGCAAATGAAGCGAAAATAAAATTCAAATTCAAATTCAAAATGATTTTTTTATTTTATTTAGAAGCACTCGTGTTTATTGATCGATTAATGATAGTAATCAAATAAAAGTATAAGCATTATCTCCAGTCTTAAAGAAACATCACACCCACATCAACCATTCACATGAATCAGCCCAGTAGACTTTGTTATAGCTACTTTCAAGAATGACATGTCAAACTCCAAAATCTCACTGGAAGTAGTGACACTCTCACAAAGAAATTAAACCCAATAAAAATAGTCACTCCAATGAATGATAATTAAGAGAGAAAATAATACAGAAGTGATATTACATGCTCTCACCAAGATGAAATAAATATGCCCTCAGCTTAGAAATAATATGATCTCAAGTCAAACAAAAATGCAAGTCAACCCAATTTATTTATCTTTTTTTTTATTATTATTTTTTTTATTATGCATCACTACATCTTTTTAGCCCGTATAACTAACCTTGGCTTATATAGTTCAAAATCGAAGAAGGACTTTTATTAGGACGTAACGTAGGATAGGGACATGGCTAACAAAGAAGGGAAATAAGGAAAACAAAGTGTATGTTTGAGAAAAATGCAGAGATTTTTTTTTTGGAAGTTGCAAGGTGGATTTTACCTATTATTTTTTTTTTTATTCTTTTGAAACAACAACTCTTGTTTTTTTTTTTTGGCATAACTTCACTGAACAAAATAATTATTTACATTTTTCTCAAACATAAATAGGTGATGGAACTTATAAGATATCGGGTAATACTCCAATCGAGTGGGTCGAGATGATAAGTTGACAAAGAAAAGTTTTTTTTTTTTTTTTAAAAGGCTCAAATGGTTAACTATGGATATTTAATAAAAGGGATGGCTAGAAAGGCTCAAGCGGATCGATGGCCTTTCCATCGTCTTTTAGGGCTCAAATAATCATCCATATCTACTTAGTTAGATGGGCCTCCCAATGTAACAACACACATTTTCTTTTTTTTTCTTTTTTTTTTACAATTTTTTAAAGGGTTAACTCAAAAGAAATCTAGAGATCGTGTATAAAATAATAAGCTGCTAATTTGTATAGAGAATGGGCAAAGGGTTACTCTCGAAAATGATAGGCTCAAACTCACTTGGCACTTATTTATGATATGTTCATTCCTTGGCAACTCATATTTCTCTCAGGCATCAACATGTAGAGTAGCAAACATAATGTAACATCACTTAAGACCAAAGATAATACAAATACTAAAATTTGAAATTAATCATGTCATCCAATGTTAAAACAAATCACACAAAATTTTTTTTTTTTTAAACAACATTCTACCCCAACCTATTCTAAACAAGAAAGGAAAATATGCATGCGAGAAATGTGAAAATGATGTAGAAAAACTAATTAGAAAAGTTACACTTAAAATGATAGAAAAGAAAATGATTTTTTTTTTTAAGAAGATGCGTTTCTAGAGGCACTACACTTATTCACCATCTTGACTCAAAAGTTGGAAAATGTATATTTATAGAGGAGAAAATAAAAAGAAGAAGAAAAATGAACATCAAAACTTAATAAAGAAAAAGAAATTTTTTTGTTTTTATTTTTTTGTTTTTGGTTTTTCAATGAAGATGCGTTTCTAGAGTAACTACACTCCGTATTGCCATCTTGAACAAAAGTTAGCATTAGTTTACTACAAAAAAAATTAGTAAAAACTTAACCAAGATTTCACATTTGTCGACTATTCCCTCCCGAGCGAAACATTGTCCTCAATGTTTTAAAGGAAAGAAGTAGAGTTTAGAAGACATCACAGGTGGTGCAACACGAAGAAAATATTTACGGTGAAGAGTTAAATCTAATTTGTACTTACTGCTTCTTATTACCATCATTATTTGGACGCTCCAAAGGTCAGGGGTTTGGCTCATAAGCTTGTAACATATCAAGTAGCTCATTAGCGGTGTGAGCACAAATAAAAGTTTTTCGCATGGGAAGGAATAAAGTAGTTTTTATTGCATGGTTAAGAAATGCGATAAAGCCATCATAAAAGTTATTGACATTTAACAAGCGAGTGGGTTTACGGTGGATGTGCGAGATGGGCGAATGCTAGTGTGATAAGTGCCTCTAGTGTTGCAAGATCTCCACGGAAGGAAAATAAAAGCATCGGCATGATTAAGCATTTGATTATTCTTTCTTGCATACAGGGCGACTAACTCTTCTCCAGTTGATGAGTCAGACGAACTGCCCAATGGTTTTAGAACTCTTGGGATGATGCCTAACACTTGACTTCCTCTGATAAAAGCTGCTTCTGAGACCATTTTTGATAACCCTCGGTTACCTCCTCCATACACCAAGTGTAATTTTCTCTCTGCTATACGTCGACCAAGATCTATGGCTGCCTCAACGAACTCTTTATGTTTGCCATAGGTAAATCCAGAAAGCACACAAATGTTCTTGAATTGTCTATTTGGAGTAGCTGCCATTGCGATACTTCTCAAAAACAATTTGTGAGTGCTTGACAAAAGATATCACATTTAAGAGTCTTGGTGATAGTGGGTCATGATTGTGTATGAGGTAATATGTCGGTGTCGAAAGAACGCATAAAGCACGTGGCTCAAGTCAAAAGAAAAGCATTAAAAGGAAAAAGCAAACGGTAATAAAATTATTAAAGACAATAATGCAAACAATAAGACAATAGTGAAATAAAATAACAATAAAGTAAAAGGATATTTACACGTAGTTCTGTTGTGGCTCATCTTCCTCTGGTTTTACGTCCGAAGCGGCGAACGCCCTATGGGTCGAGGATAGGCTTATCCGGTTTTCTTATAAAGCGGCAAGCGGTCGTTTATAGTCGATTCGAGACTATATCGTGCATGCTCTTTTGGAATAATGGCCATTGGAGAATCGCTCCTTGCACATATCCAGGGATGCGTTTGAGAGACGAAGAATATCATCCAATGACTCGCTTATTCAAGCCATCCACAATGAATTGAATCTTATCTTCCTGTTATCGAGACACCATTCAAAGAACATGGGTTTATCGCTCATTCTTGCACACTTATGACAAGCAACGAAATTCTTGAGCTCGTTGTTTTCTTGCATAATTTCCTTTACCACAGGCATGTATGCAATAAATTTTGGAGGTAACTCACTGCCGTCGTACTTTAGCCTCGATTAACGCGGATGTCGGCGGTATGTTATTCCTCGAGTAATCGCATGCGTTCGGACCGAACTTTATAGATCGTAAGGAGGGCATTCTGAGGAAGTGAAGGGAATCGCTTGTGAAGCTTCGCTAGAGTCTCGTTTCTATCCATACCTTCGCCTCAGAATATCAGTTATTATGGGAAACTGAAGTAACCGACTTGATTGTCACGAATCTGTTATCCGCCACTTCACCGGGGTAACAAACTAAAGCACACAAACAGAAAAACAAATTAAAACAAACAAAGAAAATTAAAATCGTCCTCTTATTGAATTTACCTCAAGCTCCAACTGGATGTCGTAAACACTTCTCTCAATGTCTACCGAGTTGGCTTTAAACCCTCAACATGGCTACTAACTCTGGTGGTTGTAGAGCCCAAATACTATGTGTTTTACAAAATTGAATGCCTTTTGAGATGAGTTTTGACACGTTGAAGTGGTTTAAGAATGTTCGGGAGGAGCAGTCTAAGTATGAGACTCATGATTAACAATTATAAGAGAAAACTTAATAGTTAAACAAACACACTTATGCAAAAATAATTTCAATTAGTATAATAATAATATAAAGAAAGAGAAAAATCAAATCACCGAAAGGAAAAAAATCAATTCAAATCGGTGGGTCACTCGAATTTATTTGATGTCTTCTCCATGTGGTTGGTACTCTAGATATGGCTTTAATCTTTGACCATTAACTTTAAACGTGACACCGTTCTTTGGATCCTTAATTTCAATTGCCCGTGGAAAAGCAGTATGAACAATAAAGGGACCGGACCATCGAGCGTAACTTACAGGGAATAGGTGCAGCGAGAATTGAATAAAAGCACTTTCGACACAGGTGAGCGATTTTCTCATAATTTGCTTATCATGGAAGACTTTCATTCGTTGCTTGTAAATTTTGGCATTTTCGTATGCGTCATTGCGAATTTCTTGAAGTTACGCGGTTGTAATCTTCTTTCTGGCTGCATGTCAAAGTTGAATTTCTTGATGGCCCAATCGCACGATGCTCGAGTTCCACGGGTAGGTGGCAAGCTTTTCCATACACTAGCCTATAGGGTGACATCCCATCGGGGTCTTGAAAGCCGTTCTATATGCCCATAATGCATCATCAGTCTTAATGACCAATCTTTTATGCAGCCTCACCGTCTTTTCTAATATGTGCTTTATTTCTCGATTGGAGATCTCGGCTTTTGGTTTTGCGGATGATACGGGGTCGCCACTTTGTGTGTGATTGAATACTTTGTCAAAAGAGCTTTGAATGCTTTGTTACAAAAGTGGGCACCGTCATTATCGCTCGGGAATCAAAGCGTGAAACAATGTTGCTTTTCAAAAATCCTATCACCACCTTGTGATCATTAGTTACGCATGGAATTGCTTGCCGTTTGGATACGTAGTCATGACCAATATGTATTGATGGCCAAAAGAAGGGAAAGGGTCGTGAAGTCGATACCCCATCGTCAAAAATCTCAACCACTAAAATTGGATTTAGTGGCATCATGTATTCCTTATTGTAATGCTCCCCATTCGTTGACTTTATCACGTGAAGAGCGAGAAAGTGTAAGCGTCTCGAAATATAGTTGGCGATAAAACCACATTGTAAAACTTTAGTATTTTTTCTTAGCAACTTTGAAATGGCCTCACATGCTTGTTCATGGCGAATGAAAGGATATTCTGAAGATTTCACTTTGGGACACATCGTCTAACTATTTGGTGCACATACTTGAACAAATACGGTCGTCCCAAAAAGAAATTCTTTATTTACGCAAAGAATTTAGCCTTATCTTGCTTGGTCAATGCTCTGGAAGTTTACTGCAACAAGATAATTAACTATATCGGTAATACTTCCACACTCATTAATTGTTCATGAAATGACTATTCAGTAATGGCTGTAATTGTGTCAAAATGTAGGCGAGAGAGATGGTCCGCCACATTTTTCCACTTTTTATCTTTGAATTCCAAGTCAAATTCTTCTCATTTTTTGGGTAGAGGAAGATTAGAAATGAGATCCACCTTGGCTTTGTCAACCTCCAATACCTTTGCTCGAAATGATGTGGCCGAGGGACAATACCTTGTTTCACCATAAAATGGCACTTCTCCCGATTTAAGACCAAGTTCTTCTCGATACATCTACTGCATAACTAGTGTTAGATGGCGTAAACATTGATCAAGCGAGTCACCAAAGAAAAAATCATCCATAAAGACTTGAGAATCGTTCAACCATATCGAAAAAATGCTCAACATGCATCGTTGGAATGTAGCGGTGCATTGCATAATCAAATGGCATTCTCATATGCAAATGTGCCAAAGGGCAAGTGAAAGTAGTTTTCTCTTGATCTTTTAGTGCTATGGAATCGATTATATCACGAGTAGCCATCTAAAGCAATAAAATTCATGGCTTAATCTATCAAGCATTTGATCGATAAATGGTAAAGGAAAATGGTCTTTACGTGTGACAGAATTCAATTTTCTATAATCAATGCATACACGCCATCCTGTAGTCACTCTAGCGGGTATCAATTCATTATCAGCATTGGTAACCACTGTGACTCCTGACTTTTGGGGACAACATGTGACCCATGAACTATCGAAATGGGGTAAATGATACTAATAGCTTAAGGACTTGATTCTAACAACTTCTTTCGTATTAAGGATTTAGACGTTGCATTTCCACTAGTAGATTTGGCATTTTCATCGAGGTGAATGTAATGCATGCAATCTGGGGTTTATACCTTTTATGTCTGCTATGGTCCATCCTAATGCCCCTTTGTACTCTTTCAAAACATCCAACAACTTACCTTTTTGTTCGTCGTTTAGGGATGATGAGATGATTACCAGTAGAGTACTTTCTTCCCCAAAATGCATATTCAATGTGTTGGGCAATGGTTTGAGCTCGAGTTTTGGTGGTGATTCGATGATGGGATGAGTTTCTTTTACGATGGTGATAGTTGTTCAACTCTTGACTTCCGTTTATTAGTGTCCATGGATGGTCTTTCGAGTAAGGCGTTGACCTCATCGGCCGATCTGTCAATATCAAAATCCAAACCAAAGTGAGTTAAACATGTTTGTAAAGGATCATCACTAAGGTTTGAAATAAAAGTATTATCAACTATTGTTTCAATTAAATCCACATCAACAATTCCATCATACTGCTTTGTGAGGTTGTTTGGCAATGTTGAAGATGTTCACTCCATAGTCATGTTGCTTAGAATGACAAGTGCATATTTCGGTTCTACATTGAATGTGAGCATCATGATTGCCAAGAAAGGTCGGCCTAGAATAATGGGGATGTGCTTCCTTGAATCTGTATTGGTTGAGTGTCAATTACAATGAAATCAACGGAAAATAAAACTTGTCTACGGATAAGCACGTCCTCCAAAATGCCACGAGGTATTTTCGTGGACCCGATCTTAATTGTAACACCGGAGTTGGGTGTAATTCTCCAAGTCCAAGTTTCACAAACCGAATAAGGTATGATTTACACTAGCTCCTAAATCCAACAAAGCATTCTCGAATTGTGTGGTTCCTATGCTTTCACGTGAGATAGTGGGGAGCACAGGTCTTTGCATTTTAAAGGAATTTTATGTTGGAGTATAGAACTAACGTTTTGTTAAAAATGCCTTCTTTTGAACATGCATATTTCTCTTTTTAGTACAAAGGTCTTTAAGAAACTTGGCATAAGATGGAACTTGCTTAATAGCATCAAGGGATGTTAACACTTACCTGTTTGAAGATTTCGAGAATCTCACTGTGGATTTTCATGCCTTTAACCTGAGGGAATGGAGCTTTTGGAGCGTATTCTCGTGGGTTGGTTTCTTCTTTCTCCTCCGGTGGTGAGTCTTCAACATTCACAGTACAATTTGATTTTCTTTTGTCATAGCATCTCACTTTGTTGTCGACTTCTTTTCCTTTTAAGGTCATGCTTTGACCTCTCCATGCTGTGGTGGCTGGTACTTGCTTGCACTCCTTTAGGATTAGGCCTTTGGTTGACTTGAAATTTACCTTTCTCAGCGGTCATTGCCAAGTGCGGCGAAGAAGCAAGTTGTCCCACCATCTTCTCGAGGCTTAGGCGATTGGGCTTGTGAATTGAAGCTGCTCTCAGTTTCGTAGTCCATCATAGTGCGGTTCTGTTGCTCAATGGTAGAATGAGTAACATTCTTGAGATCTGGAATGAATCCTCCCATAGTGCAGGTTGAGTAATTAAGTTACGATTGTATGTAGTGCAAATGGTGGTGAGAGGCTTGAGGAATTTGTTGCATTGGTGGAGGTTCTTTGGTCCGTTATTTGGAGTCCTTGAGACCATGAAAAATTGGGGTGGTCTCTCCATCCGAGGTTATATGTGTTGGAGTATGGGTTGTAATTTGATGGTTTTCTCATTACACCTATGGCATTGGCTTGATACGAGTATGAGTCATGGTCATGTGGTTACATTGATTTAGCGATCGATAACGATCTTTATTTGTCGAAGAGACCTTGATTATTGCTTTGACTTCTTTAATTTACGAACTAGATTCGCCAATGTGAACCTCATTCACTCCTTAATTCTTCTAGTATTCTGAGTGATCGACTCGTTGTTGGGAATTGTCATTTGGAAAAACTCCCAATTTCGATGCACTTTTTGACATTAGCTCTCCTCACTTGTTGCCATTAGCCATTCTTGCACATTCGGCAATAATCCTCAAAAGTATTGGCATTGGTGCCATTTCTCGTACCCATGATGTGGACACTTCAAGAGTAGTCCATTGAATCGCTCCCACGTTTGAAAAATTGCTCGTCTCTCTTTGTGTAAACTCGAAATTTCCTGCAAATAGAATTGGTTTTATGCGGGAAATATTTATTTAGAAATTTTGTAACCATTTGTTCCCATGATGCAATGCTATTAGCGAGTAATGTATTAAGCCATGAGCAGGCTATCCTTTAAAGAAAATGGGAATAGTCAAGTTTTACATCATCATCTGAAAAATTCCATATTTAAATGTTTGACAAATTGCATGAAAATCGTTGAAATGATTATATGGGTCCTCATTTTCTAGGCCATAGAATGTGGGAGACAATTTAAGCTAGGTTTTAGTTCAAAACTCTGCATACATTTGGGTATCTTATGCATGATGTGCTCAAATTTGCTAAAGGAAAATAATCCTTAAATGGCCTCTCTGTGGTGCTTGTAAATCCATTTTACTTTTACTTGTTTGTGTGTGCGAAGTGTTTTCAAGTTCAAGGTCTATGGGTTGAATTAGGTAATAATGGCCTCACCATGCAAAAATAAATAAAATAAAAATAAAGATGGGAACAAAACAAATAAAAATAAAGAAGAGGAGAAATTACGATACTAACCTTATTGATCTATTAAAACCTTTCTATAAAAATTCACAAAAAACAAATACGTGAAATTAACTAAAAATTAAATTAAAACTTAATAAAGAAAATTAAATTAAGATAAACAAAAATTACAAAGAAAAATAACTTAAAAATTAAATTGCGAAATTGTAAAGAATAGAAAGAAAAGAAATACTAACCTTTAAATGTAGATTCACTTTTTTTCTATTTTTTTTTTAATAAAAAAAATAAAAGAAAGCAATTTAAAATAAATTAGGCACAAAAATTAATTCTATGAATTAAAATTACTTACCTCGCTTGTTGTGCAAATTTTAATGTACTGGCGCACGAATCATGTTGTAGTATGGTAATGGTGACGAGTGTCGATCCCACGAGGAGGTGGATTTTAATTATATATAGAATTAATTTTGTAAATGGGTAGTTGGACTTATGGTGGAAATGATTTGGAATATGCTAATACTTAAATTAAAATGGCGAGAATAAATTCTAAAATTGGAATTGCAATGGAGAGAATAAATTGAAGAGAAAATCTATTAAATTGAAGAGAAAATCTATTAAATTGACGTACTTTGGTATCTGGATCCGTATCAACATGCATCATGGGCTAAATAATCCGTATTAATACCAATTAAATCATGAGGGGGGAATCCACACCTGAACCACGCCTAATCAATATGGTCTTTAAGAACTTATCGTGCCAAATAATAATAACCTTGTAGAGAGCGGTGTAACCAAGGCGACAAGATTAGTATTATTTGTCGAAGTCAAAACATCCACAAAACTAGAGGGGAAGAGAAAATAAATTTACCAAATAAGCCCATGACACATGTTGAGACTTCACCTTGAAAGAAAATTAGCCACACATAATTGAACTAGGGACAAAATGGGAATTTATTAAAATACGAAGAAAATACAAGATGCGAAGGAATTACTGAGAAAATGGATCCCAAAAATGGATTCGAGAGATTTCAAATTAGGGGAGGCCCTTTTTATAGATACATGGAGTAAATCATAGCCATCGGATTAAAAGCAGTTTGGGCCTTCGAGGATTGCGTCATCGATCCAGATCGGTTTGACCACGCGGGTGAAGCGATATGGTTTGACCCGACTTTGAAGCGATGTTTGACGGGTGAAGCGATAGCGGTTTGGTTGAAAATAATCTGTGTGATCGTGCACGAGATTTTTCGTCCCGATATCTTTGCCGCGTCACCATCAACATAAATTTTAGTCAGCGGATCGTGACACCTCATCATCAATGCCATCATCGGTCAATGCCACGTCATCGATCCGTCTATATGAACGATCTGTGAAACGATGCGTAAACGATGCCGTACATGTGAATAGTATATGTGAAACCATTCTTCCTTTTATGCTCCTCACAAGGTTTTACCGTCCCGAGTTCAAAAGTGATGTCCGTTTTCCGTATGATCTCTCCTTTATTAAAATGACTATAATACCCCTAAAATACATAAAATACTTAATTAAAATCAAACACACATAATTAAATTGCAAGAAACTTAAATACATAAAAGTAAAGGTTATTAGTAAGACTTGAAATGTAAAATGATGATTTTCTCCTTTATAAATATACATTTTCTAACACTCAACACACTTTTTATTGCTAGTCCCTAGCAAATGAAGCGAAAATAAAATTCAAATTCAAAATGATTTTTTTTTTTTTATTTAGAAGCACTCGTGTTTATTCAATCAGATTAATGATAGTAATCAAATAAAAGTATAAGCATTATCTCCAGTCTTAAAGAAACATCACACCCACATCAACCATTCACATGAATCAGCCCAGTAGACTTTGTTATAGCTACTTTCAAGAATGACATGTCAAACTCCAAAATCTCACTGGAAGTAGTGACACTCTCACAAAGAAATTAAACCCAATAAAAATAGTCACTCCAATGAATGATAATTAAGAGAGAAAATAATACAGAAGTGATATTACATGCTCTCACCAAGATGAAATAAATATGCCCTCAGCTTAGAAATAATATGATCTCAAGTCAAACAAAAATGCAAGTCAACCCAATTTATTTATCTTTTTTTTTATTATTATTTTTTTATTATGCATCACTACATCTTTTTAGCCCATATAACTAGCTTCTTCTTCAAACTATAGTTCCCTAAAATCAAGAAGGACTTTTATTAGGACGTAACGTAGGCTAGGGACATGGCTAACAAAGAAGGGAAATAAGGAAAACAAAGTGTATGTTTGAGAAAAATGCAGAGATTTTTTTTTTGGAAGTTGCAAGGTGGATTTTACCTATTATTTTTTTTTTTTATTCTTTTGAAACAACAACTCTTGTTTTTTTTTTTTTGGCATAACTTCACTGAACAAAATAATTATTTACATTTTCTCAAACATAAATAGGTGATGGAACTTATAAGAAATTGGGTAATACTCCAAATCGAGTGGGTCAAGATGATAAGTTGACAAAGAAAAAGTTTTTTTTTAAAAGGCTCAAAATGGTTAACTATGGATATTTAATAAAAGGGATGGCTAGAAAGGCTCAAACGGATCAAAGATGGCCTTTCCATGCGTCTTTAGGGCTCTAAATAATCATCCATATCTACTAGTTAGATGGGCCTCGAATGTAACAACACACATTTTCTTTTTTTTCTTTTTTTTTTTTTTACAATTTTTTTAAAGGGTTAACTCAAAAGAAATCTAGAGATCGTGTATAAAATAATAAAGCTAAGTATAGAGAATGGGCAAAAGGGTTACTCTCGAGAAAATGATAGGCTCAACTCACTTGGCACTTATTTATAATATGTTCATTCCTTCAAGCAACTCATATTTCTTACATCAACATGTAGAGTAGGCAAACATAATGTAACATCACTTAAGACCAAAGATAATACAAATACTAAAATTTGAAATTAATCATGTCATCGAATGTTAAAACAAATCACACAAAATTTTTTTTTTTTAAACAACATTCTACCCCAACCTATTCTAAACAAGAAAGGAAAATATGCATGCGAAATGTGAAAATGATGTAGAAAAACTAATTAGAAAAGTTACACTTAAAATGATAGAAAAGAAAATGATTTTTTTTTTTTAAGAAGATGCGTTTAGAGGCACTACACTCCATATTCAGCCATCTTCGACTCAAAAGTTGGAAAATGTATATTTATAGAGGAGAAAATAAAAAGAAGAAGAAAATGAACATCAAAACTTAATAAAGAAAAAGAAATTTTTTTGTTTTTATTTTTTGTTTTTGGTTTTTTTAGACAATGAAGATGCGTTTAGAGTAACTACACTCCATATTCAGCCATCTTCAACACAAAAAGTTAACTTGATTAGTTTCTACAAAAAAATTAGTAAAAACTTAACCAAGATTTCACATTTGTCGACTATTCCCTCCCCAAGCGAAACATTGTCCTCGATGTTTTAAAGGAAAGAAGTAGAGTTTAGAAGACATCACCTGGGTGGTACAACACGAGAAGAAAATATTTACGGTGAAGAGTTAAATCTAATTTGTACTTCTGCCATTCTTTACCATCATTATTTGGACGCTCCAACAAAGGTCCAGGGTTTGGCTCAGGTCATAAGCTTGTAACATATCAAGTAGCTCATTAGCGGTGTGAGCACAAATAAAAAGTTTTCGCATGGGAAGGAATAAAGTAGTTTTTATTGCATGGTTAAGAAATGCGATAAAGCCATCATAAAAGTTATTGACATTTAACAAACCGATGGGTTTGGTGGATGTGCGAGATGGGCCCAAGATGCTAGTGTGATAAGTGCCTCTAGTGTTGCAAGATCTCACGGAAGGAAAATAAAAGCATCGGCATGATTAAGCATTTTTATTCTTTCTTGCATACGGGCGACTAACTCTTCTCCGTTGATGAGTCGGACAGGCGCCCAATGGTTTTAGAACTCTTGGGATGATGCCTAACACTTGACTTCCTCTGATAAAAGCTGCTTCTGAGACCATTTTTGATAACCCTCGGTTACCTCCTCCATACACCAAGTGTAATTTTCTCTCTGCTATACGTCGACCAAGATCTATGGCTGCCTCAACGAACTCTTTATGTTTGCCATAGGTAAATCCAGAAAGCACACAAATGTTCTTGAATTGTCTATTTGGAGTAGCTGCCATTGCGATACTTCTCAAAAACAATTTGTGAGTGCTTGACAAAAGATATCACATTTAAGAGTCTTGGTGATAGTGGGTCATGATTGTGTATGAGGTAATATGTCAGTGTCAAAGAACGCATAAAGCACGTGGCTCGCAAGTCAAAAAGAAAACAGTAAAAAGGAAAAAGCAAACAGTAATAAAATTATTAAAGACAATAATGCAAACAATAAGACAATAGTGAAATAAAATAACAATAAAGTAAAAGGATATTTACACGTAGTTGCGACTGTGGCTCACATCTTCCTCTGGTTTTACGTCCAGAAACGGCTTGAACGCCTCTATGGGTCGAGGATAGGCTTCATCCAGTTTTCTTATAAAGCGGCAAGCGGTCGTTTATAGTCGATTCAGAGACTATATCGTGCATGCTCTTTACGGAATAATGGCCATAAGCGGAGAATCGCTCCTTGCACATATCCAGGGATGCGTTTCAAGAGACGAAGAATATCATCGATGACTCGCTTATTCAAGCCATCCCTAATTGAATCTTATCTTCCTGTTATCGGACACCATTCCTAAAGAACATGGGTTTATCGCAACTCATTCTTGCACACTTATGACAAGCAACGAAATTCTTGAGCTCGTTGTTTTCTTGCATAATTTCCTTTACCACAGGGCATGTATGCAATAAATTTTGGAGGTAACTCACTGCCGATCGTACTTTAGCCTCGATTAACCAACGGATGTCGGCGGTATGTTATTCCTCATGAGTAATCGCATGCGTTGGACCGAGCTTTATAGATCGTAAGGAGGGCATTACGAGGAAGTGAAGGGAATCGCTTGTGAAGCTTCGCTAGAGTCTCGTTTCGTCCATACCTTCGCCTCGAATATCGATTATTATGAGGAAACCGACTTGATTGTCACGGAGTACCGTTATCCGCCACTTCACCGGGTAACAAACTAAAGCACACAAACAGAAAAACAAATTAAAACAAACAAAGAAAATTAAAATCGTCCTCTTATTGAATTTACCTCGACTCCATTTGGATGTAAAAACACTTCTCTCGATGTCTCGAGTTGGCTTTCTAAACCCTCAACATAGGCTACTAACTCGGTGGTTGTAGAGCCCAAATACTATGTGTTTTACAAAATTGAATCGCCTTTTGAGATGAGTTTTGACACGTTGAAGTGGTTTAAGAATGTTCGGGAGGAGCGGTCTAAGTATGAGACTCATGATTAACAATGATAAGAGAAAACTTAATAGTTAAACAAACACACTTATGCAAAAATAATTTCAATTAGTAGAAGAATAATATAAAGAAAGAGAAAATCAAATCAACGAAAGGAAAAAAATCAATTCAAATCGGTGGGTCACTCAAATTTATTTGATGTCTTCTCCATGTGGTTGGTACTCTAGATATGGCTTTAATCTTTGACCATTAACTTTAAACGCGTGACACCGTTCTTTGGATCCTTAATTTCAATTGTGGAAAAAGCAGTATGAACAATAAAGGGACCGAGAGGCGTAACTTACACAGGAATAGGTGCAAGCGAGAATTGAATAAAAGCACTTTCGACACAGGTGAACGATTTTCTCATAATTTGCTTATCATGGAAGACTTTCATTCGTTGCTTGTAAATTTTGGCATTTTCGTATGCGTCATTGCGAATTTCTTCAAGTTACGCGGTTGTAATCTTCTTCTGGCTTTGCATGTCAAAGTTGAATTTCTTGATGGCCCAATCGCACGATGCTCGAGTTCCACGGTAGGTGGCAAGCTTTCCATACACTAGCCTATAGGGTGACATCCCAATCGGGGTCTTGAAAGCCGTTCTATATGCCCATAATGCATCATCAAGTCTTAATGACCAATCTTTTATGCTGCCTCACCGTCTTTTCTAATATGTGCTTTATTTCTCGATTGGAGATCTCAACTTAGCCTTTGGTTTTGCGGATGATACGGGGTCGCCACTTTGTGTGTGATTGAATACTTTGTCAAAAGAGCTTTGAATGCTTTGTTACAAAAGTGGGCACCACCATCGATTATCGCTCGAGGAATCAGCGTGAAACAATGTTGCTTTTCAAAATCCTATCACCACCTTGTGATCATTAGTTACGTGGAATTGCTTACCCATTTGGATACGTAGTCAACAACCAATATGTATTGATGGCCAAAAAGGGAAAGGGTCGTGAAGTCGATACCCCATACGTCAAAAATCTCAACCACTAAAATTGGATTTAGTGGCATCGTATTCCTTCGTGTAATGCTCCCCATTCGTTGACACCTATCACATGAAGAAGAAAGTGTAAGCATCTCGAAATATAGTTGGCCAATAAAAACCACATTGTAAAACTTTAGTCGCTGTTTTCTTAGCACTGAAATGGCCTCCACATGCTTGTTCATGGCAGAATGAAAGGATATTCTGAATTTCACTTTCTGGGACACATCAATAACTATTTGGTCTGCACAATACTTGAACAAATACGGGTCATCGAAAAGAAATTCTTTATTTAAAGAATTTAGCCTTATCTTGCTTGGTCGATGCTCGGAAGTTTACAACAAGATAATTAACTATATCAATACCAAGGTAATACTTCCACACTTAATTGTTCATCGAAATGACTCATTCAATGGTAATGGCTCTGTAATTGTGTCAAAATGTAGACGAGAGAGATGGTCCGCCACAACATTTTCTGTCCCTTTTTTATCTTTGAATTCCAAGTCAAATTCTTCTCTGACTGTTTTGGGTAGAGGAAGATTAGAAATGAGATCCACCTTGGCTTTGTCAACCTCAATACCTTTGCTCGAAATGATGTGACCGAGGACAATACCTTGTTTCACCATAAAATGGCACTTCTCCCAATTTAAGACCAAGTTCTTCTCGATACATCTCTGCATAACTAGTGTTAGATGACGTAAACATTGATCAAACGAGTCACCAAAGACAGAAAAATCATCCATAAAGACTTCAAGGAATCGTTCAACCATATCAGAAAAAATGCTCAACATGCATCGTTGGAATGTAGCAGGTGCATTGCATAATCCAAATGGCATTCTCCTATATGCAAATGTGCCAAAAGGGCAAGTGAAAGTAGTTTTCTCTTGATCTTTTGGTGCTATGGGAATCTGATTATATCCTGAGTAGCCATCTAGAAAGCAATAAAATTCATGCTAATCTATCAAGCATTTGATCGATAAATGGTAAAGGAAAATGGTCTTTACGTGTGAAATTCAATTTTCTATAATCAATGCATACACGCCATCCCGTAGTCACTCTAGTGGGTATCGATTCATTATTAGCATTGGTAACTACTGACTCACGACTTTGGGGACAACATGCAGGTGACCCATGAACTATCGAAATGGGGTAAATGATACCCGCATCTAATAGCTTAAGGACTTGATTAACAACTTCTTTCATATTAGGATTTAACCGACGTTGCATTTCCTAGTAGATTTGGCATTTTCATCGAGGTGAATGTAATGCATGCAATCTGCAGGGTTTATACCTTTTATGTCTGCTATGGTCCATCCTAATGCCCCTTTGTGCTCTTTCAAAACATCCAACAACTTACCTTTTTGTTCGTCATTGAGGGATGATGAGATGATTACCGGTAGAGTACTTTCTTCCCCCAAAAATGCATATTCCAATGTGTTGGGCAATGGTTTGAGCTCGAGTTTTGGTGGTGATTCTGATGATGGGATGAGTTTCTTTTCTGATGGTGATAGTTGTTCAACTCTTGACTTCCATTTATTAGTGTCCATGGATGGTGCTGAGTCAAGTAA
Organism: Citrus mangshanensis; assembly: GCA_030449895.1. Taxonomy (NCBI): domain Eukaryota; kingdom Viridiplantae; phylum Streptophyta; class Magnoliopsida; order Sapindales; family Rutaceae; genus Citrus; species Citrus mangshanensis. The sequence continues at coordinate 56,714 of JASUUJ010000211.1, forward strand.
GGCGTTGACCTCATCGACCGATCTGTCAATATCAAAATCCAAACCAAAGTGAGTTAAACATGTTTGTAAAGGATCATCACTAAGGTTTGAAATAAAAGTATTATCAACTATTGTTTCAATTAAATCCACATCAACAATTCCATCATCTGCACTGTGAGGTTGTTTGGCAATGTTGAAGATGTTCAGCTCCATAGTCATGTTGCCGAATGACAACTGCATATTTCCGGTCCTACATTGAATGTGAGCATCCGCAGTTGCCAAGAAAGGTCGGCCTAGAATAATGGGGATGTGCTTCCTTGAATCCTGTATTGGTTGAGTGTCAATTACAATGAAATCAACAGGAAAATAAAACTTGTCTACCTGGATAAGCACGTCCTCCACAATGCCACGAGGTATTTTCGTGGACCGATCTGCAAGCTGTAACACCACTGGAGTTGGGTGTAATTCTCCAAGTCCAAGTTTCACAAACACTGAATAAGGTAACAGATTTACACTAGCTCCTAAATCCAACAAAGCATTCTCAATTGTGTGGTTCCCTATGCTACATGAGATAGTGGGGGAGCCTGGGTCTTTGCATTTTAAAGGAATTTTATGTTGGAGTATAGAACTAACGTTTTCTGTTAAAAATGCCTTCTTTTGAACATGCATATTTCTCTTTTTAGTACAAAGGTCTTTAAGAAACTTGGCATAAGATGGAACTTGCTTAATAGCATCAAGCAAAGGGATGTTAACACTTACCTGTTTGAAGATTTCGAGAATCTCACCTGTGGATTTTCCCTTCTTGCCTTTAGCTAACCTCTGAGGGAATGGAGCTTTTGGAACGTATTCTCGTGGGTTGGTTTCTTCTTTCTCCTCCGGTGGTGAGTCTTCAACATTCACAGGTACAATTTGATTTTCTTTTGTCACCGGCATCTCCACTTTGTTGTCGACTTCTTTTCCTTTTCGCAAGGTCATGACTGCTTTGACCTCTCCATGCTGCTGTGGTGAACTGGTACTTGCTTCATGCACTCCTTTAGGATTAGGCACTGGTTGACTTGGAAATTTACCTTTCTCAACGGTCATTGCCAAGGTCTGAACTGAAGAAGCAAGTTGTCCCACCATCTTCTCGAGGCTTGAAACTGATTGGGCTTGTGAATTGAAGCCTGCTCTCAACTCATTTCGTAGTCCATCAATAGTGCGATTCTGTTGCTCAATGGTAGAATGAGTAACATTCTTGAGATTCTGGAATGAATCCTCCCATGGTCTGGGTTGAGAGTAATTCTGGTTCTGATTGTATGGTCTAAATGGTGGCTGAGAGGCTTGAGGAATTTGTTGCATTGGTGGAGCTGGAGCTGCTGGTCCATTCTGTTGGAGTCCTTGAGACCATGAAAAATTGGGGTGGTCTCTCCATCCAGGGTTATATGTGTTGGAGTATGGGTTGTAATTTGATGGTTTTCTCATTACACCTATGGCATTGGCTTGATCTGAGTATGAGTCATGGTCATGTGGTTCTGTTGATTTAGCAGTCGATAACGATGCTATTTGTCGAGAGAGACCTTCAATTATTGCTTTGACTTCTTTAATTTCTGAACTAGATTCGCCAATGTGAACCTCATTCACTCCCTTAATTCTTCTAGTATTCCTGAGTGATCGACTCCGTTGTTGGGAATTGTCCGCTTGTCGCTGGAAAAACTCCCAAATTTCTGATGCACTTTTTGACATTAGCTCTCCTCCACTTGTTGCCATTAGCCATTCTTGCACATTCGGCAATAATCCCTCCAAAAAGTATTGGCATTGGTGCCATTTCTCGTACCCATGATGTGGACACTTCAAGAGTAGTCCATTGAATCGCTCCCACGTTTCGAAAAATTGCTCGTCCTCTCTTTGTGTAAACTCTGAAATTTCCCTGCGAATAGAATTGGTTTTATGCACTGGGAAATATTTATTTAGAAATTTTGTAACCATTTGTTCCCATGATGCAATGCTATTAGCAGGTAATGTATTAAGCCATGAACGAGCTCTATCCTTTAAAGAAAATGGGAATAGTCTAAGTTTTACATCATCATCTGAAAAATTCTCATATTTAAATGTTTGACAAATTGCATGAAAATCATTCAAATGATTATATGGGTCCTCATTTTCTAGGCCATAGAATGTGGGGAGACAATTTAGCACACTAGGTTTTAGTTCAAAACTCCTAGCAGCTACATTTGGGTATCTTATGCATGATGTGCTCAAATTTGCTAAAGGACTGAAATAATCCTTAAATGGCCTCTCCTGTGGTGCTTGTAAATCCATTTTACTTTTTACTTGTTTGTGTGTGCGAAGTGTTTTCTCAAGTTCAAGGTCTATAGGTTCAAGATTAGGTAATAATGACCTACGACCATGCATGCAAAATAAATAAAATAAAAATAAAGATGGGAACAAAACAAATAAAAATAAAGAAGAGGGAGAAATTACGATACTAACCTTATTGCGCTATTAAAACCTTTCTATAAAAATTCACAAAAAACAAATACGTGAAATTAACTAAAAATTAAATTAAAACTTAATAAAGAAAATTAAATTAAGATAAACAAAAATTACAAAGAAAAATAACTTAAAAATTAAATTGCAGAATTGTAAAGAATAGAGAAAGAAAAGAAATACTAACCTTTAAATGTAGATTCACTTTTTTTCTATTTTTTTTTTAATAAAAAAAATACAAGAAAGCAATTTAAAAGAAATTATGCACAAAAATTAATTCTATGAATTAAAATTACTTACCTCCCCGGCAACGGCGCCAAAAACTTGTTGTGCAAATTTTAATGTACTCATGTGAATCATTGTAGTATAGACTAATGGTGACGAGTGTCGATCCCACGAGGAGGTGGATTTTAATTATATATAGAATTAATTTTGTAAATGGGTAGTTGGACTTATGGTGGAAATGATTTGGAATATGCTAATACTTAAATTAAAATGGCGAGAATAAATTCTAAAATTGGAATTGCAATGGAGAGAATAAATTGAAGAGAAAATCTATTAAATTGACGTGGGTATCGGATCCGTATCAACATGCATCATGGGCTAAATAATCCGTATTAATACCAATTAAATCATGAGGGAATCCACATGAACCACGCCTAATCAATATGGTGCTAAGCATCGTAAATAATAATAACCTTGTAGAGGCAAGATTAGTATTATTTGTCGACGAAATCAAAACATCCACAAAAACTAGAGGGGAAGAGAAAATAAATTTACCAAATAAGCCCATGACACATGTTGAGACTTCACCTTCAACCCAAGCTTGAAAGAAAATTAGCCACACATAATTGAACTAGGGACAAAATGGGAATTTATTAAAATACGAAGAAAATACAAGATGCAGAAGGAATTACAGAAAATGGATCCCAAAAATGGATTCAGAGATTTCAAATTAGGGGGGGGAGGCCCCCTTTTTATAGATACATGGAGTAAATCATAGCCATCGGATTAAAAGCGATTTGGGCCTTTCGAGTTGCGCCACGTCATCATCCAATCGGTTTGACCACGCGGGTGAACGAATACGGTTTGACCCGACTTTGAAACGGTTTGACCGGGTGAAACGATGCGGTTTGGTTGAAAATAATCTGTGTGATGCATGCCGTCGCGAGATTTTTCGTCCGATATCTTTGCCGCGTCACCATCAACGACATAAGAATTTTAGTCCAGCGGATCGTGACACCTCATCAGTCAATGCCACATCATCGGTCAATGCCACGTCATCGATCCGTCTATATGAATGAATGCGTGAGCATGCATGTGAATAATATACTTCCTTTTATGCTCCTCCTAAGGTTTTCGACCGTCCTGAGTTCAAAAGTGATGTCCGTTTTTCCGTATGATCTCTCCTTTATTCTGAAATGACTATAATACCCCTAAAATACATAAAATACTTAATTAAAATCAAACACACATAATTAAATTGCAAGAAACTTAAATACATAAAAGTAAAGGTTATTAGTAAGACTTGAAATGTAAAATGATGATTTTCTCCTTTATAAATATACATTTTCTAACACTCAACACACCCCCCAACCAGCTTATTGCTAGTCCCTAGCAAATGAAGCGAAAATAAAATTCAAATTCAAATTCAAAATGATTTTTTTTTTATTTTATTTAGAAGCACTCGTGTTTATTCAATCAGATTAATGATAGTAATCAAATAAAAGTATAAGCATTATCTCCAGTCTTAAAGAAACATCACACCCACATCAACCATTCACATGAATCAGCCCAGTAGACTTTGTTATAGCTACTTTCAAGAATGACATGTCAAACTCCAAAATCTCACTGGAAGTAGTGACACTCTCACAAAGAAATTAAACCCAATAAAAATAGTCACTCCAATGAATGATAATTAAGAGAAAATAATACATAAGTTATATGACATGCTCTCACCAAGATTAAATAAATATGCCATCAGCTTAGAAATAATATGATCTCAAGTCAAAAAAAAATGCAAGTCAACCCAATTTATTTATCTTTTTTATTATTATTATTTTTATTATGCATCACTACATCTTTTAGCATATAACTAGCTTCTTCAAACTATAGTTCCCTAAAATCAAGAAGGACTTTTATTAGGACGTAACGTAGGCTGACATGGCTAACAAAGAAGGGAAATAAGGAAAACAAAGTGTATGTTTGAGAAAAATGCGAGATTTTTTTTTGGAAGTTGCAGGTGGATTTTACCTATTATTTTTTTATTCTTTTGAAACAACAACTCTTGTTTTTTTTTTTGGCATAACTTCATGAACAAAATAATTATTTACATTTTTCTCAAACATAAATAGGTGATGGAACTTATAAGATATCGGGTAATACTCCAAATCGAGTGGAGTCAAGATGATAAGTTGACAAAGAAAAGTTTTTTTTAAAAGGCTCAAAATGGTTAACTATGGATATTTAATAAAAGGGATGGCTAGAAAGGCTCAAACGGATCAAAGATGGCCTTTCCATCGTCTTTTAAAATAATCATCCATATCTACTAGTTAGATGGGCCTCCAATGTAACAACACACATTTTTCTTTTTTTTTCTTTTTTTTTTTACAATTTTTTTAAAGGGTTAACTCAAAAGAAATCTAGAGATCGTGTATAAAATAATAAAGCTGTATATAGAGAATGGGCAAAAGGGTTACTCTCAAGAAAATGATAGGCTCAACAACTCACTTGGCACTTATTTATGATATGTTCATTCCTTCAAGCAACTCATATTTCTCTCCGACATCAACATGTAGTAAAACATAATGTAACATCACTTAAGACCAAAGATAATACAAATACTAAAATTTGAAATTAATCATGTCATCCAATGTTAAAACAAATCACACAAAATTTTTTTTTTTTTTTAAACAACATTCTACCCCCCAACCTATTCTAAACAAGAAAGGAAAATATGCATGCAGAAATGTGAAAATGATGTAGAAAAACTAATTAGAAAAGTTACACTTAAAATGATAGAAAAAGAAAATGATTTTTTTTTTTAAGAAGATGCGTTTCTAGAGGCACTACACTCCATATTCAGCCATCTTCGACTCAAAAGTTGGAAAATGTATATTTATAGAGGAGAAAATAAAAAGAAGAAGAAAAATGAACATCAAAACTTAATAAAGAAAAAGAAATTTTTTTTTGTTTTTTATTTTTTTATTTTTTTGGTTTTTTTTTTTTGAACAATGAAGATGCGTTTCTAGAGTAACTACACTCCATATTCAGCCATCTTCAACACAAAAAGTTAGCAAGTTTTACAACAAAAAATTAGTAAAAACTTAACCAAGATTCCACATTTGTCGACTATTCCCTCCCCCCAACCAGAACGAAACATTGTCCTCAATGTTTTAAAGGAAAGAAGTAGAGTTTAGAAGACATCACCTGGGTGGTGCAACACAGAAGAAAATATTTACGGTGAAGAGTTAAATCTAATTTGTACTTCTTCGCCATTACCATCATTATTTGGACGCTCCAACACAAAGGTCCGGGGTTTGGCTCCTATAAGCTTGTAACATATCAAGTAGCTCATTAGTGAGCACAAATAAAAAGTTTTTCGCATGGGAAGGAATAAAGTAGTTTTTATTGCATGGTTAAGAAATGCGATAAAGCCATCATAAAAGTTATTGACATTTAACAAACCGATGGGTTTCGTGGATGTGCGAGATGGGCCCAAGATGCTAGTGTGATAAGTGCCTCTAGTGTTGCAAGATCTCCTGGAAGGAAAATAAAAGCATCGATGATTAAGCATTTCGGTTATTCTTTCTTGCATACGAGGCGACTAACTCTTCTCCAGGTTGATGAGTCGAAGCCCCAATGGTTTTAGAACTCTTGGGATGATGCCTAACACTTGACTTCCTCGATAAAAGCCGAGACCATTTTTGATAACCCTCTTACCTCCTCCATACACCAAGTGTAATTTTCTCTCTGCTATCGCCAAGATCTATGGCCTCAGCGAACTCTTTATGTTTGCCATAGGTAAATCCGAAAGCACACAAATGTTCTTGAATTGTCTATTTGGAGTAATTGCGATACTTCTCAAAAACAATTTGTGAGTGCTTGACAAAAGATATCACATTTAAGAGTCTTGGTGATAGTGGGTCATGATTGTGTATGAGGTAATATGTCGGTCAAAGAACGCATAAAGCACGTGGCTCAAGTCAAAAAGAAAAAAAAAGGAAAAAGCAAACGAATAAAATTATTAAAGACAATAATGCAAACAATAAGACAATAGTGAAATAAAATAACAATAAAGTAAAAGGATATTTACACGTAGCTCACATCTTCCTCGGTTTTACGTCCGAAGCGGCTTGAACGCCCTCATGGGTCGAGGATAGGCTTCTATCCGGTTTTCTTATAAAGCGGTCGTTTATAGTCGATTCGAGACTATATCGTGCATGCTCTTTCGGAATAATGGCATAAGCGGAGAATCGCTCCTTGCACATATCCAGGGATGCGTTTCAAGAGACAGAAGAATATCATCCAATGACTCCTTATTCAAGCCATCCCTAATGAATTGAATCTTATCTTCCCTGTTATCAGACACCATTCCTAAAGAACATGGGTTTCTATCGCAACTCATTCTTGCACACTTATGACAAGCAACAGAAATTCTTCGAGCTCGTTGTTTTCTTGCATAATTTCCTTTACCACAACCAGGCATGTATGCAATAAATTTTGGAGGTAACTCACCTGCCGATCGTACTTTAGCCTCGATTAACCAACGGATGTCAGCAGGTATGTTATTCCTCATGAGTAATCGCATGCGTTCGGACCGAGCTTTATAGATCGTAAGGAGGGCATTCTGAGGAAGTGAAGGGAATCGCTTGTGAAGCTTCGAGTCTCGTTTACGTCCATACCTTCGCCTCGAATATCGGTTATTATGGGAAATGAAGTAAGACTTGATTGTCACGAGTACCGTTATCCGCCACTTCACCGGGTAACAAACTAAAGCACACAAACATAAAAACAAATTAAAACAAACAAATAAAATTAAAATCGTACTCTTATTTAATTTAACTAAAGCTCCAACTGGATGTCATAAACACTTCTCTCAATGTCTCTGAGTTGGCTTTCTAAACCCTCAACATAGGCTACTAACTCTGGTGGTTGTAGAGCCCAAATACTATGTGTTTTACAAAATTGAATCTGCCTTTTGAGATGAGTTTTGACACGTTGAAGTGGTTTAAGAATGTTCAGGAGGAACGGTCTAAGTATGAGACTCATGATTAACAATGATAAGAGAAAACTTAATAGTTAAACAAACACACTTATGCAAAAATAATTTCAATTAGTAGAAGAATAATATAAAGAAAGAGAAAAATCAAATCAACGAAAGGAAAAAAAAATCAATTCAAATCTGGTGGGTCACTCAAATTTATTTCGGTGTCTTCTACTTGTGGTTGGTACTCTATTTTTGGCTTTAATCTTTGACCATTAACTTTAAACGTGACACCGTTCTTTGGATCCTTAATTTCTATTGCCGTGTGGAAAAAGTATGAACAATAAAGGGACCGACCATCGAGGCGTAACTTACGGGAATAGGTGCGAGAATTGAATAAAAGCACTTTCGACTGAGCGATTTTCTCATAATTTGCTTATCATGGAAGACTTTCATTCGTTGCTTGTAAATTTTGGCATTTTCATATGCGTCATTGCGAATTTCTTCAAGTTCTGCCAGTTGTAATCTTCTTTCTGAGCTGGCTTGCTGCATGTCAAAGTTGAATTTCTTGATGGCCCAATACGCACGATGCTCGAGTTCCACAGGTAGGTGGCAAGCTTTTCCATACACTAGCCTATAGGGTGACATCCCAATCGGGGTCTTGAAAGCCGTTCTATATGCCCATAATGCATCATCAAGTCTTAATGACCAATCTTTTCTGTCTGGCCTCACCGTCTTTTCTAATATGTGCTTTATTTCTCGATTGGAGATCTCAACTTGGTTTTGCGGATGATACGGGGTCGCCACTTTGTGTGTGATTGAATACTTTGTCAAAAGAGCTTTGAATGCTTTGTTACAAAAGTGGGCACCACCATCACTGATTATCGCTCGAGGGAATCCAAAGCGTGAAACAATGTTGCTTTTCAAAAATCCTATCACCACCTTGTGATCATTAGTTCTGCATGGAATTGCTTCTACCCATTTGGATACGTAGTCAACAGCAACCAATATGTATTGATGGCCAAAGAAGGGAAAGGGTCCCATGAAGTCGATACCCCATACGTCAAAATCTCAACCACTAAAATTGGATTTAGTGGCATCATGTTCCTTCGTAATGCTCCCCATTCGTTGACACCTATCACATGAAGAAGAAAGTGTAAGCATCTCGAAATATAGTTGGCCAATAAAAACCACATTGTAAAACTTTAGTCATTTTCTTAGCACCGAAATGGCCTCCACATGCTTGTTCATGGCGAATGAAAGGATATTCAATTTCACTGGGACACATCGCCTAACTATTTGGTCTGCATACTTGAACAAATACGGGTCATCCCAAAAGAAATTCTTTATTTCTGCAAAGAATTTAGCCTTATCTTGCTTGGTCCAATGCTCTGGAAGTTTACCTGCAACAAGATAATTAACTATATCAGCATACCAAGGTAATACTTCCACACTCATTAATTGTTCATCTGGAAATGACTCATTCAATGGTAATGGCTCTGTAATTGTGTCAAAATGTAGACGAGAGAGATGGTCCGCCACAACATTTTCTGTCCCTTTTTTATCTTTGAATTCCAAGTCAAATTCTTCTCTGACTGTTTTGGGTAGAGGAAGATTAGAAATGAGATCCACCTTGGCTTTGTCAACCTCAATACCTTTGCTCGAAATGATGTGACCGAGGACAATACCTTGTTTCACCATAAAATGGCACTTCTCCCAATTTAAGACCAAGTTCTTCTCGATACATCTCTGCATAACTAGTGTTAGATGACGTAAACATTGATCAAACGAGTCACCAAAGACAAAAATCATCCATAAAGACTTGAGGAATCGTTCAACCATATCAGAAAAAATGCTCAACATGCATCGTTGGAATGTAGCAGGTGCATTGCATAATCCAAATGGCATTCTCCTATATGCAAATGTGCCAAAAGGGCAAGTGAAAGTAGTTTTCTCTTGATCTTTTGGTGCTATGGGAATCGATTATATCCGAGTAGCCATCTGAAAGCAATAAAATTCATGGCTGCTAATCTATCAAGCATTTGATCGATAAATGGTAAAGGAAAATGGTCTTTACGTGTGAAATTCAATTTTCTATAATCAATGCATACACGCCATCTGTAGTCACTCTGGTATCAATTCATTATTAGCATTGGTAACTACTGTGACTCGACTTTTGGGGACAACTTGCAGATCGACCCATGAACTATCGAAATGGGGTAAATGATACCTGCATCTAATAGCTTAAGGACTTCAGTTCTAACAACTTCTTTCATATTAGGATTTAACCGACGTTGCATTTCCCTAGTAGATTTGGCATTTTCATCGAGGTGAATGTAATGCATGCAATCTGCAGGGTTTATACCTTTTATGTCTCATGGTCCATCCTAATGCCCTTTGTGCTCTTTTCAAAACATCCAACAACTTACCTTTTTGTTCAGGGATGATGAGATGATTACCGGTAGAGTACTTTCTTCCCCCAAAAATGCATATTCCAATGTGTTGGGCAATGGTTTGAGCTCGAGTTTTGGTGGTGATTCTGATGATGGGATGAGTTTCTTTTCTGATGGTGATAGTTGTTCAACTCTTGACTTCCATTTATTAGTGTCCATGGATGGTGCTGAGTCAAGTAAGGCGTTGACCTCATCGACCGATCTGTCAATATCAAAATCCAAACCAAAGTGAGTTAAACATGTTTGTAAAGGATCATCACTAAGGTTTGAAATAAAAGTATTATCAACTATTGTTTCAATTAAATCCACATCAACAATTCCATCATCTGTGAGGTTGTTTGGCAATGTTGAAGATGTTCTCCATAGTCATGTTCTTAATGACAACGCATATTTCCTACATTGAATGTGAGCATCCGCAGTTGCCAAGAAAGGTCGGCCTAGAATAATGGGGATGTGCTTCCTTGAATCCTGTATTGGTTGAGTGTCAATTACAATGAAATCAACAGGAAAATAAAACTTGTCTACCTGGATAAGCACGTCCTCCACAATGCCACGAGGTATTTTCGTGGACCGATCTGCAAGCTGTAACACCACTGGAGTTGGGTGTAATTCTCCAAGTCCAAGTTTCACAAACACTGAATAAGGTAACAGATTTACACTAGCTCCTAAATCCAACAAAGCATTCTCAATTGTGTGGTTCCCTATGCTACATGAGATAGTGGGGAGCTCTTTGCATTTTAAAGGAATTTTATGTTGGAGTATAGAACTAACGTTTTCTGTTAAAAATGCCTTCTTTTGAACATGCATATTTCTCTTTTTAGTACAAAGGTCTTTAAGAAACTTGGCATAAGATGGAACTTGCTTAATAGCATCAAGCAAAGGGATGTTAACACTTACCTGTTTGAAGATTTCGAGAATCTCACCTGTGGATTTTCCCTTCTTGCCTTTAGCTAACCTCTGAGGGAATGGAGCTTTTGGAACGTATTCTCGTGGGTTGGTTTCTTCTTTCTCCTCCGGTGGTGAGTCTTCAACATTCACAGGTACAATTTGATTTTCTTTTGTCACCGGCATCTCCACTTTGTTGTCGACTTCTTTTCCTTTTCGCAAGGTCATGACTGCTTTGACCTCTCCATGCTGCTGTGGTGAACTGGTACTTGCTTCATGCACTCCTTTAGGATTAGGCACTGGTTGACTTGGAAATTTACCTTTCTCAACGGTCATTGCCAAGGTCTGAACTGAAGAAGCAAGTTGTCCCACCATCTTCTCGAGGCTTGAAACTGATTGGGCTTGTGAATTGAAGCCTGCTCTCAACTCATTTCGTAGTCCATCAATAGTGCGATTGCTCAATGGTAGAATGAGTAACATTCTTGAGATTCTGGAATGAATCCTCCCATGGTCTGGGTTGAGAGTAATTCTGGTTCTGATTGTATGGTCTAAATGGTGGCTGAGAGGCTTGAGGAATTTGTTGCATTGGTGGAGTTGGTCCATTCTGAGTCCTTGAGACCATGAAAAATTGGGGTGGTCTCTCCATCCAGGTTATTTGTGTTTGAGTATGGGTTGTAATTTGATGGTTTTCTCCTTACACCTATGGCATTGGCTTGATCGAGTATGAGTCATGTGGTTGTTGATTTAGCGATAACGATGCTATTTGTCGAGAGAGACCTTCAATTATTGCTTTGACTTCTTTAATTTCTGAACTAGATTCGCCAATGTGAACCTCATTCACTCCTTAATTCTTCTAGTATTCTGATCGACTAAATTGTCCGCTTGTCGAAAAACTCCCAAATTTCGATGCACTTTTGACATTAGCTCTCCTCCACTTGTTGCCATTAGCCATTCTTGCACATTCTAATAATCCCTCCAAAAAGTATTGGCATTGGTGCCATTTCTCGTACCCATGATGTGGACACTTCAAGAGTAGTCCATTGAATCGCTCCCACGCGTTTGAAAAATTGCTCGTCCTCTCTTTGTGTAAACTCAAATTTCCTAATAAATTGGTTTTATGCCTTTGGGAAATATTTATTTAGAAATTTTGTAACCATTTGTTCCTGATGCAATGCTATTAGCCATTAAGCGAGCTCTATCCTTTAAAGAAAATGGGAATAGTCTAAGTTTTACATCATCAAAAATTCTCATATTTAAATGTTTGACAAATTGCATGAAAATCATTCAAATGATTATATGGGTCCTCATTTTCTAGGCCATAGAATGTGGGAGACAATTTAGCACACTAGGTTTTAGTTCAAAACTCCTAGCACATTTGGGTATCTTATGCATGATGTGCTCAAATTTGCTAAAGGACCAAATAATCCTTAAATGGCCTCTCCTGTGCTTGTAAATCCATTTTACTTTTTACTTGTTTGTGTGTGCGAAGTGTTTTCAAGTTCAAGGTCTATAGGTTCAAGATTAGGTAATAATGACCTACGACCATGCATGCAAAATAAATAAAATAAAAATAAAGATGGGAACAAAACAAATAAAAATAAAGAAGAGGGAGAAATTACGATACTAACCTTATTGCGCTATTAAAACCTTTCTATAAAAATTCACAAAAAACAAATACGTGAAATTAACTAAAAATTAAATTAAAACTTAATAAAGAAAATTAAATTAAGATAAACAAAAATTACAAAGAAAAATAACTTAAAAATTAAATTGCAGAATTGTAAAGAATAGAGAAAGAAAAGAAATACTAACCTTTAAATGTAGATTCACTTTTTTTCTATTTTTTTTTTAATAAAAAAAATACAAGAAAGCAATTTAAAAGAAATTATGCACAAAAATTAATTCTATGAATTAAAATTACTTACCTCCCAAGAAAAAACTTGTTGTGCAAATTTTAATGTACTCGCAAGCGCACGAATCTGTTGTAGTATAGACTAATGGTGACGAGTGTCGATCCCACGAGGAGGTGGATTTTAATTATATATAGAATTAATTTTGTAAATGGGTAGTTGGACTTATGGTGGAAATGATTTGGAATATGCTAATACTTAAATTAAAATGGCGAGAATAAATTCTAAAATTGGAATTGCAATGGAGAGAATAAATTGAAGAGAAAATCTATTAAATTGACGTACTTGGGTATCTGGATCCGTATCAACATGCATCATGGGCTAAATAATCCGTATTAATACCAATTAAATCATGAGGGGGGAATCCACACCTCATGAACCACGCTCTAATCAATATGGTGCTATTATCGTAAATAATAATAACCTTGTAGAGATGTAAGACAAGATTAGTATTATTTGTCGACGTCAAAACATCCACAAAAACTAGAGGAAGAGAAAATAAATTTACCTAATAAGCCATTGATAAATTTTGAGACTTCACCTTCAAACCAATCTTGAAATAAAATTAGCCACACATAATTGAACTAGGGACAAAATGGGAATTTATTAAAATACGAAGAAAATACAAGATGCGAAGGAATTACGTAAAATGGATCCCAAAATGGATTCGAGATTTCAAATTAGGGGGAGGCCCTTTTTATAGATACATGGAGTAAATCATAGCCATCGGATTAAAAATTTGGGCCTCGATTGCGCCACGTCATCGATCAACGGTTTGACCACGCGGGTGAACATGCTTTGACCCGACTTTGAACAAGAATGCTTTTGACCGGGTGAACGATGCGGTTTGGTTGAAAATAATCATGCATGCACCGTCGCGAGATTTTTCGTCCCGATATCTTTGCCACGTCACCATCAACATAAGAATTTTAGTCCAACAGGATCGTGACACCTCATCAATGCCACATCATCGGTCAATGCCACGTCATCGATCCGTCTATATGAATCTGAACGATGCGTAGATGCATACATGTGAATAGTCATATGTGAATGCATTCTTCCTTTTATGCTCCTCCTAAGGTTTTCGACCGTCCTGAGTTCAAAAGTGATGTCCGTTTTTCCGTATGATCTCTCCTTTATTCTGAAATGACTATAATACCCCTAAAATACATAAAATACTTAATTAAAATCAAACACACATAATTAAATTGCAAGAAACTTAAATACATAAAAGTAAAGGTTATTAGTAAGACTTGAAATGTAAAATGATGATTTTCTCCTTTATAAATATACATTTTCTAACACTCAACACTAGTGATCATTCTGTGGGAGCAGTATTAGGGCAAAGAAAGGATAAGGTTTTTTACTTCATATACTATGCAAGCAAAACTCTTACTCAAACTCATATCAATTACACCACTACAGAGAAAGAGTTGCTAGCAGTAGTATTTGCTTTTGAAAAATTCAAAGCTTACTTGGTGGGTACTAAAGTGACTGTATACACAGACCATGCAGCCATCAAATACTTAATTTCAAATAAGGATGTCAAACCAAGATTAATCAGATGGATCTTATTACTTCAAGAATTTGATCTGGAAATTAAAGATAGAAATAGGACTAAGAATCAAGTAGCAGACCACCTGTCATGGCTGGAAGCAGACACTAGTACATTGACAAGGAAGGATATCACTGAAACTTTTCCTGATGAACAGTTGTTGGTAGTACAACAAGCACAGATGCTGCAGCAGTCAGGATCTTTATGGTATGCAGATTTTGCTAACTACTTAATAAGTGGGATGCTACCACCTGAGATGAAGTTTCAGGGGAAAAATAAATTTCTTCATGATGTCAGAAATTATAAGTGGGATGACCCACATTTATATAAGTTATGCTAAGATCAAGTAATACGAAGATATGCTTCAGAAGAAGAAATCCCCCACATACTGGAGTCATGCCATGCTGCAGCATATGGAGGACATTTTGGTGGTCACAGAACAGCTGCTAAAGTTCTGCAATCAGGTTATTACTAGCCTACTATTTTTAAAGATGCTTATGAATTTGTTAAATGTTGTGACATGTGTCAAAGGATAGGGAACATAACTAAAAGACATAAAATGCCATTGACTAACATTCTGGAAGTGGAAGTTTTTTATGTCTAGGGAATAGATTTCATGGGACATTTCCCACCATCCTTTGGGAACTTATATATCATTGTTGTTGTGGATTATGTCTCCAAGTGGGTAGAAGCTGCAGCATTACCTACCAATGATGCTAAAACAGTGGTGGCTTTTCTTCAGAAAAATATTTTCTCCAGGTTTGGCACTCCTAGAGCAATTATTAGTGATGAGGGTACTCATTTTTGTAATAAAGTCTTTGTTGTAGCTATGGTAAAATATGGAGTCAGACACAAGGTAGCAATAGCATATCACCCTCAATCCAATGGTCAGGCCGAAGTGTCCAACAGAGAAATTAAAAAGATCTTAGAAAAAGTGGTAAACCCAACAAGAAAGGATTGGTCGTTGCAATTACACGACTCCCTATGGGCATACAGAACAGTATACAAAACTCCACTAGGTATGTCTTCTTACAGAATTATTTATGGAAAGGCTTGTCACTTGCCACTAGAGCTAGAGCATAAAGCACACTGGGCATTGAAGAAATTAAATTGGGATATTCATGCTGCAGCACAGCAGAGCAAATGAAGTTTCAACTTTGTGAGCTTGACAAATTAAGGCTATTTTCATATGAAAATGCGAGAATCTATAAAGAGAGGACAAAACACTGGCATGACAAGCATATTCAAAACAGGCAATTCAGCCCTAGTCAACTAGTGCTACTCCACAATACAAGACTAAGATTATTTCCAAGGAAGCTAAAATCACGACGGTCTGGACCTTTTAAGCTGTTAAAATTTTATCCTTATGGAGCTGTTGATCTTCTAGATGAACAAACAGGTCACGAATTTAAAGTTAATGGACACAGGGTTCAGCATTACATACACCCAGCTGGTAGATTGTTCAAAGGAGGTTTTACTCCTTAAAGAACCTAGCTATTGAGCAGTGAAAGAAGGTCAGGCTGAGGGACCTTAAATCAAGCGCTCAATGGGAGGCCACCCATTGTGGAGACAGCCACCTCAAACCAAGTTTGATCCTTTTTAGTTTTGTTGACGGCTCTCCCTCTCTTCCATTTTATTTAATTTTGTTCTTCAATTCAAGTTATTTAGTTTTATCTTTTCACATTATTGCATTCTTTACTTTTGCTATCATTTAATCACTTTATTTTTAATTATTTTTAGAATTGGTTTTAATTTTTGTGGTAAGTATGAGTGGCATTTGATTTCTATTTTGACAAATGGGGTTGTATGGTGACAGAGTGCAGAGGCAAGCCACGTGTCAGAGGGTATTGGAGTGGAGTATGTGACTGTTGCTAGAGCAAGCAAATGGGTGCTACAGCAACTAATATTACCGTTACAATAAATTAAAATTGGAGCCTCTCACTTACCGTTGGAGATAAATCATGACAGATGGCTGCATGGATTTGGATAGCAATTGAGAAAAAATCTCTGAAATTAATGCATTAATTTCACTGGCCTATGTTTTTAGGATATACTCATTATATTCAAAATATTCTCTTCCCTAATTTATCTTTATTTACCGGATTTATCTTCATTTAAATTCAACTATAAAAGGGAATCACTGTGTAGTGACCTACGGCACTATTCCCCCTCTCTTTCGCAAGCACAACTCTAATAATTCTTACCCTCATCTTCTCTTTTTACTCTCAGGGACATTATCCTCACTTTGTTACTATTATAGCCATGCCAAGGTATAAGAAAATAGCTAGCCGACTCAAAGATCCTTCACGCTTCCAAATTTACCACGCCGAAGAAAAATATGAAGAATTTATTGAGCCGCGAAAGATTCTGGAAGAAAAAGGGTTTCAATTTCCAGAACAACTCACCGGAATTGTACAAACAATACACAATGCTGCAGAAAAGCATGGATGGTTAGAGTTTTACAACCACCCTCGAGATCTGTGCTACCAGTAATCAAGAAATTTTACGCCAATTTGGTAAGCCCTGATCAGCACAACATTTGGGTAAGAAACACACTTGTTCCATTAGACTCCCGCGTTACAAATGCTTTTTATAATTTACTTGCAGAAATTAATTGTGAGTATGCCAAGTTGCTTGATAAATTGACCTCGAAAAAATGGAACACCATCTTCACAACTCTTACAATAGAAGGAGCATCATGGGCTAATGAGGAAAGGCGTGTAGTTAATATGATAGATTCAAAACGTATTGCTAAGGTGTGGGTGAAATTTCTGAAATCTAGGCTTATGCCAACCACTCACACTACTACGATTTCACAAGAAATGTTGGTTTTGTTATATGTCATTGTTTGAGGACTTCCCATAGATATGGGTAGCATAATCGAAAAAAAAATGAGAGATTGTGCAGTAAAGACCCACAAAACTGCTGCATTGATATTTCTTTCACTCATCACCAGCATCTGTGTCGTATCTGGTATTCGTCTTGACAGGAAAGATGAACATGTGAAGAATGATGGTGCCTTTACGACACGTACCATTGAAAGAGTTGCTGGTGAGAGTGTTGGAACAACAACTGAACCAGCTGCTGTAACAGGAGCAAGACGAGCTATTGGTTTAGAACAAACAATCCAAGGGCTAAGCACCAGTATAACTCAATGTGCTGAGGCTCAGCAGAGGGAAAACGATCGATTTTGAAGCTATCTACAACACCTGGACAACCAACTACACCAATTTGCTCTTTACATGAAAAGCACTCACCGGAACTTCCCTGATTTATTGCTTCAGTAGTACAATTTTGACACCAATACCACAGGTGCTCCAGCAGAAGCCAATGAAGAAGCCACTGCCACAGATGAACCAAAAGCAGAAGCTGAACCACAAGCAGAGGTAGAATCAGAAGATGCTGAACCATCTGATCAATCTAAGGAAGAATGTGACAAGTCTGCGACTGATAGCTCACCCACAGAGGCAGAGGACGACTTTGAGAAAGAACGTGAGGAACCCTCCATCCAAACCCATTCCAAAACCAGGAAAAGGCATATTATTCAAGAAGATGAAGAGGAGGACCCTGAAGAAGAACCCGACATTCCAGTCCTTGTGGGCAAGGGCAAGGGCAAGGTAAAAATAGCAACACCTCCAGCCTCTGAAGATGAAATGGAGCAAGTCGATGCAAAGTCTGCAGTTACGCATATGCGAAGCCAGCTACTTGATATCAATGCCGCCATCACAGCTGAGTGCCAGGCAGCTGATGCATCAACTCCAACTCCTCCACAGTAAACTCCTAGCCAACCTGTTCGTACTAATCCGCGACAATCCAGCAAAAGAAAGGGCAGTACGTCTAGAGGCACTGCTGCAGCAACCTCGACACAAACAAAATAGACCAGATCGGTGGCAATCACGCAAGCTACCCCAGCCACAACTCCTCTCACCAGCCCCGTGAAGAAAAAGACAAAGACGTTGTCAGCTACTTCCCCACAAGTTTCACCAAAGGATAAGCTGCGCAGTGCATCCAAGAAGCGCTGATGTCCGCCCGTCATGTTGCAGCAGTACCAGCTATAAGGAAGTATTCCATCATTGCTAGTCAATTTATTTCATGTTAAATAAAAAAAACTTTTCTTTCATTATGTTTTTCCATTTGTGTGGTATTTTCTAAGGTATTCCATGTCCTTGTCAACTTGTGTGACTTTGATATGTATGCTTGTGAGGACACAGCAACTCTCAAGTTTGGGGGGGTTGTGTTTCTAAGTGCATGTGTTTATATTTATGTATTTTATGAAGCTCTGTTATCTAATATTTATGTATGGATTTGAAAACCTAATGAAGATAAATTGAGTATTATTCAGTATTTATAAGAATGCCAAGTAGAGATAGTTATAGATGAAGGTTGAAATTTTGTCCCGACACTTAGATTTTGGTTGAATTGTATGAGACTGCTAGAGCAGAGCCAAAAGAATAGAAAATATCTTAAGTTTGGGGGGGAAAGCAAGTTTGATCGACTGTGATATCTATGAAATAAACTCTGTTCCAATGGTTCAAGTTACTGAGTAACCAGATCTGAGTATGTACCTCATATGCAGAATTGTGTTCAAAGGTAGCAAGAGTTATGAGCACTGCTATAGCATTTAAAAAAAAAAAAGTCTTCTGTCTAAGGCATTGAGTAGCCAGGTCTGTTCATGAGCCCCATGTTCAGCCTTGAGTAAAAGATATCTCTAGGTAAGATTATATTACAGATATTGCTACAACAACTCTGATCTGGGCATGGTTTGAGTAATTGGGTGTCATCATTACAATTGATTGACATTCACATGAAAAATAAATGTTGCATTGAGGAGGTTGAATACTCTCCAATTTTCAATCTTAAAATCATCACAGTTTGAGTATGTGAAATTTATGCTACCCCATATATGGATGAAATTTTGTTACTGCTGACTTACATGCAATCTCTTGGTGATGTTATAGCATATCTGGAATTCAATCAAAGTAGCACATACACACTATGGACAGAAAGAAGCTTAAGTTTAGAACTGATTTACTATGGTCACTTTGCGTGATTGGGACTTTGATCTAAAGGTGGAAGAATCCTTACAAATTTAATAAAAGAGCTAAAGTTGTGTTGCATGATTGTTTGCGTAAAGTGTTAGTATGTTGTCATTACTTGAGGACAAGTAATGGTTTACGTTTGGGGGTGTGATAACTCTATGAAATGAGAGTTATTACATCAATTCTAGACTTAAATCAAGATACTTAGAGAACAAATAAGATGTTTTTATTACATTTTGGTTATATTTTGCATAAACATTCATTTTAGTTGAGTCTTAATAAGTTTTGCTTGAATCAAAGTAATTTGTGCTCAAAACAGGTGCATAATTATAGGTTTTCAGAAAATCTTAATTCAGTAAGGGATGCTGAGACATTAGATTAGCAAGAGGAGGAAAGAAGACGGCCACAAAAGAAGTAAAGCACAATCGGGAACAGTGCAGTGTTGTAGCTGTTGTTAGAGCAACCATTGTTGTACCAAATCTGGGAGCAATGAAGGAGAAAACTTAGGCACAGACCAGCTGCAGAATCGTGATCTGCATGTTTCCTAATTTAACTCATGCACGCTCACGGACTTTTGTTTACCCTACTTTGCAGTACAAAAGGGGCGCGCACACCACATAGAAAGGCGGCAAGGGGATTATCATTAATACATTAGAGAAAAGAGGAGAAGAAGATCGGAACAAAATGAGACGGCTTCAGCAGAATTGAGAATTCCAGCAGAGTTATTTGGATTTGCTTTTTGTTGTTCTTAACTTTTACTCTTCTTCTTTCTTTGATTGTTCCGATGTATCCCGTGAACAATAAATTTATGTTTATTTTTCTCATTCAGAATATGAACTAGATTTTCTTGTAGTTGAGTGACAAACAATCCAATGGGTTCTTAACTGTTCTTATGTATTGTTATGTCATTGCTGTAGCACTTTACTCTATTAGTTATTATTAATATAACTGTTATTTTAGTTGACCACTCATTTAATAGTTCCAGTTAAAATAGAGCAGCAAAAGGGCATGTCTTAGCGGATATTATTAGAGTATTACTTGATCTTAAGTTAAGTTTCCTAGATTAAGTTATCTTAATTCCCATAAGGGCAATACTTGAAGTTAGGATTTGTGACACACTAGACATAGGTGATCACCTTGTAGGGTGAAGAGACTAAAAGGGTCATAAAGCCGTATCATGAGTAGATTAGCAACTGGTCATTGCTAGTGTATTTAAGGGTATGAGAGTTCCAATATGGGATAGCTGAGGATGCAGATTAATTCTGCCCAGTGCTGCAGCACTTGCCGTAACAACCGGAGTTAACTTGATGAAAAACAGTCAGCCCATAAGGAGAGTTTGATCATTCAACTACCATAATCTCAATTGGATCTTAGACGCATTTAATTTAGTTTATTTCATTACGGTATTGTTTTACTTTATTCTCCCACAATCATCAATTACGATATAACTCATTTTACGTTTGTTAACTTCGGACTTAAGTTGGTTTGCACTATTGTGATTTCTATAGCATTTCGAGTAACATCAATCCTTGTGGAGACGATCTTGAATATTCATCACTTTATTACTTGTTGTGTATACTTGCACATTGGCATTAGTAGCAATTGATTATAAAATTTATCAACACCTATAAAATACACAAAATACTCAAATTATAACAAAACACACACAATCAGAGTTTAAAGGATTTAAATACATAAAAGTAGCAATGTTAATGAGACTTGGAGTGTAAGCAGACAATTTTACCTTTTATAAATATACATTCCCCAGCACTCAATATATATATATACAACACTCTATTTAAATTCCTAGCAAGTTTGTATACAATATCAATTGGGCAAAAAATAAAAGCCCACCCTTAAAAAAAATCCTTAATTTTTTTTCCTCTTCAACATCAAATTTTCTCTACATACAACTAAAACCACCCAAATGCCCTTTTAATTTTTAGTAATTAGGCATATTTTACCAAACGAATTTCAAGAAGATATAAACAATGTCAAAAAGTAATAGAAAACAACTTAAAAATAAAGGGCGGGAAAATAAAGATTGAAGAACATGTATAGTGATAAGAATCACATCATGTTATTGCATACATAGTAAGAATCAAGACCATAATGTGATGCGGTGCATATGACAAGGATCAAGACCATCATGACGTACACTTATGACAATAATCAAGGCTGTTATATACACAAATAGAAAGCATCAAGATGATTATGCATGATTTTGAAGATGAATCCCTCATTTAGAATATCTAATTATTTTCCTTTTATGTTTTTGAAATTCTTATATAAAAAGGCCTTTGAGCCATCAAGAATTAATATGAGTGAAGTTTATTAGTTCTTAACATCTATCATATATCAAAGTTAGACTCGTGTATGAGTGGGCTCGCACTATCTTTCCACGTGACAACAACCAAGTCAAAACGACTGGTCTATCCCACATCGGCTAAGAATATTTACTAGACTAACAATATAAGCATGAGACAATCCTCAACTCATGAGCTAACTTTTAGTGTAAGTTAGGCTTATGAACTTCTATATAAATTGAAAAGAGAGAGGGAAGAAGGAGAGTAGGAATATGAGCCATATTTAGTCGTTCACAAATCCTGCCTATGTCCATACCTTAAGTATCCTGCTTGAACACCAATGGTTATTTTGATACAAGAAATTAGCTCAAAACTTAATAATAACAATAACAAAGAAACTATCGAGTTTTAGGGAGAATGAGAGAAATGAAAGTAGAGTTTTCTTAAACTCAAGGCCAAGGGATTTGTTTAAGCTTAATATAAGGCGGTATTTATTGGTAAGGAAGGATATGACCATTGTAGATTACCAAAAATATGATATAGGTATATACCAGACTAAAGTGTACTAAAAATTGTGATTTTGGTCAATTATAATCAACTAGATGAAGGGCTTGGTCAACTAGAGTTCTTTCTTTAGGCTTTTATATATGGATTAGAGTTGTTTTCATTTAAGTTGAAGCAACTATTTTTGTCATTCTGATTTGAACATGGTCTTGTTACATACTTATGGTTTGTGTTAAGATTTTGCTTGGTATTTCCATTTCAAATAGAGTTTTTCTAATTTATAAAATGCACAAAACTCTATCTAGAATGACAACCCTCACTCTTTCAATATTATGTCACCCCATATCTCCTATTTTGGGTCTAATGAGAATCTGTTTTACCGAATTAATTAGCGAGGCGTTTGAAGATATTTATCATTTTTTCAAGTGTAACCTTCGTAATTTATTCTTCCCTATGTGTCTCTTTTTTTTTTAATACTATAATACAATTGATATTACATCAGATATTTACAATTGATATTACATTAGACAACTATTGATATTTACAATCAAACAGCTACCGTCTTCTATTAGTTTACATTAAATCTTAAAGAGCACTACTTAGATTTTCTACCCTTACTAATATTTAAAGAATGCATACTGCACTCACATTTCGTAAAGGAGAAAGACTGTAAATTTTCTCCACTCAATCATTCTTTAATTGAGGGAGAAACTGAATTCTCATATTTCAATGGATGTGAGAGCAGCAGTTCACTTACCTATTTGTCCTAAAATTCTTTATGGTAATATTGTTTAACATGAAATATGTATCGTGTGTGTATATATATATACACACACAATTCCGGTGAATATAGAATTATGACATCATTAAAAATTTTCTGCATTTTCTTCTCACTTTTACGAATATTTTGATATCTCTCTCCCCTCCGAGCCGTATAGATGATTAATCCTTCGAAGGGTCCAACATAGATTCGAAGATGTTATAGTTATCAACATCTGTCCTACAAACAAGAAACAATCCTTAGTGCACGGTCCCGTAGCTCAGTTGGTTAGAGCGTTGGTCTTATGAGCCGAAGGTCGCGGGTTCGAGTCCCGCCGGGACCAGGACCATGTTTACATTGAAGGTATACGTTGTTTTGCATATTCTGATGGAAACAACACCCATTAATTTGTTTAAAACTATCACATACTTTAATTATTTTTATTCATTTTCTAGTGATGATGACAGTTGATCGTCCAAAAGATTAAACAACAGCTTCAGTTTAGTTGAAAAGTCAGTTTGATCTTGCATATGGTGAAATGAAGCCATAATTACCCCATTACAAGCATATCACACACTCACTCTGTGACTTTTCTTGCAATCTACGACAATTTCTTATTACTACCACAAACACTTGCCCATCATTCATGCAATCTACAATCATTTTTCCCCAAACACTTGCCACTGCCGAGAACATGTGCATCTTCTTTTCTTGTATGTTCATTTCTTTCAATTTTTTACTTGTCATCAGATCAAATATTCAAAGTATAGTGCTTATCTTGTATGAATGATTTGTTGAATTGGTATATGGTAATGTGCGTTTTCTTTAGCAACATTGCTAGTTTCTATTCAACAATTGATGCATGGTGCAACAGATTCGAGACGCCTTTGCATTTAGTTCTTGTTTTTGCCTTTTGTTTATGCCACCTTTTTTCTTAATTCTTGGCTTATATCTAAAACGCAATCTAAATAATGTATCAGGTTTGTTCTAGTCTCTTCAGCAACTCAGTATAAATGGGTTCAGGGCACTGGTTTAGATCAATAATTTGCCTAAAAAAGGGGAAACAAGACAGATCCAAACAAGGAAAGGTAGATCTCCTGTATGTTTTTATTAATTCTGCACAGCTGGGAGTTCAATTATCATTTGATCTGGATGGAAACTGAAACAGGTGCAGTCAGCTACTGAAAAATCAAATGACTCCAATGAATCTCCCAGCGAATCAAGTGGGAATGCCAATGCCAATGCCAATGGTGGTTCAGATCCACATATTAACCCTGGTTTTCTCAGAATTTCAATCGAAGAAAGAGCTGCCACTCGGATTCAGAAAGCTTTCCGGGCTTACAGAGTACGTTCTGTCAAATTTTGGCATTTACGGGGCAGCATTCCAGAAAATATTCAGCACTCTATCTTCTTAATAATTAGTAACAATGTGAAGACACCAAAAGTAGTCGTTTGATCTTTTGGGTTATAGATTATGTTACCGTCTTTTGTTTCTGATTTTTGCAGGCAAGAAAATCAATCTGGCGTCTTAGGGGGACGGGGAGATTTAACATCTTGATTCAAGACCACTCTGTTCAGAAGCAAACATCAAGTGCAATTAACAATATACATTCATGGTGCAATATCCAGACACAAATTAGAAACCGCAGACTTTGCATGGTCACTGAAGGTCGGATTAAGCAGAAGAAACTGGAAAATCAGTTGAAACTAGAGGCCAAGCTTCATGATTTGGAGGTACTAACTAAATACTAATGCCTGTTAAAGCTTAAAACTTGTAAACCAACCCCATTCATAGTTTCATCAATTACTCATCTATCGATCAAATGAGTTAGTTACACTAGAAGAATCTAATGCCCTTGGCTGCATTAACTTTTCCCAATAGGTTGAATGGCACAATGGTTCCGAAACTATGGAGGAAATTCTTTCGAGAATACAGCAGAGAGAAGAAGCAGCAATTAAGCGTGAACGAGCCATGGCATATGCATTCTCTCACCAGGTTTACCTGCTATTAATATCATTACCATCTTAATATCAAAATCTAGATCTAATACTTGTGTTTGTGTTAAGATCTATGCATCTGTAAAAATGTTTGCAGTGGAGGGCAAACTCAAGCCAGTATCTAGGCCAGGCTTATTACAGTATTTGCAAGGACAACTGGGGCTGGAGCTGGATGGAACGATGGATTGCTGCTCGGCCTTGGGAGGTTAGAGTTAATGCGAAGCCAACCAAGAAAATTAAAGGCAAGCAAGTGAGCAATGCTGATAAATTTGCAAACCAGCTTGAGTTAAAAGTCTCAGTTTCAGCTACACCAAATGATAATAAAACTACAAAAGCGAAAAAATCACCCCCACATAGCATCAACTTGGCAGTTGAGTGACATGAATTTTTTATAGGCTACATTCTGTATTTGTTGTTGTGATTTTGGTCTGTTGAGTTGGTGTGAACATGATATGAAGTGTGTAAAATAAGAGAAAACACACACATGTATGTATGTATGTATGTATGAGAATGGATGTGTAATTTTTTATTCCTTTGAAAACAAGGTTGTCATTTATGGATTGTTGTGCATGTCGTGAAGCCGATGAGGGAAAATGCTGAATCTCAATGATTTTGATTTTTTAATCAGGACAAAGTTGGCTGTACTTTCAACAAGGAGAATCCAAATAATAAAATGGGAATACATATACAATGGGTGACTCTAGGTCTATCGGAGCTATAAAGCAATTGAAACTTTATATATAGAAAAACTTATTCTGTGTCTACACTTGATTGAACAACATTCAACAAGGTTATCATATATAATTCTTCATGGTCTCTGCAATATTTTTCCTTTTTTTACTTTATGCAGAAAAGAGCATATTATCATAGCCAAAGGTCAATATTTTATGCTTTGCTCTCGCTGAAGATGCAATAAATATGGTGAGCAACTAACATGGGCCCTGTTGTTGCCAAAAAGTACTGTTTATTGCTCAATTTCCTAAGTTAATGAGCATTCATTTATTAAAAAAAAAAGAGAGAGAAATCTCCTGCATAGTTTATGTAATCAGCAAGGCCATTGGAGTAACACCCATCAACCAACCATTAAGAAGTATCAACAACCATAAAGCAAACGTCACTATCTGCAGTGTTTAATCTATGATTTTTTTTTTCTCTCTATATCCTTTTTCTTTTTTTTTCTCCTACAAAAATAAAAGTTTCCAGCTAGACATTGATAGATTTTTATTATGCACTGAGATTTACAGGGTAGGGGGACCATTTTATAGATGGCTAAAGTATCAAATTTTGGTGGTATCCATCTGTGTATTCTTTCTATTATTGAACTTGTTGTGCTCATCCCATTCCTCTTTCATGGTTCCTTCAGCGGATGTACTCTACACAGCCCCACTTGGCATTACCTTCTAAATTTATCTAACTTGCTCATTGATTACGAGACCATGACCTAAGATTCCTCAGCAACCTGATATACTAAACTAAATTATAGGACATGCAAATGAAGTATATAATGTATTGTCTTTGCATCACAATTCTAAAAGCCTTGTACTTGAAATAAGACTAAACTTCTACTATTAGGCCCTATAAAACAATTCAGATTCTACAAAATATGGTAGCTGGGCTTCTACCGAGATTGATATTATGTTACTGAAATTAACCGCTTGAAATTTTGATTGAAAGCATACCCAACATTCAACTTCCACAAATAAGGTAGATGCTAAAATTGCAGCAAGCAATAAATAGGTATATGATACAAGCAATCACATGACATGTAAAGCCTAATCCACTCCTTCAACTCCAACCTCTACTGTTCATAGAAAATGACTTCTCGGTTAATGCTCCCAAAACCAGAGGCATGATGGAGATGTTAAAGACCACTATTCTTTCAATTCTTTTTGCAGGTTTAAAGAAGCTGTTGGGGCATGAGAGTGTTCAATTAGAAAGCAGTAAAGCAACAAAAACAATCACAAACAGAAACTCTCTCTTTCACCAAGTAAGAAATGGACCATTTCTAAACAAACAAAAGGAACCTAATCTGCTTCTATCAATTTGTAACCGTTACCGTAGAAAATAAATAACATAAGATTTGAGTCAAGTGAGAATACCGTGAAATTTTCTATATTAGTTGATTAGTAGCAACTATATTCATGAGAATTTTGCAACGGTGCCAGACTCCTCGGATTGGGTTTGCTCTGATTGGGCAAAATATCAACCATCAAATCAACCCTAAAACAAACCAGAGTTTGCTTCTTAATTGTAAAATAGCAATTGCAGAAGAATATAAAATTACAAAGACAAACAGCAATGATATTCAAAAGTCTGTTAACTTGAACACATAACAAAACCAACAGAAAATAAACAAAGTTGAGCTTCAAGAGCTCACTTCAAATCATGATGCAAACATAAACTTGATAGAAGTTAAAACAAACCAAGGATTGAAAAACTTGAAATCCATCCAGAATTTTTCTTCTTCCCACGGTTTTAGGCCATTGAATTTAAAATGCTCCAAATCTCCTCTCTTCACTTGCTCTTGATTGAGTTCCATCAAATCAGCTCCCATGTGACACAAAACAATCAACAAGTCCTGAAAGATGATTAAAATTAATGCACGAACAGAAAAAGTGAACAAATTTAACAAGTTGGCATTGAAAGTAGGACCTGTTAGAGAGGAAAACGATCTGATTTCAATGGCGAGAATCAGAGGAAGCAGAGGATGGCCTATTGTGAATGCCATGGTCATGTTCCTCATCTTCGCCTTGGATTCGTGCTGGAATGCGAAATCCAGAGAATTCACCAACAGGAGAGGCGAATCCAATGCCGGATATCACAGATTGATGGACTGCTGGCTGTTGTAGAATTTGACGATGGTGAAGGTGATGATGATGCTGTTGTCGATGGTCATTGGTAAGACCAATTGGTTGGTCTATCCAAGCACGAACCGAAGGCGTGTTACTGGACTGAAGGGGTCCCCTCTGTGAATGAAACAACTGGTTTTGGCCGAACAAAGGCTGCACTGGCGGCGGCTGCTGCGAATTAAACACAAATCCACCACCACTTGCATTACCAGCTGAATCATCTGCAGCACCACCACCGCTATTCCAAGCCATCATTCTCTGGAATCTTGACATTTCTGCTGACTCAGACCAAGCTGAAGCAGCAGCAGAAGCTGTATCATAGCCACCAAGTGGTGTGGTTCCAGAGAACAAGACTTGAACTTGCTCATTCTGCTGCTGATGCTGATGAGAATGAGAATGAGCATGATGATGTGGGTGAGGTTGTTGGTGGTGCTGTAAAAGAATGCTATTTGGCTCCTGAAAGGACTGGAGAGAAAGCCTCAGATCTTGGCTGTGACTTGTAGTAGTTCTTGAAAGCAAATCCGGTGAGTAGTTTTGAAACTGAATTGATGAGGCTGTTGTATCAGTTGATGCACCCATTGGAAAGAATGACTTGATTGTATCAGCAATAGAATCAGAGTCTAAAGCTGGCGGAAGAAAGCTTGAGCTTTGATTTTGATTCGGGGTTTCAACCATCGGAAGATTCTGAACATCATTTGAACTACCAGGATACTGAAAGTTTCTCTCTTCATTTGCTTCACTCTGCTGATGATGAGCATTCCTTGATTTTGCTGTAGAAGCTCTAGTATTGGTAACAGTTCCCGGGTTCCAAGGAGGCAACTCGGCAAGCTCATCAATAGCAGCTTTGGCTTTCTTGATGAGCCAATCTACTGCTTTACTGGGGCGGTCGTAGCCAAGGCGGTCTTGAACATCATAGAACTGAATGGCTGTGTGAGCTGAGAGGCGAACACGGCGGTCTCTTGGGCCTTTTGCAGTGCAAACTTTGCTGTGGCGATCTTTTCTTCCAGTTGAACGAACAATGTGACCTCCTTGGACCTCAACGATCTCCCCTCCAGTGTTTCTTATCCCCAGTCTTGACGATGTTGTTGCGTGATTGTGAGATTCCCCCATTTTTCTTGCATATTGGATTGAAGAACAAGATGATGATGTTGAAGAAGGAAAATAAGAGCGTTTCTTGAGTGGTTGTTGTTGATGAAGAAGTTGTGATTCTAAGCCTAATCTTGAATTGATGAAATGTTGGTCTCGTGGAAGATTATTGTAATTTTCTTCTTCTTCTTCTTCTACATGTCTTCGATACTGATGATGTTTTTCTTCTTGATGGTGGTGATGATGATGATGATGCTGATGATTCCTTTGAGGATCCAGAGTCAGGCTGTAGTGATTTTTCTGTTCCAGCTTTTAATGAAAAGCACTTTTGCTGCTGCTTAATGGTGGGTAGTTGTTGTTCTTGATAGTTCTTTACTACTAATCTCCTCTTGTTGCTTGTGCAGCTGCCACCACACTGAAAACTGCTTCTTCTGCTTCTGTATCTGTTTCTTCTGATGATGCTGCTTCTCCCAAAAGGCCCTGCCATTCAATATTTCCACTTCCATCACCCCAACAACAACACCGTGAAAAGGGGAAAAAATCAAAAAAAACACAAAAACAAAAACAAAAACAAAAAACAAAAAACAAAAAAGACCTCCCCTAAAAAACTGAAAACCATGACAGAAACCCAAGAAGGCTAGCTGAAACAAGCTCTATTTTTAGCCTAACCCATCTCTTTCCCTTCTCACTGAGTCTCTACACTCAGGTTTTGGTAATTGAGCCTCTTTATGTACTGTACAGTGACCAAAATAGTGATATTGTGCTGACAGTAAATTCTAAATACCAACTTGACCAAAGATGAACAAAGAACAACTAGAAAAGAAAACAACCAATTTCAAGAAGAGTCTTCTTGGGAAATTTTCTGAATAATTCTCATTTTTTTCCCTTTTCTTTCTTTATAGATGGATAAGAGAAAACAAAATGAAAGAGACACAATCACAAAAGTCTAGTTAGAGAGGTGGTGGTGTAACAGTAAATATAAAGATGTGAAGGTCTATAGGGAAGAGGAATTCTTTCTTTAGCCTATAAGAGGCCTTGATGTTGCAACTGTTTTAAGTGTTGCAGTGTTTGGTCAGAAAAGAGATTAAAGTACCTGTGATCTCATCACTGCCTCTTCTGCTATTCTTGTACTACTACTCACCCCCTTACAATATTAATTAAAAAAAAAGAATACAAAAGGAATAAAAATTTCAACCTAACCCAATTATCTACCCTTTTATTTTCATTGATTATATGTTAATTTCATTAATTTAAAATTGCAACAAGGCTCTCTATACTCAATTATTAGATACACTTAAAATGACGTGATGGTAAGGGTCTTATTGCAATTTGCGTATAATTATAAATTTATTTATTTATATATGTCATCTTTATTAGATGAAAATCATTTCCCGTCTAAAAATGAACACGTGTTCTTAATATAATATATATTATAATATAAATAATGTCACTTATTAAATTATTTATTTTAAAATATTAATAAAGTAGACAGAGTTTAAATATAATTTTTGATATTTTCATTTTCCTCCAAAAATCAAATTACTAGTCAAATAAAAAGATTGGAAATTAATTAGCGACGGAACATTTCTGCCTTATATATTTGTCATTATTGTTAATGTAATTTTGGTGTCTTTAGAATTTTACTACTAGTTAGGACTTAAAAATGTTCGAAGAACCCCTCGGTTATACAGTTGAAGAAATAGTCACTAGATGCTTTTGATAGATAGATAGAGATAGATCCTTTATATGCCACCATCACACCTTTTGACAATGACCCCATTTTCAGCTTTTTTCTCATTTGTTTTCTTTATTTTATTTTATTTTGCCTTCCTAGTTTTTATCTCTCTCTCTCGCTCTCTCCCTCTGCGCCTTTTTTTTATTGCTTCACTTAAAATAAACATCTTCTTTCCCTAATTTCCTTCTTCCAACTCACCTTTTTCTTGTTTGTTGGATTATTGAACATGGCATCTACTAGACCTCTCTTTTTTCCACTTTCTGATTTTTTGCTCTTTGGAACATTACAATCTAGATGGGGTTTTCGGTATGTAATAAAATCATCAAGGACAAAATCATAAATGAGAATAATCAACAATTTGAAAAATACATGTGCACCCCTATACATATAATTTTTTTTAACAGATTCAAATTATGCTATTCAACATGCCTCAAAACTTTGGTGAATTATGACACACCTCCCCCATTTTATCAAAACTTTAGCTACAGAGCAAAATTTTATGAAAAGGTCGAGGCATCCCCTAGTTTTAATTAACATTTTGTTGCGTTTGATAGAATTTGATGAACTAGCAAAGAATATGACAAAGACTAAAACACTTCCTTTAAAAAGTCCTAACCATATGTAAGCAAAGTTTACTTCATTATTTGGATCATTACCCAAGCATACACTTGCGCATTTCACCTTCGTTTATGATCAAAAAGTCAAGTTTTTTATTAGACAAAAGAGGCTCCTAGGAGCTTGATTAAGTGATTTTAAAGCAACTTTACTTAGTTGGCACCCACTTGAGAGAAGTAAGGATTAAAAAATCAATTTGATATCTCACCACTGCCCTTTAAAAAAAAAAATTAGTCATATGAACAAACAATTTAAGATCATGAAATAATGGGGCCAAACAGAACCACAAAATGGACTCTTTTTTTTTTTTCAATGAGCAATGGTAAAAAAGAAAAAAGCAAACATACTTCATAACATCTAAGCACAATCATATAATTAATAACTTCAATTATTTTCAATTTAAGCACATGTGATGATAAATTAAAGCCAATATGACATGCTAACAAGTTGGAATTTATGTAAAATGTCATATTCTATGTTTTTATCATACCTTTTTACATTAATGCGTGAGTTATGGAAGTATTGAGGATACTAATATTACTAATTGTACTTAGAGGAAATACTTCATAAAAAATAAAAAATAATATCACTCTTATTCAAACATTCAGTTCTTATTGAGAATGTGATTAATTTATAAAAAAATATGAAAGGGTAGTTTAACCTAATATTTACACATTTCTTAATATGAAAATTTTTATCTTTTAAATTATTTTCATTCTAAGTTATCAAAATGCTTTTGATTCTATCAAACAATACAAACCGTGAGTTAACACTAGAATAAAAGAGGGATATGATATAGCATGCATGTTGAGTCCTAATAGGTTACCATTTTAATGATGCTCTTACTTAATTAAACACACTTAATTATAGAATTTTATGAAAATTCAATGCATTAGTACCGACATGATCAGCTTATTTATTTAATCTTATTTTTTTTTAAGAGAAATTTTAGCAAATATCCAGGGAGGTATGTGATAATTCTCTAAAACTCCCGCAGCTTGATTTACGTATACACATTCTTGTCAATCTTATCGTGACGTTATCACTTTTGGTATGAAATATCATTTTCGGTAGTACATAGCTTTTTACTGTATACCATTAAGTCATGAATAAGAAAAGGTTTTGATGCTATCTCTCGTAGTCTTGTTACTTTCCACGATGAGAAGTTCAGGATTAATTTTTTTGTTGACGATTAAAAAAAAAAGTTCTTCATTTACTAATTCAGAAAATGAAAAGAAAAAATCATTTTGAAAAAGCAAAACCCATGTCCAAAAACTAATGAGAACTCAAAAATGAGTGATATTAGAAATGACACCTCCTATTGTCATTTTTATTATCACTTCTTGTTTTTTATTTTAAACAAAATATGGGCGACAAAAATGGCAGCAAGAGTGTCATTTTTTATTATCACTTCTTGACCTTTGTTGACATTATCTCCAATATCAATTTTCTTTAATAATTAATGTGCAATTTTTTTTTGTCAAAATTGTATATGTTTACCAACCAAACTTTTAACACGAGAAAGCTAAAATACATTTTTTACTCGATACAATTTTTTTATATTCAAAATCCACTGTAATAATGAGATTTGTGCATATATGCACAAATTGGTCGATAAGATGAGAATTGGAGAAATCAACTTAGGTCCACTTATTGATGGGATCCTCTAATACGTTACAAAATCATACCTTCATCAATGACCCAATTAGATGAATAATTGAAACAATCGTATCGACCTTCTATTATTATAATAGAATTGTTGATTTCGAGTCTCGTGTATTGTGTTTTCTTGATGAGAAAATGTAAAATTTATGATTTGTATCTAAAGAATCTATTTTTTAATTATTATACAAAATTGCTATTAGATAAAAATATTAGACAGACCAGCTCATCTAAGCTTCAAGGAGCTCGTTATGTGTTACTATCAAATGAGATTTTACCTATATGTTAGGTGTTTGTCAAGTTTGCAATAACAACAATAAAATCTTAATAAATTAATAGTATTGGGATCATGAAAATCTATTAATTTAACAAATATTAATATATCAATAAATTATTAAATTATTAATTAATGAATAAGTTCCTTATTTTTTAAAAGAGTAATGATATCTTTATTTTTATGATGCGTTAATTCATTTGAATGAAAATATAAATTAATAAAAATAAATCATGTAAGTGATATTTAATTCAACCAATCTTATCAATGTATCAAAATAAGTTTGTCTGAGTTTGTATGTCATTCTCTTTTTAAAAAGGTAAAGGCTTGTTTAGTACCTATATTTTGAGTTAAGTACTGTTTAGTCCCGATATTTTAAAAAATATTTCAAGATGCCCTTCTAATAATTATATTAAAATCACACTCTCTATTTTTTCTTTGCTTTTTCACAATAATGCCCCTGCAACAATATTCTTGGAGATATTAGTGAAAGTAAAATAAAAAATAGTTGTTATTATTGTACTTTTAGGATTAATTTAGTAAATTAATTCTTACAAAAAATTGTTACAAATTATTGCAAGGGTATTAAACATTTCTTTCAATTGACTAGTATTAATTTATTTATAAATAATAATTAGCAACATTATTGCAAGGGTATGAAAAATACTAGTTGTTTCATAGTGATATTTATTTTTTAATT
Source organism: Citrus mangshanensis (assembly GCA_030449895.1). Lineage (NCBI taxonomy): Eukaryota > Viridiplantae > Streptophyta > Magnoliopsida > Sapindales > Rutaceae > Citrus > Citrus mangshanensis. Next base: position 90,696 of record JASUUJ010000211.1, read on the forward strand.
TGTGAATAAGTAATTATTCGTTAATTTGCTAATTAAATTTTTTATAGATTAAAAGATTAATGTCAAAATTATTGCTGCAAAAGAATTATTGTAAAAGTAAAGAAAAAGTAGGGATAACAATATAATATATTTAATAGTAAGGTATTTTGAGGTATATTTCAAAATATGCAAACTAAATGAATATTAAATTAAAATAAAAAGTGCTAAATAAGTATTTATCCTTTTGAAAAATATGATCACGTTTATAGCATGTATTTACCTTGATTTAGTATTTATTTTGTTTAATTTAAATAATAATTAGTTGTCTTTGGTAGTATTTTTTTTTTAAATTATCTTACAAATTTATCAAATTATTAATTTACCATGTTAATCGCAAATTGGAACCAGTAAAAGCTATTATTTAATTGAAATTATTAATTTATTGAGGTTCTATTATAATTTGTTTATTTGGTTCTTTTATATTAAGCTTTTCTATTATAAATTTGTGAATAATATAATTGCTCTTCCTATACATTCTTAAAAAAAAAAAAACGGATTACCAAATTTAATTATTTGTTTATCCCGAATCAAATCTTTGTGGAAGGAACAAAGCAAAAAGTTTAAAAACAAAATAAAACGAATCATTTAAGAGATATCAATCTGTGCATTAATGTGCTTGGTCCATAAAAAAATAATTGATTCCAATTTTCATGATTTTCTATATTGGTTGGCAAAAAGCCCCCTATTATTTATTTGCGATGATGAGAGTTGCTTTTGTTTTTGCAATGTAATGAAACTTGCCAGGTGTCATTAATTTTCATAATTGAAGCAATAATTTGATTGGTGGGTATGTAATCACAGTCCTTGGTGGGTGACAACAATATTTTATTTTCAAATAAAATGAGGATTGTTTTATTTATTAGAAAAAAAATATGTTTCGGCCGTTTGGAAAGACAAAGAAAACGACTTAATGATGATAGAAACAAGTCTGCTCGACTTTTTGCTTTTTGTTTCTTGCTAACTTGACAAGATTTCACTAGTGACTAGTGAATCAACTAAATAATTTTAAATTTTAATTATTATACTTTTTTCTAAGAAAATAATATTTATTTATTACTTCAAGATTGCTTCTTGGAATTGTTTTTCTAAAGGGTCACACAATCGCATTTGTGTCTTGCGTTTGGGAGGCCAAATATGCTATTACACATATCTCGTTTGTAGATTTTGTAGGCTTGTTTCCAGGTGTGCAAAAAGGGTTTAAACTCACAATTTTATAATAAGGGTCCGCCTAAGATACAGCTAACGCATCTTACAGCTCCTATGGAAAATTTCTTTGAGCCCCTTATTCTCTATATTATTTATAATTTATTCATAAGTATTATAAATTTTTCTACATTATACAATTTCGTTGAACCCATTGTATCTGTTTTATTTCATTGGAACCCTTAGAGTACCAATTCTCCTCCTATAATTTTTAAATTTTCAAAATACCCTCCATTTTATAATTATTTTGTTGTAATTATAAATATGATTATAATTTTTAAATGGATTATTATTATTATTAACAAGAATTAAAATTATTAAAATTAATTAATCTATTAACAATAATTATTATTAATTAACTTTTATTAATTACAATAACAAAAATGCTGTTCAAAGCTTCCATTCTTTTTGGGTCAAATGAAAAGGATTTTTTTTCCAAGTTTTTGGTCATGCGTAGGGTGGTCCTTCATACCTAATTCTTTGACATAAATGAACAGATCATACATATAATATTTTGTCCAAAAAAGAAAATTAAAAAAAAAACTCTTTTATTTGAATATATCATTTTGTTATGAATTTCTAACAATAAAAATTTTAATTATTGTGATTATTATTATTATTAAAAATGAATTAATAATTATTTAACTAAAACTTATTATTATTAGTATTAGATTAATTAATTATAATACTTTTATTCTGGTTAATAATAATAATATTTTATTTAAAAATTATAATTACATTTGTAATTATAACAAAATAATTGTTATAATTATAATTATAATCCATTTAATAATTATTATATTTTTTTAATTAAATGGAGGGTATTTTGGAAATTTAAAATTGTAGGGGGCAAATTAGTACTCTAAGGGTTTCAATGAAATAAAACAGAGTACAAAGGGACTCAACAAAATTGTACAATTTAAAAAGTTTTATTATACTTAAGAATAAAGTGTACATAATATAGAGTATAATGGGCTCAAAGAAATTTTACATAGCAGCTGACCCGTATAATAAATACTAATATCTCGTTTGTAGGTTTTGTAGGCTTGTTTACAAGTGTGCAAAAAGGGGTTAAACTCACAATTTTATAATATTACTGATAATAGGGATATTATCAAATACCCCTTTAATATTTTTGATATATTATTTCATCAATAAGATTTTTTTATAATTATTTTTACCACTTAAAATTTTAATTGTTATTATTTTACCATTAAATATTTAACTCTCTTTAAAAGAAGACTACGTCGTAGGAGTATTTTAAGGTATTTCAATTTGATAAATTTAGATAGTAATGGTGATTTGACACAAAAGGAAAAATGTATATAGTGATTTAAATTTTTTTTCAATGAGTCAAATTGTAAATTGATAATTTTTAATAAAATAATACAATTATTTAGGATCATTAAATTAAATATTATAATTGATATATACTTATTAAATTGATTTAATAGCTAAATACAAATGTTAAAAGAACAAGCAACTAAGATAAAATAATTTTCTTAAAATAACTATTTATTTTTATTAAATTTATTATTGTCATTGGTATGTATTCAACAAAGTTGATAAAATTATAAAAGGGAAATATTTTGAAAAGGGAAATATTTTCTATTTTAGTGGACAAAATCAATTTTCTACACAATAAAATAGTTTAAGGGTTAAAATTATCTTTTAACAAAACTTATATTAAATATTATGTTGCTTTTAATGATTTCGTGGTAAAATAAAAAAAAATAAAACATTAAATGGGAAAATATAATTGTCAGAAAATTTTAGTGGTAGAATAATATGTCAGAAATCATTTGGAAGGTATTGTATATTATCCCATAATAATAACGATAATAATAATGTAAAAATTAGTTCATTCATCTACTAATTGACACTTCTTTATCTCATTCTTAAATTTAAAAGTTCAAGTCTCCCTATGTGACTATTTGAATAAAATTTTTCATAATTTAGGAATAGATTTCTCCATTGGACAAGATTTTAAGCTATGTTATAAAAGACATAATCAAGCTAATGGATTAGTGGTGAAATTTCATTATTTGGTATCTCATCTTTAGCTAAGTCAAATTTTAAATTATTCAAACTTGATTGTGTGATTAAAAACTTTTCCGCATAATATATTTTTATGCTTTGATTGCGATCCCACATAGTAGTGTTTATTTTTTCATATGAAATCTGAGTGGATTTTAAATTGACTAAAATCTAAATAGATTTGAAATTGATTAAAATTGAATAAATGTGAATGTATAAAATCTAAATAATATGTTTATTTTATTTTATTTTTATTTTTAAATCTGAGTGAAAAATCTAAAAAATACTAGTAATGAACAAGGTTTTATTACAGTAAGATGTTGGGGTTTTTCATGGAAATAAATATTAAACACAATTAAGTGATAAGTAAAGAATAAATATATTGAATTTTATTAAGACATCTGTAATAAGTTTCTAGTGTTAAAGTTAAAATTCAAACACAATTAAAATAATTGATAATAGAAACTTAATTTACGACGACAGTTTAATACTTTAATTCAAATAAATGCTCAGAAGAAGATCTACTTCCAAATATGTGAAAAAAAAAAAAACAACTTCCATAATTAACAAAAGAAGTAGAACACTTCACCGAAGAGGTCACTTGATCATTTAGTGGTTTGCCGAAAAAGATAAGTTTTGCATCATTATGCAAAAATAAAACCCTTATTTTTATGGCATGTGATGAACAGGATGATGCCATTAAAAATGGGCAACGATGACACTAAATTTACATAATTTATTTAAATTGTTTTGTTACATCGATCAAGATTAAACAAAATTTCAAAAATCCTATTTGCAAATCACCAGAAGCAGACCAAAGAAAAGTTAATAAAGCTGACTAGAGACTTATAAACTATAATAGAATAATAGATTACGACACCTATTATGAGGATTAAAAAATGTGTAAATTTCGGCAATGATTGGTGTCGAAAAATTATTTTGAATAAAGTAAAGATGTCATGATAGTTAATTTATAATTCACAAGTTGGTTTGGTATTTTAATTAGATTTATCAAATGAAAGTAAACAATTATGTCATGTTTTTGGTTGTTATTAATCATTAATTATTAATCATTGAATACGCGCCATTATTACTCGCCAAATGAGAAGGAAAAGGGGGAAAAAATAAAACTGATATAAAGAATTTTTTTTTAAAAGATGTTCCATGAGTCTGCTGAGTAGTTTTTAAATAATTTTTTTAGTTGGTTATTTAAGTTCTCTTTCTACTTAATTTTTTGAACCTTACTCTTTAAGATTCGAACTTCAGTAATTAATTAAATAAAGCCGTTTGCAAACCTATGGGCCAATCCTCTAAAGACATTTAATTTTAATAATATTTATGATTAATGTTAATTTCATTTTCATGGCATGTACAACCGTATTATGTCATGCTGTGATGTTAATGTCAATATCCTTTTCATACAATTTCTTGGCATTTTTGCTTCTTGTTTCTCTTCATCGGATTATGCTAAGCTGGAGATTAGAAATACAAATTAAAAAATAATAAAGGATGTTCTCATTACATGTCAAGTGGTACATATAAAAATAATTTTGTACAAAATGTTTTACCGTTTGTTTGTTCATTTTTCCTTTTTAAAATTTCTGTGTCAGATGACTCTTATTACTCTGGTCTTAGCAAAATTTGTATGTACTTTGACTAAAAATATATTTTAAAGAAACGTTTTTCATCTTCTTGAAGATTCTCAAAATAAGAATGCAGAAAATTTTCTGAAATAATTATTAAACGATGCCACATTTTGACAAATTTTTTAAATCCATTATTGCACTTGATGGTTAAGTGCTGGGATGAAACATGTGATTGACTTAATTGTCCAAATAGCCGGGAGAACATATCTAAATCTTTGGTACTTTTCATTGTCTTTTAATTAGAAAATAATAATAACAGCATACAAAATTTATTTATAATATATGTTTCAATTAATTTTACAAGTAAAATAGTTCCTTATAATATTAATGATGGTGATTGAATATACATCAACAAACACAAAAAGACTGATAATTACTGGACAAAGGTGAGTTGTCTTCTCATTTAATCTAAGGGATTTTTTTATAAGGGAAAATTTATTGGGATCCTCTTAATAAAAGAATTGTAAAACAGAATTTTAAGTTTTTTTTTCAATTACTTTTTAGAAAATCCAAAAACTTCTACTAATTAATTATGATAGATTTCTTACTTGATACAAAGTCTGGCAAAAGTTCACACGACTCAGGTTCTACAACTTTGTTTTTTCTCTTCAATTGTGATATTATATAAATTCTATGGACTACATCACTTGATGATGTTAAACATAAATATTATTACTTTTTTTTGTTTGGTATTACATTTTTAAAGAACTCTGTTTTGTAATTATTGTTTGTGTTTTAAAGTAAAAATATATGACAATCATTTTAAATAGTTAATTTAAACTACCAAAAAGAGCGGTTGAAATTAGTCAATTTGGGTAGAATAATAATGACAACGAATTGGCTTAAATTTTTATTTTTGCCCTATTAAGTTAGGGGTAGATTTAAGTAAGTATAATATATTATACACTATAAAAATATGACATTAAACTGTTTAAACACGACCCACTGCTAAATGTGCATAAGTCAAGAGACGTATAAAGCATCGTTTTAAAAAAACAAAAATCAACCATTTAAGTTTATTTTCAAATTTAGGAGTCGTGTTTATTTATTAACTCCTTTGGTGGATGAGCAATACAGGTTTGTATATTTTAATTTAAATTGTAAAAAAGAATAAAGAAAATGAATTTTGAAACATAATCAACGTACCACATTAATGGATTGAGTTAATTTTAATATAATTCATTTCTTAACTCGGGCATAAAATCTACCTTGAGGCATGGCTTAGTTAGTCACTTGGTTGTACAATAAAGCCTGTTTATAGAGATACTATTGTTTTTGTCTGATTTTGGTTTAGGCTAAAAACATTATGAGAACTTCACTTTGCGAGGTGATTTGGCGAATGATAGAGGATTTGTGGCTTTGGGGCAGTTTTCCAAAGGCTATCAGAATGGGACGATCTTGAAAACAAAGAAAAAGAGCTATTAGAGGCAATGCGTATGGTGATCAATGATGGCACTCTGACGGTCAAGTTGGGTGAAGGCGGAGAAGTTGATGGGTTTTAGAGAAACCCTTAAATATGAAAAAGTTTGAGTGTTGTGGGAGTGAGAAGTCTTTCCTTACTTGAGGGACTGAGCTAACCTTATAAACGGAGTGCCTCTTAGGGCATTTTTGTGTCTTTTTAGACACATATGGAGCCGTCATAAGTTGTTCCGCTCCTTAGGTAGGGTCTATGGAGCAATTTAACTATTTAACTTGAGCTCTTTGAGACATGTCACCTATGAGACTATCTCTGCTAACAGCATGTCTTAACTTCTGATTGACTTATTTTCAAATGAGTCAATTGAGCTATGGGAGTTGCTAACTTCACTGATGATGGTTCAGATAACAGCTAAGTTAGTTCCCTCTTTTATTCTTGATGCATGTAACTATTGGAAAGATATTTTGGGTTGGTCCTAGTGGAACCCATACTGTACTAATGTGTAACGATTTTGTCAAGGGGCTTTCACTATTACAGTTGTCTTCTATTGACGTATGGCAACTTTAAGGTATTTTGAGCAACATTTTTTTTTAACTTTCATGTTAGGGATATTATCACTTTACCACCAAACTTATTCTGACATATCATGTCAATACCACGGTTTGGCGAAAAGAGCATTTTACCACCAAACGTTTTCGCCGTTATCAATTTACCACCATTTCGTTATAAAAACGTTAATGTTTAACAGAAAATGAGTTAAAAGTCAATTTTACCCCCAAGAGAATAAAAGATAATTTTACCCTTTGAGAAGAAAGAAACAATGAACAAAAATAAGATTTAGAAAACAACTAAAAATTGTAATTAATAAAAAATAATGAATAATATGTAGAATTACAATAAACGGTAAAGAACAATTAATAAAAATTTATGATTCAAAATTAATATTATAACTTATGAAATTCAAGTATTAATCACAACTAAAAATAATAACAATTTACAATAACAATAACAATTAATAAGATTTAGAAAACAACTAAAATTTCTAATTAATAAAAATAATGAAGAATATGCAAAATTATGAGAAACAACAAAAATAATAATAAAAATTCTGCTTCAAAATTAATATTATAATCTATGAAATTCAAGTATTAATCACAACTAAAAACAATAAAAATTTAATTAAAGGAAAAAATTAATGAGAGAGAGGGCCAATTTTAGGGTTATCAATTTCCTAATTCTCTAATTATTTCCCTTGAATTTTTTTACTTTGTTTTATTGTTTATTTTACACTTGCAATGGAGTGTTTTGGCTTCAATATGAAATGTCTTTGATGCCCTTATGACATCAGCAAAACATCAGTAAATTTAACAAAATGGTGGTAAATTGATAACGGTGCAAACGTTTGGTGGTAAAATGCTCTTTTCGCCAAACCGTGGTACTAACATGATATGTCAGAATAACTTTGGTGTTAAAATGATAATATCCCTTCATGTTATTAGCGCGGCTCGTGCTCTCTTCTTAAAATTTTTCAATTTTACCTTTGCCCTTTCAATTTCATTTTGCATTTTGCAAGGGCAAACTAGACATGAGGGCTATTGCACACATGTCTTACTCTAATTGCATGACGCTAATTTATTCACTAACAACTGTATATAAATTAAATAACCTCCATATAGTCATAAAAATATTGTTCTTATTTGTAAAAATTATAAATAATAAACTTACATTGTAATAGATTATTATTTTTCTAGATCTCATCTTAAGAAATATACTTCCACATAATAATAATTATTTGTTTTTTGCAAAAAATATATGCAATGTTAAATTAAAAGTTTAAGATAGAATAAAATATTTTTTAAAGTTTCTTAGGATAATAATTTATTCTTTTGAGTTGTTGCTAAATCATTGTATAATATTTATATAAATTACATTGAGAGAAAAACAATGAAGAGAATGCAAATGTTTAATATGATCTTTGCATATTCTCAATTGTATAAGATTAATGTAGTACATACTTTATCTCTTGGAAAAAAAAGATAGTAAAGTTAAACCAATAATTTTTGTAACTACACATCTATTTGAAATACAAGTGTGCAACCCAAGAGGGAGGGTGAATTGGATTTTTAAAATTTATCCTAACAAATCCACACAACAAGTAATCTAATGTCTTAACAATAATTGAAAACAATAAGTTCAATAATAGCACAATAATTAAAGAGTAAGGGAGAAGAGAAACAAACACACGAATTTTTACGTGGTTCGGCAATCCCCGCCTACGTCCACGCCTCCAAGCGATCCAAGCTCGATGATTTCACTATCCAAGCCTTTCCAAGGCTTCAACAATTACAATTGACTTCGATGTGTCAATAAACCTTTACAACAAAGAGATTATCTCCCAATCTCTTCACTCAAGTGTCTCACACACTCAAACTCTTACAAATGAATTAAAGAAATGAAAGATACAATGAAACTCACTCAATGAGTAGATATTCAAAGATGAAGAACAATAAATGATTCAATGATTTGTGTTTCTGAAAGATATCACGTGTGCTTTTTGTTTTTGCTTGTTGGAGAGCTTCAAAATGAGTTGGATTTGAGTTCTTATAGTTTGAGCTCGAAAACTAGCCATTACTCACATTCTGGGCTATCCGATTTTCCGTTTATGGAATCCGGTAAGCCGGATTTATGTTACCGTTAAGGCAAAATTCAAAATTTTGCCTAACCGGCTTGCCAGATTCGGAATCCGGTAAGCCGTTTTCGTTCTGGATGCTTACTGCCCCGTATCCGGTTTGCCGTTTATCAGTATCCGGTAAGCCGCTTGCTACAGTGAAAATTTTCTCATATTTTCAGTTTGACCCCAAAACTTTATAAAACTATAGTATGACCCAAAACGTTATGAGACTTTGTAAATAGGTCCAATTTCAGAATTTTTAAATAATGCTTCGTTAATCCCAAAATTTTTTGAAATTATGAGTTTGCCCAAACTTTGTGAAATTATAAAATGATCCAAAAATATTTAAATAGTTTTAAATAGGTCCAAATCTGAAATTTAAAACACTATCAAAGATTTTGAAATTACTTTCATTTTAGACCAAAATGCCTTAATTCCATAACATCATTTTCTTATTATAAAAGCACAATTCATAAATCTTTACTTAATAAATACATGTGGTTTGTTATCATCAAAATCAATATTTAGTCATAAAGGCTAACACTATTATGTTATAATCTCCTCCTAATAATAAAAATAGTTGGTACCAATATTATGACTATAGAGAGGATTTATTGTGCATGGTGTTTTGCACTAATGGTCACTTAAAGTAATAAATGTATATTCAAATAGTTTCATTATTTTCAAATGAATATATTGGAGAAATAGAATGAATTGAAGATCAAATTATAGTCATAAATGGAAAGAATCAATTTCAATAGAGATATTATTCCCAAACATCTAAAAACAATTATTGAAAGTGCAAGTAGACACCACAAGTTTCTGACAGTATCTTATAAACACCTTAAGTTTTAGTTTTACATCAACTAATTATTTTTTTGTTAACTCTATTAGCCATTAAATAATCTAATATAAAATGCTATCTTGCCTTTGGAGCCTTCCAAAATGTTGTTTTACCTTTTTCAATGAATTTAATGGAAAAAATTCTTTTAACTTAAATTCTTTAACAGTAACTAATAAAGTTAAAGAAAAAGTGACTGGTTGATAGAAAACTAAAACTTAAAATGGATTAAAAATATTATTAGAAATTCACGGTAATTACTTACACTTTTGACATTTTTAAGGTAGTTGGGGGATAATTTCGTACTTAAAAGAATATAATCATCATAATGTAAAAGCCTCACCTTAGAATTGATTTTAAAAGTTCAACTGCATTAATGATATTGCAGGTAATTTGATAGGTGCCACTCATGTGAGTCTACCCTGTAAATTATGGGATATATTAATAATTAATATTACTAATTACTCTATCAAAAAAAAAAATTACTAATTACATCACAGCTCAAATAAAAAGTCCTCCATGCTTTCAGTGTATACTTTCATGTTAGTTGATTATTCATTGTTTGTATTTTTATTTTTACCTAATTGAGTAAAAGGTACACCTAATTATTATATAAATACACATAATTATTATATAAAGAAACAAATAAATATTTTGAGATAACCTCTATGTTATATTACTGACAACCAATAAAATAATAAAAATAAGTGACATGCAAAGTCGATTATATGAGACCACTGCTATATTTTTGCTTTACTTCTGTTGCTTCTAAGTTATAAATGTAAATGAGGAAAACCATATTTCGGGTATACTCTGGGACTTTCTTTTGCCCGAAATTTGAGGCAGACATAATTTTAGTATTTGCAATAATTAATAACAAAGAGATAACTGTTTTATGTCTAGTCTCTTTCATTTATTGTCTGCCCATCATTTTTGTTTCTTTTTTAAATTTTAATTTTAATTTTTTTCAATGTATACATTGTATTATATATTAGGATCTTTTATTTTGGGGGGGGGGGGGCACCATATTAGGATCATGTTAGAGACATATATTAAGAATATATTAATATAAAAATTTGAAAATAAATGCAGATTTTCTATTGCATGAGCTTTTAGGATATTCTGAACTTTCAACTTCATGATTTGTCTTTAACGTTGGTCTTTTGAGTTTTGACTATTTGGTTTGATTTATTTGTTAGTTAAAAAACTAATTTAACTTTTTTTTTTGGTGCCATTTACTGCAACAAATGGTCTTCTTTTTTAGGGAAAAATAATGAATAAAAACTGTGCAAAATCCTTGCCCTCTTGATTAATGTCAGTTTACATGAAAATGGTTGCATTATTTGAATAAAATATGTGATGTCTCGATAAAATTATCCAAATTTTACTTTATTCAATTTATAACAAAATTATATTGAGTTTATTTTTCACTAACTAATAATCGTCACAAAAAAATTGAAACACAAAAACTTAAATAACTACATTTTATACAAAATAAATGTAAGTAATTTAGTGTTATTTATGATGAGAAATCTACTAAAACCTACTAAATCAATTATGTGATGGTGCGGCTTGAATATATAAAATTTACATTTAAATACTTAAAAGAAAATTAATTTTTATAATATACACGAATAGAAACTCAAAATCCTACTCATATTAATTGAAAAGGATATGGTTTATCAGTATTTTATTAAATATATTGAGTAGTTCCCAATAAAACGTTGCCGATCGCAATGCAGTTTCTAAATTCTAACTTGGCATACAGACGTCCAAATAAAAGGTCTGGTAACATTTTTTTTAATAGAAAGAATAATGATATTTTTTTGAGAATATATTTACCAAACTGCCCTTTATATTGTCGGATTATGATTTTCTCATAACTTTTTTTGTTGGGGGGTGGTGGAGGGAATTTTCTTATAAGAATGGTTAGTGATTAATAAAATTAAGAAGTAAAAATAATTAAAATCTTAATTTTATACTATCGCTAAAGGATAGATGATAAAAAATATTAAAAATTCAAAAGAGTTTATATTATGAAAGAATACTAATCTTATCTTATGTTTGCAGGAGCATTGCATCATAATAATAATATTGATAATGATAAATTTCAATTTAGCCAAATAGAATGATAATTTTTAATTTATTATTTAAAATTATGAAAACTTTAATTTACTCTCTTCTATGATTAAGAAAATAAGAAGAAGTTATCAATGTGTTCCTCATTTGTCATGAAAAAAAAAAATTTAAAGTATTCATATTTTTAGAATAAATTGAAGATTATGATTTTAGGTAATTGAAGTTTACGTTAATAATGATAACTAGAGGCAATGATCTCGTACGCTGTACGAAAATAAACTGTCAATAATAGTGATCGAGAAAGGCGATCTGCCTATTAAAGGATATGTGACAGGTGTTTCCACGTGGGGGTTGATTAAGTGGGCTCATGACATTACGAGATCTGGGCCCATCGGCATGTGAGTCATGTCCCACTCAGAATTATCTTGGCTACCGTTCACATTTCCCATCTTTGTTGGTCACGTAGCCATGATTCAGATTGATAGAGTCTAGTGATGGACACAATTTACGAAGTGTGAAAGTTGGTGTTGGCGGGTGATGAGACAAAAACAGTGAAGGGCGTGATAATCGTTATCGGGTGAAACTCCAATGTTTAAGTCAAAAATTATATTTGCTTTTGCAAACAAGAAGAGAATTTAAAGAAATAATGAGAAGGGACTGCAAAGGATTCAAGATTTCGAGCTCTAAAGTACGTACTTAGTGATTTCGATGATGTGTGCGACTTCGTGCATTAGACAGGGACTCCTTAATTAGAGTCGATTTCTATCTAAATTTGCTTTTCCTCACTTTTATTTGTGGACTTTCTTTTCTGGTGGTAATAACTAAAAATTAATTCGATTATCTTCTTTATCTTGTATGGGTAGATAATTCTAACCTTATTATGATAAGTCTTCTTTATCTTATAGGGACAGATAATTCCAATCCTATTATGATATATCTTCATCAATTTTGAGTCGAGAGATGAAAAGATCACCTTAACCCTAGTTCTCAGATCATATGTTAGATATAGAGCCACCATGTTGATGAGAAGCTACATAGCATGGTGGTGTGTTAGAGATAGACATAATTTGTTCTTAAAACAAAAGTGCAAGAAGAACCAAGTTTTCGCACTCCAACTTGAGGGAATGATAGGAATCATAAAAAAAAAAAACCGTTATGAATTAAGCCTATTATGATACGCATTTATGAAACAGATCAAATCGTTATGTGATACACATATATATAATGATCAAAATCATTATCAAATGCACATTGTAAGGATTAAAACTATTAAGATGACATATACATACGGAAGAATAGAGTATTATGTAATACATAAATGACTGTTGTCACATACAAATTGGCAAGAAGATTGCCTTTGAACATTATGCCATTCACTTATGATAAGAATCATAACTGTTATGTGTAAATATATATAGAAATGGATCACAAAATATTTTATTGATTATTTACTTCTATTAAATTTTGACTTTTTTTTATAAATTGGCTTATGGGCCACAACAAATTAATAAGACTGAATTTTATTTATTTCCTTAAAATCGCGAACTTTGCAATGACATCTCAGTCAATGCATATAAATAAATATGTGAAGTAGTATTAAAAGGAGTCAGAACTACGGTGGCTTTCATTCAATTTACAACTAACTTTGAGAGTTGTAAAACATACCAGGGCCAACTATTAATTACTTGAACGTGGAAGCAGAATATGTCATCATGGTATCAATTAAAATTTAAGAAAGGAGATGAGATTGCCACTGTACTAGTGTATTCTTTTTTTAAAAAAATATTTCTAGATGTTGAAAATTTAAGCTGCATATATAATCTGCTCTTTATCTTTTTGAGCCTTCAAGATGGTGCAAGAAATGGTTGGTGAACCACAAATTCATTGGTGAATTAATAAGTGCCCTATAAGATATTTAAAGCCATGTGAAATTATCAGCCTAACACTTCTTGTTGTGCATATTGACTTTTCTTAATTCATGTCATAGAAAAGGTCATATGATCTATTTGTGCACACGTTTGATTTTAATAATAAATAAAAATTCATAAATTTAATTTATATTAAAAAATTATATATTGTGTAATGTAAATTAAAATTCTCTCATAATTTAAACTTTTTTGAACAGAAATTCACGTGTTGATAAAAGAGTCGATAAATTAAAAAAAAATTTATTCATATACTAATACTATATAATACATGAAATAAGATTTTTAATAATTCCAGAAAACTCATAAAACAAGATGATTTAATTGATAATGTGTATAATATTTTCTCTCGGACGATGTGAAATTATATGATTCAGATTCTGCACTGCAATTAATAGAGGACATCTCACACGTATAAGAAAGCTATTTATCAAAACTTAATATTTCAATAAAAAAAAAAAGTTATGAAAATTAACTTTTAGCTTTTGTCCCTTTTCCTATAGTCTAAACAAAAACAGATGAAATGTAACTCTCAAGTGTCTAAGCAAAAGCAAGTTGTGTAATGAGTGTAAAGCTGTAAAAGCTGATAAACTGTCCTTTAATTTCTTCTCCTTGCTCGCACCATCACCATGCAATTGCAGTTGCAGCAGAGAGGCTCGTGATCCAAGAAGATTAGTACGATAAATCACACAAAATGATCACTTTGGGAAAAAACAAAAAGACACACGACCTCTCTCCCTCTTTCTCTTTCTCTGTCTTTTTTATTTTTTATTTTTTTTTAAATTATAAATAGAAGCGGCTAATCCTTAATTCGCATGCAGCAATGCCTCCACATAAATATGTATAATTATATAAAGTCATTATACAAAAAGAAATTTATTGACTTATTAAAGTAATGGATAAATTAAAAGAGAAGCAAAATATATATTTGAATGAAGTATTTTTTATCCTATAATAAATTAGAGTTTGTATTTTTTTAATCTTTTAACTTATCTCCTATTTTAATAATTTAAAGACGTGTTTAATATACTATATTATATTATGTGTATTACATTATTTAATAAGAATATATTATAAAAAATTGTATTGTATCAACATTGTATTATATTAATAATATATAATATTTGGTGTTACACCATATTGTATTATATATGAAAATGATATTATGTATATTTATTAATATTTAATATTGTTATTATATTACATTTACTAATTAAATTTACAAATAAAAATAAAATAAATCACTGACCACCACGAACCATATTATGTTTATGTTCTGTGTTATTTTTGGTATTATTGAAATCCTCATTGGTGGAGGATTGCAATTGTATATGTTTCGTCGGAAATGGAGCTTTGGTTCTTTGTAATATTATAATATATATTATATTATGTTAAATATTTTAATATAGTCTTATTAAATAATATAATAAAATTAAAAAATTAAAAAAATATAATATAAATTTATTGTTATATATTATAATATAAAAGTTAAAAATTAGATGTAGAATATTTTATAAATGCGTTTTTGTATTAATTATCAATCGCTTTTGTTATAAATATAGCAAATATATATAGAGAAGAGACCTTAGGTTTGTTTAACGTGCCAAAATCTATATTATGATCTGTTGTAATGGACCATAATGCAACTTTCAAAATTGCCAGACATGAGTCAGTAATAAACTAATAAAAAATAGTAATATAATACTATGTTGCGCGGACCGCCAAATACACCAGAAGAAATCTCTTATTAAAAAATTATTATGGCAATCCCTAAGTTGCGTTTAATGTATCTTACAGCCTGATTAATATCAACCATTAAATATCTTTAATTTCAATCCAACGGTTGACGTTTAATTTATGTAGCAGTAATAACAAAAGGGAAACTAGCTGAATTGGTTAGGAATAACTGATGGGCAACCGGACCAAAAGGTTTCAACTTTCATCATCGTTTGAGAAGGCAAAAATCACTAAATGTATCGGTAATTGATTGATTAACAAATGCAAGAAAATCAAATTATACTAAGCAATTTATCATAAAACTAGAATTATATTCCTAGAAATTTATCTTTCTCTTAAGAATTTGAGTAGCCAAGAACTCGACTTTGAAATTGGCTAGCAACAACTGGAGATCGGAGGAGAGGATAGAGGTTGCGTCCTCCCAAGCAGCGTTGGTTTGTCGAAACTAAATGAGCCACTAATTTACTGCCACCCGGTTACATGATTCGGTCTTGTCATTCAAGAAGTGAACAGCTTGCCCCACTTTGATTTGCAAGTCCATTTGCATTAATTGAAGCCTAGTTTGTAGAAAATTCGATGGTGGATTTTGAGTAGGATGGTCGTTGGAGGAGATGCAGCTTCGGCTTCTCTTGGTGGTGGACTTTCAGTAGGATGCTGGTTGGAGGAGATGCAGCTTCAGCTTCTCTTCGTCAATGTTTTTTTCATTTTAAGAGGTGAGGGATTCAATTGTGAAACGAAGTCGTTTAATTGATTGCAATCGGCTGCAACAGTCAATCATCTGGATTGACTTTTTCAGTCAACCCAGTCTGCAACCGTTTCAACCAGTTATGCTTTCTTTCTTTTTTATCTATGTGGCAGATTTTTATTGGTTAGTTAGTCAAATCGCAGGCTGTAAGTTGCAAAAATTGTAACTTAGGGGGTTCCAATTATTATATATATGTGTGTGTATATAGAAAGATAGGGGGCTGGACGAGACCTTCTTGGGGAGACCATTTTTTTTATCTTTTAGCTGCCTTCGCACGAAATCCGCATTTTATCATCCACACTTAAGAAACTTTGTGTGTGTGTGTGTGCATACATATATACACAATATATATTAATACATACATATATGCATACATACACACACACAAATATAATTTTTTTTTTCTCATGAAGAGATCCTCGCCGACAAAGCGAGGATGCCACTAATTACAAAGACATAAAGATTTCAATATATTAGAGATTATTATTTTTACTTGTTAATATATTTAAATTTATATTTTTTCTATCTTAATAACATCATTACTTTGTTAAAAAAAATGTACGCATTAGAAAATTAATATTATACACACACACAACACACACATACCAAATTTTCTTTAAATTCCGTAACCGAGCCAAAATTCTACAATGTTCAGAGTTGCTTTTTATCTTCTGTACAATATTTACTAATAAACAATAGGGTTCGACATTTTTTATCTTTGAAAAGAGACTGATGATAAAGAGGAGTACAGGAAAGTGAAATTCAGTTTTTCAATTTGAATTCACAGAGGATGTTTTATTTGTCTTGTGTGAAAAATGTGGACATGATACTTGCCACTCTGTATGTTTCAGTTTTTACAAATGACAAACATATTTTTACTGCATTTTTTTTTCTCTTCCCCTTCCCCCCTTTCAACGTTCATATTTAAAATTTTGTGGAAAATTTTTAATTTCAATGAAAATGACTAACATGTATAACTCATTTCCGTGACCCACGTGACATTAACTTCAGTCAAAATTCGTCATTTAAACCCCTCTAAATTCAGGTTCTGTCGTTGTGGAAAGACTTTTGCTTTCACTAGCTAATATTGCATAAGAATTTTTATTCTATTTACTCAGGGCTCGATGTTGGATTTCGGTGGTTGAAAAAATAAGTTGTTTTTATTGTGCAGGTAAAAAAAATTATTAATTAAAATAACAGTTCAGTATTCAGTAAACTGTGTAATTAAGGTTGTAATGGATCTAAATAACAAAATACATACATTTAGTAAATTTTATCACGATTATACCGTCTCATTATAAAATAATCAAATAGAGATAATTTTAAATTTATCTTTTATTTATATATCAAGATCTATGGAAAAGTAAGATCTGATTATTCTTTTGTTAAAAAGCAACTTTGATGTAGGGCATTATTTTACAATTCTAGATTTTTTTTTATTTAGGGTTTTTTTTATTTTAATTAGAGTCAATTATGGTACATGTCTTAATCTTTATTTCTATTATAATTATGATTTAGTTTCCCTTTTTAAGTTAACTTAGGAAAGTAGGTTTCCTCTAATATAAATAAAAAGGTCTTGTTATTGTTTTCATAACTTCAGCTTCAATAATTCAATAAAATCCCCTTTTATAATTCTTTCTTGGATTATCTATCAAAATCTCTCTTATAAAGTTGTTTGGGTTAGAGTGTCATTTTTTCTCACTTTAAGCGCTATAAAAAATCTCAATGATCGTTTGGGTTAGAACGAGATCTAATCACACTTCGATTAGAGCGTAAGCTAACCGAGTTGACTTGATCCAATATTAGAACGATATCTAATTTTATCTACCCTATCAATTCCATTTCCGCTACCTCGCGCGATTAGCGAAAATGAAATTGGTAGGATAGATAATATCATTCTAGTATCGGACCAAGCCAACACGATTAACTTAAACTCTAATCGAAGCGTGATTAGATCTTGTTCTAACCTAAATGACTCAATGAGATTTTAATAATGCTTAAAGCGAGATTAAATAATACTCTAATTCAATAAAAGAACTCTACAAGAGAGATTTTGATAAATAATATTAGAAGGAATTATAAAAGGGTGATTTTATTGAATTATTGAAGCTGAAGTTATGAAACAATAACAAGACATCTTTATTTATAATAGAGGAAACATACTTCCTTAAATTAACTTAAAAAGGAACTAGATTATAAATATAATAGAAATAAAAGAGTAAAACACCTACCATAATTGACTCTGATTAAAATAGAAAATTCTAAAATAATAAAAATTTTAGAATCCTAAAATAATGTCGTAGATCATTCTCCCTATCTCAAAAGAAACTTGTCCTCGAGTTTGTATACAGTCTGGAGGATGAAACTTGTAGTGTAAGACCAAATCATCTTGTAATTCCAACTTATGGTATTTCTCATCAATCTTTCTCAAAACTTTGAAGAATCTATACTTCATCAATTTCCTTTGCTTATACATTCTTCGAGGTGATGAATACTTTTAAGAATGAACAATGATCAAATAACTCTTGCCCTTCCCTGATTGTCGCTCTATGCGCTCTCTAATGAATTTCACCTTTTCAATTAAATCTTCTTTAAGCACAATCTTCTTGTCTTCAATGTGAATAGGTAGAACCATTTCAATTATTTCATCTTCTTCAACTTGATATTATTGCACAATAGATTGTATTATTAGGCTCAATGCTTAAATCAAGAGGAGGTTGTTCGTCTTCTTTAGAAAACTCAAATAGATCAATAACCTCATCATCCTCAACACTCGTCTTGTCCTCTAAGGTAAAATCATGCACATTCTCACAAAAATTGTCAAACTGAAGCTTTAAATCAATAATAAATTGCATCTCAAATAAGTCTTCTTCCACAATAATAGGTGAACTAGGCATCTCAAGTGAGTCTTCTTCCTTGACAATAGGTGAGCTCATTGGTACATTTTTAGGCACTTTCATAGAGTTGAGCAATTGCTTGATTAAAGCTTTATCGATTCTTTTAATCTCATCATCTAAGCTTCTTTGACTTTGCAACTCGAATTGCATGGCTAAATGAAATGCATGTTGTAAAGTGTAGATAGTGTATGTAGGCATCTTTTGTTGAATTTGTAAACTAGGCCTCCTAAAAAAATCTCGTAATTGCATCCATAAAATTGCTCAAACTTAGAAACATAATCTGAAACTGATCTCGTACCTTGTTATACCAAACAATATCAAAGAGGAATAAATCTCAATCTCAAGATTTGCTTCATACGAGTCCATGAAGTAGGGATTGGCATTTTCGGGTTCGGGTCGGGTTTGGATCAACCCGATCGGATTTCGGGTTAGAAAAAAATTCATCCGAACTCAACCCAAAGTTGTAACCCGATCCGAACATATTCGGATCGGGTCAAATAATCGGGTTAAATTCGGGTTAATTCGGATCCGGTGAAGCTACTGCATAGATCAAATGCAAAATATTTAATTTTAGTGCTTAATTTGCTTAATCTATTCATTAAAAACAAAACAAAAAAAATCAATTCATACTTATAATTTAAGCTTCCACGGACTTAATAAATTAAGCTCCAAAATTTTCCATACAAGAATTTCCCTCATTTTATTATTAACATTTAACAATGCATATACTTAGCAATTAACAGATAATATATTATTATATACCATCAAAACATCAAAAAAGAAAAGAATTCGGGTTGCTGGTTCACGGTGGAACTTGGTGATGGTGGAGGCCGGCGATCCGCAGCAAATCCGGTAGATATCCGAATAGCAACGGATGTCGCGGAGCAGTAGATCCAATCGCGGGTTAGGTGGCAACATGCACTACAACAAATATGGTCTTTGGTAACATTATATTGTAGCATTTTTTTAAAGAATGTTACCAAATATTAATTTATTGTAATATTTTCTAAAGTGATGCTACCTTTGTAGTATGAAAGCCATTACATTTTGGTTTTAATGACACTTGATAATTACTAGTAGCATTTTTGTATATGCTACATTTAATATTGAATTATATAGCATCTAGGAAATGCTACAAGATAAGATTAAATAAAATAGCATTTGAAAAATGTTAAGGAATAGTAATAAATGTAATAATATTTTAAAATAGCATTGGTAGCATTCTATTGGTAACATTTTGATTGATAAAATACAATAGCATTTGAAAATTGCTACAAGACAAAAGGATTGAAGTATTAGATCGTCAATGTCTATTGGTGATATGAAAATATGCTAAATAGAATATCAATTAATAATTTAACATTCTAAAAATTCTACAAGATAGTATTAAATATAATATGTGTTAGGCATCCCAACATCTAATTCTCAATTTGAGTCTCAATAGATGTGGCACTCATCTATTTAATGGCGAGTAACTAATTTTATAAGTTATGAAATTCATCATCGAATAAATGTGTGATAAATAGTATTGGGTCTCAAGTTGAGACTTAAATACTAGGATCCCTAATATTATTGTCAAATATAATAACATTATTTTTTGTGATTAAATATAAAAGCATTTTAAAATTGTTATAAAATAGTGAAAATTATAAAAATAAAAAATGGGCTGAAAATTAAGCTAAAGATATGCAAAACGGGTAGTTTTAGTAAAAGGCGGGTACTTTATAAAAAAAATTAAAAAACGCCCATTATTTTATTTCACTTCCTGCGATCCCTTTCTAGAAAATTCCCCTCTGCTATCTCTTCTCCACGCTC
Source organism: Citrus mangshanensis (assembly GCA_030449895.1). NCBI lineage: Eukaryota > Viridiplantae > Streptophyta > Magnoliopsida > Sapindales > Rutaceae > Citrus > Citrus mangshanensis. The sequence goes on from JASUUJ010000211.1 coordinate 111,748, forward strand.
ATTGTTCTCTCCAACTCTAATCCCAACTAAATCTATAAAAACAAAAAGATAAAAATAGAAAAAGACGAAAACGATTCCATGGGCACTTCACGTATGTTTGCTGATTTGAGAAAGATTACTTGGCTTTTGGATGATTTAGAAGTGGCATCATTGATTTGGTAAGGATTCTTACTCCGTTACTTGTGCAACTTCAATTTCAGTATTCCCATGGTCAAAGCAAATGCACATCCCCAATCTGGGTGCTTTTTCTTCCATCCACTTGAGTAATTAATGATTAAATTATTTACTATTATATATGGGTCTGATGGTTGAATATTTAAATGGAAAAGTCATGTTATCTTGTTAATTGGTTTTGAATTATTGATAGTTTTATAGTTTATTATTTTTTTTCTCTCAATCCCTAGCATTCTAGCAATATCTACAATTAGCTGCGTCAATATAAAATTTTTAACTTATATGTCGTTATTATAGATTGGCTGCTTATGATTTCTTTCTCTTTTGATCAAATTGGTCTTGGGTTTTGATATATTTTATGATTGTCACTATTAACATAATTTTAATTGCAGAATCTCAAAATTCTTGTTTAGTATGTGTAGTGTTAGCCTTTGATTGGGGAGTTATCAGCTTCATACTCAATAGATTTGTAGCAACGTGCATATCAATCCTAAGGCAGGTTTGGTGAAGAAATTTAAAGTCAAAGAACAAAGGTGCAACCAATACAATTTTCTGGTACTATTTATTTTATTTTAATATGTTTTAAAATTTTTTTACGGCAACATCTTTTAATAATTATTAATTTGTATTGTGACTTTTATGTTTTGTGTTTTAAAACTAATTCTTTCTTTATGTGTGTTTTATGTTTGTTTGGGTAATGACAGACAGAATATATATGTAAGACTTTAATCATTGACGGCTTTTTTCTACATTGTATCTAGGTAGTTATAAATAATATCAATTTTAACTGATGAAATGAATCATAAACTGAAAGAGAGCATTAGCATATATCATTTAAATTTAAATTTTTTTCATAGTTCATGATAAATGTTGCTCACACGTGAAGTAATGATTTTAGATATGCTTTCAAATAAATGAATACATGAAGTATGTAAATTAAAATGACTCTCATTGTACAGGGTTAATATATTTATATGTATGTAAATTAAAAATAATTTCCAAGTGGTTAAATGATATATATTTGTGGTACCAGGAGTAGTGAACATATGATGATGAATAAAGATTGGATCCACCTTAATAGGTAATAAAAGATGATTTTTAAGCAAGACAATAAAACTATATAAAAAATACACATTATTACTAATATGTAATTAATACTGTGATTTGGTAGAGCTACTAACGAGTATATGCAAGCTGCTTCGAATTTTGTGAATTTGGCCAAAAGAAATGCAGGGAATGTAGATAAGATTTTGTGTCCCTGTAAAGATTGCCGAAATCTAAGTCATCATCTTGTGGAGATTGTTTAAAGCATAATAGCTAAGTTGACAGAAGAACATGATGAAATTAAAAAAGAAAATGCTCAAATGAAACAAGAACAAGATGAAATGAAGAAAGCATTGTCTGATATGCGAAGTTTAGTTGAAGAGTTACAAAAAAGGCATGCATGTACTATGTTTTACTCACTTTTATGTAGTTGTTATAATATTTAGTTACTGACTTTTTATTTTTCATTTTAGAGTCATTTTCATGAAACCGAAGCAAGAGGGAATCCTCCAAAGACACCTTTGACTTCTCCAATGGTAAGAACATTATTTACACTTTTAAGTTTAGTGAAGGATGAAAAATAAAATGTTGAAGGCTTATTACTAATATTTTTTCTTAATTAAATTGTCCTTGTGTTGTTGTTAAAGAGTGTGAAGGCAATCCCGAACATTACTAAGTGTAAAATGCTTGATTTGGAGGGGTCTGATACAGTTGTGGCTGAAGGGCGTTGGTCATCAAGTGATCCAAATGAAATTGTTCATCACATTCCTCTTGGTTGTAACGCTATAAGAGTTTGGGTGGATATAGCTAGGCAGCCGCTAAAGTTTTTGTGGAAAGTAACACCTTATATGACAACAATTGAAGAATCTGTTGGGAGTACAATTGCATGGCCAGCTAATAGAGTTATCCTGCTTGTTGCCAACTAAGTTTTCTAGTCCATCTATTTAGGTATTCTTTTACGTCCTTTCCTTTTTTCCAATGACCTCATATTTTTAAGTTTGCTTGCAAATATGATCTAGTTTACCACTATGAGAAAGTAATTTTGCATTTTTCTACTTTGAGAAGGTTCTGATTTTATATTTTTTTGTATGCAAAATTATCCTTTTTATGTTATCTTCTTGGTTCAATTTTTCCTAGAGTGGTTATTTTGAAAAGTAGCTGTTTTGTTCATTTTTATTAGGAGCCATACGCCAAGGTTTCACTATTGCCATATGTGTTTGAAATGTTAATCTTGGTGGGTTGTGATTTGGCTTATTGCTTATCATTATGTTATTTCATTTTTTCTTGATAAATGAAAAATAAAATATTTTCCTCTTATGATACAAAATTCAGATTCATTGCTTTGAATTTTCAATATTGTTATTTTTATTTGTATTTATTAATGAGTCATTATTGTATTTGTCATTCTTAAAGCATCATTATTAATTCTTTTCATTATCATAATGTAACTATGCTTTTGTTTTAATTTCATGATGCAGGTTGTAAAAATTTAAGTATATTTTGTAAAGAGTAGAAGGCAAGTTGTGGATGTTATGGGTAACATAACGAGTAAAAAACTGCAAGTATGACATGAACATACTTAATTTTTTGTGTAAGTCTCTTTGTATACTTTCATGTACATGATCATGTGATTTTGGATGCTTATATATAGTTACAGTGATGAAATATATGGTATCTAAATTTTTTTCATGAAAGGAATAATAGATTACACGTCAAATGGTTTGGCATTGGAGACTTAAAATTATATTTAGTGAATAAACATTTTGATACGAATTTATCAACTAAATTGATGATATTGAACAACCATTAAAAAAATACGTTTTATTAACCAACATTCATAACTTCTTACAAATGCTACTATATAAAGATTTAAGATCTTCCATAGCATTTACTAACAACTACATTATATGCTACTATATATATATATGTATATATATTAATTTTGTACTAGTTGTAACATTACCGAAACGTTATAATTATTAGTAAAATTGCATTATCAAAGTGCTATCAAAGACAAGTGGTAGCATTAGTAAATGGTTCAGTAGCATTTTTTTAATGTTATATATGTAATTTAGTAGCATTGCATAAATGCTACACATTGCACAATGATAGCATTTGCACAAAGCTGTAAAATAAGATTTGCTAACCATTTTTAAATGCTATATATATCAATTGTTAGCATTCAATAAATGCTATTAAATAGTAAAACTTTTAGTTACATGGGCAAACTTAGCGTTGTCTAAAATGCTACCGATCACCTTTGGTAGCATTTTTTGGATGCTATTATATATCCTTTTTGTTGTAGTGATGTGCTGGCTGCGCTTCCTCCGTTCTCTTCTCTGCGTTGGCTGCCGGCTGCCGCTTTGCTTTTGGCTTTTGCGATGTGTGTGTGTGTGAAGTCGTGAGTGTAAGGATGAGGGCTGTGAGGATGAGGGCTGCCTTGATGTGTGTGTGTGTGAAGTCGTGAGTGTAAGGATGAGGGCTGTGAGGATGAGGGCTGTGAAGGCAGCGAGATATGTTTGTGTGTGGCTGTGTACGTGGGTTATAATTTGATTTTGTTTTTTATTTGTCAATTTTTTTTTAGCCAATTGTTTTTGAGTTGTGACTTTGTGGGTGCCCGTGTGTGTGGTGTCTGGTGTGTGCATGTGTAATGTGTTTATAAGTTTAGAGAGTTTTTTTTTTTTTTTGGTGCGACCCGATCGGGTATTCGGATCGGATCGGGTTTTACCCGACCCGAACACAACCCGATCGGGTTTGCAATTTTTCACCCGTTCGGATTTCAATAACAACCCGAACCGACTGAAATCTGAATTTTTTCGGGTCGGGTCGGATCGGGTCGGGTATTTTGTCCACCCCTACCATGAAGTAATTTTAAAAACAATAATCTACGCCTTTGCACTACTATTTCTTAATTCTAAAGCACTCCCTGTTAATATAAAATCGACTATAAATTATACTTGATCATACATGGGCAATCTAATGATATTTTTGTAATCAACCTTACCAATCATGAAAGAAAATATTACTGTAATTTCCATCAAGCTTCTAAATCATGATGCCCTTTGAATATTTCAATTATGAATAAAACGCTGATGGCAAAACTGTAAATAAGGGTGAACTTTCGGGTTTGGTGTGGCTGGCAGTTGGTGGCCATGAATTGGTGTGGTGATGGTCGGATCTAGAAGACAAAGTGGTGAGGAGCACAATGGTGGCTGAGTATTGGCTGGATTCGAGGTAATTTGGTTGAAAAACTGACTTGAAATAGTGGCGGCTTATAGTGGTTTATGGCCGGCATTTGGTGACGATTGGTGATTGGTTTTGGATGTGTGGCGGCCGATGGTAAAGGGCAATGGTTTCGTAGCTGCAAGTGGCTGGAGAGCTGGCGGGTTTTGGGTGATTCACCGCAGCTGCACAGTTAGTTCATGCGGAGCTGGTCGAGTTTTGAACAATGGAGGTTGGCGAATTTGGTGGTGGTGTTGGCTAACGGCGGTGGATTTAGTGGTGGAGCCACAGGTTTAGGTGCTTTCGTGTGGTGGTTCTGGTGGTGGGAATCCTGTTTGATAGTTGGGATTTGGATGCTAGAAGAAGGTGATTCAGCTAGTTGCAGCAGCAGGTGTCGTTGATTGCTAGATTGTAGAGGAGTGACAGTTGGGTGTGGCGGCAAGGGTTTCAAAATTTGGGGATTCTTGAGTTTTTTATTTTTTACTTTTTTGGGTAAACAGTGATAAAGCTTTTGGTTGATGGATTTGGATAGATGGATATGGTGGCTAGGGAAGTTGTGCAAATTGCACATATCTCTCTGATATCAACCGACGGAGGAGGGTAGTGGAAACATGAATGATAGGGTAAATAAAATTAGATATCATTTAACTACTTAACCAAGCCAACTGGATTAGTTTACACTCTAATTGAAGCGTGATTAAATCTTATTCTAACACAAACGATTCAATGAGATTTTGGTAGATAATCCCAAAAGGACTAGTAATAAAGAAAACATACTTCTGTAAGTTAACTTAAAAATGAAAACTAAATCATAATTACAATAAAAATAAAAGAGTCAAACACATATCATAATTGACTCTATTTAAAATAAAAAATAAAAAAAATTCTAAAATCCTAAAATAATGTTCTATATCAAACTTCTTGTCTATTTTTAAAAGCCACTTTCAAAATGAAACATTTTTAAATAAGTAATTTTAAAAAAAATTTTGTTAAAAATTATGAAATAAGTTATTATGACATTTCAACTCCAATCCAAATGGAGCCATAAGCTATTTCATTAAATATTAAAATGAAAAAATCAGTTTCATAAAAGATATGATCAGACGATTTGAATTTAATATTGAAATGAATTTTTTAATTTATTGTGATTGGTAGCTACTTGTTCATAAATAATGCGCATTTGTTCTTAATCATACACGGATTATAAATGCATGTATGAAAAAGATTAGTAATACAAAATTTAGCTGTGAATCTAAATTCATGATCATGGGCTAAGCATGAGAGTTTTGATCAGACATATGCTGTCGCACAAAACTTCTTGAACTCTATTGTCGAAACTACATTAATTGTTTTGTTCAAAAAAAAAAAAGAAGAATAATAATAACTACATTAATTATCGCCATTTTGATATTATAAATCAAGTCACTATCTGGGGAACAGTCAGCGAAAGCAAACATTCAAAACTTAGCTTTGCCGCGATTCTCTTGATCTATTCAGACATAATAGAGAATAATCATCTTAAGGACAAAGTGTAAATTTCTCAATTTGAATTTTCAAGCAAATAATTCTTCACGCTTTTAAATGATGTTGATGGTGGAATCAATGCAGTCATTTTCCACTGGGATTGAACAGTTGTTGTAGCGTGCAAATGGAGCTACTTTATCTCAAAATTTTTCAACTTTAATTCATTTGTTGTGGCCATGTTATTTTCTCTGGGTTTACATTTATTGTATTATTGAAAAACAGGTGTCCTATTTTTCTGTATTGTTTTATTAAGACTGTTTGATGGAGAAATATTCACTTGTAATAAACGATAAAGAAAATGGTAATGTTTGTTCGGTTAAAAGTGTTTATGTTTTTGCAGAATTTGGTAATAACTTGCGTTAAATCAATCAGCGGCATGGGAATTAGGGGTGACCATTGATTAAAGCATATTTGTGTACTGCAAATCACATCGGTCCCATTTGTTTAGACTGTATATTGGAGTTCAAAGTGCTTTTGGATGGGTAATTAATGTCCTTGTCTTCTATGTTTTGATATTTGATTGTTACCATAAAAGTACTTTAAATGATTTTCATTTTCATTTCATATGTGATTAATGTACTTGTCTCTTTAAATGATTTTCTTTGACATAATATCATAGAGAATAATTCTTGGACAAAGTACATAATCTTAGATAATCATTCTTAAGGTCGGACTTAATCCTTTACATTGTTGTAAAAAACTTACACACTTCTATACAACTCTTTTACAACTCGATAAATGACTATAATTTATAAAGTGTAGCATCTGCACTTAAGAGGAGCTTTAACTTTAACCATAAACTTACTAGTTCACTTTTGAGGATGAATTAGATAAGTTTCTATATGATATTGAAGTATGCATGATGTCCATATAATCTTCTCGCTTGACAAGATCAAACAAAAAAAACTAATTTGCCCATAACAAGGATGTTAAGAAAATAATTATATTTATCAAAAATAATTTTTGGATTAACTATATAGTTAATTATGATAACTCTCAACTCATGAATTACCTTTTTAGTCGCTAACCATATAAAATTTTCCTTATAATAATGATCACACATTATAATCGTATTATCAATCAAGATGTATAGATATAGACGAAACAAAGACCATTATAATATGTATATATATGACAAGAATCATTTTCATTATGACATGTCCATTATAGTAGATAAATATATGTAAGAAATTCTCAAATTATGGTGATTGGCTATGTTCATTTTTTATTTTATTCATATTCTGATTTAAAATATATTTTTGTTGCGTAATAAATTGATAAAAGTGAAATTTTAACTTTCTCATTATGCTTTTTTTTTTAATATCTTCGCTTCCACAGTAGTAATAGATTTGAAATACTATTTTTCCTAGATTGAGGTGAAGATATTAGCATCACATTATTACCCTTTTTTTCTTTTCACCAAATCGACCATTACGAGCCAAATTCAAGACGATTATATCTTGTATTTTGATAAGAATTTGCCATTATGAATTTATGATGCTTAAATATGACAAGTATCATGACCAAAATTATAGTGATTGATTATGTGCCCTTTATCCATCTATATTATTGTATCAATTGGGCCGTTGAACCATGATGAATCAATAAGAATAAAATTGCTACTTAGGCTTATAGCTCAATGGTACTTACGCCCTAACATAGGTTGAGCGCATGAATTCAAGTTTCATAAGATTTAATTCCTTTGAATGAGGATAGATTTCTCTGAACATATTAGTGGAAAGGGACTTTTGGGCTGTACCATACAAATGCCTGTATAGTATATGTGTGGTAGGAATATATATTATGATGTGGGGTTAATTTAGACACATGGTTGGTATATGTGTGGTAGGAATATATTTAGTCAGAAAGAAATGCTAGAATAATGCAACTTTCTGGCCGTAGCTGTGCGTGGCTTGTTCAAGAAAAGGAGAGTGTGAGTAATACTCATTGATTTGCCGTGCTGTGTGGGACATTGAATTGGCAAACACCCAACGGCCCTTCACGCTCGTTTTTGGCCTGATAAGTGATACTGTTTCTTTCGATCTTTTGCCTTTTAACTTTGATGTCCCACAACTCACACGCACAAACCCGCATGCGCCGCGCACTGGTGAGATGAGATTTTTGCAATATGAAACATAAATCTTTTCAATCTATAACACAAAATCTATTAAATAATGCTACACATTTTAAATGTATGTAAAATAATATGACATTCATTTATTAAATAATATAATAATAAAATTAATTTACTTAGATTTTATATAAAATTATTGATTATTCAATAAATGATATATCACATGTTTCGAGAAAGTAATGGTGCTGCAAAAATGATGGTTAGCGTGGGTTGTAAAGTGGATGATTTTATCTCGTGGGATGCTGCTCCTGTTGAGATTTTATCTTTTCTGTATAGAGATGCTCATGGCCTTCAATCCTACTGGTTTTATTAAGCGACGTTTTTGTCAGATTTTGCATTTGTTGTTGCTGCGCATTGATCTTTTGTTTTGTTTGTTTTTTCTATTTTTTTTTATCGTTTTGGTTAGATTCTTTATTCCCCGTAAGTTATAAACTCTTTTAAATATGATTAATAATATTTTTCTTGCTTCAAAAATGTTAACATAATAATAATAATAATAATAATAATAATAATAATAATAACACATCAAATACTAGATGCCATATCATTTAGGATGAAATTTGAGATATCTAAAAGTTACTCAAACCTATAATATAGTGTTTCCGTCTGATTTTTGTTCAGCTAAAAAATATCATAGAGCTTGTTTTTGTGAGGTGACTTTGTGAATAGTAGAGATTGATTCACCTGAGAATAGTTTTCTAGGATGAATAAAAATGAGACAGCTCTGAAAGTAAGAGAAAATGACTGTTAGAGGTGACACCAGTGATGGCAGGCAACGTTACTCTAACAGTCCAATCAAGTAAGTGTTGGAAAGAGGATGAGTATAAAAAAAACCCTAAAATAAGTGAAAATTTGAGAGTTCAGGGAAAGGAACTTAACTTGACTTGTTGAGAGTAACTTAACCTTTTACAGGGAGCGCACCGAAGGACATATTAGCATCTTGTTGGACATAAGGTAAGTTGTAATAACCTGTTCCCCTTCTTAGGTAGGGGTTGTTGGGTAATTTGACTATTCAACTTGAGCTCTTTAGCATCTTTAGTACTGGACACGTGTCAACAGTAAACTGTCCCAGTGACAGCATATCCTAATATTTGATTGGCTATTTCAAATGAGCCAATTAGGTTGAAAAAGTTACTGATTTTATTGAGGTTGGCCAAGATAATAGTTGAGTCGGTTCCCTTTCTCACTTTTGGTGCATATAACTTTTAAAGAGATATTTTATGATGGTACCAGTGCGGACCATATCATGCTCACGTGTAACGATTTTGGTGAAGAAGCTATCACTGTCACAGTAGTCCTTTATTCACATGTGGCAAACTTAAGTTACTTTGGAAACATTTTATGTACTTTTCAAGGTTTAGGGTGGCTCGTGCTCTTTTTTTTTTTAATTTCTTATTTTGCCTTACCCTTTCAATTTCCTCTTCACACTTTGTAAGGGTATATCAAACCTAAAGACTATTGTACACATGTCACACTCTAATTATATGGTACAAATTTTACCACCCATATACAATAATAAATTATATATGAAAATCTTTTGTTGATAAAAGATCAGTCGCAATATGCTTGGAGCGAGTTGATATCATGTGAATTGTCCTATTAGTTTTGGATAATTTTGTGTGGAATTTGTATCATTGTTGGCAAGGAATGAAGCAACGACTAGTTTAGTTCTATAAACAATGATGGATCTTGTATCATTAATCAATAATAATGATGATTACTTAACCAAATTTCAAAAAACAAATAAGCTTGAATTTAATCATGCATGCATATTGTACTTATATTACCAATATAGAGTTGGGGTGAGTGCTTACCAAACCTAATAGATAAATATCTCACTTTTTTTAAATTCTAAATTAATTTTTAACCTTTATCTCTCTTTTTAAATGCTTGGCCACTTCCTGTGGTCTTTTACGATGCAGAGGTTGAAAGATAGACAGACAAAAGTTTTTAAATAATGAAGTTTTATTTGAATTAACAAAGCTAAGGTTTTGGGCCCCTTTATATAATAACTGTAAATATCGTGAATTTACCATAGTAGGCAAATTTAAAATATTATTTCATAATAAAATTCTCTTAATCTAAATAAAAAATTTGAAACAAACTGCACCAAGTATGATATTTAGAAAAAAAGAATAAAAATCCTTAAGAAATAGGAAAAATCGAAAAACTAAAAAATGATTAGGAAAGAAGCAAAATATTTGACTTGACCACATGGTAGAACAATACAAGCATTCATCTCAACCACAAGATTCGAAAGAGTACATTATATGCTTAAATGAACATCTGTAGTTCAAGTTATGCTTTTCGGAAGGTACCCTACTCGTCTTACATAACTATGCTATATTAGGTCCCCACAATTTGAAAAAGAGCTCGTCCTTAAATTTGGCTCGTACAAGCCTCATTATTTGGATAATATTCAAATAGGTCAGCCACATTAAATGTGTAAGAGATATTCCAGTTGTCTATAGTTGAAGAACATAAGCATTGTGATTAATCTTCCGTGCCACACGAAATGGATCATACTTCCACTTCTCCAACTTTGCATGAATACCAAGAAAATGACTTCGCCGATGAGCCATCACTAAATCACCTTTCTAAAATACCTTCTTGCGTCGATGCTTGTCTGCATCAGTCTTGTATTTAGTACTGGCAAGCTCCAACTGAGCTTGTACTTCGACATGAATCTGCAGAGCCTTCTCTACCTCATTATCCGCTGCTTTACTTTTTTCTCCAGTTACTGGTGGCATAACAGCCAGATCACAAACATGGCATAGGAAACAAGAGTAGACAATCTCAAAAGGGATCTTGCCAAAAGATCAATTCACCTTACTATTGTAAAGAAACTTGACTTTAGGCAAGGCAACTTTCCAGTTCCATTGCTTGTCACCATAAGCACAGTGCAATGTATTGCCCAAAGTGTAATTGATTACCTTTGTTTGACTGTTTATCTGTGGATGAAAAGCACTGCTAAATTGCAACTGTATGCCGAAATTATCCCAGAGGTGACGCCAAAACTTGTTAATGGATTTCACATCCTTGTTAGAAATTATAGTCTTTTGAACACCATGCAAATACACTACCTCCTGAAAGAATAAATGGGTAACTAAAGCATCATTTTCGGTCCTCTTACAAGCAAAAAAATGCGCTATCTTCGTAAACCTATCGATCACAACCAGTATAGAATCTCGACCAGTCCTTGAACACATTAACCCCAACATAAAATCCATGGTCAAATCCAACCAAATATCTTTCATAATAAGCAATGGCATGTATAATCCCTTGTTCTGTATATGTCCTTTGCCATATTAGCAAATTCGACACCTCTGCACGACCTTTCAACATCCTTATTCAATTGCGGCCAATAATATTGCTCGTTCACAAGCGTCTTGGTTTTATCTCAACCAATATGTCCGCCCGATCCTCCTCCATAGAACTCACGGATAATCTTCTCCTTTTGGAAACCTCAAGGCACATATAGCTAATTAGCTTTGAAGAGATACCTATCTTGAACGAAGAAATTTTCCATATTTTGATGATTAATGCACCGATCTCAAATATGGGCTAAGTCTTTATCTTCAGCATACAACTCATTCAAGCATTCAAAATTAGTAACTTCATTGACTAGAGTTACTAGTAAGGTTGCTTGCTCAATGAGTGCATCCACCACTTTGTTCTGCTGCCTTGATTTGTGCTTCACAATAAAAGTGAATTTTTGCACATAGCTCGCCCATCTCACATGCATCTTGCTCAAATTTGCTGCCTGTTAAAGTACTTCAATATTTGATGGTTACTTTAAGCACAAATTTCTTCTAAATCAAGTAATGCTTCCATGACTTTTAACACCCTAAGGATCGCATAGAACTCTTAATCGTAAGTGAAATACTGGCTATGTAACCAAAGAGAGGGGTGAATTGAGTTAAAAAAATTAAGCAAATAAAATCACACAACAATTCAAAACAATGCCTTAATAAAATTAATAACAATAATTTTAACAACAAATAAAATTAAAGAGATAAGGGAAGAGAGAGCAAACATGATATTTTTACGTAATTCGACAAACTTCGCATACGTTCACGCCTTTAAGTACACCAAGCTTGAGGATTCCACTATTTAAGCCTTTACAACCCAAGGCTTTAAGATCTTACAATTGACTTCTAAATTATCAATAAACCTTTACAACCTTAAGATGAATCCTTCACCTTTTACCCAAGCGTTTCCCACACTTACAATCACTTAACCTTTGATATTGAAATGATGAATACAAAGAAATACACACTCCCAACTAAATATAACCAAATGGTAGCCCAAATATGTGTATGTGTACAAGATGAAAGCTTAGAGATCTTTTGAATACATATAAATGTTGCCAAGATCATTTAACATCACTTGCAACAATGTCTTCTTCGGTTATTTATAGATAAAGTCACAAAATTATTGACTTTTCGATCATAACTGGTTTTCTGTTTATTCTAACCGAATTACCATTTGAGTTTACCATTGTAGCTGAAATTTAAATTTTGATAACTAATTTTTTGTTTATTTGTAACTGGTATGCCGTTTGATTCCAGAAAGCTCAATTGATATAATTGGTTTACTGTTTATTGGTAATCATTTTTCCGTTTGATTCTAGAGAGCTGAATTGATATAATGGTTTACAGTTTATTGGTAACCGGTATGCCGTTTGATCAGAGAGTTCAATTTAGATAACTGATTTTTTATTTAGCATATTCAGTTGGCCCGTTGTCTCCAGTAAGCACATTTTCTGAATCTGATTTGCCAATTTTCTTAAGCAGGATGCCATTTATCAATAAAATATGGTTTTATATAGAAAATATCTTACAAAAACTCACTTTTACTTAGAATATGAAATCGCATCCTCATATTATAATTTTCCTTTAAAAAATATGAAGAAAATATGTTAAGAACTTTGAGAAATCATCATTCATTTTTTTGTTTTAAAAACATAATAAGTATTTCTAATATTACCCATTAGGTCGTGGTTTGTTATCATCAAAATCAAAATGCTATATAGTCATATAGGCTAATAGTAAGTAGACTACTTTTACTGTGCTTCATTCAACTCCTGAATCATATACCCAATTGGTTGCCTTTCTTAAGAAAGAACAGCCCCAATACCTTTTTCAGAAGCATTGCACTTAACCTCAAATAACTTGTCGAAATTTGGCAAGACTAATATATGAACAATAAACAACGCTCCTTTCACAAAGCAACACTTGCTTCTTGCTCTTTTCCATACTTGCACTTGCCTTTCTTCAAGCACTCTATAATAGGTACGACTATAGTGCTAAAACCACGAATGAATCTCCTATAGAACTTTGCCAGCCCATGAAAAATCGTGATTTCATCTATAATCTTGAGCATAGGATTTTCTAATATTATTTTGGAAGCTTATTATCATTGATGAGTCTGAGTTGGCAATGATGGTGGTGTAAATGGTAATGTGGACTGTGATGGTAAGATTTGGTGTAATGGGGGTGCTAGTACAGTCAGTAATACAGGCTATGAAAAAGCTCATTCTGCCAGAGTTATAAGAATTAGTAACAAGTGGAGATGACAACTCACAAGCGCATATAGAAGAAATACCTAGGGAAATGCTCTTAGCCATTGCATGAATTATTTGATTTTATTGTGAAACGACATATGGGGTGTTGTTATTAACACATGGGGCAGGATTTACAACATGGGAAGGCAGGGTGAAAGTTGACAGACCTTGAGTAGTAGAGACAGAAAGGCCTCAATTATTAAAACTATATGATGAAACTCTTATAAAGTGGGGATTAAATGACTCGAATGGAATTTTTTTTTATTAAAATGAACATGTTAAATATAAAAGGACGAGGTAAAGGGATTAAGACATTTATAGGCATTTTAAGAGGAAGGGTAACCTAAAAAGGCACACAGTTAGGAACGAGGTTCAAGTTTATTGGTGGTGTTTTAATGAAGGAAAACATTAGCACCCAAAGACCCGAAGTTTAAAGTAGTTTGGCTACACCCCAAAAAAGTTTTTCAAAATGTGAGGTACTTTGAAGGGCAAATGTGGGGAGATGGTTTATTAGATGAACATACATTTAGAAAGCTTGGGTCTAAAAGGCTAAGATCAAGATGCTCGTTAAAGAAAAGTGAGACCAATTTCGTGAATGTGTCGATGCTTATATTATGCAATTCCATTATGTTGGAGGGCATGTGGGGGGTGGTTGGGTGGGTTATCCCATGTAAGGCAAAAAGTCATTTTAGTTTGATATATTCTCCTTCGTCATTAGAGTAAATAGATGTGATGGATGTTTTAAAGAATTTTCAAAAAGTGCTTTAAATTTAAGATAGATAAAAGCATCAGATTTAAGACGCAATGGATATAACCATACATATTTGGTAAAATAGTCTACAAAGATAATGTAAAAACGATATCAATCAATGGACTCAATTAGTGCTGGACCCTGAACATCTGTGTAAACTAGATCCAAAGAACCTTTACTAGATAAAGTTGACACCCCAATAGAAGTCTAAGGCTTTTATTATAAGAATAGGAAACACATGAATTTAAAGAATAACTAGTTGATGTAGGTAGAAAAGACTACTTATTAAGAAGAAATTAAAGGACTGAAGATAAAGGATGGCTAAGATGGTGATGTCAATCATAAGCTGAAAGTTGAACACCCATAAAAGCCACTAGTTTATTATTTAATATGCCATGTAAGATCATTAGCCACTCATAGGTATTATTTAGACCTTGTAGAAGAGTCGCCTTTGTGCTCAGATCCGTCACAAAAAAATGATTAGGTGAGAATTTAATAGAAGTGTTATTGGTCTTACAGAATTGAGAGACAAAAATTCGGTTCCGTTTTATGGAAGGAACACAAAGAACATTGTTTGAAGAGAATAAGTGCAAGGGTGAAGAGAGTTAGGTGGTCCCAACATGTGTGATTGGTAAGACATAACCATCACCTAAAACAACATCATCAAGACCCTCATGTTCTAAATGCAAGGAAAGCTTTTACAAGTCGGCAGTAATGTAATGACAACTACCGGTATCAAGTATCCAATTTGTAGTTTCACTAGTGTTGGAGGAAGATGTCCAATTGGCAGTAGGTTCAGTTTTCGAAGTAGGCTTAAGTTTTGGACATCGCTTTGTGTATGCCTCATTTGATTAAAAAATTGGCATTTGACTTTAGAATAGACAGGTTTGCCATTGTAATTCCTTTGCGAGAATTGTTAGAATGTTGAGGTTGTTTATAGTTGCCACGATACTATTGCTAATCACTGTTCTTATAGTTTTTGCCATTTTTGGGACCTTTGTTACGGTTCTAGTTGGCTGTCATAGGGGATGAACATACTTTTATCTCAAATAGTCCTCAAACTCCACAAGTTTATTATAGAGACCTTAAAAGAAATAGGTTGTTCTCACACACAAATAGATGATGAAATTTCCTTAAAGTCAATACTAAGAGCATTTAAGTAGTGGAGAACAATATCATTTTCTTCACATAGAGCACTAATTAATGCCAATTGTTCAGCAGTGGTTTTGATGGTTTGAAAAAATTTGGGAAATTTACATTAATAACCAAAAAAATTATGCTTTTTTTCATCTTAACCCCCCAAAAATATTTCTATCAACATTAGCCATTAAATACCTTTTGAGACCAAAACACCCCTCCCTCATCTCTCCCCCAACACTCCTTTTTTCTCATCTCTCCCAAACCGATCCAACTCCCATCATCGGCGGCGACATCAACCCTCGTCGGGGGCGGCTCCATCTCTCACCGGCATCCGATCTACAACTTTCAACAAAACCTAAGTTAGTCATTTTTCTTATTTTCATTAATTTAAAATGAGATTTTAGAATAATAATAGTTATAGCTTGAGAATAATGGTGGTGGTGTTTGTGGTGGTTGATGGTGTTTGGGAGTATTGTTTTTCGATTTTGTTGTGGCTTAATTTTGGGGATGAAGAGGGAAGGGGGTAGGGCGCGCGCGCGCGCCATCGCGCGCAGACTGCAGTTGCTGCGAGACTTGCACCACCAAATGCGACATGCGCTGTTTGAGATCCGTGCGACATGCGCGCCTTTCGCACTTAAAAATTATAGTGTTTTTTTTTAACGAGTATTTTTTTGTAAACATAATGTAATAATTTTATAAATATTACGATACATGGCAAAATCAGAATCACCGGATATTGATGTAGGCAAGATGTATTTTAATTATGCCGATCACTTTCCTGGTCGAATTTCGAGCATGTGTAAGTTATCTTCGGTCATAAAAGCCATCGAGGAAAAATTAACAAAGCGGCAGTTTACTATGTTCAAAAAGGATATATTTGGGCATTTCTTGGAGTGTCGAAGTTTTCCATTTAGTGGGGTAATTTTGCACAATCTTTTGAGGCAAGTGGCCCATGAAGAAGATAGCGTGAGGATCGGTTATGGTTTCAAATTGGTGAGCATTTGATTCGCTTGTCAATTGTCGAATGGTGCTTGGTTACTTTCATTTGGTGTTGATACCAATCAAAAAATGATGAAATGGAGGCTACGGAATACGTATTTTGGAGGTGTGCATCGTAAGATTAATGTGAAGCAATTCGATGCAGTATTTAAGGAGTTGAAATTCGAGGAAATGGACGATATGGACGCATTAAAGATTGCGCTGTTTTATTTTGCGAACAGAGTACTAAATGCAAGAAAAAATCACAAATCAATTTCGATTGGCTTGACCAAGTTGATGATATACTGAAAGCGTCCATGGGTCATTGTCGGGAAATGATTTACGAGAGTCTTGACAATGCACTGCTTCGAGAAAGGCGAAATTTAAGAAGACTCGGTTGAAAAATCCAGATCATAATATTGAAAAATACAATCTTTATGGCTTTACGTGGGGTTCGCGTATTTGTTTTTGTTTATTAATAAGTTTTATAGTATTAAATATTTGATATGTTGTTTTATTTGATTTTTCAATTTGGTTGTTGTAGGCTTGGATTTACGAAGCAATCGGAGGGTTGCCATCAACATGGGTCGTCAAAACGAAGAATAAGATTCCCGCATGTTGCAAGCCCATGGCGTCTTCGAGAATCAATTTTGCGGAGGTTTATTCGTTCTTCAACGATTTAATCTCGTCTTGTAAGTAATATTTATTACTTATTTTTTTAACTTGACTAAATTTAAGTTATGTATACTTACTTAAAATTTTCAATTTAATTTATTGCGGGGACGTTTACAAACTCTTGAGCCAAATTCAAAGGAGAGTAGCGAGAAATTATTGGGTCTCTGTGAAGGATTACTTGCCAAGCATTCCAGTGGGTTCTTAAGGTTGGCATACTCTAAGTACTAAAATTTTTTATTCAAAATTTTTGACTTTTCATTTAATAATTTTAAATGATACTTTATACAAAGACCAACCCTCAATCAACGCGATGCCGGTTACAAGGCAATCGAGGCGATCATGACGACAAACCAAACCCAATACCAGCGTCATGACACTTATGAGGATGACCACCAACGTCATGACACTTATGAGGTTGATGACCACCAGCGTCATGAGGATTCGAGGTTGATGACCACCGACAACTTGATTACGAGGTTATAAATAATAAATGATATTGTTTCTTTATAAATTATTATTTTTTTGGTTATGCTAAAGTTCTCTGTTTTTTCTTTTGTAATAGTCGAGGACAAAGCAGTTTCAAGATTACATACAACGACGGCTGGATAAGATTGATCGTAACGTGTACGAAATAAAGTCAGAATTAAAAGATTTTAAAGAAACCGTTGTTGGCTTCATCGACACATTTTCTAAACGTCCAAATAAGGATTCTCCCACTGCACGCTCGTATGCGGTGAGCAAATTTATAGTTAATAATTATGTTCGTTTAACTTTTAATTTGATAGTTGTTTAATATGTTCTTCTCGGCGAATGGACAGGCCCCGGATGACTATGGAGTGTATACTGACGTGGGCAATGAAAATTTGTCTACGCCCACGTCATTGTATAGTTTCTACGGGGATGTTAGTGGGGAGAGCGTGCGGTGTGTACTGAGGTGCCTCCGGCGTTAGTAAGTTCGGCCGCACATACCGTCGTATGTTTATAACAGTCCTTACATGATTCCTCCAGTTAGGCGAAGACAGAACGTCCGGCCTTTGCCTCGACCCCAAATCTTGGAGCATGCGATTGACATGAGTACGACTGTGGATATAAATCCACTGAGAGGGTGGGAGGACTCTAGTATGTTTGCTGAGTTTGATCGATGGTTCACCGGTGATAGCAGAGTAGAGTCCAGCACCCGCGGTCATTCTTTCAAATAATCTTGGGGACAGCTTCGATGGGATGGCTAGGCGATGAGGTATTTATATTTTCGTCGTGATGTATACTGTTGTGGATTTGTGTATAAATTTTTTTTTTAAATCGTAATATTTCTGTTTCTCTACAGCATATTCACGAGTATCTCCGCTTGATTAGCGAGAAACAACGGCAGTACCCAAATGCCTTACTCCAACGTGTCACACATACTGACACATTTTTTTGGGTAACGTGCATACAAAACGTATAAATACTATTTAATTTTGTTTTTAATTATTGCCTTTAAGTTTTGTTAATGTATGCATTTCTTGGTTATCTATGTACTAGGTGTTCTTGAATCAGTTATGGAACAACGGGGATTGTGCGGTCGATTCATTAGTATTCGACGACCGCGTGAATAGTTATCTTTGTGGGCGACAGCACACAATGTCCAAATCAATGACGGATGTCGATATGGTATGTATTTTATTGCATTTTATATACAAGTTGTCGATTTTTCTTAGTTGTTTTTCAATTTCATATATAACAAACATGTTTTTTAATTTTTATATACAGTTACTCATCCCTGTTAACTTGGACGGCGAGCATTGGGTACTGGCACGAGTAGACTTTTGGAAAAACAAAGTCTGGATTTATGACTCATTACTCACATGCCGCGACGACAAAACATACAGGTTGAAATTCAAGCCACTTGAAGTTATCTTCCCTCGATGGTTGGAATATGTTGGGTTCTACAACATCCGACCTGAGTTGCGGAGTGCCGACCCCTGGAAAGTTATCGCAGTTAGGAGCGCGCCACAACAGGAGCCCGGAACTGGCGATTGCGGTGTTTTTGTATTGATGGTTACGATGTATTTAATGTTCGGGCTTGGATTGGAGTTTAACGCTAGTCATGTCGAGTACTTTAGAAAGAAGATTGCGGTTGACATATTTAATGACGATATTGTATTGTAAACCGTTGTAGTAATTTGAATGTTTAAACTTGAATTTTTTTTTTATTTGCGCACTTAAGTTTATATAATTTTAATGCTCACATTTTAATATTTAAAATAAAATAAAGTTTTATGAAATATAAGTGTACAATACACAAAACACAATAACAACTAACTTGAGTCGACGCAATGGGATTCTTACATCGCTTACGATTATGGCCCATGACACCGCCCGCATCTTACAACGTCCTCGCCAGAGGGTATTAGCTCTTTACGACGGGTGGTGGTGCCTCAACCGGTGGGTATACTTGCATCTCCACCATTTCATCCGAATTTCCCAATCACCACATCACCAACTCTCTTGGTTGTGCATAAGCCATCGCCAACGATTCTGTAGTGTAAAAGTCCGAGCATAGGTTAATAAAATCCACCCGGTGTGTTAGACACGCCGCAATTGCATGAGCACATACAAGCTGGTCAAGCTGAAACACTCTGCATGTGCAAGTTCTCTTTTGCAAGTCAACCAAACCTTCCTTAAGCCCACCGCCTACCACTTGAAATCGATCTTTGAGACACCGAACTATCATTCTTTCAGCTATAGTTCTCCTCTCAGTGACTATTTCATCCGCCCATGTTGTTAGCCGAGTAGTCATTGATTCAGCCACATTTTTTCTATCATAAAACCATTGCTGCATTGTTTTTCTAAAGTGATCAACAAGATGAGTAACAGGAAATTTTCGAGGTTCCCGAAAGAATTAACACTCTCCGCGATGTTGGTGGTAAGTATGCTGTACCTCCTACCTTCAAACTGAGACCTTGCCCAATTACACGTACCGACATTATTTTCTAGGTAATCAGCCGCAGCCGAGTGGATCATCCACAACCCTTCAAGTTGTCTCTTAAATTCCTCGTGGCCATATGCTTTTGCATTAATAAAGCGCTCAAATTGATCCCAAAGAGCTTTGGACATTCTAAACTGAGACTTAATGTTACCTTTGACGTGGTAAAAACAAACGCCATGAGTTGCATTGTGAAATACTTTAAGAACGGCTCTCCTTATGGCAGTGCATCGATCAGAGATAATTACCAACTCAGGTCTATCGCCAATCACTCCGTGTAACTTCATCATAAACCATTCCCAAGCATCATTGTTTTCTGAATCCATGATCCCAATGGCTAACGGATACAATTGATTGTTACCATCAAGACATGTTGCCACGAACATGCTTCCACGATATAGTCCCTTCGGATGAGTACCATCTACAATGACCGAATGTACTGCATAAAACCCTTGATGGAAGATCAGTGCTACAAAATAGTACAAGAAATTACCATCTCCATCCCGCTCGAGGTGAGTGACCTCATTAGTTAGTACGTGAGAGTATTTAGGAGCAAGTTGTATGACTCTGCAGGTTGCCTCGAACTATTTCAAGACCAACTTCTCTCGCCCGATATGCCTATGTTAAGCCGAACACCGTATTCTGCATATCTGCTCTTATGTCATTCGGAGTATAAATCCTCTTGTCTTGAATATATTTTTCTGCGATAATATGACCGACAACCCTCCTTACTTGATGACGTCCATCAACCAATACCTCATTATGACAAGTGTGTACATTGTCAATTCTCTTCACCACCCAAGGAACATTTTGCTCGTTCGAACATCTAGTTGCTCGAATACGCCATTTACATGATTCTGAACAACAGTGAGCCTCGAAACGTGTCGTAGTAGACCGTGCAATCTTGAAATCAAACTTATCTCTAAAGGCAACCTTGCGTAGTTGTAATATAAACTCATTCTTCTCAGCAAATAGCTTACCCACACTGATATCATCTGAATCACAACTGCTAACAAAGCTTGGAGCAACCATGTTCGAAGGCAAAGTTGGAGCAAGACTTGTAAGGGGGTCAATTCGCCTTCTCGATCGAACCATAGAAGGACTAGGTCTATTGCCTCTGTTATTCACAGGAGTATTGTCTTCACACTCATCGTCTTGAAAACGGAACATTCAAGGACCGGCTCCTCCATCATCACCATCATTATTGAAATGAGTGCCCTCGTATTATTAGAAGGTTACGCACAAACATTATCCCCCTCTCTGATGAAAATCATCATTGTCCGAAAATCATTGTTGTGATACGGAGAATACCGTTGCTCCAACGACGTCGTTATTGGAAATACCGCTCCAACATCCTCTAACGTAACGCCGTTATCATCAATGTTGTCATAATTGTCGTGGATTGAGAGTAATATTGCTGATATTGTCCTTGGCAACACCTCTTCATCATTATCGGGGCCAGACATATTTGCTCTAAACGAAGTTTCTGTATCGACATGTGGCTCAATACCTTCGCTCGGAACTCGAGGTGATGTGGTCACGAATATAGGAATGCATCCAAAATTGCCTACGTCGGATGCCATATGCAACACAACCTCACCATTTCATCATCAAATATATCCATGGGCACATATACGATATAATGTGTTATTAGACCTCAAAGTTGTCTTCATTATAATACTATATTCATTAGGGTTTATTTGTAACACCTCGTATACTCTTGCCAATAACTGATCAAACAGACAATTTTTCCCAACCAAAAAAGCTCGATTTTTACCATTCACATACTCCATACTATCCTCGATGTCTCCCACCAACCATCGTAACACAATTCAAGTCAATCCATTAAGCGAAATTATCAAAAAAATTAATTGGATCCGGATCAAATTAATACGCTTTTAATGAATCTCGAGCTTGGGCGACAGCGCCAGCAAAATTTTGGTGCGACATGCACTGTCGATTCACCCGACGAAGTTCAGAAAATAACACATATCACTAAGTGATGTCGATTAGTGTTGGATAGATTATGATCGGATTTCACCTTTTGGTTGATGATTGTTTTGGTTTGACGATATGGGAGAAAGATTGTTGCTTTTGGTCTGTAAAGAAGGTTAATTTGGGGAGAAAGGTTTGTGTTTGGCTAATGTTGATAGAAAAAAGTTGAGAGGGTTAGTTGTGAAAATAACAAAATATTTATGGTTATTTTCGTAAATTTCCCAAAAAATTTAGACATAGCTTTGGTACCTTGATAAGACAAAAAAAGTTTTTCTTTCAAAGACATAATGCCTTATCTCGACCTATTGGTATAAAGGCGGCCAAGATTGTGTCGAACGTCTCTTGCACTTGGGGAAAAAGCAATATATGACATGATAGATTCAAAAGAGAGGCAAAAAAAAAAAAAAAAGCATGAAAAATAAGTTGACCTTGTCGAATCCAATCAATTTAATTAAGACTTGTAGATGTTGGGCAAGGCGGTGTGCCATCTGAATATCACATCAAGTTATAGCTAAGGAGAAGGGAATTGAATTGAGTCCAAGAGGGATAATTTGTGGAGTTAGTTTTAAGGGAAGTTGGGCTATGGCATTGATAGAGATTAAAGGGTAAGCTTCATTGGTGGTAATGGGTGGAGAGGTGGTTTGGGTACTTTTAATAATTTCGTCAGTTATGGGAACAAATTGTGGTTTCTCTTTAGAGAAATAAGCGCTTTAACACCATAAAATAATTATGCAATGCGGCTATTATGTGTTTAATAACTTGAATTATTTCATTGATTTCTTTATTAATTTATACAAGACTACAATATAATGGATAGTTAATCGACTAATAATAACATAAAATGAAGGGCATATGTGTAATTTACAACTGAAAGTTAACCATGAATATTACGATTAATTCTTATTGGAAATAAAAGATTTGTGCTAATTCAAAGGTGGCTAACTGTGGCTTCCATGATTCTTAGTTAATTGCATGGAAATAGACTAACCTTTCTCATCATTCCTTTCGTTTCAGGGCAAAACTACGTTGCATCATGGGTTTGATACCGCTTTCTTTTGTCTTTTTCAAGGTCAATTACAATCAAGTCCTGCTATTAGTTATAAAAACAAAAACACTAAAAACTTTTAAATTTTCACACATTAGTCCTGCACCTAAACTTTTAGAATTCAAGCACTTATTCTCTTTATACACACAAACACTAGTAAATTAAAAGAAAAGTTTTTTGAATTATTTAAATTATTTTAAATAAAAGAAAACTAAGGAAATATTTAAATTATTTTCAAATAGAGTAATTGTTTAGAATTTTTTTACCATTCTCTTAGTTGAGTTAATGAAAGATCTCAACCATATGGACGTGTGCTAATAACTATTTAAACTGTTGGGGTGGAGTAACAATATTAATTTATTTAAGTGTGCAATTAAATTTATTATTTTATTTAAAGACAAAAACTCAACAAAAAATACAAACTCATTGTTCAAACAAATAAAAATTATTTTGCAAATTCATAAACTAACACTTTATTATTATTAGTAAATTAACATATTTTTACTACATAATTAAATAATTGATAATATGTTAAATAAATCTTATGTTACCAAAAAAAATTAACTACATAGAATATCAAATTAAATTTATTTTCATATTTTGTACATTACATTTACTTGAGATAGTAAAATCTCTTGTATTGGAATAAAAAGATTATGGGTTGGAACCTTGGTCACATGGGTGAGAGGAAACCGGTTGCCGTTATGTTAAATTAAAAAAAATCAATTTTATACTGATCATTAATTATGGTTCGTAAATAATATACATAGTTTAACTATATAATAAACTAGTTAATTGTTAATTAATAAGTAAATTTATTAATTTAAATAGATATTAATACATGTAAGAATAAGTCATTTAATTGGAAATCTAGTTCAATAGTGTAAAATATATATATATATATATATATTATGGACTTTTATGTCATAATTATAAATTTTTTGATTTTTCTTATTTTACATGAACAAGAGGGGCCTTTAATGTTAATAACCTAGAATCAAATCTAAACCATTATGCAAGTCTTGCGTTGTATCCAACGGTGAATTTGAAAAGGACAAAAAATGGGGCACCAAACCCCAGAGGCAACGTAGCTGGACCCTTCGTTTCAATAATTTGGTGTAACATTCAAAATGGTAATGGCCAAATTTGTCACATTTGTAGAACTTTATTTTGGATTTTTCAAATTGTTGATCATGAATTGTCCCCTGGCCTTGACAATTTGACTGATCATTGTCGCTGTCAGTTTTGAGATTTTGTCTACCACCATCTCCGTTAATACGACCTCATTTTTCTTTACCTTTACCTCTACTATTGCCTTTGTAATTTGAAGATTCAGCAAATGTGGATTCCCTTAAAGCTTGTTCATCTGTGATTGTGCCACGATTTATAATCTGCTCATGAACTACGAACGAGCTTTGAAGTTCTTTAAATGAAAGAGAATCTATATCTTTAGATTATTCAATTGAACAGACAAATAATTATATTTTTAGGCCATAGAACGCAAAATCTTAAAAATAATAGCAGTAAAAACAATGGTAGTATCTTCCTTGACCTTACTGTAAAATCACTTGTTATTTGCTATTTCCCTAGCTTTTTTACAATAATTGGCGACTAACTTGCTATCTTTCATCTGTAAAGTCTGAAAATTCCTTCTTATAGCTTGAAGTTGTGCACGCTTCACTCTTGATGAGCCTTAATGTTTCTTTGCGAAGATTTGTCTCGATAATAAAGCGATTGATTGCTTGAAAATAATAGTTCTTTGTCTTCAACTCCTTTAACTTTAATCCTTCTATTTATGACTTTTGTACGTTTGTGATACAGATTAGGAATCCTCATCATATATGAATCTGTTTCCTTATTGTCTAAAGTTTAATGTAGTGTAAAACTTAGTTTTTCCCATTTTCTTTTTATGGTTTAGCCGTTTAGGGGAAGTTCTAGTAGTATAAATAGCTCTTCCTTGTAGCATTTGAAGGCAGATTTACGCTCAATAATATTTTCAACTTTCAATGCTTTGTGTGAGTTTTTAATCTTAGTTTATTTTTGGTATTTTGTGAAATCAATGAGTCTTAACCACAATAGATTCACGATATTCTTTCGAATCAACGTGAATTTAGACAGTTCCTTTATTCTAATATTCCCAAGAATCAAAGAAATATTAAAACATTAAGCTTCTAATACAGCAGTTTAGTACCAAAGATAAAAGCCTGGTTCTTAATTGTTCCCAACACCTACATTTTTTTTCCTTAAACCAAAAATTAAGTCATAAAAAGTAGAAGCCAAACTGTTGTATAGCATCGTACTAGCCGTTGTTTACAGTAGCCGGTTAAGATTTTCCATTGCTAATTTGTCCATATCCACCACCATCTGAATCAGAAACAGTCACCAATTATATCGCCAACTATATCTTATTTATTAAACACTCCTTTTTGCCAATGCAATTACCAGAAATCGACCAAAATAGCCACGATTATTACTGCTTTTAGTCATCACTTTCCCCTGCCCATTGGCTAGCACACCACCATCAATCAACTCCTTTCTACCAACACAACCTTCATAACTATTTGATTGACACTAAAAAATGTACATTTAATAAGGATAAAATTATTAGTTTTTTACTTTTTGTGTCGATTAATGCGCTCATTATTTCTAAATTATTTTAATACTCCCCAAATATATTTATGTTAAATTAATTTACAATATATTAATTTTTATCTTGTAAATATTTTTCAGGAATAAAGATAGAATTGGAATTAAAAGTAGGAACAAAGAAGGACAGCTGGAGCAATTTAGAATTAGTCAATCGAGGAGATGTTATTAAAAAAAGAAAAAAGAAAAAAAGAAAAAAAAGGATTGGCAAGCATGTTGGTAATGGTCAGGAGGCCATCACGCCTCCTCGCCATCACACAATTCAATATGTATAAATAATATAAAAATAAAATAAAATATTAATATTAATGAAATAAAAGAAAAGAAGATGATTCTCTTTCCTATAAAAGGCAAGGGGATGCAAGCGAAAGAGGGAGGGATCCGAGTTCTAAGAGAGAGTGATAGCCAAGGGTGTAGCTGAAGAATTTCTTTCTTTTCTTTTCGTCTGTATCAATTTTCTTTGTAATATATTTAAAAAAGTTTATCAAATAAAAAGAGTGTTGTATTTTCTTTCAATATGAGTGGCTAATTTTATTAAGATGACATGAAGGGTGAAGCTCAATGTTTCAAACTATTAAATTTATTATTTTCTCAAATGAGTTTTTAAGTTTATTTTATTCTTTTTTAGTTATTTTTATGTCATGTTAATTTATAAATTTATTTGGATTTGTATGATATTTTGACATAATGTCGACACATTAGTATAGTGTGGCACATTAGGTACTTTATTACATATTTATCCACACACATAGAATTAAATGATATAATAATTAACTGGTAAAAGTGAGGCAAAATATAAATGAGAGAGTATTAAAATTATAGTTTGAATACTGAGAGTGGATTCCGTAACCTTAGCATATTTTTAAATTGTTTTTAAATAATTTATCTTCCCCACAATTAATTTTCTTTGTTTAACAAATTGACAACTAGATTTTAAAATTCCATGTGGTTCGACCCCGGACTCACCAGATTATATTATAACTAGACCCTCTTATACTTGGGAGTAATACACTTTTGAGTCGTGTCAAGTTTTTAGCGCCGTTGCTAGGGAGTTTTCTAAATTTGGTGTTAGTTTGTCGTTACTATCTTTCTGTGATTCTATTTTATTCTCTTTTTGCAAACCTTAACATTATCCATAAAATTTGTGAGAAACTTCATTTTAACCCAGAAACCTTTGCAAATCAGTCCCCAAATCGAATTTATTTCTTTAAATTTCTGTAATTTACCTTACGCATTTATTTTAAATGGTTGGTTCTACCGCCTGACTGTTATTTAAATTTTGTTAATTTATGTATTTTTGTTTATATGGTCGGTTTTACCGCCTAGCATTTTAATTTTAGTTTGTTTATTCTTGTACATTAATTTATTTAATTTTATGTTTTATTATATGGCTGGTTTTAAAATACCGCCTAAACTGTTTCTTTTAATTTTTTTGTTTATGGCTGGTTTCACCGTCTAATTTATTTATTTTATTTATTTTTCAGTTTGTTTATTTTTATTTCGCATTTTTACTTATTTAATTTCCAGTTTATTTTTATTTTCTGCAATTTTCATTTAGCGTTTTATGCATCATTGGTTTAGCACACATCATTAGCATTGCATGCGTCGTTGGTCTCGTACAAATAGTGGTAGATTAATTAGAAGAGCAATTTCACCACCCTTAGATATGGCTGACATAGGAGCTGAAAATTTTTCGAAGCACGAAAATGACCAAGCCTTGCAAAATCTTCATGAACAACCTAGGACTCTGAGAGACTTCATGCATCCTACTAGAACAGGGTCACTATCATGCATAGTTTTCCCTTCTGATGCATCACGTTTTAATTTCAAACCTAGTATCATTCAACTTCTTCCTACTTTTCATGGTTTTGAGTCTGAAAATCCATATTTGCATTTAAGGGAATTTGCGGAAGTCTGTAACACATGTACTGATCAAAATTATAGCATGAATATAATTAGGCTTAAGGTTTTTCCTTTTTCATTAAAGGATAAAGCTAAAACTTGGCTACAAAATCTTAGGTCAGGATCCATTAGAACTTGGGATCAAATGCAAGCATAATTTTTGAAAAAATTCTTTCCACCCCACAGAACAAATTCTTTCAAAAGACAAATCACCACTTTCACTCAAAAACCAGGAGAAACACTACCAATGTTGGAATAGGTTTAAAGAACTACTTAACATTTGCCTACACCATGGTTTTGAAACATGGATATTAGTGTATTATTTCTACGAGGGATTAACATCCCAAGGTAGATAAGTCGTTGAAATGATGTGTAATTGTGAGTTTAGGGACAAAAGTCCTAAAGATGCATTAGACTATCTTGACTATATAGCAGAGAATGCACAACATTGGGATACAGTTGGTTCTTATGAGTCATTAAGTAAACCCCTGTCATCTCCATCTGGTGGTGCATAACCTTAGGGAAGACCATGGTTTTCAAGCCAAATTTACATCATTAGCTAGAAAAATTAAAGCATTAGAGTCGAAAAAGAATGATCACATAAAGCCTATTCAAAATATTTCATGTTATGTTTGCGATTCTACTGACCATTCTACGCAGGACTGTCCAACCTTGCCAGCTTTGAGAGAAAGTTTGCACGAACAAGTCAATGTCGTTGACAATTTCAAAAGGCGAAATCTAAATCCATACTCCCAAACTTACAACTCTGGTTGGAGAAACCACCCAAATTTCAATTGGAGAAATGACAATCATGCACAACCTTCACAACCAGTTCCTCCACGTCAAAATTTCCAAAATTCCCAGAGTTTCAATCAACAACCAAATGATGCAAACCTGAACTAATTTGATAGAAACTATCTCCAAACTTACATCTGCTCTGACCATGCATGAAAAAAGGAAAGTTTCCTACTCAATCTGAACCAAACCCCAAGAGTCAACAACATCCTCAAATGGAAAATTCAGGAAACTAAAATATGAGTTAAGTCAAATCGGTTATAACCCTTTGTGGTGGTAAAGTGGTCAAAAAACACATTGTGGACCCTCGTGAAACTAGTAAAGATTCAATTTCAGAAAATAGAGAAGAGTCTGTCGAATCTTTAACCCATGAAGAAATAACCAACTCTCCTCTTGTACCCTCATTTCCTCAAGCACTAATCAAGCCAAATAAATCAAACTACAGTTCAGAAATTTATGAAGTTTTTAAACAAGTAAATGTCAACATTCCTCTGCTGGATGTCATTAAACAGGTGCCTTCTTATGCTAAATTTTTGAAAGATATGTGCACGGTGAAAAAGAAACATAAGGTGCAAAAGAGAGTTTTTCTACCAGAACAGGTAAGTTCCATTCTCTCAACCAATAGTGCTTTAAAATACAAGGATCCTGGTTGCCCAACTGTTTCTTGCATTATTGGGGATCATAAAATTGGACATGCTCTGCTTGATCTTAGTGCTAGTATTAATTTACTTCCTTACTCAGTGTACCAACAACTCAATCTCGGTGAGTTAAAACCAACTTCTACCACTCTTTTACTTGCTGATAGATCGATTAAAATTTCAGGAGGAATAATTGAAGACGTATTAGCCAAGTCGATAAATTCATATACCTTGTGGATTTTACTGTTTTAGAAACGGAACCAATTGCTAATGAATGCAAACAAATTCTTATTATATTGGGTCGACTATTTTTAGCTACTGCTAATGCTTTGATTAATTGTAGGAATAGAGTAATGAATTTATCTTTCGGAAACATGACATTGGAATTCAATGTGTTCAACCATGTGTAAACGACCCCACCACCAAGAAGATGATGATAATGAGAATGAGAAGATTGATCTCATCAAGCCAATCATTGAAAAACACATTCAGGATGAGAATCTTATAAACTCTGTGGAAATTTATTTTGCTGGTTCTTTTGAATTAAGTAAAGAATTAAATTGTGATACTGCTAACATATGTTCTACACTTGATTCTATGTAGGTACTTACAGGTGACGATGACTAATCGAACTTTGAAGATACGGTACAACCTGAAGAATCAAACGAAGAGGAAGCACCAGAGCTCGAATTAAAGCCCTTACCAGGAGAATTGAAGTATGCCTATCTTGGATAGTAGCAGACATATCCAATGGTAATTTCTCCCAGCTCACACATGATCAAGAAGGTAAGTTGTTATATGTACTAAAAAGGCATAAAACTGCATTTGGTTGGACCTTAAAAGACATTAATCCTTTAATTTGCACACACTGAATACACTTAGAGGAAAATGCCAAAACAACCCGTCAATCACAAAGAAGACTAAACCCTCATATGAAAGAAGTGGTAAAGAATGAGATCCTTAAATTACTAGATGTAGGAATTATCTATCCTATCTATGATAGTAAATGGGTAAGTCTAACACAAGTAGTACCAAAGAAATCTGGAATAACCGTTGTAAAAAATGAAAAAGGTGAACCAATCCCAACACGAATTCCATCTAGTTGGCGCATGTGCATTGATTACAAAAAATTAAATGATGCCATTAGAAAAGATCATTTTCCCCTTCCATTTCTAGACCAAATTCTCGAAAGAGTAGCTAGACATCCATACTACTACTTTCTTGATGGCTACTCTGGCTATTATCAAATCCCTATAGCCTTAGAAGACCAGGAAAAGACCACATTCACATGCTCATTTGGAACATTTGCATTTAGGAGAATGCCCTCTGGACTTTGTAATGCTCCTGCAATATTTCAAAGGTGCATGCTAAGCATTTTTAGTGACATGGTTGAAAATTGTTTAGTGGTTTTTATAGATGATTTAACTGTATTTGGTAATTCTTTTGATACATGTCTTGATAATCTATAAAGAGTTTTGGAAAGGTGCAAAGAAAAAAGATTAGCTTTAAATTGGGAAAAATGCCATTTCATGACTACTTCTGAAATTGACTTGGGCTATGTTGTGTCTTCAAAAGGAATTGAAGTTGACGAAACCAAATTTGAAGTCATTTCAAAATTACCCTCACCAAAAACAATTAGAGAAGTCTGTTCCTTTTTAGGTTACACATGATTTTATAGGAGGTTTATAAAAGACTTTAGTGTCATATTTAGACCACTTCGTAACCTCCTAATAAAAGATACACATTTTGAATGGACTAAAGATTGTCAACAAGCTTTTGAAAGAATAACTACTCTTTTGACATCAGCACCAATAATGTAACCCCCTGATTGGTCTTTACCTTTTGAGCTAATGTGTGATGCTAGTGATTATGCTGTTGGCGCTGTTCTGGGTCAAAGAAAGGAAGGTAAGCCCTTTGTCATCTATTATGCAAGTAGAACTTTAAATAGTGCTCAAATGAATTACACTATAACTGAGAAAGAACTACTTACTGTAATATTTGCATTGGATAAATTTCGTTTGTATTTAATTGGTTCATCCACTATTATTTATTCTGATTATGCTGCTGTGAGATATTTAATGTCAAAATAGAATGCCAAACCAAGGTTGATACGATGGATTTTGCTACTTCAAGAATTTAACTTGACAATCCAGGACAAAAAGGACGCTGAAAATGTTGTTGCCGATAATCTTTCAAGACTTACGAATGAGTCTTCAATTTAAACATAATGCCTTGGTATAAAATTATTAGTTTTTTACTTTTTGTGTCGATTAATGCGCTCAATATTTCTAAATTATTTTAATACTCCCCAAATATATTTTATGTTAAATTAATTTACAATATATTAATTTTTATCTTGTAAATATTTTTCAGGAATAAAGATGGAATTTGAGTTAAAATCGGGAACAAAGAAGGACAGCTGGAGCAATTTAGAATTTGTCAATTGAGAAAATGTTATTAAAAAAATAAAAAAGAAAAAAAAAGAATTGACAAGCATGTTGGTGATGATCAGGAGGCCATCATGCCTCATGATCATCACACAATTTAATATGAATATATAATATAAAAATAAAATAAAATATTAATATTAATAAAAAAAAAGAAAAGAAGATGATTCCCTTGCCTATAAAAGGCAAGGGGATGCAAGCGAAAGAGGGAGGGATCCGAGTTTTGAGAGAGAGTGATAGCCAAGGGTGTAGCTGAAGAATTTCTTTCTTTTTGTTTCTTTTCTTTTCGTCTGTATCAATTTTCTTTGTAATATATTTCAAAAAGTTTATTAAATAAAAAGAGTGTTGTGTTTTCTTTCAATATGAATGGCTAATTTTATTAAGCTGAGGTGAAGAGTAAAACTCAGTGTTTCAAATTATTAAATTTATTATTTTCTTAAATGAGTTTTTAAGTTTATTTTATTTTTTTTAGTTATTTTTATATCATGTTAGTTTATAAATTTCTTTGGATTTCTATGATATTTTGAAATAATGTCGACACATTAATATAGTGTGGCACATTAGGTACTTTATTCCATATTTATCTACACACATAGAATTAAATGATATAATAATTAACTGGTAAAAGTGAGGCAAAATATAAATGAGAGAGTATTAAAAATATAGTTTGAATACTGAGAGTGGATCCCGTAATCTTAGCATATTTTTAAATTGTTTTCAAATAATTTATCTTCCCCACAATTAATTTTCTTTGTTTAACAAATTTACAATTAGATTTTAAAATTCCCTGTGGTTCGACCCCAGACTCACCGGGTTATATTATAACTAGACACTCTTATACTTGAGAGTAATACACTTTTGAGTCGTGTCACTATTCACCATTACTGATCGACGCACCGATCACTGATAATTAAAACCAACACAAAACCGCTGTTGTTATTCCATTTTTGGCCAAAACACTACTTTTTTGGATAAACTGCCACCATCATTATAGTTACCAACCCTTAATCTTTTAGATCCACCAATCCTTGCTTGATTTCTAATCAACGTTGTTGAGTACTGGAGAATGAATATTTATAAAGAGTAAAATTGTCATTTTATGCTTCAAACCTCACTAATATTTCCACTTTTAAATGTTTAAATTCTCTAAGCTTTTATTATGTGTGTTTTATTATAATTTAAGTATTTTATGTATTTTAGGGATATTTTGGCTATTTCACGACTAACGAGAAGTCGGACAATAAAATGGAAGGTATTTTTAAACTCGGAACGTTTGAAACCTTAAAATGAGCATAAATGGGTATCTGATACTGTTCACATATACGGTATTATTCACAAGTATGACATTGTTCACATATACGATATGATGACGTGTTATTAATCAATGACTTGACATTAACCGATAACGTGGTAGCATCCTCTATTAGACCAATGATGTAACATTGACTAACAATGTGACATGATGCTATTGGATTGAAACATTAATGTAGCATTGACCGATGACGTGACAACATTTTATTGGACTGAAATGCTAATGTAGTGTTGATTGATAATGTGTTCCATCCAATCAAAGTTTACCACGTAGCGCAATCCTGAGCGTCTAAATTGTTTTCATTCTATGGCCATGATATATCCATTGTATTTATAATTAGAGGGCTCCCCCCTTATTTGAGGCCCCTAAATCTAATTTTGAGTTCTATTTTCTGTAATTCTCTCTCCATTTTGTATTTTATATGTATTTTAGTAAAACTATCATTTTACCCATAGTTCAATTATGAGTGGATAGTTTAGTTTCAAGCTTGGGTTGAAGGTGAAGCTTCAACATGATCTATAGGCTTAATTAGGTAAGTTTATTTTCTTATTTATGTGGGTGTTTTGACTTATTGTCGACAAATAGTGTATCTTATCTAGATTTTGCACGGTATACCAGCTTTCTAGTGAAAGATCGTTACTATTTGGTACAATGAGCACTTAGCACCATATTTATCAGAGAGAAATTCCTTTGTAGTATTTTGAGGGTTGTATTGACTTAGTGTCGTTAGAAAGTGCATTTAAGCTATTTAATGGACGGTCTTGCCACATCGTCGACAAAAGGATTATTAGTCTAGCACAACGTGTTCTTGACACCATACTTAGTGGAAGATCATTACTAGGGATGGCAAAATCCGGGTCTGAGTCCGGGTTTAGCCTTCCCGGTTCCAGACCCAGACGTCATTTTCCTTCTCCCGGACCCGGATTAAAACCCAGTTTTTTCTCATCTGGGTCCGGTCCGGGTTCCTGGATTCCAGGTTTTGAACCCGGATCAATAACTCAATTTCTACAATTCTATTCTAACCTATGACAAATGAAAATTTAGAACAACAAACTAAAATGGCATAATAGTCCAGTGCTCACAATTAATCAACTCTCTGCAATAACACATCCAGTGCTCACAAGCAATAACACATCCAGTGCTCACAATTAAACAAACTAAAATGGCATAATAGAGGAGCTGCCGAGCCTGTCACGGCTCAAAAAAGACTGTCGATGATGATGTGTAGAGGAGCTGCTGAGCTGCAAGCATGCGACGGTGGTGAACCAAACGAGTTAGGACGGTAGGGAACCAAAGCTTTTGACAGTGGCAAACACGACCTTGCGACGATGGCGAACCGCGAACCCGACCTTGCAACGGTGGCGAACTGCGAACCTAATGGTTGTTTGACGCACTTTGCCTGCGGGACAGCAGGAGGCGGCACAGCTATTGTGTAATTTGTGTTTGTGTTCGTGTAATTGTGAGTAGAAAGATAGAATTAGGGTTTTTTTTTTAATGATTGTATTTATATTAACTAATAAATATAATTAAAAATAATATAAGAAAAATGTATCCGGGTCCGGGTTCCGAATATACGGGTTACGCCAAACCCGGACCCTGACCCGGATTAATCTGGGTTATTAAAATCCATTCCGGATCCGGATTTTTTAATACTCCGGTGCGGGTTCAACCCGACCTGGATTATCCGGGTTCGTCCGGGTCTGGGTTATTTTTCCATCCCTAATCATTACCCTCTGGCACACTAAGTGTTTGATACCATATTTATTAGAGTAAGGATTATGAGGAGTGGAAATACCCCCCTCATGAATTAATTGGAACTAAAAGGAAATATTAAGCCCATGGTGAAGTGTTAAGTGTGAATCTAGAGACTCAAGCGTTTCATTTGCATTGTTTTCATCTTTAATTTATTCTCGCCATTTTATTTTAAATCTTAAGATTAAAAAAAATCACTTCCAACCAACTCACACAAACACTTAGAAAATTAATCATACGCATAATTAAATCTACTTAATCGTGGGATCGACACTCGTCACTACAAATTTATACTGCAATAGATTCGTGTGCTTACGAGTATAATAAAATTTTCACAACAACCGTCATCAGTAACTAAAATTTTTTGGTTAATTACCGTTTTACTTAGAAATTCTACTCACTTTTCAGTTTAACCCCAGTTCTTTTACAACCAACCCCTTTCTCAAAATTCAATTAACTGTACCATTTTGATAGCATGCCTCCAAGAAAAGCCTATGGGCATTATGCCCCTCATGCAGCAACTTAAGATCATGATGATATTTCTATGAAGCCATAGCCTGCATGGCAGCCAAGATTGATACGTTAGCCGCCCAAACTGCAGAATTACTCGCCAAATACCATCGTACATTAGAACGCAAATGCAAATCAAGTGAAAAATTTGCTAATCCATTCGTCAGGCATCGATATAGAATTGAGTTTACTAAAGATAAAAGATAAGTATCTAGGCTGAGAATTGATATTCTTAAATTCCAAGGAAGTGGCCAGCTAGAAGAATTATTAGATTTGATTAATGCCATTGAGAAGGTTTTTTAATACAAGTTTCCAATAATAAACTAGTCTCGCTTAGTGGCAACAAACAAAACTCATAAAGATGAGGTAGGGCAAAAAGAAGATTGACTCCTAGGAAAATTTGAAGAAACACTTGCGTGGTGCATTCTTACCTCACAATTATGCTAAACTGTTTCATCAACAGTTGCAAAATTTGAGATAAAATAATCAATCAATTAATGTACCACAAAATTTCATTGGCTGGTAGCATGCAATGACTTAATATAGACAGAAAAACAACAAGTTTCTCACTATGTTGGAGGGCCTACGATCACAATCTCAAGACTAGTTGAATTTACTTTATCCATACTCTGTCTCTGAAGCACACCAACAATCTTTACAGTTTGAGAAGTAATTTAGTTGGCATACTAATGACTCAAACTTTTGGGATCTCGAACTGTTGTTTGTAATAATTCCCTAACTGTCCAATTTTGAGATTCAGTCCTCCAAATCTTCTAAATAAAACTTGTAAATCTAGTGAAAGTGGTCAAAGCAGCAACACCGAATCCTTGAGTTCAGGGTTACACTATTTCAATTGCAGGTAAAATGGATACTAAATGACAGAGTGTAAAAAGGAAGAAAGTACAATAAAGGGTTATTTATAGGCATCGAGAAAAGAGAAGAGCACCAAGAAGAAGAAATTGAAGAGTTTGCTAAATAGCTAATTTTTTATACTAGTGGCAATACACAATCTGTTGAAGAACATGGTGATATTGGGGCAATGTTGATAGTAAATCAAACATTCTTCACTCCTAAAGGATCAGACAAAGACAAGTGGTTATGTCAAAATATTTTTCAGACTACTTGAACAATTAGGGAAAACGTATGTCCTGTGGTCATAAACTCAAACAACTATAAGAATGTATTTTAGAGGAAGCTATAACTAACTTAAACTTAAAGATGGAACCTCATCAATCTATATAAAAACTCACATGGCTGAAGAAATGAAATCAAGTAACGGTAAACAAACACTACTTAGTTTCTTTATCTATTAAATCCATCTATAAAAAACAAATTTCGTGTGACATTGTAGCTATGGACGCTTGTCATCTATTATTAGGCAGCCGTTAGTAGTATGATTGAAACATAGCCTATGATGTGGAAAGAAATATCTACAGGTTTATGTTTAACAACACTGAGATTGTTCTTTTTAAAACAAGGAGATCATTTTCAATTATGACTTAGGCAATTCTTTGTTAAATAAGAAAAAAATTGTAAATGTTGTGAACAAGATAAAGACAGTCTTTGTTGTATTGGGAAATGAGAGCCATAGTAATTCGAGGGGTACCAAAAGCTGTGACACCTATACCAAGAAATAACAAGAACATAACTCAAACCAAAAGTTTATTTAAAAAAATAATCAATAACAAATAATCACCTGAATTTCGAAAGTGCTTTTCACTCACATATGGATGGCCAAAATAAAGTTGTCAACAGCTTTTTAAGAAACCATCTATGTAGTCTAGTTGGCTATAACCTGAAGACATGGGATCAAAATAACAAGAATCGTTTTGTTAAGCATAGCACTAGTTTAAGTCATTTTTAGGTAAATTATGAATATAATTCACAAGCACTCACCAATTTAGCCTTAGTTCCAGATTTAATTCCCTAAAGTAGCAAGGCAGAAGACTTTATTGAGCAACTTCAAAAGAATTTATACTACAGTTACACATGATTCTCTAAAAAAGACCAATGAAGGTTATAAAATTAAGGCAAATAAAAGGGTCAAGCTTTATAATTTCAAGTGGGAGATCTTGTTTGCACTATCCTAACCAAGGATAGGTTTTTAGTTAGAGAGTACAACAAGCTTTAGCTAAGAAAATTGGACCTTTGGAGATTATAGATAAGATAAATCCTAATGCCTACAAACTAAAACCTAGTTATATCCGCACCGTAAATGCCTTATGTGTCAAGCATCTTATTCTTTTTACAAGTGATCACAATGAAGATGCTATTAATGACAATCCCAATTCAAGGTTGAATTCTTTCCATCCTGGGGGCAATGATGCAGATTAGGAACCCTTATCATACTTGAATTATTTTCTTTATTGTCTAAAGTTTATTGTTTTTTTTTTCTTTCTAATGTAGGACTTTGTTTTCCTTTTTCTTTATGGTTTAGGATAATTCTAAATAGCATTTTCTTATAGTCTTTGAAGACATATTTGAGTTCAATAGTATTTTCAATTTTCAAAGCTTTGTGTGAGTTTTTGAACTTAGTTAATTTTTGACATTTTATGGAATCAACAAGTCTTAACCCCTTTAGATTCATGGTATTATTTCGAATCAACGTAAACTTAGACAATTCCTTTTATTTTAGTATTTTTAAGAATCAACGAAATATTATAATATTAAACTTCTGCTGCATCAATTTGTTAAGATAACGCCAGCTCGCTCTGGTACTTCAGTTTCAATTACTTGTCAATACTCCTTAGACCTTAAGAAATTCTCCATTAGCATGCTCCAATGGTCACAGTGACCATCGAAGCAAGGAATTGCTGCCTGCATAAAGTTTTCAATGGCCATATATGCTATTGTTTGCTATAAGACAAAGAAGAAATGTGAAATAAGAACTAAAGCTAATGCTACTAGATTCTGTATCTCGCTTTTTTGTTTCAAATTTTCTTACTCTGTCTCTCACAGGTTTGATTCGGTTCCCACTGTTTTAATACTTCAATCTTCAACAAGGCAAAGAACAAAAGAGTTAAAGTGAAAAAGTAAAGAGTAAAATTGAAGGAATATGATTGCTCTGCACATTTTTTTTCAATAAATCAAGCCTATTATATAGATAGTACATCAACTAAAAACGCACTAAAAAATTAGCAACTCTTATCCTTAAATTGTTGGAAATTTGATGTATCTAACTTCAGCAATTAAAAATGACTTATAAATACAATTCGTTTTTCTCCATCATTTACAATTCATTATATAATAATTTGATCATTGAGGGTATATAAGTCATTTTACTTGATTTCTATTATTAAAATATTTAAATTTTATGGATAACATTAAGACTAGCGATAGAATAATAAAATAACATATAAAGTTAATACCATTATAATTTTAGGGGGAGGGTGTCACTTAATTTCTCTAAACAATAAGGGGTGATTCTCATTTTCCCTTAACAATATCTATAATAAAATTGAATGTTATGCTGTTATTGACTAGAATACTACTAATAACACAAGATCAAATATGTTACTTGCAATAATTTAATATTGTAGCAAAAATATATTAAACAAAGTATGCAATATTTAGTTAATTTATCAAAAATTTTTATGAAGTAATTTGTGTTAGAAATTCTTTGCGGGTATAATCCAAATATCAAATATATGATACATTATATCTACCTTATACCATTAATATCAGTCACTAGTACTATTAATATTGAAAATAACAATATTTCATGAGTAGCTTTGATATTTGGTAGTATGAATAATAATAATTATTTGAAATCTTTTTCATGCCATATCAACGCACAACTTCGAAGTCAATCTGCAAGTGAATTATGTGGCTGATATTTTTTATTTTTTCTTTTTTCTTTTTCGCATATTCATAAACAAATGAAGAAAACATAAAAATAAAAAATTCAGCTTGTGTCTATAATCCATATCCGGCTCAGAACACATCTTTAGTTCTTTACCCTCTACCTAGAACTTGAACAAGAGTGAAGAAACCATAAAATACCCGACCAAATTTTCCCGCCAATACAAACAAATGCTCTGTTTTTCTCTGTTTCATACTTCACTCCTTATACCCCGCTGTACTCAATGCAAGCTCCAAGCTTCAGCTTTCAAACATACCCATTTCCCTTATCTTCGTTCCTCACCAAACTCAACTTTTTTTATTAAAGAGTTTTCTGGGTTTCGGTCAAAATTTTCAAGTGTTTTATTTTCTGATTCGAGGGTTTCTTATTCAGTGAATGATGATTTTGATATCGAATTAGGCCGCCTTTTGGCGCTGCTGCCAGAGGAAATGCGAATAAGAGTTAGCGAGCACCCGGAGCTCTATGAATTGATTGAAGTGGTTATGGATTTGGGTCGAAAGCCGTTGGCTAGATTTCCATCTGGAGATTTTAGTATATCGGATTGTCCAATCACAGTCCAGGATATTGAACATGCCACCTCTCAGGTAAAATTTTGGTTCTGTAATTTTTGCTTGTTATGTTTTGATTAAAATAATGTTGACTACACGATTTGTTGGGATGTTGGTGTTTTGTCCATGTGTCGTCGAGTTATGATCAATGATTTCTTAATATTCGTTCTCGCATTTAATTTTATATTTTCCTTCTGTAATGAAAATTTTGAGCTCTTTAAACAAACTTGAGGAATCGTTAACGTAATAAGTTATATGGTATCCAAAAAGCAGTTCCAATAATAGTTAGTTTTAGTGATGGTTTATTTGGAATGGACACAAACACAAGTCAACAAAGGGAGCTTTGCCCCCCCCCCCCCCCCCCTCCTCTCTTAATTTTGTCGAAGAGAAAAATCTTTCATTTTGACTTTAATTGTTTATCTCTATATCTTTCCGGGATTTCTATGGTACAGGGTGAAGAATTTGAAGGTATGGTTTGAGCCTTTTAAAGTAAATCTCCAAAAACTAAGGTTCAAAATGTGTTCCAAATGTATATCAGTTTGGACCTCTTTGACCATTTCTGTGGCTTTTTGAACATTTGAAAGAGGTCAGGATATTATGCTCATTGTTTCTTTCATAAATGCCTGTATGTGAAATTAGCGTTATTGTTCAGCTGTAACTGCTTCATTTTTCAAAAAGTTTAATAATTATAACTTGATGAATCATAATAGATAAAATCATGCCTTTTGAGTTATCAGAACTGTGTATTGCAGGTGGGTGATTTTGCTGTTGACAATCGAGCAGGCATCAGCCGGACATTACATCGCATTAGCGCCATCAGGAATCGAAAGGGTGCAATTATTGGTCTAACTTGTCGTGTTGGTCGAGCAGTATCAGGCAGTGCTAATTTGTTGCAAGATTTGGTTCAAGATGGGGCTTCTTTGTTGTTCATTGGGCCTCCTGGGGTGGGAAAAACTACAATTATTAGGTTGGTCATTCCTTTCATGTACTTATTATGGATGCATGATTGGCACTTTCTATTCATTTATTTATTTGATTTTTTGGTTGTCTCCTCACTGATTTTAGTTAAACTAAAACATTTGAACATTTCCTAAGATTATCAGGTTACCACATTCCCTCCTAATGCCAGCCTCTTAATTCTTTTGTCATTGTTTACTAAATGAGATGTATATAGGCTGATTGTGGCTGGTCCAGTGGCTTTTAATACCTGCAGACCAATTTTTCCGAGATGGAAAGTTCTTATTGAAAAACCTACCAGCCCATCCTTGTCGAATGGGTATGGATTGAGCTTTTGTAAATAAATTAACTTGTATCATTGTTAAATGTTCTCGAGAGTTCCCAGTAGGGGTTTAGCATATCGGATGCTCATCTTTTGAGATGTCTCAGTTAATTGAGGATTACCTATCCATGTAACACCAGAATATAATATTTTCCTGACAGTGGGAAATGGAACCCTGCAAAGTTTAATTTGTATGTCCTTGTTAAGTTTGAAATGTAAGCCCCCGCAAATATGAATTTTAGCTTTGAAGCTTGCAAAAAGGGATACTAGATTGTATTACTTAACCTAGAATTGTGTTAAATCTTTTCTTATATTTGAAGGTAAATATACTTTTTAATCCTTTATGACAAAGTTTCTCTCGTGAACTTGCTGTTTACTTTTTGGTCAGAGTTACAAGTTCCACTTTTCCAATTTTTGTTTGCATCTACTTAAATATACTCCTTTATGACAAACTTGTTCCCTTGAAGTTGCTGTTCACTGTTTGAAGCTAAATTTTTGTTTACATTTACATACACATACGTTTTAATCCTCTATAGCAAAGTTTCTCTCTTGAGCTTTCCGTTCACTTTTGGTGAGAGTTACGAGTTCCAGTTTTCCAATTTTGTTTTTTGCGCCTTTGGCATTGCTAGGACTGCATTTGTTGTCTTCCATTTCTTGCAATTTTCAATGTGAAAGCCTAATGCAAAATCTTCTACAGCTTTTGATCCTACAGGGATCCAGTGATTTTTTGAGAGTATTAGAGAAAGCTCCTTCAGATATGGCCCATTTATTAGGTGTACAAAATGAGGTCTTCAAGAGTTAGACCTCGAGGTTGCATTTGTGTCTTGAGTACTAGAGTATTTTCTGTGTCTTCAGTCTCAGTGCCAACATTTTTTATAATGGAACTAGGTTTCCATTCAGCATTCTCAATCTCATTAGTCTTTATGGAGTAGCAGAAAGGGAGTTTAGCACAAGCTGAACAACCTTCTGGAATAAGACAGTTGTAAAGAGAATCCATACCCTTTGAAAAGAAAGTGAGATACTAAATAAAGGAGAAGTCTGTAGTGATAAAATACAGTTGACTAATCATTTCAAACCATCAGAGATCACATTGCGGTGAAGAATGCAGTTTGCTACCTCAATGAAGCCTAGTTGCTGGATAACCTTAGAAATTTTATATTTCCAGGGAAATAGCTCGGGTTCTTGCAAATGATTACAAGAAACGCGTGATGATTGTTGACACTTCCAGTGAGATAGGTGGGGATGGTGATATACCTCATCCAGGAATTGGTAATGCTCGTCGGATGCAAGTCCCAAACTCTGAAATGCAACATAAGGTATGAGCCAGAAGTGTATCATTTCAGCTGTCCCTTTGGGTTTCATCTTGTATTTTTATCTACATTGATAATGAAGTTTTTGACTACTAAAGATTTGATTGGTTGAAAATCCTCAACGATGAAGAATTAGGGAAAATTTGTGAAATATAGGAAAATTATTTTGTCAAAGTGGCCTTAACTCTTCTAATGACATTCATGAAGAATATACATAGAAAAAGAAAAAAAAAATCTATTGTTCTTTTATTTGGTTTTCTCATCAAATGCGTGGTGTGAGCTTTTTTACTTAGTCAATGCGTAAATGAATGATCACTTTATTGAGTGTGATGTAACTAATACCCGTTATTTTGTGGACTTACTTAGAAAGTACTGTATATTTTCATTATTTGAATAAGTGGATGGTCAAGACTACACTCTACCTGTTTCTCTTCCTTCCCACTGGATGATATCACAGTTCAAATGGCACATTAGCGTGGTCTGAGGCATGGTGGTCTCATGAATTGTAACTCGTTATGTTATTTAATTTTATTTTATTTGCATTTTCCTCATTCTTTGTTGCCTAAAAATGGACAGTATATTTTAGTTTATCTTTAACTAAGTGAACATTTGTCAGTGGTTTCCAAATTTATAAATTTATATGCGTCAGGTTTTGATAGAAGCTGTTGAAAATCATATGCCGCAAGTCATTGTGATTGATGAAATTGGCACAAAACTTGAAGCAATGGCTGCAAGCACGATTGCGCAACGTGGAATTCAGCTAGTTGCCACAGCTCATGGAGTAACAATAGAGAATTTGATAATGAATCCTTCATTGGAGATGCTCGTTGGAGGAGTGCAGGTGAGGGATGGTAATCCCACTGTATGATTAATTTATCAGGTTTAGTACATTTGCAGGGATCTACAATTTATTATTTACTGTAATCGGAAAGAACTTTTGGATGGGTATTTTGTGCTTAAATGAAATGAGGTTTCGACTATGAGAATCTCAAAACAAAATGTAATACACTCTGGTTTGCTTCTCAAGTGATGCTTGGTTCATGGACATTGGTTTAACTTTACGGCAATAAATTTTCAGAATGTAACACTTGGCGATGAAGAAGCACACCGGAGAGGCGTCCAGAAAACAGTGTTGGAGAGGAAAGGTCCTTCAACATTTAGTTGTGCCGTGGAGATAGTTTCGAAGACTGAATTGCGTGTTCATCGTAGCCTTGAAGCAACAGTGGATGCTATTCTCTCAGGTATTTCTTCATCTTATTGAAGATAAAACAAATGCTTGACGTTTCATGTTCCATATACATTTCCATTGGTAAAGTGATGGTAAACTTCTCTTTTTGTTTGGCTCGTTATTGATCTTGTATTGGCAAAGGTCGTATCCCAAATGTTGAAATTCGCAGGATGCAGCATGATGGTTCAAA
The DNA here is from genome assembly GCA_030449895.1 of Citrus mangshanensis. NCBI lineage: Eukaryota > Viridiplantae > Streptophyta > Magnoliopsida > Sapindales > Rutaceae > Citrus > Citrus mangshanensis. Next base: position 155,380 of record JASUUJ010000211.1, read on the forward strand.
AGAGACAGTGGAAAAGGAAATTTTCGGCGAAACCTCTTCTGATGAGGAAGATGAAATGACGGTTGAAGATGCTATGGAGGTGACAGAAGAAAGAACTGGCAAGATTCAGTTCATATCTGAGTTTCCTCCGAACATTGGAGAGGATTGCTGGGAAGATGGATTGCTTATTCGCCTGTACGTCTATGGTGTAAGACATCCTCACCTTGTTGTTTTGAACAGATTATTTTCCTTATGGAGTTAATTTTATTTGTTGTACGAAGCTACAAGTTAGCATATATGCACTCTTTTATTTGGTTTATAGGTTATGAAATATGTATGAGTTGGGAGTTAATGACTGGGAAAGTGTTATGTACTTGTGTGTTTTTGACATGCACAATATAGTTATTTTAATTATATTTGTGACTTGGGCAAAATATATATGGCTATATATGTACGTATGTATATACGTATGTGTGTATGTACGTACGTTGTAGTAGTAGTAATAATAATAATAATAATTCTTATTTTATAGTAGTAATAATATATATGTATGTATGTATGGCTATATATGTATGGGCATCATAATTTTAAAAAAGTGATGGTGCTATTAACAGACAAAAAAATATATATTTGAATGTACTAGCCGACAAAAGAACACAATATCCAATGTGTTGAAATATGTTATTTTGTATTTTAGTGGCATACTCACTTTGTTAAAATAAGAATGTCCTCGTTAAAAAAACTCTATGAATATATACGATAGTTTCTTAATCCGTGAATCTCGGATTGTATTAAAATGTAGGACGAACTTATAAAGTGGTAAAAGTCTACTTACAATGTTGTAGACGGACTTTTACAACATTATAAAACAGTGAAAAAGATAGCTTACAACATTGTAAACTCGTCCTAGATTTTAATAAAGTCTGGGATTCTCGGATTGGAAGCTGACATATATAGACTGTGACCTGGAAAACTCCTTTGGACAAGTGTGACATGATGGGATATTTATATTAGCTAGTACTTTAGATTTCTTAAGTATGCGTCAAAATAAATTGTGAGTTGTGACCAAAACTATAAAAGCAACAACGTGAGGAAATTTTATTTGCTCTGGTGATTTTTTTTTTAAAGAAATTTGTTGGTAATTGACTAAAGCCTTTTTTGTTGTGTACTGACATTGTATCTTATATTCTACTTCACATCTGCAGCTTCATTAACTCAGAGATTTGGCACTTACTGTTGTAATGCATGTTACATGATGAGATACTGTTGGGTATAAAATTAACAGAATAATCAGTTATTGTAGATCCTGGAGGCTACTGTAGTACAAGTGATTAAACAGTTGCAAATGGATGATGCAGTTCAATTAACTGATAATATCAGTGAAGCAGATGCACTACTTGCCTTGCATTCTAAGCTCAAGAAGAATTCCGGCATTCAAGCTGCTGCTAAATCTCATGACATACCCATTTATGTGACAAAGGTTAGTGAAAACTATTTTCATAGCCTTATTAGCAGCCTTTTGTTAATTGTCATCAATGTCTTCATGACAGTATTTTCTGGTTTTCCATTTAGACAAGCTCACTGGTTCAGATAACAAAGGCCCTACGAGCATTAATAGATGATCATACAGGTGAATTCAAGGATTTAAGATCAGAAGACAAGATCAATTTGTCAGAGAAGATTGATGCCCTGGAGGTAACAATGGATTTGTCCATATGAGTGGTGATTGGTTCTTGGACAAAAATAAAAATAGTTGTGATATCATAATGCCATCTGATGTATTTGTTGAAAGCACAATTTGGTTAATGGATCCCTTGATATTTACCCAAACAACTCCCTCTATTTAATTATAGTTGCTTTCATAAAAAAACAGATAGAATTCAGTGATCCAAGAAGTAAACTATCTGTTCAAATTTGATTGAATAATTATCTTCTAATTCAAATTTGATTGAATTATTATCTTCTAATACTGATAATAATAATAAATGTATCTGAAATATGGTGAATTTGCAAGAAATTTTATTTTTGCAAAATGGTTTCCTTGTGTTCCTTTTTGTCAACAACTACATATTATCCTAAATTGCAAGCGTGAATGTGTACATATGTTTACATGAAATGCCAATCTTGAATTCTGCTTTTCTGTTAACTTGTCTCTGTTTTCACTTGATAAAAGCAGAAAAAAGAAAAACAGAAACAATATTGAAAGAGTTTCAGTTTCTCACTAATTGGTTAAAGTAAAGAGTTTATGATACATTGTCGCCTCATCATGTAGCATATTGATGTTTGGCTAATGCGACTTCACCTGAATTGTTACTGTTTGACCTTTAACACAACTATTTTCTGTCTTATAGGAGGCAAGAGTAGCTATTGAGCAGGTAGTGATACCAAAAGGAGAATCCGTGGAGCTCCTGCCAAGGCTATCGTATATTTTGTCCATTCAGATAGACCTCATTCGAAAATACCAACTACATTACCAGCGAGTTCGTAAAGAGCCAGATGCATGTCTCCTCATTCTTCCATTTCAAACTAGGTGGGATGAACCCAGAAACAGTGGTGAAACATTTGATGAAGACATTGAATTCGATGAGTTTCTTGGCTCCAGCAGCAACTCAAATGGAACTCCATACACTGTTGACAGGTTACCTTTCTTGCCTGACCTTTAGGATGTTTTATGCAGTGCATTGTTTAGAAATCTTTTACATGAGATTTGTTGTGAATTTCTTAATATGATTCGTTTGAACAATATTTTATGCATTTCAAAACATTCAAATCAGATTCAATTTCATTGTTGAAAAAAAAAAATTCACAGGATTATATATTATCTGAGGTTATCATCCATAGAGATGTGAATCACTAGATTATGATCATTAGCCAAAAAATCTAACGGCTGAAAACTAATATAAACACAAGAAAATAGAAATAAATCATGTGGATATGTGATGTAATCATTCAACCAATATTATCATGTCAAATCATTTGTACAAGGCGTTTGTAGTTTGATTTTTATTTATTTATTTATTTAAACAGCAAATTTTATTGAACAAGAAGCTGTAGGGAATAGGGACTGAGCCCAATTACATGCAAAGCTTATGCCAATCTATGCTCTGGCATACCCTAACAAATTAACAATCATCATGCAAACCCTTATGATTACAGCTAGGCGGCTCATCGCACAAGGTAAACAGTGAAAAATCCATAATCATACTATTGAGTTGTCTTTGTGATAAATATGATTACAATGGAAGTGAATTTAATAAGCGTCATAAAATTCAGTCATTTCACCCAAAGACATCAAGGAGACTAAAATGAAGATTGAAGAGTTTCTAAGCTATGAAAGAGCTGACCTATTGTGGAGTCACTTTCTAGTCACAGTGGCAGTGGAGGAGGAACCACGTTTGTAGAGATGCCCAAAGGACGGTCAACGGGCCAACAGGCATGGCCCGAGTCCTTAAGAGCAGGTAGCTGCCCAGCTTGTGTCCGTACACTACAGTGGCACGGGCCCTGCTGGCGGAAACTCTTCGGCACTCTTTAGCCCATGAATTGGGTCTAGGCACTAGACAGCGCAGGCACAAGCCCATCAAGCACAAGCCCATGGAGGGCCCATCTGTGGCGCCCATGAGCCCTACGGGCTCATGCTAATTTTTTAAATATTTTTTATTCCTTTTTTTAGATATAGAAAAGTGAACTACAAATTTAAAATTAAAATTTCTAACTGCTCATTCATTTCTTTTAAATTAGTGACTAAATTTCTAACTTCACATTCATTTCTTTTAAATTAGTGATATTCTCACAATGGCGGTGCTAAATGTATTTAGTGAGATTATTTGAATTTAATTAAATGATTTGAATAATATTTGTTGGACCAAAAATAGAAGGATTTAACTAAAGCCTAAATAAATATGGTCCTACAAAGTTCATGAAGAGATTGACAAAAATTCTTAGGATAAACTATTTAGGATAAATCCACATAAATTCTTAGGCTTTGAAATTTCTAGTCTCCTAAGTTTCTATAACAAACCACTTAGGATAAAATCTTCTAAGTTTGAGGTTCATATCTTCCAAGTTTTATAAGACAAACTAGGGGTGGGCATGCGGGTTGGGTTGAACCGAACCCGAAATTTATTTCGAATTTCAGTTTGATTTAGTTCAAACCTAAAATCCGAACCGATTGAAAGAGTGAAACCGAGAGGTTTTGTATTATAAAAAATAAAAAATAAAAAATTTAAAATTTATAACTACCCCACAAATTAGGGATGGCAAAAATCCCCAAATGCCCAAAATCTCCCCCACCGCTTACAAATCCCTAACCTCTCTCAACTCTCACAACTCTCACAACTCTCCCCAGTCCTCGTCGAGCACGCCGCAAGCCCCTCGTTGCGCCATGCCATTAGCCTACCATCGATCGTCAGCAATCATTTGTCAACTCCACCGCTATCCAGTAGCAATCAATTTCTTGTCCCACCAGCAAATATCGCCTGATCTCGAGTCCCACCAGTAAACGCTGCTGGATTTTACGGCTTCCATCTCCTCGGTCATCGGCGTTGCAGCACCCAAAGGTTTATCTTCGTCGTAGGCTCGCAGCTCTCTACTTGATGTTGATGGTAATCGGTAAGCATGTTCTATTTTTTTTTCTTTGTTTCACTAAATCAATAAAATACTGTTATTACAAGATTAATTTTAAAAAATATATATTTAATTGCATGTTGGAGCAATAGAGCTTATTAGAGTAATGCCGCCGGCAGAGCAAACTTGTATATTTTGAAGCAAGCTAGCTACCAAATAAAAAGATGAAAGATGGACAAGAAAAATGAATCAAATTTAGTCGAGTATGATCAAATTTCCGTGTTTGAATTAATTAATTTTTTATGCACTGCTGTCTAGAATTTTTTATTCCAGTAGTAGCATTTTTTTAAATGTCATATTTATATTAATTAACGTAGCTCTTTTAAAATGCTACGAAAAAACACACCTTTGTAACACTTGAAAAATACTACAAAAAGGAAAAAAAATAAGTAAATAAATATACCGCCAAGATTAGAAACACATGGGTGCTCTCTTTTCCCAAAATTTTCCCATTATAATAGGACATCTAAAGCCTAAGTCCCCTTCTTTTTCTGTCTCTCCCTGGATTCCTCCCCAAATCCCCTGATTTTGTCAATTTCTTTTGTTTTTTTAGTAGATCTCTCAAAATCAAAAAGTTGTAATCGTTAATTCTTTATTGTCCAAATCCCCTGATTTGTCAATTTCTTTTGTTTTTTTAGTAGATCTCTCAAAATCAAAAAGTTCTAATCGTTAATTCTTTATTGTCTCAAGGCTTGTTGCTGTTGGGTCTTCCGATAAATCTTTCTGATAAGTTCATATTTTTCATATATTTTGCTATTAATTTCTCTATCTTTTTCTTGTTTTGGTCTTAAATATTCTAGTTATTTTAGTTAATTTTTAATTTAGTAAATTATATTTTATTGTGTTAATTTTTATCTTAGTTTTATTTATTTTGTTATTTTAAGTATATTTTAGAATTAAAGAGAAATTAAATCGGAGCATTCAGGAAAGAAATTTGATTGAAGATTGAGAGAAAAAAGTGCACAAGAGATCAAGAATTGAAAGGAATTAGAAAATAAATTTAATTAAAGCTTGTATGGGCCAAGCAAAATTAATGTTGCACATGGAGCTAAAATTAAAAAATGGAAGTAAAAAAGGAAGCCAAGCCAATTAATAAGCCAAGCCATCACATGAAAGCAAAATTGGAAAACAAAGATTGCAAGCCAAAAGTGTCTACGTGAAAGGAAAGAGAATAAAGCCTTTTGGCTTTAGGAAATCATTACTGGCTTATTAATTGAAGCATGAAAGTGGCGGTTTTGGACTTGGGTTTTGAATTTAATTCTTTCCAGGCAAGGATTTAAAAAAGCCACAATTGAAGCATTATAAATATGATCAAGCGGAAGTAACACTGGAGAAGAATCGACAGCAAGAGACTTTGAGAGTGCAGACGCAATTCGAGCAGAGGAAAAAAATCAACAGTTGGAATTAAATTAAAGCAAAGGCAGCCGCTTGAATTAATTTTCATGACTGGTTTTATTAATTCTCTTATTCCCAATTCAATTATGTTAGGCTAGATTTTTATTTGGTTGAGGGTGAATTCAAAATCTTAAACTTGCTATGCAATTAAATTTAAATTCTATCATTCAATTTATTTAATTGAGATTGTTTATGTTCTTTTATAATTAATGTTTATGATTTTATTCTCGTCTTGTTTGAGTGGCCAATTAGATAGGACTTAAATAAATTTTATTGATAGATTAAAATTTTTTATCCGTAATTATCTTGATATTTTAATAATTAGTAGCAGGTTGGAATCAATGATTTCGATTGGAGAACATAACTTAGGTTAAATAATTCGAGCTTGTGTGTTTATTGCTTAAATCAACCTAATATTTTTATTTGTTTAATGCTTCTATTATCTTAAATTTAAAGAGCTTGTTTTAAATTATTTAATGGTTAGAGATTAGGTGAAGAGTTTATTTTGTCTAACAACACACTAAGGAAATATTGAGACTAACAGAGCTTATTGTTGTCTGCAGTTGATAGTTTCAATATAAATTGATGATATAATTGATATATTATGTGCATGTTTGGTGGTGGCGAATGATCCTTTAACTAAAGTTTTCATCATTATTATTTCTTTTTCCTTTAATTAGAGTTTTTATTAAATTCTTGTTCGTAGTTTTAATTTTTTTTTATTTCTTACTATTTAGTTAAAAATTCATAAACCCCCCTTTTATTTATAATTGACATTTTCTTTAGTTAGATTAATTTATATTATTAGTACTCTTATTATTACTACTATTATTTTATTTTAAATCTTACTTTAGAGTTAATAATAAATATAATTAGCATAGTCTCTGTAGGATCGATCTTTACTCGCTCTATACTAATTATTTATATTAGTGGTAAGGTTTTAAACTTAGTGCACCTTAACGACATTACCAAATTTTTGGCGCCGTTGCCGGGGATCAGCGTCTAGTTTGTTTATTATTACTCGTTTTATTTTATTATTTTTATTTTTATTTCTTTTCTCATTTTATTTATTTATTTTATTTTAATTAGTTATTATTATTATTTTTTGTTCTATATTTAGATTTTCATGAGCATAGAGGACATTCGATTGAAACTCGAACAACTTAGAGCAACCTCATCATATTCAGAACTCGATTTTGCCATCCACATTCCACTCTCGAAGATAGAGCCAAGCAGCCCAGAACCTGAACCAATGGCTCAGAATAACAACCGAACACTTAAAGAGTTGGCAGCTCCTAACTTGGACCAGCAACCCTTATGCATTGAGAATCGAAACCCTCAGGTAAACTTTGAACTCAAATCTGGGATGATTCATCTTCTTCCTACTTTTCATGATTTTGCAGGAGAGGATTCAAATAAGCACTTGAAGGAGTTCCATGTGGTCTGCTCTACAATGAAACCAGCCGGAATTTCTGAAGAGCAAGTTAAGCTAATGGCCTTCTCATTCTCTTTGGCGGATTCAGCCAAGGAATGGTTGTAATATCTCCCCTCTGGTATTGTCACTACATGGAATGAGATGCGTCAGCTATTTTTGGAGAAATATTTTCCAGCATCAAAAGCTGGCAGCATTTGGAAAAAAATTTGTGGAATCCAACAATATAATGGAGAGCCGCTCTACGACTATTGAGAACGATTCAAAAAGTTATGTGCTAGTTGCCCTCACCATCAGATAAGTGATCAACTTCTTATTCAATACTTTTATGAGGGTCTACTACCTATGGATAGGAGTATGATTGATGCCGCTAGTGGAGGAGCACTCGTGGATAAGACACTGGAAGCAGCCCGAAATCTCATTGCTAACATGGCTGTTAATTCCCAACAGTTCAACACTAGGAACGATCTACTGCCGCCACCTAAGCGAGTCAATGAGATAAGTACTACTTCTCTAGAAAAATAAGTTTCAAATCTTACTTCTTTGGTGCAACAATTAGCTCTAGGGCAATAAATGAGACCGTGTGGCGTATGTTCTATGGTCGGGCATGCGACTGACATGTGCCCTGCCATCCAAGAGGGTTCACATGAGCAGGCCAACGCAGTTGAGGGGTTCCTAGGTCAACCAAGACAAATGTATGATCCCTACTATAATTTTTACAATGAAGGGTGGAAGGATCACTCTAATTTTAAGTATGGGAACCAACAACATGACATTTCTAATGTGGCACCATCTCGACCACCGGGCTACCCCCAATACCGGGTGCAACAACCTTACCAAGTTCGACCACCTTTACCTCCTCAAAATCAAGGTACGTCTTTAGAAGATCTTGTAAAAGCTCTCGCTACTAACTCTATGCAATTCCAACAGACTACCCAGACACAGCTCCAACATTTAAAGAATCAAATTGGCCAACTGGCCGCATCTATGAGTATGATAGAGGGTAGAACTTCAGGAAAGTTACCTTCTCAACCAGAAATTAATCTAAAGGAGAATGCTAGTGCTATGTTTCTTAGGAGCGGAAAGCAATTGGAACCATTATTAGCTAAGCCATAAAAAATATCCATAACACCATCGCCCTTTATGACTAATTCCTCCCCGGAGGCTCTTCCTTTAACAAGGAAAGATGATTCCCACTCGCCATTGCCAGTCGATTCATCTGGCCAGGTAAGTATCCCCTCACCTCGAATTAAGACTATCTCCATTCCTCCACCATTTTCTAGCAGATTTAAACAATTCAAGAAAGAGGAGTAAGAAAAAGAGATCATTGAGACCTTTCGTAAAGTAGAGGTAAATATTCGTCTACTTGATTCTAGTAAACAAGTGCCGTGTTATGCAAAATTTTTTAAGGAATTATGTAGCAACAAGCGAAAGTTGAGCGGTAATGAAAAGGTAAGTGTTGGAGAGAATGTTTCTGCTGTACTTCAAATAAAACTTCCGCCTAAGTGCAAGGATCCATGTACTTTCACTATCTCCTGCACTATTGGTAATACCAGATTCGAAAGATGTATGCTAGATTTAGGGGCCTCAATTAATGTTATGCTATATTTTATTTATAACTCCTTGAATTTAGGTCCAATGGAAGAAACTAGTATAATTATTCAATTGACTGACAGATCTAATGCTTACTCGAAGGGGGTTATGGAAAATATTCTTGTGCAGGTCAATGAATTAGTCTTTCTACCTAATTTTTATATCCTTGAAATGAAGGATGAGTTGTCGCCCAATCTTACTCCTATTCTGTCGGGGCGGCCATTTCTTAAGACAGCTCGAACCAAGATTGATGTTCACGATGGAACCCTCACAATGGAATTCGATGGTGAAGTGATCCGTTTCAATATCTTTGAGGTAGTGAGGTATCCTAGTGATGTACATTCTGTCTTTGCCATAGATGATATTAATACTTTGGTGCAGGATTTCTTTGAATTATCCGGTAATGACAGTTTTGAAATTGCCATAAGCAAAAATCTTACAAAAGATGATTTTAAGGAACATGCAAATTTGATAAAGTTGGATGATGAGGTAGAGGAAGCTATGACGATCTTAGATGGAGTAGTCACATTACGCACCAATGGGTATAATGTCTCTTACTTTGAATTGCCTTTATTAAACGAGAAACTTTTACCTTCAATTGTACATGCACCTACCTTAGAACTTAAGCCACTCCCAGAGCACCTGCAATATATTTACTTGGGTGAAAATGAAACACTTCCAGTCATAATTGCTAAAACCCTCACCCTAGTTCAACAAGAAAAGTTAATTAGGGTGCTCCGGGATCACAAGACGGCGATTGGCTGGACCATTGTCGACATCAAGGGAATTAGTCATTCCATGTGCATGCATCGCATTTTGCTAGAGGAAGGGTCTAAACTAACGAGAGATGCATAATGCCGCCTTAATCCACCAATGATGGAAGTCGTAAAAAAATAGATACTGAAACTCCTTAATGTGGGGATTATTTATCCAATTTCTGATAGTAAATGGGTGAGTCATGTGCAGGTAGTTCAAAAAAAAATCAGGCATCACAGTGGTCAAGAATGAAGAAAACGAGCTTGTGCCAATAAGAGTTCAAACTAGATGGAGAGTTTGCATTGACTATCGTAAACTGAATGCAGTCACTCGCAATGATCATTTTCCTCTGCTATTCATTGATCAAATGCTTGAAAGGTTAAGTGGTCACTCTCATTATTGTTTTCTTGATGGTTACTTAGGTTATAATTAGATCGTTATCGCTCCGAAAGACCAAGAGAAAACGACCTTCACGTCCCTTCGGAACATTTGCTTACCGACGCATACCGTTTGATCTCTGTAATGCTCTTGCCACTTTCCAAAGATGTATGATGAATATTTTTTTTTTGATTATGTGGAGAACATCATTAAGGTATTTATGGATGATTTTACAGTTTCTGATGATTCTTTCGATGGATGTTTAGATAACCTTACACTTGTTCTTAAACGATGTATTGACACTAACCTTGTGCTTAATTGTGAAAAATGTCATTTTATGGTTAATCAAGGTATTGTACTAGGCCATGTTATTTCTGAAAGGGGGATTGAAATTGATAAATCTAAGATAGATCTTATTCGCTCTTTACCACCTCCCACTAGTGTGAGGGAGGTTCGTTCTTTTCTTGGTCATGCAGGTTTTTATTGCAGGTTTATCAAAGACTTTTCCAAGATATCATTACCTCTCTGCAACTTACTTCAAAAGGATGCAACGTTTGACTTCAATGAAAAGTGCCAAAGAGCTTTTAAGAAGTTAAAAGAGGTTTTGACATCTACTCATGTGATTCAACCACCGAATTGGGATTTATTATTTGAGATTATGTGCGATGCCAGTGACTATGCTGTTAGAGCCGTGTTGGGCCAGCGTATGGGCAAGCTGCCTCATGTCATTTATTATGCCTCTCGTACATTGAATGATGCATAACTTAACAACTCCACTACCGAGAAAGAACTTTTAGCAGTTTTCTTTGCCTTAGAGAAATGTCGTTCTTATTTAATTGGATTTAAGGTAATCGTTTACTCTGACCATGCAGCTATTAGGTACTTGCTCATAAAACAGGATGCCAAGTCGCGCCTTATTCGATGGATGCTTTTATTGCAAGAATTTGACTTAGAGATTTTAGATAAGAGAGGTTATGAGAATTTGGTGGCAGATCATTTGAGTCGACTTACCTATAACGAAGATGCACTTCCATTGCACGTGAACTTTCCAGATGAGCAGTTATTACATGTAGGTATAGTTACTCCTTGGTATGCAAATATTGTCAATTACTTGGTTACCAGGACGGTACCGAAAGAGATAACCCGTGCACAAAAGGCCAAGATCAAGAATGATGCCAAGTACTATGGGTGGGATGAGCTATACTTGTGGAAGCATTGTTCTGATCAAGTTATTAAAAGGTGCGTACCCGAAACTGAATTTACTTCTATTCTCACCTTTTGTCATACTTTGGCTTGTGGAGGACATTTTAGACCAAAGAGAATAGCCCTTAAGGTACTTGCGAGCGGTTTTTATTGGCCATCACTATTTAAGGACGCATATTTGTTTTGCAAATCTTGTGATCGTTATCAGAGAACATGTAATTTGGGACTTAAAAATCAAATGTCGCAATCTCCCATTCTTATAATTGAGATTTTTTTATGTTTGGGGCATCGACTTCATAGGACAATTTCCTTCATCATTTGGTAATCTCTATATTGTTCTTGCGGTTGATTATGTTTCAAAATGGGTGGAAGTAAAAGCCACCTGAACTAACGATTCTAAGGTTGTGGTAGATTTGATAAAGAGTAATATCCTTATAAGGTTTGGAACACCAAAGGCAATTATCAGCGATATAGGCACTCACTTTTGTAATAGGTCAGTAGAAGCCCTCTTTCGAAAATACAACATCACTCACAAGGTATCTATATCTTACCATCCTCAAACTAGTGAGCAAGCTGAGGTGGCTAATAGGGAAGTGAAATCAATTCTTGAAAAGACAGTTAATCCAAATAGAAAGGACTGGAACTTACGGCTTGATGATGCACTTTGGGCATATAGGACCGCATACAAAACTCCTATTGGTATGTCACCTTACAAGTTGGTATATGGTAAACCTTGTCATCTTCCAGTAGAACTTGAACATAAAGCATGGTGGGTTGTGAAACAATGTAACATGGAACTGGACGCCCCCGGCCAACACAGAAAGCTCCAATTACAAGAATTAGAGAAAATTTGAAATGATGCCTATGAGAGTTCACGAATCTATAAGGAAAAGACTAAGACTTTTCATGACAACCAGATCTTGAGAAAGAATTTTGAAGTTGGACAGAAAGTTCTGCTATTCCATTCTCGCCTTAAGTTGTTTCCAGGTAAGTTACGTTCTCGATGGGTTGGGCATTTTATTGTTATTAATGTTTTTCCTCATGGAGCAGTTGAGATCATGAGCTTAAAGACAGGTAAAGAGTTCAAAGTTAATGGTCATAGGTTGAAGCCTTACTATGAAAACTTTCAGACACTCAATGTAGATGAGGCTCCACTTTATGAACTTGCGTACGTTGATGAGTGAAACTTGAGAACCATGTCAGGTTGAGGACAATAAACCAAGCGCTTATTGGGAGGCAACCCAATGGCTGGAGAAAAGATTTTGAGAGCACGCCATAACAGATTTGATCTTTCTCCCTCTCATTCTCATTTACTTTACCTACGTTGTGTTGAATTTTGTTTGTTTCTGTTTGTGTGTCTCATCTCATTTCCCCATGTTTAATTATGTCTTTTGTGAGCTTAGGCTTACATTGAGGACAATGTAAGAATTAAGTGTGGGGGGTGGATTTCGAACTTAGTTTTTGTTGCTTCGTCTTTTTCTTTTTTAAAAAAAAAAACATTGTTTTGAATATTAGCCAGTGATAAGAATTTGATTGACAATAAATATGTTTCTTAGAAATGGTTGAATATTACCTTAATTTATACTTGATTCTTGTGTTGATTTCCTCTTAATTGAGATTCTTTAAACCATGAGCACTAATATCAATTCTTTCATAATTTTGACTTAGAATTTGAGATTGAGTTTAGAATTTTAGATTGAGTAAATATTTCTTGATTTTTATTTCCACAATACAAGTATACATAGTTAGAAATAGCTACCTATAACCCTTAAGAGTGAAGCTATCCTTGAGTAATTTGGGCCTATGTACCACCAGTATGTAGAGGATAATCCACCATGAGAAGAATGCTACCTTAAGGGATAGAGTGAAAGCTCCTGAATAAAAAAAAAAAAAAGAACTTCAAAAGAAAATGCACTCAAATGCCTGTAAAAGAAGAAAAAAAATTGGAGATCAAGATGATAAGATTAGCTTGACCTACTCTTTTCTTTGTTGATATTGAAGATTTTGGGAATGAATTTTAATTGAATTGATTCACACACACACCATGAGAGATGAGATTATCAATTAAAGTTAGAACTTTGATAATATTTGAAATTTTCTTTGAGCTATATGACTTATACAATCTTTGAGGCTATTTTTATTCTAAATTCTTTTGTTCTTTGTTCTAAAAAAAAATTACAATAATATTTGTGGGTATCATTGCTGAAGCCCTCACGAGACTATAACTCGTCCACTAGGGCCGTCTAAGGGTTTAAAGGTTTGTTGCATACGCTAAATGCAATCGTGATTTCCTACGAAAGTGGTCTAATTTAGGTTTTCTTTTTATTTTTGTTCTAGGTTTGCTCGAGGACGAGCAAAGGGTAAGTGTGGGGGAATTTGATAAGTGCATATTTTTCATATATTTTGCTATTAATTTCTCTATTTTTTTCTTGTTTTGGTCTTAAATATTCTAGTTATTTTAGTTAATTTTTAATTTAATAAATTATATTTATTGTGTTAATTTTTATCTTAGTTTTATTTATTTTGTTATTTTAGGTATATTCTGTAATTAAAGAGAAATTAAATCGGAGCATTCATGAAAGAAATTTAATTGAAGATTGAGAGAGAAAAGTGCACAAGAGATCAAGAATTGGAAGGATTTAAAAAATAAATTCAATTAAAGCTTGTATGAGCCAAGCAAAATTAATGTTGCACATGGAGCTAAAATTAGAAAATGGAAATAAAAAAGGAAGCCAAGCCAATTAACAAGCCAAGCCATCACATGAAAGCAAAATTGAAAAACAAAGATTGCAAACCAAAAGTGGCCACGTGAAAGGAAAGAGAATAAAGCCTTTTGGCTTTAGGAAATCATTATTGGCTTATTAATTGAAGCATGAAAGTGGCGGTTTTGGGCTTTGAATTTAATTCTTTCCAGGCAAGGATTTAAAAAAGCCACAATTGAAGCATTATAAACAGGATCAAACGGAAGCAACACTGGAGAAGAATCGGCAGCAAGAGACTTTGAGAGTGCAGACGCAATTCGGGCGGAGGAAAAAAATCAGCAACCGAAATTAAATTAAAGCAAAGGCAGCCACTTGAATTAATTTCCATGACTGGTTTTATCAATTCTCTTATTCCCAATTTAATTATGTTAGGCTAGATTTTTATTTGGTTGAGGGTGAATTCAAAACCCTAAAAATGCTATGTAATTAAATTTAAATTCTATCATTCAATTATTTAATTGAGATTGTTTATGTTCTTCTATAATTAATGTTTATGATTTTATTATCGTCTTGTTTGAGTGGCCAATTAGATAGGATTTGAATAAATTCTATTGATAGGTTAAAATTCTTGATCCGTAATTGTCTTGATATTTTAATCATTAGTAGCAGGTTGGAATTAGTGATTTCGATTGGAGAACATAACTTAGGTTAAATAATCCGAGCTTGTGTGTTTATTACCTAAATCAACCTAATATCTTTCTTTGTTTAATGCTTCTATTATCTTAAATTTAAAGAGTTTGTTTTAAATTATTTAATGGTTAGAGATTAGGTGAAGAGTTTATTTTGCCTAACGACACAAAGATTGAGATTTTAGTTTGATATAAATTGATGATAGAATTGATATATTATGTGCATGTTTGGTGGTGGAATGATTCTTTAACCAAAGTTTTCATCATTATTATTTCTTTCTCCTTTAATTAGAGTTTTTATTAAATTCTTGTTCGTAATTTTAAATTTTTTTTATTTCTTACTATTTAGTTAAAAATTCATAAACCCCCTTTTATTTATAATTGGCATTTTTTTAGTTAGATTAATTTATATTATTATTACTACTATTATTTTATTTTAAATCTTGCTTTAGAGTTAAATTTGGTGCACCTGAACGACACTACCACTTTCTCATCAATATTTACATGCAAGCTTTATTTTTTTAAATTTAATTTACCGAATTTAGGGTTTTCAATTATCAATATAGGACTTCTTATGCTGATTCCATTTTTGTTTGGAGCAATTTCTTATATGTTTGGTTCATTTATTTTCTTACATTTAGAAGTAATATATCAAAGACTCTGAAAATTCTTATTTGTGCCTTAACGATTCGAAATTTGGTATATCAATCACATGATAGATTTTTTCATCTTAATTATTTCTTTGTAGTTAGCAAATACTAAGGTGGATCTGAAAATTATATCTTATGAAGTTGAGTATATGGACATCTATTAGAATTTGATATGCGTTCATGCTTTTGGTCTTGTTAGAATCTTTAATTTATTCTCTTTAATCTACTCCATAAACTAAGGTCTGGAAGGGGAAATCTGTATATTGTTTTCTTATACAATACTGATTTAATTAGAACCTGCAACGTAAAAGGATTGATCCTTAACAACCTGAATTTTCTCCGGAGTTACGACATTTATGGGTTGCATTGGCATCTTAAAGGAGAGAAGACTTCAATTGAGGTAGATCTTTATGATGTCTCATTATTTGTGGACTTTACTAATTTCACTTTTGTAGCTTTTGTTGGTTGTACTGTTGATTCTATTGTTTTGTCACTTCTCTTATTGAGTTGATTTTATTTCTTATGTACTTAAGCCTGTGAATATCAATCCCTCTGTCTGGTTAGGGTAATGGTTATTGTTGCATTATTCCAACCAATTGATGTTTAAGTGAGATCCATAAGTGAAGATTTATCTTGCCAAATTTAGTCTCATGCTCGTGGTTTTCTTTTTGCTTTGTTTAAATGAAGATTTAAATTAATCTAAATTTGTTTGCTCTTAGTAGTGTTTGAGTTTTATTTGTTAAGCTAGAAAACTTGAATTTGACTTATTAAATTGGTCATTACACACAAACAAGGTTATCAATAAGCCCATGTTGCTTGGTTATTTAAAGGACTAGATGTTGAAAAATCTCAAAAAGTTTCTCAAAATTCGTGATAGCCTCCTGTTTTGTTTATATGATTAGCATCAATAGATAATTCTTATAGGTTAAATTGAATGCACTAGTATTAAAAAAAAAGAAAAAAAAATTGTTACATAAGGCGATATTTAATTGGTACAAACGCATGAGTAAGTTATCATAATTGCTCCTTGCATTTGTGTAGTTCGTTCATATTCTTAAACTTATGTCTAACATAGGTACAAACTCCTATAGAAGATTAATTGGGTAGATGGATTGTGAAGAAAAATAAAATGGGTCCCATGTGAATTAAAAAATATAGTTATAGAATTTCTTTATTGATGTTTGAGTTGATTTATTGCAACATTTGATTTTCATTTCGTACTAGCTATTGCTATTTTTATCCTTTTGCTATATACTTATTATATCCTTAATGACCTAGCATTTATGGATTACATGTCAAAGTTGAATGGTTTGGATGAATGTAAGCGTGACTTGAAGTTAAGTAAACTTTAATTTTTCTAATTTACTTATATGGGAAAAGTTTGTTGAGGCATTCTTTTGTTTCTTTTTTATTAACAAAATAAAATTCTTATTTATTTTTAAATTCATAATGCAGGTGATCAAGGATATGCTGCAAAAATATATTGAAGAATGAGGACAAATTGAAGATAATGTATAGGACTATTTTAAAGGTCACTAGAAAGTATAGAAGTATGACAGTTGCATACTTATTTTTTGTAAATGTTCTATAGTTGAATGTTTAATATATGATTATGGATGTTTAAGTATTTTTATTTTATCAACAAACAATGTATACTTTCTTTTTCATCAATACAATGACTAAAATGATGTATTGAATTAATGAATTAAATGAAGAGCATTGAAATGCTATGATAGCATTAGGGGTGGGCGTCAGTTCGGTTCGGTTTCGGATCGGTTCGGATTCGAAAATTTAAAAAACCGTTCGGTTTTTTTGAAAATAAAATCCGAACCGAAACCGGCCTATCGGTTTCGGTTCGATTTTTTGGGTTTTTAACAGTATTTGAATTTTGAATTTCGGTCAAGGACCATTTTGAAAATTTGCAAGCAAATTAGGCCACAATAGAATTCTTATATGCAAACATTTCCTAAGTATTGGGCCACACTAATATTATATAAAAGAGATGGATCTAAATGATATTATTCCTCCATTATCTTCTCCACTTCGTGACTTTCTCTATTTCTCACCTAGCAATAGTGACATTTGCAGATCCAGTCACATATACAGATCCAAACAAAGCTAATAAAATCAAATACAATTAATAATCTAATACAATAATAATAAGTAAAGCAACCATGAAATTATAAAAAGATTAAAGAGTTATTTAAAAAAAGAAAAAGAAAAAGAGAGAAAGCATAGCAAGTAAGTGAGTTGGCTGGCCGGCTAGCTGGCGAGGGAGCAATGGAAAGAACAGTAGCGGCAGATCGGCAGTATCAGCCACCGGCAGATGGAGTTAATGGGTGTGTGGTTTGTGTGGTCGTGGTTTTGTGTAGTTGAAAGTGAGAGATTGGTGTAGAATTTGTGGCCTGGGTATATATATCATAGTGAAATTACAAAAATACCTTAATATCGGTTCGGTTCAGATTTTAAAATTTTTTATCGGAAATCGAACCGAACCGAACCATTTGGTTCGGTTTTTATAATTTCGGATTTTTTAGAGTTAAAAAACAGAACCGAAACCAAAAAAATCTGAACCGAACCGAATTTTTTTCGGTTCCGGTTCAGTTTTGCCCACCCTTAGATAGCATGATGTTAATGTTTTTGTAGCATTTAAAATGCTTTTGTAGCACTTTATAAAAGTTTTGTTAGACATTTGTAAGGGCACTGTACACGATTCGGTAGTGCTTTCTAAATGCTATCACTTTGAACAATGATAGCATTCACCTAAAATGACAAAAGCTAATTGCATTGCTCTAATTGAATGCTATGTATCATAATTTGTGGCATGTAAAAAATGCTACTAATGTGTAATACTTTTAGTTACACCGGCTAACTTAGTATTGTTCAAAATGCTACCATTCACTTTTGGTAGCATTTTTCAGATGCTATCACACACCGTTTTTGTTATGGTGAGATGAAGAAAAGAAGGAAGAAAAACGAAGAAGCAAAGAAAGTGTGGACCAGGGGAACTTTGTAGAAAGACAACGCTCAAATAATAATAAGAGAAAGGGAATGCCAGTGGTCTAATATCAGAATAAAAGCAAACGCCCAAAGAATTATCAAAAGGAAGTCCTACAAAAGCCAAGGTGCAATCAGTGCAAAAGAACTCACCCTGGGGAATATCGAGCCAATACCAGAACATGTTTCAAATGTGGAAGGGAATGACACTTCATCAAGGACTGCCCAGAGAATGGTACGCAACAAGAAAAGGCTAATGCTCGAGTATTTACACTTACCAAGATGGATGCGGAAGGAAACCCTTCAGTAATATCAGGTGAACTATATATCTCCAAAAATCCTGCACATGTGCTAATAAACTCAAGAGCTACATATTCATTTGCCTCACCAGCATTTATTAGGAAAATCGAAAATGTCCCTGGCATAATAAATAGGCCTTTTAATGTCATGGTACCATCAAGTGAAGTATTAAATTTGGGACAATTAGTTAAGGCATGCGAGGTCAATATTAGTGGTCATAAATTATGTGTTGACCTAATAATTCTATAGATGTATGACTATGACGTAATTCTTGGCATGATTTAGCTATCAAAGCACTATGCTAAGATAGATTGCAAGAAAAATGAAGTAACTTTTCAACCACCACAAAAGGAATCATTTACATTTAAAGGAGAATGCAAAGAGAAAAGAATGTCTGTCATCTCTACTTTAAAAGTAGCTAGACTATTAAATAAAGGATGTAAGGGGTATTTAGCAAGTGTGGTCGTCAAAATAGAATAACGAAGACTAAAGTTGAAAGATATTCTAGTGGTGAACAAATTTCCTGAGGTATTTCCTAAAGAACTCCCAGGATTGCCACCGGATCGAGAAATTGAATTTAAAATCGATTTGTTACTAAGAACTGCCACAATTTCAAAGGCGCCCTATAGGATGGCCCCATTATAATTAAAAGAGTTAAATAGTCAATTGCAGAAGTTACTAGACAAAGGCTACATACGCCCAAGTCATTCACCATGGGGAGCATCAGTACTATTCGTAAAAAAAAGGTATGGATCAATGCGAATGTGCATCGACTATCGAGACCTAAATAAAGTAATTATAAAAAACAAGTACCCACTTCTGCGCATTGATGACTTGTTTGATCAGCTACAAGGAGCATCAGTATTTTCAAAGATTAATCTACAATCAAGAAATCACCAATTAAGAATTAGAGAGGCAGATATTCCTAAAACGACATTCAGAACACGTTATAGACACAATGAGTTTGTCGTCATGCTATTTGGTCTAACTAATGCCCCAACAGCCTTCATGGACCTCATGAACAGGGTTATCTAAATAAATTCATAGTGGTGTTCATTGACGATATTTTGGTCTACTCACAAACAAAGGAAGAGCATGTTGAACATCTAAGGATCACTCTTCAGACCTTAAAGGAGAAGCAACTTTATGCAAAATTCAAGAAATGTGAATTTTAGCTCGAAAAAGTTATATTCCGAGGACACGTCATTTCTAAGGATGGAATTTCAATAGACCCCTCGAAGGTGGGAGTTATGAGCCAATGGTCCAGGCCAACTAATACAAGAGAAGTCAGAAACTTCTTAGGTTTGGCTGGCTATTATCGAAGATTTGTAGAAGGGTTCTCCAAGATCGCAATGCCATTAACCCAATTGACAAAGAAAAATATCAAGTTTGTGCGGTCACCAAAATGCGAGGAAAACTGCAAAGAACTAAAACGGCGATTAGTTACTGACCGCCCCCCACCAAGGCTATAGCACACCTGTCACGGCGCCCTGAGGACGTGACCCCCCCGACCTGCATGCACTATTTTTGGGCGTGCCTCTGCACACGTTGTTTCTAAGGATAGAATTTCAATAGACCCCTTGAAGGTGGGAGTTGTGAGCCAATGGTCCTAGCCAATTAATACAAGAGAAGTCAGAAGCTTCTTAGGTTTGGCTAGATATTATCGAAGATTTGTAGAAGGGTTCTCTAAGATCGCAATGCCATTGACCTAATTGACAAAGAAAAATGTCAAGTTTGTATGGTCACCAGAATGCGAGGAAAGCTTCAAAGAACTAAAACAGCGATTAGTTACTGCTCCTATCTTAGCCATTCCTAACAACTCTGAGGAATATGTCATCTATACCGATGCTTCCAAAAGTGGCATAGGATGCGTTCTCATGCAAAATGGAAAAGTCATTGCATACACTTCTAGACAATTGAAGGAGTACAAGAAAAATTATCCAACGCATGATTTGGAGTTGGCAGCAGTGGTGCACGCATTAAAAATATGGTGTCACTATTTAATATAGGCATATTGTAAGATTTACACTTATCACAAGAGCCTCAAATACTTTTTTACACAATGGCGTTGGCTAGAACTTGTCAAGAACTACGATTGCGAAATAAACTATCATCCTGGAAAAGCAAATGTGGTAACAGATGCACTAAGTAGAAAGTTAAGCATGTCAGCTTTAAGGATCCTTAAAAGATTAAGAAAACAGAAAAATTAGCCAATATAACGCTTCGCTCAACCTTGTTAGAAAAGATTAAGGAAGGGCAAGAAATCGACCTTACTTAAAGAACTTGAAAATAGAGGCCAACTCAAAGGAAACATCGTTTAAAAAGTAAGAGAGGGGAATCATATTGTTCAAGGACAGGATATGTGTACTAGATAATGAAGATATAAAGAAAGAAATTCTACTTGAAGCTCACACAACCCCATATTCACTTCATTTTGGCACACCAAAGATGTACAAAGACTTAAAAAAGCATTATTGGTAGCCTAGAATGAAGAAGGATATAGTTGAGTTCGTGGCAAAATGTCTCACTTGTCAACAAATTAAAGCGGAGCACCATAGACCAACATGACTTTTGGAATCCAATTAAGTTCCTCAATGGAAGTGGGAAGAAATGACAATGGACTTCATCATTAGTCTTCCAAGGACTGCAAAAATGCATGATGCTATTTACGTGATATACACCGTGCACCAGCTTGTAGAAATATACATAAAAGAGATAGTAAGACTACATGATGTACCCATTTCTATTATTTCTTATTGAGATGTAAGGTTTACTTCGACAATCTGGAAAAAGTTACATAGCGCTATAGGGACAAAATTAAAATTTAGTACAACATTTCACCCTCAAACAGATGGTCAGTGATAACTCTATGAAATGAGAGTTATCATGACACTTTTAGACTTAAATCAATACTACTTAGAGAGTAAATTATGTGTTTCTATTGCATTTTTGTTACATTTTGCATAAATAATCATTTTAGTCAATCTTAATAAGCTTTGCTCAATTTAAAGTAATTTGTGCTCAAATTGTGTGCATAATTGTAGGTTTCTAGAGTTTATAATTCATGGAAGGAATGCTATGCAATAGGCTTGCAAAAATAAGGAAAGAACATGGCTACAAAAGAGTTGAAACAAATCTGGAACAGTGCAGTTGCTGTAGATATTACTGTAGCAATCCTGGAACAATGACAGAGAAAATTCTGTGCGCGATAATTGCAGAATTACGTTCTGCAGTTTCCTAATCTGACTTATGCGCGACCTAGGCTTTCGTTTACCCTAATTTTCAATTATAAAAGAAGCATACATCATAAGGAAAAGGGAGAGCTGTTACCCACGGGGAAAAACACAAAGAAACAAAAGAAAAACAAGATTCAAGAGAGAGATTAAGGACTGCACAAGAGGAAAATTGTAGAGATCAATTGGGAGCTCAATTATTCTTATCCTTCTCTTGTTTTCGTGTTTTCTATTTATTCATGGGGACGTGTTTCATGGCCGAAACCTTGTTCTTTATTTTTCTTTTGCAAACCATGAACTAAATTTATTTGTTATTGAGTGATAAACAATCTTGATGGTTTATTGACTGAATATATGTGTTGCTGCATGTTTGCTGTAGCAGTTTATTTTGATAGTATTTATTTTTATTCATTATTTCGGTTGATCACCCATTTAATGATACAAGTTAGGAGAGAGCCGCAAAATGGCATGTCTTAATGGAACATATAAGAACAATACTTGGTTTTAAATTAGGTTTCCTGGATTGAGTTTAACTTATCCCAAAAGGGCCATGCTTAATATAAAATTAGTTATGAACTAGACATAGGGATTCACCTTGTAGGGTAAATAGAACTTAAGCGTGTAATGCTATATCTTATGTGGCATAATAATTTATCACTGTTAGGTTGCATATAGATATAAGATATCTAACATGCGACGGCTGATGATACATAAGGATTCTGTCCAGTGCTGTAGCAAACGAGCCAAATATTAGAAAAATAGTCAAGACCATTAGGAGAGTTTATTCACTCAACTACTCTATATTCCCATTGATTTTATCCTTGAGTTTGACGTGATAATTTACTTTGTTGCATTTTATTTATTGCGTTTTTATTTTAATTAGTAAATTAGTTTCATCAATTGTTTATCTTAATTTATACACAACATCTGCACTGTTAAGATTGTAGTAGCAAGTCTAATAACATTAATTCCTGTTAAGACAATCTTGAATACTCATCACTTTATTACTTGTTATGTACACTTGCACATTGATACCAATAACATTAGTATTTATACACTAACAGTCAGTAAGAAAGAACAATTCAAACGCTCGAAGATATGTTGCGAGCATGTGCTATCGACTGTCAAGGATCATGGAGTAAGTATTTACCATTGGTTGAATTTGCCTACAACAATAGCTACCAAGCAACAATCGGAATGGCACCATACGAAGCTCTATATGGTAGAAAATGTAGATCGCTTATTCATTGGGATAAGAGGGGTGAGCAAAGGTATCTTGGACCCGACTTAATTACTGCCTCATCTGAAGCGATCAAGAAAATACGTCAAAGAATGCAGGTAGCTCAAAGTCGACAGAAAAGTTATGCGGATAAGAGCCGTAGGCCTTTGGAATTTCAAGTTGGTGACAAAGTATTTCTAAAAGTTGCCTCAATAAAGGGATCAATGAGATTTCTTCTCATGTGCTAGATTATATGCCTCTTCAATTAGAAGAAGACTTAACCTATGAAGAACGTTCAATTCAAATTCTTGATAAAACGATAAATGAGTTAAAGAAGAAGAGGATCCCCTTAGTTAAAATACTATGACGAAATAGCTCAGTGGAGGAAGCAACATGGGAACGCGAGGAAGAAATTTTCTAACTTAAATAAATTGTGAGGTACAATTTTCTAGGGGTGTTCGCGGATCGGACATCAATCCATATCCAATCCACGACTTTGCAGATTATGAATTTTCAATCCAACCCAATTCATGGATTGGTTAAACTCAATCCAAAATCCAATCCAATCCATATGTTTGCGGACCGGATGCGGATTTGACTCAATCCATATCCAATCCATCATTTTGCGGATTGATCTGCGAATTACAAATTTTTCATTTGGTCCAATTCATAAACTAATAAAATGAAAAAAATAATATAAAAATAATTTTACTACCAATCAAATTCAAAATTGAATAAGATTTAAATTAATTAATTATTTAAATAAAACTAAAATAATGCATTAAAGTTTTAAATACAACACATCGAAATTAATTGTTCAAATGAAGCTAAAATAATACATTTAAAGTTTCAAAATATAATACATTAAAATTAATTGTTCAATTCAAGTTACAATAATACATTTAAAGTATCAATTATGACACATCAAAAAGATAAATGTTTACTGCCAATTTATATTTCGTACTTTAACCTGAACTAAATAAACATAATTGAAATAAATAACAAATAAAAAAAATTTATTGAATAAAAAAATTAACAAATAAAATAATTTTGTTCAAATGACTACTTGCACAGAGATCAAGAGTTTGGAGAAGATGGTCGAAGGAGAAGTTTAAAGCCAGTAAGAATCGTTGGGTGCTGGTGGCTCTGTGCTTGTGACAGGAAAGGATAGGAAGTCAAGGGTTTTTTGTGTGCTTGTGACGGGAAAGTTTAAGAAGTCAAGGTTTTTGGTTTTCTTGTGGCTGCTTCGGTGAAGTGGCATTTAGGATAAATGTTTTGTTTGGTTTATAATTTTTTATTTTGTTTAAGAATTTTTACAACTTATCCTTATATATTTTAATTATTTAATTATTTATGTTATTTTTGAATAATGGATAAGGTATCTTATGGTGTTAATATAAGTATGTAATTACATTTTACTTACTTATTTATTAGTAATGTCATATTTATAAATTTTTTAATTAAATAAATATTTTTTGCAGATTGGCGGATTTTCAAATTTTTAATCTAATCCAATCCACCAATCCACGGATCGGATTTTTATGGATCGGACAGATTGAACGGATCGGACCGGATTCTGAACACCCCTACAATTTTCTAACTTAAATAAATTTCCATTAAGTATTAAAATAATAATAATAATATAAAATATTTAATTGTAAGTAATGATGACATAAGTGATTATGTAAGAGAAGTTTATAAAGATAGTTAAGAATTCTAGAATTTAGTAAGCTATTTATGAAGGATAATTTCAATCATTGATCAAGAGTTATGGTGGCAAAGCCCTAGCCATCCATTATAATTAAGAAATCCTATAAATACCCCTACCCCCTTTCAATTTCAATCCAACCTAGAAATTTCATCCTCTTCTATTTTAAGTCATAACATCAAAAGTAGAGAAATCCTCAATTTAGAAATATTTAGAAAAGTCAAGGTCAATAGATAAGTAACATTTCAACTGCAATGTAGGGACAAAATTCTTTTTATACTTAACTTCAACTTTAATTAATTCTTAATCTTGTGATGACTATTATAATGTGAATGATTATGATCTAAATTTTTACATGGACAGCTATTGATAACTCTATAAAATGAGAGTTATCATGATACTTTTACACTTAAATCATTATTACTTAGAGAGTAAATGACATGCTTTTATTGCATTTTAGTTTTATTTTGCATGAATATATATTTTAGTTTATTTTTAATAAATTGCGTTGTTTTAGAATAATTTTGTGTGCTTAGATTGGGTGCATAATTGTAGGTGATTGGAAGCTCAAATTTCAAGAAATAAATGCTGCTACAATAGGCTTGGAAAAGGTGGAAAAGAACTTGGATATAGAAGAATTGAAACAAATCTTGAACAGTGCAGTTGCTGTAGTCATTGCTGTAGCAATCCTGGAACAATGATATAGAAAATTTTGCACGAGATACTCAGAATATTGCGATCTGCAATTTCCTAATCTAGAAGATACGTGCCTTAAGCTTCTGTTTACCCTAATTTTCAACTATAAAATGAGCACACATCATAAGGAAAAGGAAGAGAGCTTTCACCCAAGAAGAAAAATCGTAAAGAAGCAAAAAAAAAAGAGAATTCAAGAGAGAGATTGAGGGCTGCACAAGAGGAGAAGACGCAGAGATCCATTGAAAATTAGTCATTCTTGTTCTTTTTTTGTTTTCTATTTATTTATGGGGATGTGTTTGATGGTTGAAACTTTATTCCTTATTTTTCTTCTACAAACCATGAACTAAATTTGCTTGTGGTTGAGTGATAAACAATCTTAATGGTACCTTAACTGAATTTATACGTTGCTGTATGTTTGCTATAGCATTTTGGTTTGGTAAAACTTATTTTATTCATTATTTCAGCTGATCACCCATTTAATGATACTAGTTAAGAAAGAGCCACAAAAAGACCTATCTTAGTGGAATATATCAGAACAATACTTGGTTTTATATTAGGTTTCCTGGATTGAGTTTAACTTGATTCCAAAAGGGTCATGCTTAATCTAAAATTAGTGATGAACTAAACATAGGGATTCACCTTGTAGGGTAATTAGAACCTAAGTGTGTAATGTTATATCTTATGTTGGCATAACAAATGATCACTGTTAGGTTGAATATAGATATAAGATATCCAACATGCAACAGCTGATGATACATAAGGATTTTACCTAGTGCTGTAGCAGATACTGTAGCAACCAAGCAAAACATTAGAAAAATAGTCAAAACCATTAAGTGAGTTTAATCACTCAACTACTCCATTCCAATTGGTTTTATCCTTGTGTGTGATGTGAAAATTCATTTATTTGCATTTTTAATTTATTGCATTTTATTTCAATAAATTTAATAGTTTTATTACCTATTTTATTTTTAATTAAAGCAAAACTGCACTATTAAGATCACTGCACCAAATTTAATAATATCAATTCCTGTAGAGACGATCTTAAATTCTCATCATTGTATTACTTGTTGTGTGCACTTGCACAGTGACACAAATAACAATTGAATTTATTGCAATAAGTTTTTGACGCTGTTGCTGGGGATTGATTGTTCATTGTGATTTATGAAATTAATTTTAACGGTGCTAATTTTTAATTTTATTTTAATTTGTTTACTTTGTTGACTTAGGTGATCTAACAGCCTTTTCATGCGCAAATATAAATATGTTGAATTCTAGTTTGATCCAGAAATTGAAAGAACTGCAAGACGATTAAGAAGAGAGCATCGGGAATTACAAGTTGCTATAGCAATGGATGATTTGCAAGACATGAGAAACTTGAACCCTAGAGGGGCGATACAACCAGTCAATGTACATGAAGGTCTGAATGGACAACATGTTCACAGGCAACCAGGGAACAACAACATTATTCACATGGCGGATGAAAGAGATAGAGTCATTCGAGACTATGCAGTGTTGACTCCTCAAGCCATACATTCGGGAATAGTTAGACCCGACCTTTAAGCTGACAATTTTGAGATCAAACCAGTGATATTTCAGATGCTACAAATAGTGCGACAATTTAATGTACTACCATTAGAAGATCCTCATCTAGATCTAAACTATTTTTAAAAGTAAGTGATACTTTCAAAACTACTGGAGCATTGCATGAAGCATTAAGGCTCAGACTTTTCCCATTTACTTTGAGAGATCGAGCAAGAGCATAGTTGAATTCTCTGCCACCAAATTCTATCACTATATGAAATGACTTGACTGATAATTTTTTGATGAAATACTTCTCTCTGACCAAGAATGCAAAATTAAGGAACGAGATTATATTTTTCCACCAACTTGAAGATGAGAGCTTGTATGATGCATGGGAAAGATTTAGGGAACTACTCAGAAGTTGTTCTCATTATGGTATCCCTTACTGCATATAATTGGAAACGTTTTACAATTGTCTCAAGCCAAGCATTATATTGATGGTTGATGCTTCAGCAAATGGGGCTTTCTTGTATAAATCTTACAACGAAGCCTATGAAAGTTTGGAGAGAATTGCTAACAACAATTATCAGTGGTCATCAACTAGACAAGCCACAACGAGAGGAGCAGTAGGAATACACAATGTGGATGCACTTACGGCATTGTCAATCTAAGTAACTTCATTAACAAATATGGTAAAGGCTATGACTACTGCTCCAACAGCTGTCAACTAAGTTACCGAGGTCTCTTGCATTTATTGTGGAGAGGGACACTTATTTGATCATTGTTATGGAAATCCAATCTCAATCAACTATATGGGTAGCTTCAATAGAAAGATCCAGAATAATTCATATTCAAACACTTACAACCCTAGATGGAGACAACACCCAAACTTTTCGTAGAGTTATTAGAACCATACTGCTGCAGCACCCAAGAGACAGATCAACCATCTAGATTTTATCAACAAATTAAGAGTAAAGAAGCATCAACAATGATCAACTCAGCTCCCTTGAAGCTTTAATTAAGGATTATATTGTGAAGAATAAAACGTTTGTCCAAAGTCATGCTGCATCTTTAAGAAACCTGAAAAATTAAATTGGATAATTTTTTACAACATTAAGCAATAGACCTCAGGTCAATTTACTCAGCAACACAGAGGAGCCAAGAAAAGAAGGGAAAGAGCACTGCAATGTAATTAACTTAAGATCTGGAAAGGATGTTGATAGTCCAATTGGTGTACCAAAAAAAAAAAGAATTGAGTTTAACAAAGGCCAAGAAGACATTAAAGTAGAGGAGGAGTCACAATCTTGCGCTTTTCAGAATGCAAATCAACACAGTCCTACTATAACATCTGCAGAAAATTATGATCCAGCACACGGTGGTAAGCAAGCTACAACACCAACAACAATAAACTCGAGTATAGCAAAAGAGAAGCAGTCTGCACAACCTGCCAATCATTCTAGGAACACTTTTCTTAGCCACGGGAAAGACTCTCATTGATGTGCAAAAAGGAGAGTTGACTATGTGGGTCAATGATCAGCAAGTTACATTCAATGTGCTAGATGCTATAAAGAGTCCTGATGAGATTGAAGATTATAATTTTATCAGTGTTGTGCACTTTGCTATAGCAGAAATATTAAACAGTTGCTGTAGTAAGAAAGAAATCAATATTATAACATTTGAAGAACTTGATTATAAAGATCATGAAGCAGCTAACATAACATGGTCAGGGGATAAGCAACTCGTGAGAAATGAAAACATTTTAAATCTTTAGACTTCTTAAACAGATCAAGAGAAGAGCTTAATGGATGTATTATGGAGATACAAGAAGGCTATTAGATGAATGACCCCATATAAGTAAGCAAAGATGATAAGGCTAAATTACCTAAAATCAAGCGCTAATTAGGAGGCAACCCAATGAGTAGGGAAGTTATTTTAGATTTTTCTTTCAACATTAAGTCTAATTTTGCATATTTTTCATTCACTGTTTCTGTCATTTCGAATTTGTTATTTAATTTCTTTTCTTCCTTTTTATTTTCTTGCAGCACATATAAAAAAAAGGGCTAAGAAACTAACATAAGTTGTTGTAACATTACATACAACAAGAAAGTTGGGCAATGGTTTTCATACATCAGGACAATTTATCATTGTTGCTATAACATCAAAATTGATTGTTGCAGCAGCAATTTTTTTTTGCCGTTGCAGTGACAAAGCCGTGGAAATTTTTCTTACCGTTGGGAGTTTTGCCAGGACGACGTCAGCATATCAGAGTTATAGATAAGGAAGGATTGTGAAATCCCTCAATTACCGTGATAATTATCATTTCCTTTTAAAAGGCGAGAAGCAGTCTTCAAGACATCATTGCTACTATTACTATTGAGGAGCCTGCTGCGGCAAAATCTACTCCAGCAGAAACCCAACAAAATCTCTTGCTGAAACTCTCAAGGTATCCAGCAAATGAAAAGGGACACTAACCTCTGGAGATGCTACAATACCAGAAGACCCAGAGCACAAGCGAACAAGATCAACTCAGCCCAAAGCTACTGAACCTGCTGAAACACCACCAATTAGTCCAACTCCGAGCTAGAAAAAGAAATAGTTAGCTGTCATACCACAAGGTTCACCCAGGGAACACCTTAGGAGTGCAACTAAAAAGAAGTGAACCTTTTACAGCAGCTGCAGCAGCAAAACATCCAACACCAGAGGAGTATCTCCTGCTAGCCCATTTTAATCTTCTTCAACATCTGAAACTTTTCTTTTATTTATTTGTTTTTTATTGATCAAGTTGCATTTCTTGCTTATTAATGCATGCATGTTTGTTTTGGTTTTAATTTGTGTGCTTGTGAGGACACAACACCTCTCAAGTTTGGGGGGGTTGTGTTATTATGCATGTGTTATTGTTGTGTGGTATGTAAAGCTCTATTATTTACTATTTGTGTATGGATTTAAAAACGTAAT
This sequence comes from Citrus mangshanensis, assembly GCA_030449895.1. Classification (NCBI taxonomy): domain Eukaryota; kingdom Viridiplantae; phylum Streptophyta; class Magnoliopsida; order Sapindales; family Rutaceae; genus Citrus; species Citrus mangshanensis. The sequence goes on from JASUUJ010000211.1 coordinate 185,409, forward strand.
GAAGATAAATTGAGTGTCATCCAGTAATTGGGAATGCCAAGTAGGGATAGTTATAGATGGAGGTTGAAATTATGTCTTAAAACTTAGACTTTGGTTAAGTTTCATGAGTATGCGTAGCAGAGCCAAGAAAACCAAAAAGGGTAGAAAATATTTCAAGTTTGGGGGAAAAATCTTGTTGAACTGTGCCTGTTATGAAATAAATTCGGCTCCAATGGTTTAAGTTGCTGAGTAACCAGGGCTGAGTATGCACCCCATATGCAGTCTTGAGTCAAAAGGCAATAAGAGCTATGAGTAGTGCTACAGCAACTATTAAAAAAAAATTGGTGATGAAAGAATGAAAAATAAAGGGGTTCGCTGCCTAGGATACTGAGTAACCAAGTCTATTCATGAGCCCCATGTTTAGCCTTGAGTCAAAGGCATCCAAGAGTAAGACCTAGATATAGTATCCTAGATGTGTTTACTGTAACAACTCTAACATGTACTTTGAGTGAGTAATTAGGTGTCATCATTACAAGTGATAAGCATTCATATGAAAGCTCAATGTTGTATTGAAGGGTTTGAGTAACTTAAAAAAAAAAAATTGGTTGTAGCACAGTTTGAGTCTATTTGTGACTTCTGCTCCCCTTATGTGAATGAACTTATGTTTTACCTTTAAGCTATATGTATGTAACAAATGTGCAATGCTGCAGTATCTCTGGAATTTTATCAAAGTGGCATACACACACTTTAGACATAATAAGGTCTAAGTCTAGAACTGAACTGATATGGCCACTATGCGTGATTAAGAGTGTAATATGAGGGTGGAAGAATCCTTGCAAATTTGATGACAGAGCTAAGTTATTTGCTGCATTATTGTGTGATTGACATGTGAATGTTATTGTCATTACTTGAGGACAAATAATGATTTAAGTTTGGGGGTGTGATAACTCTATGAAATGTGAGTTATCATGGCACTTTTTCACTTAAATCATTATTACTTAGAGAGTAAATGACATGTTTTTATTTCATTTTAGTTTTATTTTGCGTGGATATCTATTTTAGTTTATTTTTAATAAATTGCGTTGTTTTAGAATAATTTTGTTGTGCTTAGATTGGGTGCATAATTGTAAGTGATTGGAAACTCAAATTTCAAGGAAGAAATGCTACTGCAATAGACTTGCAAAAAGTGGAAAAGAAATTGGTTACAGAAGAATTGAAACAAATTTGGAACAGTGCAGTTGTTGTAACCGTTGCTATAGCAATCGTTGCTGTAGCAATTCTGAAACAACGATAGAGAAAATTTTTTGCGAGATACTCATAATATTGCGATATGCAGTTTCCTAATCTGTAAGATACGCGCTCTAGGCTTCCGTTTACCCTAATTTTCAGCTATAAAAGGAGCACACATCATATAGAAAAGGGAGAAAGTCGTCACCCAAGGAGAAAAACTGTAAAAAAAAAAGAATTTAAAAAGGAGATTAAGGGCTGCATAAAAGGAGAAAACACAGAGATCCATTGAAAATTAGTCCTTCTTGTTCTTTTCTTGTTTTCTATTTATTTATGGGGATGTGTTTGATGGGTGAAACTTTGTTCTTTATTTTTCTTTTACAAACCATAAACTAAATTTACTTGTGGTTGAGTGATAAACAACGTTAATGGTTGCTTGACTGAATTTATACGTTGCTGCATGTTTACTATAGCATTTTGTTTTGGTAAAACTTATTTTATTCACTATTTCGGCTGATCACCTATTTAATAATACTAAGTAAGAAAGAGCCACAAAAGGGCCTATTATTTCAGCTGTCGCATGTTGGATATCTTATATCTATACACAACCTAACAGTGATCGTTTGTTATGCATAATGATTCTACCCAGTGTTGTAGTAGATGTTGTAGCAACCAAGCCAAATATTAGAAAAATAGTCAAAACCATTAAGTGAGTTTAATCACTCAACTACTTCATTCCTATTGGTTTTATCCTTGTGTGTGACATGATAATTTATTTATTTGTATTTTTAATTTATTACATTTTATTTCAATTAATTTATTAGTTTTATTACCTGTTTTATTTTTAATTAAAGCAAAACTGCATTATTGAGATTACTGTAGCAAATCTAATAACATCAATCCTTGTGGAGACGATCTTGAATACTCATCATTATATTACTTGTTGTGTGCACTTATACAGTGACACCAATAGCAATTGAATTTATTGCAACAGCTATGCCGCCTATATTATAGTAAATTCTTACTTATCCTTATATGGTCGGCTATGCCGCCTAATCTATGATACTTAATTATGTTATGGTCGACTCTGCCGCCTATACTATAATTCCATTTTGTTTAATCTCTATATGGACGGCACTGCTGCCTATATTAAAAATTATTGTCCTTAAAAGTGTTGTGTGTTGATTATGTTGTGCATCTAAGAACTTCAAATATTATGACATAAGTTGAATTGGAAGCATGCATATCATGGATTATTTTATGGATAAGATGTTTCAGAAAATAAATTTATAAAAAATGGGTGGTTGTACTACTAGGTAGAAAAGTTTCTAAGGAGGGCAAGCCATCCAAGCTAAGAAAAAAGAAATTTTTTTGGGACGGCGATACATAACACCCAAAAGATCAACTAATCATGCCCAAGCACATATTGTTCAAAGAGTAAAAGTGCCAACCTTATAGTGCAACATACCTAAGGCCTTAATAAAGTTGTTTTGTATTTTCTAAGTTCTTTATAAACTTAATATGATCATCCATATGCATAATAATTTATACATGCCTCAAAGTGTTATCTTACAGGGTATTATCTCATAAAGTCCTTACATTGCAAGTAACGATGAATGGGACATGCTAGTGCCAAGTCCTAACCAAGACAAAGTGCATATGGGCATAACAAACCTTGGGTTTTATGATGGGCTCAGGTTTGTTTCAATAAAAAATAAGTAACTCAGTTTTATTTAATAATAAAAATTTTGAAATATGCTAAGGAATCTTTGTATGACTCCAACTTTTTGTAAAAATGTTTTGTTTGTTGTGTATAACTACTTTTAGAATTCGTATTTATATTAAAAGTACAGTGTTTTTAAACATTTTTTAAAATAAATATTTTGGTTGAGTGTTACACCAAGATTCCAAGGTTCTTAGGTTTCTAAAGTTCCTAGCATCCGAGGTTCCTAGGTTTTGAGGTGTCTACGTCCAAGGTTCTTAGGATAAACCAATTAGGATAAAATCTCTTTGTTTCCATGATTCCTAACCTTGAAGGTTCCTAGGCTCAAAGGTTTTTAGGACAAATCACCTAGGTTAAACCTCTTAGGTTCTAAAGGTTCCAAGATCCTTAAAACAAATCACATAGGATAAACCTCCTAAGTTCCAAGGTTATAAGATTCTTAAGATCCTAAAATCCTAGGAAAAATCCCCGATGGTTCAAAGGTTTCAAAATCTTAGGACAAACCCCCTAGACTCTAAGAACAAACGACCTAGGATAAACTTCATAGGTTCCAAGGTTCTTAATCTCAAGATCCTAAAAAAAACAACCTAAGATTAAAACATTTCCTCCATTGATCTAAAGACAAGGTTGCATGTCCATATGTCACTTAGCATGAGCATAAACAGATACTTTGTTAGGTGTTACAAGAACAACGACACTTATCATTATAGCAACTAGGACTCAAGTTAAATCAATTTTGCCTATATACATGCTCTCTTGTCTCACTTAAAGGAAAGTAAAACTCATAAAAAAGAGGGTCATTTCACCATTAGTTGGAATTACCACCTAATAAATTGGGACAAAATTCATATTTTCTCTCTCTAAATTTCCTAACTCTAAATTCATATTTTCAAAAATATGTTAATTAACTTGACCATCGGAGAATTTACGTCGGCACAGCTAGCCCTATGATCTTTTTCTTGTATTTATCGAACATCATTTAATAAAGTCGCTCTCATCACCTAAGGAAGCAAACTCCTAGGAGAAATTCAAAGGCTTATTAAGACTAGCCCAAATAAAAAATTCATCATCATCTGATCCAACAAGAAGAAAGCCCAATCCTAAGAGGATCATCATTAGTTGGTGTTGAGTGTTAGAAAGTGTATATTTATAAAGGATAAAATCGTCATTTTACATTTCAAGTCTTACTTACACCTTCACTTTTATGTATTTAAGTCTCTTGTGATTTAATTATGTGTGTTTTATTTTAATTAAATATTTTAGGGGCATCATGGTCATTTCATAATGAACGAGAGATCAGACAGCAAAACGGACATTACTTTTGAACTCAGGACAGTCGAAAATTTTAGGAGGAGCATAAAAGGAAAAAAGTCATTGTTCACACGTACGATACTGTTCACGACACTGTTCACGTATACGGAACAATGACGTGGCATTGACCAATGATGTAGCATTGACCGATGAGGCGTCTCGATCCTATTGGACTAAAATTCTTATGTGCTGTTGATCGGTGACGTGGCAGCATATTAGTGGATAAAAATCGTGCATACGGTACATGCATATACACAGAATTATTTACAACCAAATTGCGTCACTATTCAAGCCACCTCACTGTTCATACCGCATCACTATTCAAACCGCATGGTCAAACCGTCTATTATTGACCGATGACGTAGCGCAATCCTGAGCGCCCAAAATACTTTTAATTTTATGGCTATGATTTACTCAGTGTATCTATAAAAAAATAGGGCTTCCCCACGTAATTGGGCACCTCTGAATTTATTTTTGAGTTCCATTTTCTGTAATTCTTTCTTCATCTTATATTTTCTGCGTATTTTAATAAATTTCCATTTTACCCCTACTTCAATTATGAGTAGTTAATTTTCTTTCAAGCTTGGGTTGAAGGTGAAATCTCAACATGTGCCATGAGCTTTATTTAGTAAATTTATTTTCTCTTCCCCTCTAATTATTGTAGATGTTTTAACTTTTCGTCGACAAATAGTAATAATCTTGTCTAGATATCGCATTGGTTTAACCAGCTCCCTAGTACAAGGTTATTATTATTTGGCACGATAAGCCCTTAGCACCATTTTGATTAAAGTGTGGTTCATGAGGAGTGAAAACCCCTCTCATGATTTAATTGGCATTAATTATGAATATTTAACCCATGGTGCATGTTGATACAGATCCAGATACCCAAGTGCTTCATTTCAATAAATTTTGCTTTAATTTATTCCCATCATTTTAATTTAAATTTTAGGATAATCTAAATCACTTCCACCACAAATCCAATCACCCACTTAGAAAATTAATTCTACACATAATTAAAATCCACCTCCTTGTGAGATCGACATTCGTCACCATTAATCTATTCTACAATAGATTCGTGCACTTACGAGTTCAATAAAATTTACACAACAGTTGGAATTACCACCTAATAAGTTGGGACAAAATTTACATGAACAATAGTAGTAGCTTTAAATCTAATAACAATTACAATTGAAATTTCATTTGTATAACTAATTAGTGTTTTACATTTTTAAAACTATAAATTATGTTATCAAATTAGCATTAAATTTGTATTACTAATGAATTATATTATGTTTTCTACTCTTATTAAAGTTATGGTATGTTTTTATTTTTATATGTTCTATTAAAAGCGATTAATATGTTTTAAATTAAAGAATTGATTAAAAGCACAGTTTAGTTTAGTTTTTATATATTGTTTTTATGTTCACCGGACTATTAAATTTATCTAGCAAATTGACATGTGCAATTAGCTTACATATGTGGTGACATTGTTTAAGATTTAACAAAAGCACAATAAAGAATAATATTTATAGACACACACTTATAAGATGAAAGTGAGGCCCATAGGTCGGCCATGTGCGAATCATGTGGCATGATGGGCCGACACGGCCCATGGCTCTCATGTACCATGTCCATAGGTCAAGTTTTAAATATTGTTGTTGTGCTTAGCACAACAGGACCCACGAAATTAGTGGGCCATGTTGTGCCAACCTTTGAGTATAGTTAGTCCTCTCTTCAATAGGTCGACTTGTACCAGGTGGTTCATTGATAGGGATGGCAAAAATCCCCATAGGAATAGGGATTCTTGGGGATTTTTCTTTTTCAGATAGGTTATGGGGACAATTTTATAACCAATTTCTTATTCAAGGAAGGAAAGTAGACATTTTTTTACTCAACTTCTTATTCGAGGAAGGGATGGGGATGAGTGGAATCCCCATCCCCTCCCCATTTCCCCATTTTGATATTATTTTTTAAAATTATTAGTGAACAAATAATAAAATTTAAATTGTAAAATAGTAAATATTAGTATAGATAACAAATATCAAAATGTTTATATTATTAAACTTTTGGACCTACTTAACTAGTTATAATTTTAAATTAGGGATGGCAGAAATCCTCACAGGAACGGGGATCCTCAGGGATTTTCCCCATTCAGGGAGGGTACATGGACAATTATTTACCCAATTTCTTATTCGGGGAAGGGAGATGGATGCGGCGGAATCCCCATCCCTTCTACATTTCCTGATTTTAATTTTAATTTTTAAAATTATTTATAAATAAATAATAAAATATTAAATATTAGTGTAAGTAACAAAATCAAAATAATTATAATATTAAACTTTTAGGCCTAATTGACTACATTAATATTTGGATGATAAAATTATGCCACGAATGAAAGATTTTAATATCTTGTGTTGGTGCAAAACAAATGCCTGTAGGTATCCTATATTGGCATGAATTGTTAGAGATATTTTGGCAATTCCAATTACAACTGTTGCTTCTGAATTAGCTTTTAACACAAGTGGTAGAGTACCATAACATGCTTCATTCAAGCACATTGGAGGCTTTAATGTGTTGTCAAAGTTAGCTACAAGCTTACAATGGCAATATGAGTTTATTTTACATTGTAATTATATTATATAATTATTAATATTTTCACTTAGAAGTTACATTACTTATATTATTTTTATGGTTTTAAATTTGAAATATGAGGCTATCTCTCAATTAGTCACATTCCTCGAGGAAGAACAAGAGGAGCGTAAGAGGTAAATACTTTTATTAGAAATATTGATTAAGTATCTATATTCATTTCATTTATCTCATTGTTGATAAAAAAAAGTAATTTTTTTTTTATATTGTAGGATTATGAAGATTTACGAAGATGATTATTATGGTGATTTGTACTTTATAATGTGACTTTTGTAATGAATTAATATTAATGTAAGATATATCGTCAAACTTTATTTTTTTTAAATTTTTTTTATTTTAATATGATTAAATTAAAATCGAAAACTAAAAACATATGGGTTATTCGGGAATCGAGGACCATCGGGGATCCCCTATTATTATTCAGGAAGGGGATGGGGATTCCCTAAAGTAATTTTGTCGGGGATGGGGAGGGGACGAGGATATATGCAGAATATCGAGGATGAGTACGGGGAAGTCGATCTCCTCCCCTCCCCTCCCCATTGCCATCCCTATCTTAAATATCTATTCGGGACATTAAAAAAGCCGAATAGGATCTTGTTGGCCCAAAATTTTTTAATATAATATTCATTAAATATTTTAAACTTTTATTTAATAAAACAAAAGTTAAAGCAAAATCATAAAACCTAATTTCGAATTTTCTACAGCAGCCGCCTTAACTCTACTTTTATTTAAAATTTTATTTTAATATAATTAGATTAAAATCGAAAACTAAAAATATATCAGTTACTTGTGGATATGGGACTTTTAGAGATCCCCTACTATTATTCAGAGAGGGAATGAAGATTTCCTCAAGTAATTCTGACAAGGATAGAGACATATACAGAATATTGGAGATGGGTACGAAAATGTCGGTTTCATTTCCTACCCTCCCTATTGTCATCCCTATCCGTTGAGCATTTCTATGCATTTGTGCCTAGATTGTCTTTTGAATCTCCAATTTTCTGAATTTTTTTGAAAAATAAGATGAAAAGTAAAAAGTTTTCATGCAAATCCTAACTTACATTTTGAAAAGTAAGGAGAAAGATAATTAGTTTTGAAAAGGTAGGCAAAATCTTATTTTTCATCGTCAGAATTTTTAACGTGAACTTCAAAATTTACTTAATAAATTATTCCCTAACCAAAAATTCTAATTTTCGATATATTTCACTAACATCCAAATTAAAATTCTGATTCCGCCATTGAGTCACAGCCATTGCCAACTGCTTTGTGCCGCTAGACACACAATAAATAAATAAAATAATTGTTGTAATAAATTTTTAGTAAGCTGATTGCTGTAGCTTCGGTAAAATGGCTGCTGCAACGTGTTTCATGAACTTCAAGTAGCTATCCTAGAAATGGATTGCTAGTACGATTTTAGGAAGTTTGACATCGACAATTAATTAAATAGATGGAGTATAATTTAAATTGGAAAATGACTACTGACAAAGGCCGATTCCAACAAAAGACAGATTCAAAATAAAACAAAACAAATTGAAAGTGTGATATCTTTAATGTCATTATATTCCTAACGAAAAAGTGAATTTTTTTTTTAATCACAATATATGAGCATTTCAAGGCCACTAATTAAATCCAACATTAATGAAGATAATAAATCAAGATTAGTGGCCCAAAACCCACGCTTAATCACTGTTGATCCGACCATTAATGCTTTAATTAAATCACTAAAAGTATATTTAAGAAGTGTGTCAAAGTGTTTGTCTTTAAAAATATGATACAAATTTTTAAATAGAGCATATTTAGGTCTTTTAGTTATTTAGTTGTTAATGAGAATTTTTATTAAAAATTATCAATTTATTTTAATAATTAAATTTTTTAAAGGCATGTCATGAAATAAATAGAATAAAATTATCAAATAAATAAAAAAGTATTTTAAATATTTTAATAAACTTTTCAATGTTGACTCTTAAAAATTCAAAATTTAAATTTTTATTTGTAGAGACAACTTAATTTATTTAACTTTTAAAAATTTTGCTAAAAGAATTAAAAAAAACTTAAGTTATTAAATAAATACTTATAATTATTAGATAAATCATACCAAACAATATTTGATAATTAAATTGTTAAAGTCAATACAAATTATAAACTGTGGCGGTGGCCGGGGTCAACTGCATGCAGGAGCCCACAGAGATTCAGCCACGAATCAAAATGTCTGAGTTTCGTTGCTGTGATGTGACGACCCGTCAACGAAAAGAATGGTCAATTGTGGATTTTTGGGTGGACATTGTTCTCTTGCTTGGGCGGGCAATAAGTTACTCCATTCATTAACCTCATTGATATGAATTGACGCATTTAAAACTCGTCTCTCTCCCTCACCCACAAGAAGTGGATGCCGGTAAGCAAATGGTCTCAAACTTAAACTATTCTGCATTTAATTATTTATGTTAAATTTTCTTTAAAAAGATATTAATGTTAAGCTCTCATATACATACATACATACATATATATATATATATATACACACACACACATACATACATACATTCTTAAGTGCGGATACTTGCATTCTTTAAAATATAAGTTCACTTTACAAATTATATGGTATATACAATATATCTACTTTATAAAATATATGAGGATATGCACTAGATAAAAATTGTATGTGTATATATGAACCTTACTCAATTATATAATGTTTTTGTAACTTATAATAAACCAACAGTTGAATCCAATAACTTGAAAGTATTTAACAACTAAACTACACTTAATTTGATTGTTACAACTTTCGGGTTGTTGTAAGTTACAACACTTGTTGTAACTTAGCCACACTTATATGTATAATTTTTTAATCATTTAGTATATAATTAAACCTTTATAATTTAATATTTGATAAATTAATAATCTTCATTATATAATAATTTTTTGTTGTCCTGACTTGGGCCAAAGAGCTAAGTTAATAAATTTGATAAATTAGTAAAAGAATTTTTTTTTTCTGAAAACCTTTATACAACTCTGTGGTTTCATTCACATCATAAATTAATAAATTAATAAAATTAAAATATAATTATTGTGGTAATTATTAATTTTTTTCTTAACATTTAAATATAATTGGATCTCATCTATAATTTTCTTATGTTTCCTAAAAGTTATGGGGTTGAATTTGAAATTGCAAAAAATTTATTTAGTGAATTAATTCAATTTTAATTGATTATATTGGTAAAACACAATAGATTGGTAAAACACAATAAGTTATTAGTTGAATAAAATTCACGGAATTGTATATCAACTTTCTAAATTAATAAATTATTAATTTATCAATTAATTGATACCTCTTTAAATTAATAGATTTTGTAGGATTTGGACATTATTAATTTATAGAGATTTTATTATAATAACAAAGTTAACTTTTGTTTTTAGCTAGATTCATTTAATACATATATCTATACTTTTTTTACTGCCACTAAATTTCCTTATAACTTAATTTTTGTTTTTGTTTGTGTACATTTTTATTGGTAGTGTTATTATCCTCGTTTTCAACTGATTGAATATTTGTCTTTCAACTTCCACTTTTGAGATCTCTTCTTTCTTCAACCCAAAAACCCACAAATTAAAAATACGTGTGAATGTAAATTCCAATCCCTTCAAAAATTATTCTCTCAACATATCCTTATCATGTGATATAAAAGTTTATAAGTCTAATTCATACATGCAAACAACATATGAATTTAACTGTGTATGTTGGAGATAACCAAAGATATATAGAAAATCAGTTTGATGATCATTATTTGTTGTGCTATATATTATATATAACCAAATGAGATTGAGTTTCATTATTTTTTTTTAAAGTACTGCATATCATGGAAGTCCATTTGCATGAAAGAAAGAAAGGGCAAAAAAGGGCCCTATAAAATGATTAACGATAGGTTCTGGAACCATTAAGAGTTGGAGTGATAATATAAATTAAAGTCAATTCATATGCTCAACTCAAGCTTTGGCACTTCTTGGTGGTAATTTTGGAATATTGGAAAATGACAAACCAGTGCTTAACTGGCGGCACTACCAAAACCTTAACAAATCATGCTCTAAAGTCTAAAGTACACCTCATTTAGCAAAATAATCACTAGAGGAAAAGCACTTATGAGTTTGGCTTTCGGTATATCCTTATTGGGATAATCAGCCACCGAATAGAATCCAACAATGGATAATCACCTTAGCTTTTCAACCAGTGGCCGTCACTCATCTAGATTAATCTTATCATTATTGTACTCTCAGCTGTTTATATGTATACAGCTATAGAGATATATGTATCTCTTTGGTGCTTAATTGCTTGTTGACTGATAATGACACCACCATACTTATCAATAACGTGTTTTCGTGGCGCTCCAATCTCAATTTAAAGGGAAAATACTTGCAATTATTGAGGGTACAATGAATCAGAAAACTGAATCGAACTGGACCAAACTTGAATCATTCCATCCAATTTGGTATATATGAATATTCTGTCATGGGATTTTCACTTTGCCACGTATCCTATGTGGATTGGCTGGACGATTTTCACTTTAATATGGCCTGGTCCGAAAATCTTGTATTAAAACTTCGACTGGTTTTGACTTGTGGATCATAAATTGAGTATAATAATGGATGCTACAAATCTCAAATATTGAGTTTTGGTATTATATATCACTTATTCATCAGATAATGAATGTAAACTTACTTATTACTCTATTTTATCATTCAATTAAATGTAATTTACTTATTATTCTATTCTACCTTCTAATGGATGAATATTACATTAGTTAAGATTTAATATTGGGATCCTAACATTATTCAATTATAAATAGTGATGTGGAAGCATATTCTACTAGTAAATAACAGAGAGCCAAGGGCATGAGAACCGCCCTGAAGTTTGGGACAGTATAGGGCCATATTACTTATACAACAAATTAGGCCAATAGAATGGAACCCTAATTGTAGCAATTAGGACCTTTATGGGTTATTTACGTGACTGGTTTGTGGATAGGACATGTTATGATGTGTGGAGCGACAGATACTGCAGTGTGGATATGTTAGGGCTTCAGGTACTGGAACTAGGGTGTTGGGGAATTCATCAAGAACAGAAGGTTGTTTCTTGTTTTGGGGGGAAGGACAATGGTGAGAGGCACACATGGACAAGCGATATTCTTAAAGATTTCCAGTAAGGGTCGTGACTAGCGCATTATTAGTGACCTTACGGCACACATGAACATTGGTTTTGGATCTATATGGATTTATGAACCTTCTAAACTGATTATTACTCCATTATTAATATTTATTTTACAAGACATTCCCGTATGAACTAAGGTCTTCTAAGTGAGCTTAGCCAAGAGTTTAATGCAAATTAGTCAATAAAAATTTGAAACATCATCCCAAGTAACATGCTACCATCCATTTGGTGCAATGTGATAAGTTTCATTTGTCATCTCGTCCATGATCTGTTAATTGTTAACACTAATCATTAAATAATACATGAAATGTCTCATCAACTCACAATACAAATTTTATATGTTAATTTTTTAAACAAATTAGTACTCTTTTAAACACTAAAACTTAATTTGGTAATGCTATAACTTTTAAAATAATTATTGTTAATTGTGCTATAAAAATAATAAGTTAAAAATCAATTAAAAGCTTTAAAAAAATTTATTTTTAAAAGTATTGTGTGTTTTGAAAGTAGTAGTATGCATTTGAAAATCCTATTGTATAAATGTTTGAAATAGACATAATGTTGAATAAAATTTTCTTATACATTATAAACATGTATATAAAATATCTTTTATTGTGTATATATAATAATTGATGACTAATAAATATATTTATATTGTTAATTTTATTTTTATTTTTTATCTCAATATAATTGGAAATAAAAATAATAGCTATAAATTTAATATTTTATTTCTTAATTAATAACTATAATTTTGAATTTTTTAATATATGTGAGGATATTTTTGAAATTTTATTAAATATCATTAAATTGATTTCTAAAATCATATTGTGAAAAGTTATTCTTTCTCATCTTTTCAAATTCTATTGTAAGATAGAGTGATTTTGATTGTACATGCCATATTCCAAAAGGTATTAATTAAACCATGCCACGTGTCCATTCTGTCAGATAAAATAAGTTATTCCAAGAAAATAACAACCAAGATATTCTGAGAAAATAACGCCCAAGTCCCAAGGAAAAATTCCTCCGGAGCTCATAAAGATGGCAAGAAGAGGGAATTAGTTCCGTAATCCATTAGTCTAAGGAATCACACCCAAAAGTCATAACGACATGGAAATATAAACGTGCGAAATAATTCCCTATGATTAAATTCACCTTCAAGTGTACAAAAATGATGGGTGACACATGTCATTAGGTTAAGGGCTTAAAGCAAAACGTTAGATCCACATCACTCATCATCTATAAATAGATACCCCATCTATAGAGAAGAGGGTCTTTGGCCTTCAAAAATATTGTTCATACTTAGAGAGAGAGAAACATCTTCTCCATCTTTCTTTCTTTAATCTTGATTAATTAAACACTAACTTGAGTGTCAGAGTACATTTTTCAAGTACTCACCCCTCCGGATTTGAGGCCAACGATCATGACAAGTTCTCCATAAACTACAAATATGTGTGAAGGTAAAAAAATCAACACCTTCATTGATAAAATTAATTTTTTAAAAAATTTATCAAACACTAAAATTAACTTTTATCTTTTCAAATCACTTTTTAACCTCTCAAAAGCCATCATAAAGGAGCATAAATGTAATTTTTACTTTTTTTTTCATTGTCGAAAATAAACTTCCCATTAGTTCCATTCTTTTCTTCGGTCAAATAAATTTAGTCAGCCGTATCATTGGACATCATTTTCATTTTGACAGAGAATATAAATAAAGTCAAAATATCACATTATAAAGTCATTGTAAATATTGGATTCACTTGTGATTGATAAGCCTCTCTTCGCCACCTAAACAAAATCCACATAAAAAGAAAAAAAAAGATAATTAAAATTTTTAGTAAAAGGGATTGTTAGTCAATGTATAGATAAATCTTAGTTGACATTGTTAATTAATTATATTATATATATGTCGATGTAAGAAAATGCAAACATTTATGCTACATAAAGCCGACCGACTAGCCTAGCAATAAGCCAATAACTATTGCTTCATGATGATGATGCCTGCGGGCGGCTCCACTAGTTAATAGTGCTATTCAGTTGAATGTAAAAACTTTCAACGTTTCATAAACAAATACCCTTATCCACTTATCCTTATCCTTTAACTACGTAATGGAAATGGAGTTTAAGGCTTCAAAATGATCACCACGATCATTTTGTGACGTATATGCATAATGTATCAATATATATTTCTCGTGATCTATTTTTTTTTTTTTGAGGATTAATTTCTGTGTCTCAAGTGCTTGAGAAATGAAAGCTATTAATTTGATTTGTTGAATTTGGGGGTGAGGTACCTGTTTCTTGTTTGTTGAATCCCGAGCAAACAACTTTCTCATTAGTCAAAATCATTTTAAACAATAAAAAAGCAAAACTGGGGGCTTACTTTATAAAAGCCAAATAGACATATATTATTTTACAAAAGCTAAATAGACATATATATTATATAGATTTATTTTTAAATTAAGTAATTATTAATTTATGTGGATGCTATGAAAAAAGCTGGCACTATTTGTACTCTAAAAATTATTTGACCACTCTATTACTCTGTACACTTATATGTTAAATTTAAAAAATTAAGTTTTATTTTCTACATTCTTTAAAATGCAAAAAAGAATCTTAATTAAACAAGTTTACTCCAAAACACTAATCTAACTATTTAGTACATCCAAAATAAATTAATAGCAATTTAATATATACAACAATGGAATTAACTTATGCTCTAAACAAATTCTTTAACATAAATTTTAGTTATTAACTTTTGTCTATTAAAGAATATGTTCAATATTAATTTTTACACCCCAATTTTTAACCAGAAAATTGAAAAAAAAAAAAAAAAAGGCTGTCTACCTAAGGAAAAAAAACTACCTAAGAAAAAAAAATGGAAGAAGAAGAAGTAGACAAAGAAAAAGAAGAAGACTAAAAAAAAGAAGGAAGAAGAAGGAGAAGATTACAATTTTTTTTTTTGAAAATAGTAAAGCAAAAATATGTTCAAAACATATTAAAAATATTGATTTGCTCCTTGTTTAACTAAATATTTTTTTAAGAAATTGAAAATAATTTTTTTGCGTTTTAGGATAAGAGAATTATATGTTGAATAGTGAGTGTTTAGAGTAATTATATTATGTTAGTTTATAAGAAAGAGTCCTTATCAGTAATTAGTATGATGAATTTTTTTCATAAAATAATTTATTGAAATAAGAGTGTTTAGAGTAATTTTAATAGTGCAAATAACCTTGCCCTATGGAATATATGAGTTTTTAAAAAATTTACTATCTTATAAATTTATCAAATTATTAATTTATCACCTTGGTCCTAAGTTAGATTAGTAAAAATTATTATTTAATTGAAGTTATCAATTTATCAAGATGTTATTATACTTATGAATTCATGCAGTAGTACAAGTTCAATAATAAGTCTAGTTAAGATTTTAGACAAGATAAAGAGTGCTTATCCTTGGTCGTTATATGATGCTGGGATTAAAAACCCCAACACCAATAGTGGAATTTTTTTGGACTACTGGATTTTATTCGATGGTCCACAATAATTAAATAAAATAAATAAAATATTAAAGATTATATTTAAGTAGATCTTTACCATTTAAACAACTTGAATCTGAGTTAAATTTCATTACACATTTTATATTTTACAAAAATCATATTATGAGTTACTAATGTGTTTTTAAATAATCCATCTAATTTAAAGTCTTATGACATAAATTTATAATGATTTTTGTTTACCATACATTCATTAAACTGACATATAATTAAAGCGTACAAATAAATTTTGTATTTTCTACTCTTTTATCTTTTACACTGATAGAAATATTTATTTATTATTATCATAAACAAAAATTATTTGTAACAGTGGGATATACGTGAGATTTAAATTATATTAAAAATTAATTTAAATTGAGCAATTACCTGTAACTTGGGTAGCCACTAACTATCCATTAAAAATATATTAAGAATAGGGATGTTTCATTTCAAATCAAATAACCCATAATAATCCCACTATGACAGCATAATTTTTTTCCCAATGTTATAGAAAAATCCGATATCCCTAAGGTTTGTAATTCTCTTTTAAATTAACAAACTTTTCATTCAAAATTTGTTCTTTTATTTAAGTCTTTGTAGGATTTTCTTGCTCATTGATATATTGTTTATAATATGTCACATTAGGATAAGTTGTTACATATGGGGTGACGAAACAAAAACGTTTAGGTCCAAAGATTAAGAAACGAAAATTTCTGACTAATTAAGTTTATTGAATAAGTCTAAATTAACAAAGTTAGGTTTTGGACCTCTTTATAAAATACCCTAAATAACGCAAATTTATCAAAATAGGAAAATTATTCTCTTAATCAAAATAAGAAATCCAAAACAAATGGAGTCCAAATTTGACTTCTTAAAAAAAGATAAAAATCCTAAAAAAAATAGGAAAATATCTTAAAACTAAAAAAAGACCAGGAAAAAAAAAATTTTTGCTTGACCATGTGGCGCCGCTCTGGCTTTGGTTCATCTCATCACAAGCTTCGAAACGATATATTACACATCGAAAGCGGACAATCATAGCCCAAGTTATGCCCTCCAAAATGTACTCGACTCATAATACACAGCCATCCTACGTCAGTCCCCCTCACTTGGAAAAGAACTCATTCTCGAGTTAAGCTCGCACAACTCCTCATAATCTGGATGATATTCAGATAGATCAACCAAGTTGAACATGCGAGAGATATTCCAACCATCTGGTAGCTGGAGCAAATAAGTGTTATCATTAATCTTCCATGCCATTTAAAATGGATCATACCTCTACTTCTCCAACTTAGCACAAATACAAGGAAAAAGATTATACCGCAAATGCGCCATCACTAAATCACCCTCCTAAAACACATTTATGTGTTGGCGATTGTCTACCTTAGCCTTGTACTTGGCATTGGCAGCCTCCAAATGAACTTGAACCTCAACATGAACCTGCAGAGCCTTTTCGGCCACATTATCCCTACTTTACTTTTTTTAGCCGCAAATGGCATTATAGCTATATAAAAAACATGGTATGGGAAACAAGTGTAGACAACCTTAAAAGGGATTATACTAGTAGATTGATTGGCCATGCTGTTGTAAGCAAACTCGACTTGAGGTAAGGTAGCTTCCCAGTTCTATTACTTGTCACCTCAAACACAATGCAATATATTGCCTAAAGTACGATTGCCTACCTTCGTTTGACTATCTGTTTACAAATAAACACTACTAAGCTGCAATTACATACCAAAATTATCCCAGAGATGACACCAAAAGTTGCTGATAAATTTCACATCTCTATCAGAAGTAATGGTCTTTGGAATGCCATGCAAATGTATCACCTCTTGAAAGAACAAATGTACAATTGAGGCAATACCTTCAGTCTTCTTACATGCAATAAAATACGCCATCTTTGAAAACTTATCGACCACAAGTATAGAATCGCACCCAGTCCTTGTGTAAGGTAGCCTAACATAAAATCTATAGACATATTGAACTAAATATTCTCCGGAACAGGTAATGGTAGGTAAAAATTTGTATTCTGCACATGCCTCTTGCCTTCTTGACAAATTCAACAACCCTCCACAATCTTACGTACATCTTTATTCAACTATGACTAATAATATCATTATTCCACAATTGCTTTGGTCTTATCTCGATCAGTATGACCACCCAATCCTCTTTCATACAACTCGCGAATAATTTACTCCCTTAAATTGTGGCATGCACAACTGACTGGCCTTGAGTAGATACCCATCTTGAATGAGGAATCCTCCGCATTCTAATTGTTGAAGCAACAATCCCAAATTTGTGCAATGTCTTAATGCTCCGCGTATAAACCCTTTAGGTGTTCAAAATCAGTAACTTCATTAACTAAAATTAATAGCTTGAATGCCATCAGTACCAATTATAAACCCCAAGAACTCCACATTACTCTGCAGAATGCTACACTTATTCAGATTAATATAAAGATTATTTCTCTGTAACATCTCTATAACCATCCTTAAATATTGTAGATACGTCACCACATTGATGGAATAAACCAAAATATTGTCAAAATACACTATAATAAATTTACAGGAGAAATGCTTAATAACCTAATTCATTAAGCACATAAAAGTGCTTGGTGCATTAGACAACCCGAATGGCATTAAAAACCACTCATACAACCCTTCTTCTTCTTGAACATTGTCTTTCATTCATCACTAGGCGGAATTCTAATTTGATGATATCTACTAGGCAAGTTTATCTTTGAGAAAACTCGAGCACCATCCGATTAGTCTAACAAATCATGAAAGGTTGGAATGGGAAATTAATACTTCACCATAATCTAGTTAATCTACCTACTATCCATACACATATGCTAACTCCCATCCTTCTTCGGCAACAATAAAGCTAGCACAACTATGGGCTCATTCTCTTAGGAATGAACTCATTCCGCAGTAATTCATAAACCTATCCTTGTAAGATCGCATGCTCGTGAGGGTTTATACGATAGTGAGGCAAGTTAGGTAAACTCACTTCTAGAACTAAGTCTATATGATGATGTATATAACATAACAGCAGCAGCCCATCTAGCATCTCTATTGGTCTAATATAAGCGAACTCAGATATTAATGGTTGCACTTTTTCAGCAAGAGTTTCACCTCGAATTCATTTTCTTTCTGTAGGTTTTTGCAACCATCACAATCTTCCTCTAAATGATCCTTCATAATAGTCTTTCTAAAGGGAATACCATTTAGCCTTAGAATTCTTCTTCTTGTTCGTTTAAGGCACATAATCCATTCCTCTGTGGAATGTATTAACATCAAACTGCCAAAGTCTACCCAATAACAGATGGCACACATCCATATTCACCATACGACACACCACATTGCTCTTATAAATTTTTCAAATAAAGAAAGGAACTCGACATACCTCTATTACTCGTGTTTTTGTCCTTTCCTCTATTACTCGTGTTTCTGTCCCTTACTTTATCCATCCTACCCTATAAGGTGCTGGATGTTTTTCTGCAGAAAGTCCCATCACGCCAACCAGTGCCTTCAAAACTATGTTTTATCTACTATTGTTATCAATTATCACATTGCACACCCTATTATTGATGGTGCAACGTGTTTTGAAAATCTTTTTGTGCGGATTATCCACTTCAATTTTTTAGCGCTAATAAGATTTTCTTCACAATGCAATTCAACATTTCTCCTTGATCTACCTTTAACTACAAAGCATCTTCATTATCTTTATCCTCAAAGTCATTTACCTTTATATCACCGACTTCAGCCTCAACCAAATTTTATTTTTTAGGTCGACAGTCACTCCAATGATGACCTGGTGTTGTAGGTTTTCTAATGCTATGGATGTCAATGTGCAAGTGTACATAACAAATAATATAATGATAAGTATTCTAGATCCTCTCCACAAGGATTATTGTTATGGTAATTGCTACATCAATTTTATCAATGTAATTTTTATTCTAAATTAGAATTAAAACAAATTATTAAACTAATGAACTATTTAAAATAAAAATGCAATAAAGTAAAATATCACGACAAATACAAAGGGAATGGAATAGTTGAGTGATTAAATTCACTTAATGGTTTTTGACTATTTTTCTAGTTTTTTGGATCGGTTGCTACAACATCTGCTATAATATTGGACAAAATCCTTATATATCCTCAGCTGTCGCATGTTGGGTGTCATATATTTAAATGCAAATTAACAGTGACCAATTGTTATGCTAACATCATATATAACTTATACGTTTTAGATTCTAATTACCCTACAAGGTGAATTCCTATATCTAGTTCATTACTAATTTTAGATTAAGTATGACCCTTTCCGAATCAAGTTAAACCCAACTCAGGAAATCCAATCTAAAACCAAGTATTGCTTTGACATGTTCCACTAAGACATGCATTTTTTAGGCTCTTTCTTAACTAGTATTACTAAAATGGTGGTCAGTCGAAATAGTAAATTGGAATAAGTATTATCAAAACAACGTGCTATAGCAAACATGCAGCAACATAGAATATTAGTCAATTAACCATCAAATTTGTTTATCACTCAACTATAAGTAAATTTAGTTCATAAATTTCAATAAAATAATAAGCAAGATAGTTTCAGCCATCAAACAATTCATCATAACGAGATAAAAACAAGAGAACAAGAAATAAGAGTGAGATCCGCTTGATATTCTTCTAGAATTCTTTGTTGAGGTTCTTAATTCTCTCTCTTGATCTTTGTTTTCTCTTGTTTTATTTCTCTATTCTTTTTCTCTCATATCGGCTTTCTCTTTCTTTACGTTTGTTCTCCTTTTATATCTTAGAATTAGGGCAGTCATAAATCTAGGATGTGCATCTTCCAGTTTAAGAAACTTCAAATCGCAATCTTCAAAGTATCTGAAGCGAAATCTTTTATGTCAATGCTCTAGGATTGCTACAGCAACAGTGCTACATGAACATTGCTATAGCCACAACTTCAACATTTGTATTGTTTCAGACTTTTTTTAATTCTTCTCTAACCAAGTTCTTTCCTTATCTTTATAAGCATATTGCAGCCGCATTCCTTCCTTAAAATTTGAGCTTTCGATCACCTACAATTATGCATATGATCTAAGCACACAATTTATTCTAAATTAAAAAAAACTTATTAAAAGTAAACTAAAATGGATGGTTATATAAAACATTACTAAAATGCAATAAAAACATGTCATTTACTCTCCAAGTAATCATGATTTAAGTCTAAAAGTGTCATGATAACTCTATGAGAGTTATGACTTGGCTCCTTATACTTCAGACACTTATTCAACATAGGCTTTGCATATGGATTATTTTATTGTTGCATAGGTGGCTACCGCTGCCTAAGTGGTTGTTGCCTTAATTGTTGATGTGGTAGTTATTGTGTCCGATTACTTTCAGCCCATGTTTTTCGCTTATTCTCAAGCCCAACACCACTTGGTCTATTCTGCAGTCTAGTGACTTGTCACTGCTACGTTTTAGAAATAGCTCACCACCTTAGTTCCTCCAACTTGCTAGCCCTAACGACCGCTAAACCTAAATCCCAAATCGTGTCCACCATCGCACCTCGTATCTCTTGTTTCAATCTTCTAATATATTTTATAACTGTCCGAAATTTTAGCACATCGATATTGTTTCTCATGTGAAGACAATAAAACTCTTTTGTGTGTCATCCACATTATAGTTTCCTCGTCTACAATTCTAATATTCGAAAAACTACCATTGCTAGTAATGTACTGGCAGGAAATACTCTTTCATCTTCTTCTGCATTCTAGGCCACAATTTGATAAATCGTATATCCAAAACTTTCGCTTGGTTCTGCATGTTTTGCCACCATGTAGAAGCTGCGTCTTTCAATTTAAATGCCACAAGTTTAATCTGCTTCTTTGAGGAAATCTCTATATACTTAAAGAAATTATCCATCATTGATATCCAATCTAAAAATTCATCGACATGCATCCCACTATAAAAATTAGAAAAATCAACATTTATCTTATAATATAAACTCTTTTCGTGCCTTTTGTCTCCTTTCATGTGCGTGCACTGGCAAATTCTAAGGTAGTATTTCATGATTGATGCCTTGAGGTTCTATTTCACGATTGATCCCCTAAGGTATCTCTATGTGGTTGAAATCTTCAAGTTGTTCATCATGATTGACACCGTGAAATTCTTCCTTGTGATTAACTTTTTCCTATTAACGTCTCTCTCTGTTTTCATCCATGGAAAGTCTAAGACTCTTGATTGCCTGCTCTATTGCAACCAATCTCAAGTTATAGACATTCTCCATTACCTGCAAGGCTGCTTTTACGGTCACATGTCTGATAGCACCTACAGTCTATGCTTGAATCCCTTGATCATCATCTTCAGAATGGTTGCTTCTTTGTTTGTGTGGTCATACTATGATAACAAGCGAACTTGCTATGATACCAACTGAAAAAACGGAAATGTTTAAGGTTCAAAAATAAAAAGTGAAAGTTTCATAATATTAAACAAGTCTGAATTAACTAAGCTAGGGTTTTGGACCCCATTATGTAATAACCCTACAAATCACAAATCTACCAAAATAGGAAAATCATTCTCCTAATCAAAATAAGAAATCCAAAACAAATAGAGTCCAAATCCGACTTCTAGGAAAAAAAAAGATAAAAATCTTTAAAAAAAAGAAAAATCAGAAAATATCTTAAAATTGAAGAATGACCAGGAAAGAAGCAAAATTTCTAGCTCAACACAGGGCAAAATGATGCAAGCCCTTTTTAGTTTAGTTCGCCTCATCGCAAACTTTGAAATGGCATATTATACGCTGAAAAGGGACATTTGTAGCCTAAGCTATGCCCTCCGGAAGGTACCCGACTCGTAATACACAACCATCCTACGACTTACACATGGGGTAAATATTTGTTTAGTCCCTAATTTTTCAATTAAGTGCCCATTTAGTCCTATATCTTAAAAAATAACCGAAGATATCCCCACTATTAACTATATACATATGACACTCCAAACTTTATTTCTTCTTAATTTTTATAATAATACACTTGTAATAATTTTGCTGACATAAATGAAAAAAAAAAGAAGAAGTTAATTTATTAAATTGTCACAAAGTAAAATAAAGATTAATGTAAATGTTTTTGTTATTATCTTAATTTTAAGGTTAATTTGTTATTGTTCCTTGATCTTCTTCCTTAGTTAAAGGCAATGTTTTTTTTTTAAACTAAAAAAATATTTTTTCTTATTATCCACCACTCATTGATGTGGTAGCTAATCTAATACACAAGTTTTACTTTTGAGGCCTCTCAAACTTGCTATGATGCCATGTAAATATTTAAATAATAACATATTGTACAACTTCAATTAATTAATAAGTTTAGGACTATGAAAAATCTATTAATTTAGTGAATATTGATATATTGATAAATTAATAAACTATTAATTCATTAAGATATTTCTTACTTTGAAATATATGATGACATTAATAGTATTGATTTTATCTTGATTTTGTGTTTATTATATTTTATTTGGATAGTAATTCGGACCAATTTGTTAATGTTGTGGCTTTTAAAATAATTGATGTTAGTTGTGCTGTAAAAACAATCAACTGTGGAGAGAATCAATTAAATGTTTGCTAAAAGTTATTTTTAAAAGTGTTGTAGGTTTTAAAAATAGTCATATGTATTTAGTAAATCATATTGTTAAATTGTTGTAAGAATGCAAATGATTGAAATAGATATAATATGAAAAAATTTATTTACACCTTTATAAAAATGTATATATAGTATAACCTCATTAAATTAATACTCAATAATTTGATAATATCAATTAAATAATAGTTTTTTGGGTCTCGACTTGAGGCTAAGGTG
This sequence comes from Citrus mangshanensis, assembly GCA_030449895.1. Classification (NCBI taxonomy): domain Eukaryota; kingdom Viridiplantae; phylum Streptophyta; class Magnoliopsida; order Sapindales; family Rutaceae; genus Citrus; species Citrus mangshanensis. Next base: position 208,877 of record JASUUJ010000211.1, read on the forward strand.
ATAAATTAATAATTCAATAAATTAATTAGATAATAGATTTTTTAAAATAAGATTCTTATTATGCTATAAGACCCAATTAATACATAAATTATTAATTAATTAATGTGAAACTTAGTACATATGATATGTGGTGTGTGCAATCTCTAATGTTATGGGTGTTAATGTGCAAATGTACACAACAAGTAATATATTGATGAGTATTCAGATCGTCTCTACAGGGATTGATGTTATCAGAATTGCTATAGCAATCTTGACAGTGCAATTTTGTCCAAATGAAATTAAGACAATTTTTGAAACTAAAAACTAATTAAAATAAAAATGCAATAAAGTAAATTCTCACGTCAAACACAAGAATGTAACCAATGGGAATGGAGTAGTTGAATGGATAAACTCACTTAATGGTATTGACTATTTTTCAATTATTGTACCATTGCTGCAACATCTACTATAGCACCGAGCAGAATCCCTCATGCATCCTCAGTTGTTGCATGTCGGATATCTTATATCTAATGCAACCTAACAATGAGTAATTGTTACGCCAACATTAAATATAGCATTAAACGATCTAGGGTCTATTTGCCGTACAAGGTGAATCCATATGTATAGTTCATCACTAATTTTAGATCAACCATGACCCTATTCAAATTGAGATTTACTCAATTTGGGAAACCCAATATAGAAGCAAGTATTGTCTTAATGAGATCCACTAAGTTAGATGTTTTTTAGGCTCTTTCTTAGCTAATATCCTTAAATGGGTGGTCAGCTGAAATAGAGGATAAAATAAATACAATTAAGACAAAATGTTATAGCAAACACAGAGCAACGTGCATATATTAGTTAAACATCCATTAAAATCGTCTATTACTCAACTACAATCAAATTCAGTTCATGATTTGCGAAAGAAAAATAAATAAAAAAGTTTTAACCATCAAATACATCCCCATAATGAAATAGAAAACAAGAAAATAAAAAGAAGAATTGATTTTTCTTTTATTTATGCAATTTCTCCTTTATCATCCTTCAATCTCTCTCTTGAATTCTGTTTTCTTATTGATTCTTTGCGGTTTTTCTCCTTGGTTGATGGTTCTCTCTTTTCCTTTGCGTGTGTGCCCTTTTTATAGCTTAGCATTAGGGCAACCGAAAGTCTAGATCGCGTATTTTTTAGATTTGGAAACTCCCAATCGTAATCTTCTAAGTATCTCGAGTGAAATCTTTTTTGTCAATACTCCAAGATTGCTACAGTAATGGTGCTACATCAATGGTGCTGCAACAACGGCACTATTCCAGACTTGTTTTAATTCTTTTATAACCAAGTTCTTTTCATATCTTTGTAAGCCTATTGCAGCAGCACTCCTTTGTTGAAATTTGAGCTTCCAATCACCTACAATTATGCACATGATCTAAGCAAATAAATTATTCTAAGTCAAACAAAATTTATTAAAACTCAACTAAAATGAATGTTAATGCAAATATAATTAAAATGCAATAAGAACATATCATTTACCCTCTAAGTATTGTTGATTCAAGTCTAAAAGTGTCATGATAACTCTCATTTCATAAAGTTATCAATATGTTCATGATTTTCTTTGTTGTTTTGGCATAATGTTTTATACATTTCAATTGTCATTATTGCTTTCTTTATACCTTTCAGATGAAGAGCCAATGTAGTATACTATGTGCTATGTTAAGTGAAATAAGAGAGAGATTGACTTAATATATTGCCTTCAAAAAGTCTTCTCTCATGTGTTAACATATAATCGTGATCTAGCTAAAGGATTTTCAAGTAATTGATTCACTCAATTAAGATTAAATCATAATTGTATTATACGACTTCATAGAATCACTACATTCATTGATTATACTTCCTCTATACTTCATAAAAATTACTATCATGAACATGATATTATTTGCATAAATTAATAATTTATTAATTTATGGATAAATTAATATATTTTTATTGTCCTAAAGCTATTAATTTATTGAGATTCTACTTTTTTTATTGTATGGATAATATTTGATAACTAAAACAAGTATTTTTAATTTTTATTTGAATATAATTGGTAATAAAATAATCTCTTTAATTTTAGTGATTTTTTTTCCTAATTGAAATAAGGATAATTCTCTATTTTTATTAAAAAAATGTGAGTATATACATAAAATTATATTAAGTATAAAAATGATTCTTAAACAGTGGGGCTATTTGAATTCACCAAAGTACTCACTAAACTCATATACTCAACAAACATATTCTTAAAATTTAAAATAAAAAAAAAAATTTACTACATAAACCCATTTTAATACCTAAAATTGCCTTGCTAAGCTAAATTATAATTACTTCTTTTATCCTTTGTTTTCATGGCTTTTTCATTATTTACTCCTATTATTCCTTTCTTCTTTATTTATATACTATTATTCATCATAGTTTCATGCCCGAATCCTTCAATCACAATTTCATGCGCAAATCCTTCAATTTTATGGTTTATTTTCAGTTGTTTTTTCACCCTTAATCTTCATTCATTTGGAACAGTACCTTTAAAATTTAAAGAAGCAACTGATAATATATTACATTTACATTTATACTTAATTAAAAAATTAGGAAATTAACAGTTCTTGCCTGCACTTATATTTTCGTATATACACTGCAGCAAATTACGGAGAGAATTCGTTGTCCAATTCAAAGTTGGAAAGAAAGAAACTATTGGTGGACGTCAAGAAGAATTTTACCAACTATAAACTGTTAGCCAAAAATTTAATAAATTTGGTGAGTCTTCGTTCCTTTAACAAAGTCATAGATGAGGAAAAATAAATTCAACAAAAAAAATTGTCATTGAATAATGAAGATGAGAGTAAATATGTAAATTTTTTTCTTTGATTACATAATGCTGTCTATAATGGTAATTTTTAATATGGGTATTTTATTGATAAAGTTTTTTATTAAAAATTAGATTTCGTGACCGCTATTCTTAAAATCAGATTTAAATAGCCAAAATTTTAATAAATTTGGTGAGTCTTCGTTCCTTTAACAAAATCGTAGATGAGGAAAAATAAATTCAATAAAAAAATGTCATTGAACAATGAAGATAAGAGTAAATAAGTAAATTTTTTTCTTTGATTACATAATGGTGTCTATAATGGTAATTTTTAATATGGGTATTTTATTAATAAAATTTTTTATTAAGATTGGGTTTAGTGAATATTTTAGTGGGTTTAAATAGCCCATCATTCTTAAAATCATATTTAAATGGCCAAAATTTTAATAAATTTGGTGAGTCTTCGTTCCTTTAACAAAATCGTAGATGAGGAAAAATATATTCAATAAAAAAGAATGTCATTGAATAATGAAGATGAGAGTAAATAAGTAAAAAAAAATTCTTTGATTACATAATGCTGTCCATAATGGTAATTTTTTAATATGGGTATTTTATTAACAAAAATTTTTATTAAAAATTGGGTTTAGTGATTATTTTAGTTGGTTTAAATAGCCCCACCATTCTTAAAATCAGATTTGAAAAGTTATTGTTTTCTTACTTTTCAAAATCTGCTCTACGATAGATTGATTTTACCAAAATTGGTTTCTCAAAAATTTTACCAAATAACCAAATTAGTTTTTAACTTTTCAAAATTACTTGTTGGTCTCTAAAAAATAATTTCAAATGGGCCTTTAATCATTTTATAATCATAGTAATAAGATTATTATGGAGTTTTTATTTTTTTTTTCTTGTTAAAGATGATAGTTTACTATAGAATCTCATTTAATACCTATATTTTAAAAAGTACTTCAAAACACCCTTATAATTAAAGAAGCTACCTTCTTACCCTTTTTTTTAAAATAATATTCTTATAACAATATCCTTGACATTGAATAAATTATCTTTAAAAAGGTTAATTTTAACAAATTAATCAATAATTATTTATTACCAAATTAACTAATAAATAGCAGCATGAAAAAACTAGTATTTCTTGTACCTATGCAACAATATTGCTAATAATTATCTACAACAAAAAAGATACCTACACCCATAAGTTTGGAGAAATGATCATACAGACTTTCATATTTTTAGAAAAGAACACCAAGACCTCCTTTTGAATAAAATACCCTCCAAAATTTGGCTTCAATATTTTATAATAAATAGAAGTATAATATTAAAATAAATGTGACAATCTATACATTTTAAAATAATTTCAATATTTAAAAAATATTTAATACTTTATAATCTTGTATTATATTAAACTAAATTTTATAATATATAGAAACATAATATTAAAATAAATACATAAAATTTAAATTATTATCAATATTATATAAAATAATTTTAATATTACTAATACATGAGATATATTTTGTTAATCAAAATATCTATTTAACCCAAAGATTTATTTAAATTTTTTTTATAATTAATACAAATATATTATTAATATAAATATTATAATTTAAATTTTAAAAATTATTTTATATATTAAAAAATTCTAATATTACTACTCTACTAGAAAAATAACTATTTAAATTATACTTATATTTATTAAAAAAATGTTAAAGTCATTTTTTTTAGTTACTATCTACTAAGAGTATTATATTCAAAAGGAGGTCTTGGTATCCTTGTTAAAAACTTGAAGTTTTACAGGACCATTTTTCTAAACTTTGGTGATGTAGGTGACCTTTTTCCTATTTATAAATAAATTAGTGTCAACCAATTTAAAGCAATGTAATATCCTTGCAACAATCTTACTAATGATTATTTAATAAAAAAACTAATTTATCAAATTAATCCTAAAAGTAAAATAGTAATATAAAAATTTGGGTAAATTTTGATGTTACTTGTAAGGGTAGTTTGATAAATGATCATTTTTTTTTCACTAACATTGCCAAAATTATTTTTGCAAGGATATTATTTTGAAAGAAAAGAAAGTAAGGCTATGAGTCTAATATATGTAATAGCAGCGATGTCTTGAGGTATTTTTTTAAAATATAATAGCTAAATGGACCTTAAGTAAAAACATAGCAATTAAACAAGCATTTATCCTATTTTCACATTACAAGAAGTTAGAGATGAGATTTAAGTCAAAATCAATTTCAATAAGAAACAAGTAACAATGAGAATATATTTTACAAAAGTTATATTAGACATCTTATATGGATTCAGTCTCAAATTAGATAATTATTGATTAATGTAGTACATGGGTCCTATAGAAATATATAAATTTGTAAAATAAAAAAATATTATTTTATAAATTGATCGAATTATTAATTTACTGCATTGGTCTTAAGTAATGACTGATAAAAACTATTATTTAGTTAAGGTTATTAATTTATCGAAATTTCGTTGTAAACAAGATAAACTTCACTTTTATTATTCAAGAGCACAAAGGCTTAATATATACAAAGATTAAAAATATGAAAAAAGAAATGTTACAATTGTGATAATTTGAAATTTGAATGATTAAATCAGTCCATCTTAATGTTGATTGACATTTAATCATTGAATTCAATGTGAAAGATTGAGCCACTTACTCTAAATGTCAAAGAAGATTGGTCAAAAGTTAAGAAATTTGATTGAGTGGGCGACTGCACACGGGGGGAGTTTTCATTAGGGAGCTGTGGTATGGGGTCGACAATTAAACTAATGAAAGCTCACTATGTATAAAGCCGCCCAATAGATCGGGCTCCGCAAGTTAAATTGATGTTTATACATACGATGAAAGTGATGCTATTAAAAATTCAACTAACGACGCCTCAATAGTAGGAAGAAAGTTGTGGCATAGTAAATTTAAATTCCGAATACAATGCTAGACAAAATTGGAGAGTCCTGGCATTGAATAATGCTCCATGACCTAGCTAGGCAAATGAAAATTTCTCTTGGTTATGAGACAAGACACGCTATATCGCAAAAAGATGAACGTGTAATAAAGAATTAAAATGTAGATGAGTTAAGTTTACCGATAAAGACAAATTTGAAAGTAAATTGATGATAAAGTTAAAGCTTTGTTAAAGCAAGCAACTTGCAAAACCATTCACGTACATGAAATTAATGTATAATAAAATTATATAATAAAAATTTCTTCGATGTATACTATGACACTTTTTGATTTATAAAACACCGAATCATCCTTCGCTGTAGCGAGGCGGAACGGCGGAATTCAAATAGAAATATAAAAGAATACATTACGGTGATGATAAATGTTCAAATAACAATATTCTATAATGAGATAATACAATGTTTTTCAGTGAGATTTGTTAACACTCTAATCCAAACAATTCTACAACAAAGATTTAGATAAATAATTCTAAAAAAATTATAAAAGATGGATTTTTTATTATTAATCAAAGTTTTAAGAAAATTTTATTATACAAATTACATGATCACTGTAATTATAACAGAAAAAAATCCACTAGCCTAATGAAATTAAAATACGGAATAGAATTTATTAGGAAATATTTTTCCTTTTTTAATGAGGATTTGTAAATCATAAACTAGGATATTTCATAGGCTTTTTTTTTCTTATTTAGTAGTTATTTTATTCAAGAGGATTCCTATTTAAGGAATAAATAATTTTCCCATTGAGACTTAACTTATTCCAGAAGGAATATAATTTATATAAAAAAATGAACACTTCTCCTATAAAAAACAATCCCTATATATAGGAAGATTGGGTTCACTTGTCTGTATTTTCTAATGTGAGAGAAACAATAGGTTTATTTAGAGATGATGTGTCATGGACGAGGGTAAGGAAAAGACTCAAGTGATTGTAATAATTTTTCATATAGTAGATTTTTCTCTTGTCGTCCTTGCCAGCCGTGATTTTTCTCCTATATATAAGCTTTTCCATGAAATCTCTTGTGTTATACGATTGGTTTTATTCTTCATCTTTTTCTATCTATTGTTCTTTTGGTATTTTTTCTTGCAAGATCTTATATGAGATTAAAATTTCCTAACAAGTGGTATCAAAGTTAAGGCTGCAACATAGAGAAAATATATTAGAATGAGATATTCAAAACATGTGAAGATAGAAATAAGAAGTTTTAAGGGAACAATCAATTTGGCTTAAAGCAAATCAAAGTCAAAGGATATTTGTCCAATCTGGTTACACAAAAAAGTAAGGGCGATGTGAACTTTGTTCCCATTAGCAAAAATTCCCTGGAGGTGTGTAGACAATCAAGGCATCTTAAAGAAGATTGTCGGAATAAAGAAAGTTTGGCAAATAGCTCTAAATCAGTAGATAGAGATACTGATAATATCAACTAGTGGTGTGTCATTTTTCTGCATGAGAGACTGATTTATCTTTTTTGGTGTGCCATGGAAGATGATTTTTTTACTGTTAACGAGTCCACAAGATTTTCACACAAGGTACAATTTGGCATTTATGCTAGATGTGTGGTGGAATTTTTATGTTAATGGCTGAGGAATCTTTAGGAGGCCAAACATGAGAGTGGGTATTTTCAGCAAGGTGATAAAAAATGTGCCAAACATATGTACTCTAGATAAGATAGAGTATGATAATTCTTGGTATAGAGAACTATGGCTACTAGATAGAGGACAAGATTTTACTGATGGTGGAGTGATTCTCATTAAGTCCCTATGTGAGTGTAGTTTTGGTGGAATAAAGAAGGTGGAGACGACATGGTTGTATGGATGCATGGTGAATCATATTTTGTCGCTTAATTGAAAACTCATCAAGGTGGAGATTGTTGGAAAATATGTCTATATTTTCAATGAGGATTTGTAATTCTAAATATTTTTTAGGCTTTTTTTATGTAGTAGTTTCCTTATTCAAGAGGATTCCTATTTAAGGATAAGTAATTTTTCCTTTAGTACTTAACTTATTCTAGGAGGAATACTTCTCCTATAAGAAATAATTATTATATATAGGGATGTTGGTTTTACTTATTAACATAATACAACAATTAGTTTTTTTGTAAGTAGATAGTTTCTAATGTGAGAAAAACACTAGGTTTATTGAAAGATTGTGTGTTATTAGAGTTTTGAGTGTAAGGAAAATACTAGAGTGATTGTAATAATTTTTTACATATTGAATTTTTCTCTTGTCGTATTTGGCAGTTGTGGTTTTTCTCTAGGCATAAGAGCTTTTCACATAAACTCTTATATTGTGTGATTAATTTTATTCTTCGTCTATTTTATGTTTATTATTCGTTTGATATTTTCACTTGCAAGATCTTTTGTAAGATTAAAATTTCCTCACAAAATCCTACCTAGATAATAATGGAAAGACTTCAATAACATACTAAAATATAACTCTAATAAAATCTAATTAATGAAAATTAAAATAATTGCTGAAATTAGTAAACTTAAAATAATTGTCCTAACAAAAAAATTGTTGAAATATCTGGCATTGTAAAAGGTTTTTGAATCTATATTCTAAAAAGGTGTAAATATCCACACCTGATGACAATTAAAAGTACCTAAAATATGAAAATTGATCAAAGAAATTGAAGTATATCTAGCAAGTTCTGTTGAGATTATAAGAGTGAATTCTCTTTAGTCTGTAAGGTTGGGCCAATTGCCTATCTTTTTATTTTTAAAAAATTACTTAAAATATCTCTATGAAAATATTTTTGAAGAGAAAAATATTTTATTTAATATAGCTGATTATTCAAATAAATTTGATATCCAACAAGTGAGAAGTAAATATAATTAAATAGATTTTGTTGAAAACAGAGACAGATTTGACTTGGTAATTGACTTACACTCTATGAAAGCATTTATGTAACCGATTATAATCGTTCCGTACAATTCCATTAAAGAGAACGTCTACATGTTAATAGGACAAAGATTATTAAGTATATATTCTTTTCTTTAACGTTTATGCGAACACAAAGATGAACAGCAAGTGTTGGGTCGTGTAATCTTGCGTTTGAAAAGTTAGACTGGCGGCTGAAAGATGACATGTGGCGCTTTATATATGTACACGCTAAAGAGCCTTTTTCGGCTGTGACCTACTCGGTTTCTATTTTCATACTTTATGGCTAAAGATATTAAAAAAAAAAACTGAATAGAAACCATTATCGGGTTAAAAATGTGAAGGAATGCCATTACACATATATAGAACTAGCTAGCACTAAGTTAATTTCATCACCAAATTTAAGTTTATCCTTTCAGAGAAGTTGCATCTCCATTTGACCCTCCTTCAATTCTTTATTATCAATTACGCTCTATATAAATCCAACAACCCCATCACAGAAATTCTACACTTACATACAAGTTTTGAGACTTCAAGTAATCAGTCCATATTAAAATGGGTAGCTTGAGGTTTTTGCTATGCTTCCCTCTTGTTTTGCTTTGTTTTTCGAGTTGCGAAACTCGTGTTCTCGATCCATCATTTTCAGATAGCAAAAGCCATAGTGATAGAGCATTTACTACGAGTAGTAGTCTGACAGAAGTGTCGAAAATAAGTAAGAAGAAACAGGAGATAATTGAGAAACATTTTGAGTCGAAGAAGTTTCCGAATGATGAGAATGGTGCATTGACGGAGAGCGCAAAAGAAATGTTCAAGCAAAGTGTAAAAAGACAGGAGATTATTGGCAAGTTTTTTGAGTCCAAGCGAGTCAGCCCTGGAGGTCCTGATCCTCATCATCATTAATAACTTATTGAATAACTTGAAGTCAAAACTTATTGTATAACTTTCATTATTTTGACTTTTGAGTTTCTGAATGCATGTATGCTTAATTTAGATCATGTGGTTAATTTACAATTGAGATGTAACTTTCGAATGGTAGCAGGTAATGCATGTTTTTATATGTTACTTTTCTTCACAATGATGATGAGAGGACTTGTTTCTTGAATTCAATATCTTTACGAACTTTATCCCATTATTATTTGTAAAGCAGATTAATTATAATGTATATCCAAAGAAACATCCCATTATATGAGTGGTGCTCCATTGAGACAATTATGGATCCCCAAGATAGAGTGTGCGCTATTGTGTTTTTCCCTTACATCGCATTATATATAGAGATATGGTGGAGCTTTCTCGTTCCCATTAGAGTGCCATCTTGAATCATCAAAAGAGAGATAGTAGCTCATCACAAAGCTTCCAATCGCTTTTGATACTTGCATCCTTCCAATTTTGTTAACGAATGTAATGTATGATATTACAAGTTCCATTTAGTTTCAATCTGAAACTCGAAAACTTGAGGAACTTTCTTAACCGTGGTAGTCCCATGCATTTTTCTTAAATTAAAAATTAAAAGAAAAAAAGATGGATGAATAAGTACTACCGGATTAAGTAATCAATGTCAATTCTATTCGAGCTTGATTAGTTATAATTTAATGATTACTTATTTTCCTTCCACTCATTTGAGTGAGGTCTAAATGCCAGAGCTCTTATTTTCATTTAAGAGATTTGACTAATTGAATTAGTTAGCATTCACAAAATAAAGTCAAGTCATTGAAACATGAAGTACTTAAATTCAACCACTACTAACCCTTTTAATTCCATAATATATAAAACCCTAAAATATATGTATATATTGCTGGAATCATATTGGTTCCAAAGTAATATTAAAATTAATCAAACCTGGAATGTAATTGAAGTTCTCAAATCGGTCTTTTTCATTACGAAAAGATGGAGCCATATAAAGAATTGATGAAATTTACTCTTTGAAGTTCTCTCAATTGATTTTTTTTTTTTTTATAACTACCAAGAAGGTGAGGTTTAGGCTGGACTTCTGCTTAAAATATAAATTAAATAATGAGAAAAATATAAAGAGGGACACATAAACCAAAACTTCCCAACAAAAGCTAAAATTATTCCGTCAATTGAACTTATATAATTCATTTTAGAATATGAAAGTGGCATTCGTTTATATTACTGTCCTATTTTGCTTTTAAAAGAAGACCTTACGTGGATCCAACTTCAAAGTTTAGAGTCCAGCAAATTAAAAGCAATTAGTCAACCGACCGAAACAAACATGCCTATGCACTTTTTCTTTTAATTTAATATTTTGATCGTTGATACTGGATTATGAAAATTAAGGGATATAAATCGTTGAGTAGTTGGTTCATTTAATTATAATTTTTTTAAAATTAATATATGTTAATTTGATGTAGGGCTGTTCTATAGTACTAGTAAAAAAATATGGTATCAATAGTGGAAAAAAGTGAATTAATCAAGATTAAATTAAATTTTAAATTTGACTACCTTTTTACATGTTAAGAATTAAGATAAAGAGCCAAAAGTAATATTAATTTTTTTTTCACATGGTAGTAATCTACCAAAACACTACTCTTTTAATTGAGATTGAAAAAGCAGTACAAATATGATGTTAATTTATAAGAATAAATCTAATTAGTTATACTTTGTATTGCAAAATTATATGCCAAGGAGACATATATTCATTCTTATATATCATTGCATTAAGGGTAAATGTTAGATTATCCTCTTATAAATTGACTATCTTCAAAATGTTTTACTTTTGAAAAGGAAGATTGTCAATTTCCCCCCACTGTAATCAATATATATCATTTGCCTCTTACTATTTTTATAATAGTCAATAATCATCTTAGTAGCATAAGTTTACAATATTACCCTTATTTTCAAATACACTCTTATTTATATTTATTATAGATTAAATAAATCACATGAATGAAAATTAAAATAAAATAATTAAATATTAAAAATAAGAAATATATGTTTTGATGTAAAAAAATTAATAATAAAATATTTTTCTTTTTCTTTTATTTTATAAACATTTTCTTACAATAAATATATAAGAATTTATTATAAAATGATAAAAGAAATTATTATAAGAAAACTTGAATGATAAATAATAAATTATCATAAAATAAATAATAAATATTTTTCTTGTGCTTTTTACATTTAATTTTCAAATATTATAAATATTTATTAGAAGAAAATGTTTACAAAAAAAAAGTGCCAGAAAACATTTTATTATTAGTTTTTTTGTTCACATCAAAATATATAAATTTCTTGTTTTTAATATTTTTTTTATTCAATTTTATTCATATGATTTATTTAATTTATAATAAATATAAATAAAAGTATATGTGAAAATAGGGGTTATATTACAAACTAATGCTGTGAGGGGGGTTATAAGCTATTATAAAAATAATAAGAGGATAAATTATATATATTAATTATAGTTGGGGGAAAATTGGTAATCTTTCCTTTTAAAAACCTCAAATTATCCCTTTTTTGTTCAAGAGATGGGTTGATCATTTTTCTTTTAATCTTCTTAACAAAAATGGAGACAAATTAAAGATTTCAAAAGTAAAAGGGGTGATTTGAGCTATATAAACTTGAGGTTTTAGATAAAAAAAAAAAAAATTTTGTCGCCAAGAGATATTTCAGAAGCCACTCATATTAATTTTTTTTTTTTTGTTTTATGTTCTTAAAAGATAGGGATGACCAAATTAATTTTTAGCTACCTTCCTTCTTTACCAATCAAATTCGTACCAACCAAATGATGCTAATTGAAATCCACTCGATCAAATCTTGAGGCACTCGTATTCATTACTTGCAATTAAACTTACATTTATTTCTTGACCAGATCTTACCTACCAAACCTTCATAATTCTTCGGGATTCCAGTTAATAGATTTTCTTTAATCATCGTTAGCTAAAAAGCTTCTTTTTTTTTTTTGGCTTGAAGGTAGTGTATCAAGCTTTCCGCCTTATTAGAATTAGTAATGCACCACACGTAAACTAAACTTGATGATTTTTCTTTTTGTTGGAGAATTCTTAAAATAACCTCTCTTTATCGTTGCAAAGATACGAAAATCGAAGGTGCTTGTAATAACATCATTGCTGAATCTTGATACTCTGTATAAGATCCACATTGTTGGCGCTTTCGTCCTCTCGATGCCACAACCAAAATTTTCATCATCTACGTACTTTTACACTTTATACAATGTGAAATGCCGCCCTCGTTTACAATTATCCAAATTCAAAAAGGTGAGACAAGGTAAAGGTTTCAGGAGATTTTATGGACCCACTTAAGCATGTGCAGACAATAACTTGTACATGTAGTTAAAAAGAAAAAAAAGAGTTTTGGGTTTCACACCTGTTGGATCCTGAGGAAGGGAGACTCTACCATTCGGTGAATTTGGCGGTCGTCTTGGGTTTTATATTTTAAGAAGTCTATTTATTAATATAATAATAATTATTATTTTAAGATTTTAATTTTTTAATTATGTATATATTGTAGGAAAACTTAATTTTTAAGTATCTCCCTATTATTATTCTCACTCATAATTATCACTATATTTAATAATTTTCACCTTAAAAGTAATATTTGTTTATAAAATATGAGTTTTTACTATAAACTAATGATTTTAACCCTTTAAATTTTTATTTTTTTAACAATTACAAGTAAAAAAATTCAGTACTTTCTCTTTCCAAAAAATAATTACTCTATTAATGCTGCATTTACTTGTCAGTAATCAATAGACTAGACTGTGAATGAAATAGAATGAGAATGAGGAATGAAAATCAAAATAAGTTGTTTACTTGAATTACAAGAATCGTAATCGGAACGGGTTGAAATCTCATTGATGATGTTTACTTTATCTTGGAATTAGAATCAGAATAAGTTGAGTTGTTTCAAGTTACTAAAATGCCCTTAATTAATTATAATAAAAACCATTATTATTAAAATTAAAATAATAATAATAATATTATTATTAAATTAAAGGATAAAATTAGAATTATCAAAGTTCATTGGGGGCAATTTTGTCTCTTCAGTATACGAGGTTCTGATTCATGTGGGGGGTTCTGATTCCCAACCCCCCACAGGAATCATAATCCCATTTTTTTATTCCCAATTATCCGTGGACCTATTATTCTCATTCCGATTTGTGATCTTATTTTAAAAAGTAAACATGGTAATGAAACGCATTCCGATTCATTGATTTGCATTCATGGGAAGTAAGCACATACACAAACTGCTTAATTTAGATTTTAAAACTTTTAGTATTCTGTTAATTCTATTTTAAATTCCAAAACTAATAGTTATTGAATCAAGATACTCAGCTAAAAGAATTTTTCCTCTTGTATCTACAAAGAAAATTCTTCTGATCATCTCGATAAAGTTCATTACCATCATATGATATTTGACCATCATATGATATTTAAACAAGCAACTTTTTATGTGCTATCCTTCTAATTATTCGATTTTAAAATATAATTAATCTTCTTTCTTAATTTTCTTGCATTTTTTTTTATTTTTTGTATTGATATATGGCTTGAATTAGCTATGAAGTTTGTGAGTTAAGTAGCCTAGGTGTTGATAATTGAATCAAATTTAATAAACATGATGAACTTAGTTAGTGTTTATTTAAAAATAAATAGATATCTTTTTATTATTCTTTATTTTTTGGGATCTTCTCGATAATTGTTGAAATTCAAGATATTATTAAAGATAATTAAATTTTGAGCTATTTAATATTTCTTTGAGATTTATGTTGTTTAATGTAGAAAAGCCTCCAAGAAAAGTTCACCTAAGACTTCCAAACTGTTAGGCCATGTTCGGTTGCTCGAAAATAAAAGCACTTGAAATTTGACTAAGTATTTTTTGTTATATTTTTATTTTTTTATATTGTAGAATGCCTTTGAAATTTGAAGATTTTATAGTTATATTTTTAAATTTAGCTACGTATTTTTTATTATTTCATTTGAGCATTTGAAATTTAATATTTTTGTAGTAATATTATGGGCTATTTTTGAAATTGATAAAAGCACTTGGATAATAATTGGTAAAAGCATTTTTAATAAAAGCACTATAAATGTAGTTAGGACATTGAGAATGAAACATTAACCTTGAGACTACTTTTAAAGTAATTAAAAATATTTATAGTTTTTAAATTAATTTTGATAATAAATATTAAAAATATAATACAAGGGTAAATTTGTTCAAATAAAAAATTATAAAATTTCTTTCCTTTGCTCTCCTTTCCTTTCTCCTCCTCTCTTTTCCTCTCCTCTCCTCTCTCCTCTTTTCTGACAACTAAAAATGGCCTTAGAGTCAACCTTGGTTGAATCTATAACACCACCATAGTTAACGTCAAATTAATGGGTACAATGTTCAAAATGATTCTTATATTCTGAGTTAAATGTATATTTGATTTTCTTATTTTAGAAAATGCCCCCATTATTACTTATGTTATTGCTAAATTTTTTTTCTCTATTTTTACAACAATGCTCTTAGAATATTTACTGACATAGGATATGGGTCCAAACAACAGTCTTGCAAACAATCTCATCTCATCAAATCTCGTCTTCACATCACCAAACACCTTCCAATCTTCAGCCATTGCCAGAGATTTTGACCACTTTCGTCTTGATTTTAGCAACATCAAGTGAAAGTTTATTCAGTTTATAGACAATGTAATCATACCATTCTTCGACCTCAACTATAAACCAAAAAAAAAAAAAACTCTAGTGGCAAATTCCCTCAATTATTTTATACTATAGATCGAATGTAAAGTGCCAAATAAATCTAACCTCGATCATATCAAGGCCCTTTGTTTTGTACAAATTGTGGGGTGGGTCTTGTGGCCTAAAGTTTTTTATAGGTGATCAATGGTGGTCGTCCGATAGTAATATAGTCTCATTATGTTTTTGCTTTTCCAAAAGTTGCTTAAAATGCACTAGCAAATTCAAATTTTCATTTCAGCAAATGCATTGTGAGTAATCAATTTGTATTGTAAAATCTTCCCACCTCATCAACCCAAGTCCAAATCATAGTGTAGTATCTCCTCATAGATTGATAATATGGTTCTTTACCCTCTTTACCAATTTTTTTTTCAAAATTTGCTTTGACTCGACTTTGTGTGAGCAACTAAAAAAATTAAGTTTGCATAATTATAGACAAATGTATACACCAAGTTACATACTTTGGTTACACTTACAGTAGGTGTACATTTTTCTAGTAGCTTTGAATATTGTATAGTCTTAGAGACAATTCATTTTTGTTAGGGTGGCATACTTTAATGTAATTCCTCCAATTGCTTAAAAAATATAGGCTTGCATAGGGAAGAAAAACTAATACATTATATTATATTTACATATAGTTACTTTATATTTATATTTTATGTGCTTACACACCGTAACAAAAACTAGAGAAATTGTAAGCCTCATGTTTGTATAGTTCGCTCCATTTTATTAAAATTTTCAACTTTTCTATTTAATGCTCTGTTCACTTGATCCTAAACAATATTCCACAAATATAATCCCCAAGAAAAATTACTAAAACATTCCCAAATTCATGTTGACATAAAATATAAAATTATTGATTGATTTCGTAAAGAATAACAAGGCAATTCTAAATAAATCATTGTCATTGATTTTAGTAAAATTGAGAAGCTTCAAACCTTTTGTCTAATTCTTGAAGGAGAAAGTCATCATTTCCACCAAAAATTGCCTATTTTTCTTCCATCTTCTAATTCAACACACTTAAGTCTTGTAGCAAGACACCATTCCCGAATCGAGAAATGTACCAACTTGTTGCCAAGATGAAACTTCATTTGGTATTCATCAACTTCTTGCATGACTTGTCTAAGCGATAAGTTGTGCAGGAGGATCCCACTAAATCTGATATTCTCAATAGTTAAAAGAAAGGCCCAAATATTTACTTCTTGAACAACTTTCATTACTTATCAGTCAACTTTCCCCATATAATGCTAATCATTTTCTTCATTTTGGTCAAATTTGTAAAGACACCTGGGAAGTAATCCACAATAGCTAGATTTACTGTCCAAGGGCACATTTCATTATAGGACATATTTGAAACATAAATATGATAGATATTAGAATAATATTTAAAAATAAGAAAAAAACACATTTGGAATAGTTCCTTCGCCTCCTGAGCATGTTAATTATATCTTTTTTCTCGTAGTGTTAGTAGGTGTTATTGGTACTAAGAAATATATAATTATAGGCATGCTCGACAAACTTAATAACATAATAGAAAAAATCTTCTTAGAGCATTTTAACAAGCACCTAATTGCCATATTTTACAAAATGTTATTTTTAAAAAAAAATCAAATTTTCATGCCCAACACATATTCTAATTCCTTGTATGTCATATTAATCGATCGAACAAATAATTTAAAGAGCAATTAAATAATAAATCGGATCAAAATCATGAAGTAAATTGTGCATGAGCAAAACAATACCTTGAAGTGATGCTAAGCAAAATTGGTTCTTCAAATTCGATCAAAACCGTGATGGAAGCCACCTGTCACGGGGTGATAGTTTTGCGCAGCAAGATCCCGTGCGGCACTTAAGCGACCTTAGCGTGTAAGTCGCCAAGTAAGCCTTGATTATTCCCTAAACAAGCCAAGCACACACACTTGGAAAAAATGTTAAGGGAAGCAAGAGTGGGATGGCCAAAGATGATTGTATTACACACTTTGAATAATTATAAGAGTGTTTGTACAAGAGAGCTTGAGAGCTAGTGTGCTAGGTGTGTTGTGTTGATGTGTTGGTGGTGGTGAGAATGATGGGTGCTCACCCCTATTTATAGGGGGTGGAATGCCTAATTCTAGAGAATTTTATTACAAGTGGCAAAATGGTTGGGGACCCAAGTGGTGAGTCCTAGAAAGTTCTAGTGATTGTGCAATATGTGGAGAGTTCTAGACCTTGGGCCTTGGTGAGTGATTTACTAAGTGCACCCCGGCTAGTGTAGTTGTTTTGGTGGCCAATTTCTAAGCGCACCCCCACTTCTAAGTGTACCCGCCTTGAGTGCTTAGCAGGCCCGCGTGCGCGGAATTACCCTCCGATTGCGGGAGACTTGAACAGCCCGTGACACACCGCTGTGGAAGGAAGTCTATCCGTCAAAGAATGTTACTGGCAATGTGGGCGCTGCCAAATAGATGCGGGCAATGTGGACGATGTTTTTTTTTTTTTTTTTTCTCGTAGATTTGATTTTGGTTGGTTTGTTTTAAACATGATTTGGTCTAAATTGGGCTTATATAGTTATTATAATAACAGTTTGTTATATATTTAATGTTGATAATGAATTTATGAAAGTGGCCAGATAAGTAAATAAAAAAAAAATTATAAATATGATACTTCATATGTGCAGATATCCATCGCACCAATGAAACGACATGCATGTAACCATATACCAGCATGCAACCCTAGAATTTTTATCCTCCTACCAACTTATCATTTCCCCACTATCGACCTTTTAAATCTCTTTTTATGTGTTGTGATTATGTGATGGGTATTTCAAGACACCAAATCCTACGTTGGAAATATATAAACTTCTGGGGTGGTTTATAATGAGAAATTCATTTATTGTAACAAGTCAAGCATGTGGACTTTTGCGCACACAAATTGAACAAGCCAATTTTTGGGCTTAGTGGTAGTAAACAACGATTTAAGTTCGAATTAACTCGAATACTTGGAATTTTAAATTATGAATTAATATTAACATTGAAGAAGTAGTTAAAGTTAGTTAACTACAAACTTTAAAATTAATTAGTTGATATTTCACGTTGGAAAGAGTTGGAATTGGTTAAAGGAAGTTAAGGTGATTAAGAAATTTAACGCAAGTGACTATTTGAAAGTGTTTGAAATAGCCACCATTCGTTTATAAATAGGGGGAATTAGAATTTTGTCATTTTGTTCAGTTCGGTCTCTACTTCTTGTTCAACTATACTTCTTCCATGTATTAATTACTACTACAATAAACACCGTTATTTTGGCTCCGTTTGAGATTGAGGTTAAATTTCAATAAATTACCTATTTCATAATTTTTGATAAAAATAGTGTTTGGTAAACTTTGTAAAATCTACTTATTTTATTTTTTTTTCCATTTTGACAACAACTTTTAAAAGTAGGTAGATAATTTTTTTTCATCAGCAGCTTATTTAATAAGTCACCACTACTTTTTAAAATTTCTATTATAGCCTTAATAGTTTAACAAAAAGATAATTATATCCTATTTTTCCATACACCTAATATATAAGGCATTAGACATCATATTACCAAAATAATCAAATTACCCTTACAATTATAAAATTTTGACTAGTAAATTTATATTTTTCATATTTTACTTTTATGTTCTATTATAAGATTTAATAAGACTTACATATGATTACATAAATTTTCTTTGAACTATGAACAATTTCACATGAAATTTAACCATGACTTTTAAATCAATTTCATAACTATTGCTTTTTAACATTTAATCATATATATTTTTTCCATATACAAGGTGTTTATTGCAACAAGTTTAATATGAATATAATGCTTATTACTTTTTTATTTCTATTTGGATTATGTATTGATATGAATTTTATCATATTTTATGTATCAGATTATGAAGTTTATTAGATTTTATATAATTAAGTTTTTTCCCTTTATGTAATTTTATGTATTTTAGAAAGAAAAAGGCATCTCTAAACATTATTAAACATACTCTAAAAAATAAAAGGTAATTTAAAATTATGTCTATTTTAGTCATTACATAATAAAACAATACTTTTGTAATAAAATTTGTCAAACTACATGCACTACTTTTTAAACTCACACAACAATCATAACAACACAATTTACCAAACACCAATTTTTTTTTAATTAGTAGCTTATTTCATCTGCACAATAGAAGTATCTTATTTAATCAGCCACCGCAATTCCAAACTGTCCCTTTATTCCCTATTATTCTAAATTGTTGTATTGAGTATGCATTCTTAGAAGTTAAGTCATTGTATCTTGGAGATTATTTATCAACAACCTATTCACACCTATATATGTTTAAGTAGGATCAGCCCCATAGTGGAGCACTGATGATGACTGCACGGTCATAGAGGTAAATATTAAATATATACTTATTGTTATGGTCTGACGGTTATTATCAGTGCTCCACCATAGAGCTGATCCAACATAATCATTGCCCACACACAGAGACACACACATTGATATGTATATTATAATTAGAAGTTTACTTATATGTACAATATATCAATTAGGAATCTACTAGGACTTCGCTAATTCAAGCTTAGATTAAGTCTATTATAACATAACTTAAATTTCTATCCTCACTTAATATTATAGAGTTATCATGCTCTGCTTATATTAGTAGGGAAAATATCTACTCATACCCAATTAAATTGGGAGGGGAAATAAGTCCAACAATTGTTGGAATTGGGACCTATACTCTTAATCTTAAGGGAATCGGTGTTGCCAATGGGATATTGCTTATAATTAATTAAATTAGAGGCTTTTCTATATCATTCATACACTTGAAAAAAGTATGAGAAACATGAAAATGAGAACGAAATTAAAAAATAAAAATTCTTTTATTGCTTTGTTAACAAAAGGGTTGTTTGTTTTGTTGACTTAGTGACTTAATGACTTAATTTTAATCAGTTAAGTCATTAAGATTGTTTTTTTTTCATCTTAATGAAAATTTTTATTGATTAAGGTCTTGTTTGGAATTGATGTGCTATACCTTTTAAACTACAGCTGCTGTAGAAAAAAAAACTGTAACTATGAAAAAAAATTAATAACATGTAGTAAATATAAATTTTAAATAATAATTTTGACAAAATTATTAAAGATAATAGACTTTTTATTATACAAGTAAAAAATCATATCAACATATCTTCTAAGGTACAACAGCTAGTGTTTACCAAACACTTTAGTGCTGTAACTTTTAAGCTATAACTGCTCATCCTCAATCTCAAATGCACCCTAAGTCATTAAGTTAGCTTTTTGCTTAATTTAAAAAGTTTGATTGATATCATTGAAAGATATTGTTCAAAATATCCCTATCTAATTAATAAATTTTCATCCTTAGTGAATTTTAATAATTAGTATTATTATCCACCTTTATAACTTGTGATAATCTAGTGGCAAACTATTATTATTTTTATCTTTTTGTTTTCTTCAAATTTGCATTATTTATCTTCATAATTTTTTATGAATATTTTTCTAATAAAAACGTCATAAACTAAAATAAAATTTATTAACATATACTAATTTAGAATATTAAAGGGTTGTATTTAATTGAATATGATTTATGTTATAATGATATATTATCTTATGTACATTTCTTGAGATGTTTATTTTTTTAATATTTATAATTTGTAAAAGCACAGATATAAAAATACAAGTTTCCATATTTTTTTAAGTTAAAAAAACAACTTAATATTTTTTTAGCAACTCAAACAAAAAAAATAATATCATTCACTTTCAAACATTCAATTCGATTTAGAACTCAAACTAATTCAACTCTATTCAAATTTTAGAGAAAAAACAAACACTGACAAAACATGCGAGTGGCTAAACCTCGAGGCAACTTAGGCGATTGTTAGGGCTCCACTTTAAATTGAGGCCCGTGTTTATGTTAAAATCCTTATTTTATATCTATAAAAATATAAGTTCCTAATTATAGCCAACTCAATCGTGTCTATGTATTATTTTTTTAATCTATGAGTGTTTTATAATAATTATCTTTTCCTAAATAAATTATCTCCCTACAAAACCTCTTTATAATTAATAGTTTTAATGCCATAAACTCTATATACCATTAGAATTTATAAGTAATATTAGAAAATTATTTATTCCTTTTAAATCTCTTAAAAAAGTTTATTAACAATTTATCCATCACATATTTTTCTCATGGAACAATGACACGAGTATTTTTTTCCTACTTATTCATTGGTCATTGCTCAAAGCATCAAACCATCCAACTCAAATTGTAATTTCATCTCAAAATTTTTGGTTTTATCTTTTTTTCTCTCTTCTTAATTTGTTTTATAATTCATTCTCTTACTTCTTTCAAAAAAATATTATCATGTTCATCGGTTATTGTACTTAAGTTTTTAGAATAGCTATATACTTGTTCATAGGTGGTTGTTTTCAATAAGTTACTTCTATAGAAAGAATTTTTCCAAAATTAAAATCGAAAATACTTATTTAAGATCACCAGTGTTACAAGAAATAAAGAATAATTGGATGAACTATATTATTTAGTGAGAAATATATATTGGCAACATTAGAATATAAAAATAATTAATAATTTTACATCTTAGATTGTAAGAAAAATTAATCTTAAATGAATATCCTTTTTTATTAAAATTAATTGACACATTGACCTCAAATTTTAAACTAGGCCTAGTTAAAACATTTGGCTAGCCTAAGTTCTCATAAAGGCTTGAGCCGCCCTTGACGAAGTTCCTGTTTGAGATTCTACTTTAAATTTTAAAAAAAATATATTTTATAATTTATGATTAAAAAATAATTGTTCATTTCATAATTTTTTTTTCATTTCATGAGGAACTTTAAAAGTGGGTAGGTAGTTACTTTTTAAAAATAGTTTATAAAACAAATCACCACGCAATTTTAAATTTACTATAATAACTTATTATTTAAAAATAATTAATTATTTCTTATTTTTCTATCGGCCCAACAATGTAAATCATATCCCTAAAGTATTATATTAAAGCAACAACTATGTACCTAGGAAAATGATTTACTTGACAGGGGAGCTATGCTATAATACTTATAATGGGTACAAAGAAGGATAACCTTTTTGAAAAGGTCAGAACTACTTGGAAGACAACTACATATTGCTTTTTATTTTATTTAGATTTATTTATTATGAATTTTATTATATTTTATATAACATATGAATTAGATTTTAATTAATTGAGCTTTTTACTTTATGTAAATTTACATATTTTAAAAAGAAAAGATGGCTTGTCTAGACAATTTATTAAACCTATTCCAATAAAATGAAAGGTAACGTAAATTTATGTCTATTTCAATTACTTTTTTTTTAATATTGATTACACATCATATTACTATATTACATAGATATTTACAATTGCTATTAGAGCAGACATTACACTAATATTTATAAGTAGATATATAACTTGGAACTTACATTATTACATTAATTTTATGAAATATATGCCCAGACATATGACCTTCACATAGGAGGGATGTTTCTGCTTCACTTGTATTTCGCAAGGGAGAAAAACTTACAAATTAATTCCACATAGTTTTTTGCTTAATTGAGGGAGGTTGAGCCTATAAAGACTCGAACCACTATCCTTATAATCTTTCTTAACTTTGAGTAGTGGTTCACCACTGGACTAAAGTCCAAGTGGCTATTTTAGTCACTATATAATAATGTAACAACAACACTTTAGTTTAAAATTTACTAAATATATATACATCATTTTTTAAATTCACAGAAATCACAAATCCCAATTTAGTAAAATCTTAATCATTTTTTAGTTTGTGGCTTCTTTCATCAATTAACAACTTGTTTCGTTAGCCACTGTAATATAAAAATAACCCTAAATTGGATTAAGCTTTTGGACTGGTGGGCTTTGGTGAAAAAGAAGTTAAGATAATTCTCAATAGATTTCTTATTAATTTTTTAAAATTTAAATTAATTATTAATTCGCATAGTCAGTCAATTAAATCTTTTGTAATTTCCTTTGAAGTAACTGAATTCCAACTTTTTTTAGGGGTAATTTTGCCCTTTCTCGTTACAATTTGGTAAACCTTCGATCCAAATCTCTTTTCGGGTCGAATGAAGCCTTGAACTCAATTGTGTTAAATTCGGGCTTGGGGTCATGAAAATAATTGAGATTTATGGGCTAAAAATTGGGAAGGTGATAAAGGGATATTTTCCCACTTGAAAGTGTGTTTTGATTCATTAATTACTAAAAGAATCTGATTTCTATTCCGTTATTGATTTCGGCCTGACTGACATAATACCATATCATCAACATCTAGAAATTTTAGTAGATTTAAAGTTCATAAACAGTAATTTTCGATAATATTATTTATTATTAGGATACAAAGTCTTTTTATATGTGGTTGCTGGTTAGTTTGTACCGGTAAACATTTTTTTTTTTTGGTAGTAGTATAATAGGTAGTACAGGGCTCAAATAGTGAGAGAGACCTAATTGCTTTCAACAAAAATAGATATGCACCTCACCAGAAAAATTATGTCCCTTCACTATAATCTCCCATCCATATTTCATCTTGACATAATTATTGGGGGGGCCGGCGGCGGGGGGGAAGGTTTTTGAGTTTTGACGACCCTATGGGTATCCTTTTAATTAAAAAGAAAATTGATGCTCTCTCCTTATCTCTTTCTCATTCGGATAAGATCTATGATTAGATCTACTTCCAATATCAAATTAAAACTCTTAAGGTTAAGAAAATTTCAACACATTCTAGTCTAGTTGTTATTAATTTCAAAACTGAAATGATGATTTTTGACCTTCATATACTTATGCACCATCATGCTCAATCTCTATCTATTTAAGGGGTTTAGGTGGCCATTTCCCCTTACTAAAATAAATAAAGCAAACAAAACTTTGTTGGATATACAGAAGGCCAAATCAAGAAACAGCCAAGGGGCAGGCATATTAAAAAATTTCCGTATTTCATGCTCAATGACAACTCTCAAAATCTCTTTTGTCGGCAAGACCATTTTCTTCGCATCAAATCCCTATTTAATTGGTGAAGAGGTCATCATGTATGTACGTGGCTAATTTACCTAACTTACATCAACCCATTACTCGAACCTAATGATTCAAGAATGTTTAACAATTAAACTACACATAGTTTATATATATATATATTATAGATTAAATTTTAATTTATCTATTATTTAAAATAACAATTTTTAATTTATTTTCTAAAAGTGTGAACATATCAACTGTTAAGAACATATTAAAAAAAAAAGTCACCACCACGCTCCCCTTTTGCCATCATCTTCTTATAAAAAATGGAGTATAAATTGAATATTTTCATTTTATTTGAGGAGATTATCTTATAGTCATTATTTAATAAGAAATTTCTCAAGTTATCAAAGTAAAGGATAAACTAAAAAGTAAACAAAATACACTCTCTAATGCAAATCACACAATTTAAAAAATCTCTCATTAAAAAAAATTTGTGAGTGTGTGTGTATATATGTATAATTCAAGATTCAATAGATAAAAGGCAAAGCATATTTGGAGGTTTATTGATCAACGATTAAAGGTTTATGCTTTTTGCTGAACCTTGGTACAATTTAAATTCAATGATGGACGCTAGAGACAAAACAGTGACTAGATTTCGTTGACTTAAAAAACACTATTTGGGTTGCATGAGAGAGAAATTAAAGAATGGAGCTAGCCAGCCACCAATTTTGATACGCAAATAACGATATAAAAACATCTGTGGATTTAGTTGATGTGATTTAATTAAGGTAATGGAGATGACTCAAAAAAGCAGATAATAAAATGTTTTTGAGACAAGACAAGCCTCAAAGTTATCTGCTTATACGACCTTCCAATATGGGTCTGTCTTGTATTGAGCCAAATCTTTTCAAAAACAATGTCCTTTAGTCAACCCTCTCTCAATGCAATTTTGTTTCTTTGTTGTGTATAAAAGGAGAGCTCTTCTTGCATTCTAAGCTACTTGATTTACTTTCCTTGGGCTTGCTAGTTAGCTACTTAGTTACATTGCTTCTCACTGTGTCATGTGCTATGGCTAATTTATCAAACAAACAAGTCTCGCTAGTGTCATTGGTCATGTTATTGGTGATTGTAGCAAGCTCAGAGGCGCGGTCGTCTCACGGATTGTCAATGTTTCCAAAAGAGGTCGATAGCAACCTTATTACTTTTCACAAATTGGGTTATGATGTATCGAGGTTCGAAAACTACAGGAGGATGCTTGATTCAAATCCTGTGAGAGTCTCACCAGGAGGTCCAGATCCACATCATAATTAACTAGGAACCATCAGCATTGATGTCTCATTAACATATTAATCCTGACACATCATATAGTTACGTGCACAGAATATCTGCGTACAGAAAGGGAAAAATCTTTATAATTTTGTCCCTTCGGAGACATTGCAGAAGAGGTGTCTCTTCAAATTTGCAATTAGTAAGATTATATTTTTCATAAACAAACTTAGGCTCATAGTTCATGAGCCTAAGTTCATGAGGTCTTTCTTTAAATGGCCTTGTCTGACATTTCTCTATCTGTTTCTTGTTCCAAATTCAGATTCTTATCTGACTCCTTTTGTACAAGAATATTTTCAGGAATAAAATGCCTATTTTTATCTACTGTTAGGGACTTGTAGGCTGAAAGTCTTTGGTCCCTTCTTTTGCTTTTGTTGCTGCTGTTCCATTGTCACATTTGTTACCGAATATATAGAATAAACAATTAGTTAAGTCTCAATTGGGTTCACTAATATTCAATGTCACTGATATTTTCATCACGTTTGTTGTTTTCTGATAAATGGTTTCTGTCTGTCACCTAGCATTTTCTTTTCCAATGCAGAATCATTTTATATTTATCGTTCCCCAATTAAAAAATGCTCATGCTATGCATTTGATGGTTCCCCCCCATATCATAGCCAAGTAAGGACTCCTGGAAATTGCACTAGCAAAATGTAGTATTCGTTATATATCATTTCATACAATTTTAGGTGGATATCATGCAATTTTTATGTCTAGACTTACTCAGTGCATCACTCTAAACTGACTTACAATCGATCACAAAGAAATACTTTATTAGCTCAAAAAAGTGTACCGCGATAATGAATGCAGAAACTTTGAATCATATAATTTTATTGGATGGTCCAAAAATGACTGTACCACCTAAGTTTTTCTCTTTGATCTTAAGTACACCAAATATTTTTACTGCGGCAAAACAAGTATACAAATTATTTTTTTTCCTAGCTTTTATGTAAATCAAATTACCATCAAACTTTAGTAGCATACCTAATTTAATACAGGATTAGAGAGTAATTTCTAACAATCTACAGGGAAGGGATACTGACAATATATAGGGTTCTTCATACAGAGGAAGAACCTCTCATAAGCCGACGCCATTTTAGTTGCAGTGAACATGGAAAGAGCATGTTCCTTGCAGGCCAAGCCTTTCCTCTGCAACACTTTAGGACCATCTCTTATCACCAGCTCCAATGCCTCAACAAAGGACTTCACATTTGGTGAAAATGTGTATCCTAATTCTTCATTCACAACAACTGTCCTTACAATGCTTGGATAATTCGGAGTCAAAACTGTTCTGCCACAATGCATTGCTTCAATCAGAGTAAGATCAAGCCCTTGAGGCCTCAACGTTGGATTCACAAACACATCAAGCGCATTGTAGAATTCAGACAGCTGGTGAGCCTCCAATGCGCCTAAGACCTTCACATTTTGGCCTAATTCCGCATACCTTCTTCCCCAAGGACCTGTTCCTGCTACAAGTAAATAAACACCAGGATGGTGCCTTGTTATCGAAGAAAAGGCTTCATAGAGCAGAGGATGCCCTTTGTCCCTGACCAAACGCCCTGCAACTCCCATCACAAGGCTCACATTTGCAGGGACACCAAGCTTTTCGGGAAACCTTACTCCTGCTTCTGGATCATGGACAAATTTTGTTTCATCAACTCCATTAAGAATAACATGGACATTTCTTTGAGGGAGTTGGTAGATTTTAACTAGCACCTCAGCTTCGCTATTGCTTATGCATATGTGTTGATTATAGCTTGAAAAGACTCTGATCTCATCGACAAGTCTTGGCATTGCTTCTTGAAGTTCTGTCATGGAGCCAGGCAAAACCCCATTTTGGTTCGAGAAAAGCTCTCCATATAGCTTTGAGTGCATAACCTCATACCAAATTCCATGCCAAGTGACAGCCACATTAGGCACCATTTTTGCACGCCAGTGAGGCAAAGAAACACTCTCAGTATGCACATAATCAAACGCTCCATCATTATTTACTTTGTTGAAAATCTCAAATGCTAAAGAACAATTGACAGAACCATGATCATTGGCTGCAAAATGTACATGAAGGTTTCCTTGATGAACATCATTATGAGGCTTTCTATCTGATGGTGAAGTAAAGACATGAATTTCATGCCCTCTTGCAGCCAAAGCATGGTATAAAGTTGAAGCATGGCGTTCCATGCCACCGGGGGCAGCACCAAT
The DNA here is from genome assembly GCA_030449895.1 of Citrus mangshanensis. Classification (NCBI taxonomy): domain Eukaryota; kingdom Viridiplantae; phylum Streptophyta; class Magnoliopsida; order Sapindales; family Rutaceae; genus Citrus; species Citrus mangshanensis. The sequence goes on from JASUUJ010000211.1 coordinate 236,814, forward strand.
TGGCCATGTCTTTGAGAAAACAGCAAGCTTCAGCTTTTCAAATGTTGGCCCAAACAAAGCTTGTTCCATGAAAATTTAGCATCTCTAAGGTCCCCAATAAATCTCTTTCTCTCCCCTTTCAAAAAAACTGGTTCCGGGACATGGCGTAACGGCGAAATGAAGAGATAAAATGAAGTAAAGAAGAGGGCTGAAATGAGAACCGTTGATTATCTGAGAGGGGGCTAAAAGAAGAGGAGTTTCTGCAAGACTGATGTTTCAGACCCATTACTGGAAGTGGTATATGTGAAACGGATGCGGAATTTTTCATTAGGCTGTGTGTATTGACTTCATTTTCAGCACCTTTGGTTTGTTTAATAGTTTACATACTGTAGATGTGGTCTTAGTGATGATATTAATGGCTCGTAGCATTGATGCCGGATCTCCTCGTGCATCCATGCAAAGTTTATGGAGCTGCACATGGCTTGCCTTGAGATTTTGTAACTCCTTTACTTTTTCTTCAAACCTGTAGACTAGAATATATTTGATAAATTTAACAAATTTATAGTATTGCCATTCGGGTTGAATGACAATGGGGAAGGCATCCCTTCGAGTTTCTGTAATAGCTTTTACCCTTCGCAAGTAGCGGCGGTACGTAATTTTAAAATATTAAATTAGAATTTTATAGGAAAAAAATATGAATAAATGAATAATAGAATACACAATTCTCGAGTAAATACTCGATCGGTCAATCACACTAACTAAAAGTTGACTATTTAATTAATCCTGCTAATAAGTATTAGAAACCAGATTAAAATTTCATCATCAATATCATAATTAAACATAAATTATGTAAATAAATTATAAAATTTATAAATTTAATATAAAATTTATAAATTAACATTAAACGTAAAATAAAATATAGATTATGTAAATAGAATATAAGACTTGTAAATTAAAGGTAAAATAAGTAAATTAATATAGGAGGGATGAATTAGTATATTATTGGTAAACAAAACAAAAACTTACAAATATGACATAATGCTTGCAGATCAATATTAAAATTAAGTAAATAAAACATTAGTCTTGTAAATACAAAGAAAATTAAGTAAATAAAACATTAGGCTTGTAAATAGAAAGAAAACAAATAAATTAATAGAGTGGTAAATTAGTCTTTAAAATTGTAAAAAATCGAAACCTTAGAAAAATAACATAAAATATGTAAATCAACATTATGTGTGAAATAAAACATAAAGTCTATAACTCATACATAAGAATAGTAAATAGAAGATGAAATAAGTAAATTAATATAAAAATGGTAAATTGGTCTTTAAAATTGAAAAAAAAACAAAAATTTAAGAAATAAAAATGTGTAGATCAACATTATGTGTGAAATAAAGTATAAATTAAGAAAATGGAAAATTAGACTAATAAATAGAAGGCAAAACAAGTAAATTAATATAAGAGTGGTAAATTGATGTATTACTAGTAATCTAAAAAAATAAAATTAAACTTGTATATTAACGTTATGTGTGAAATAAAACATAAATTAAGTAAATGGAATATAAGATTTATAAATAGAAAGTAAAACAAGTAAATTAATATAAGAGTGGTAAATTGATGTGTTATTAGTAAACAAGATGAAAACTTACAAATACAACATATAATTTGTAAATAAACATTAAGTGTAAAATAAAATATAATTAAATTAAATAAATAGAACATAAGACTTGAAAATGGAAGGTAAAACAAGTAATTTAATGTAAATTATTATTAATAAACAAAACAAAAACTTACAATATAATATAAAATTTGTAAATCAATAATAATATTAAAACAAAATATTAATTTTGTAAATTACACCTAAAACTTGTAAATTTATGTAAAATAAGTAAACTAATATAAAAAGTTATTGAAAAAAGAAATAAAAACTTACATATTGAAAAAAGAAATTAAAACTTACAAATTATCATAATATTGATTACCTCAATTATATATGTTGCTGATTTTGTTTCTAAATTGAATAATTTTAGTTTTGGACTTTTTGTAATACATATGATAATATATGTGAAATTTTATTAAAGATAAAACTAATTCTTAAAATTAGATTTTACAAAAAAATTTCTCTAATATTTTTCAAAGTTGCTGTAAGATGAGTTGATTTCGCATTCTTCTAAACCTCCTCAATAGCAACTCCCTAATGGCCTCTAATTACAAGTAAGGAGAAAAGTTTAAAATTAAACGAAATATGCATAAGATTCAAAATTAGATCCAATTAATTGTATTGGTATAACATATATATCTAGTAATCGAAATACTAGTTGTGCAACCCACGAGGGGGATGAATTAGGTTTCTAAAAATTATGGAGTATTTTAAATAAAAAAATTAATGCAAAGATAAAGCAAATAACAAATAAATAACAACAATTAAAATGAAAAGTGAGAAAGGAAAAAGAATCGAACATAAGATTTTTACGTGGCTCGGCAAATTCCGCCTACATCCACACTTCTAAGCTCATCGGGCTTGAGAATTCCACTATCCAAGCCTTACACCCCAAGGTTTCAAAATCTTTACAATTGACTTCCAAGATATCAATTAACCTTTACAACATGAGGTTATCCCAAACCTCTTAACTCAAGTGTTTCCCACACTTATAATCATTCAATTTTGATATAGAAATGAAAGTTTACAAAGATTTCACTTTCACAAGTGTATGTTTACAAATGGTAGCTCAATAATGAATCGATGTATGTAGATAAGCAAGATGAAATCTCAAGGTAAGTTGTATGAACTGATTTTTGCTTGAAAAACTTGTTAGATTTGATTTTGATTTGAGTTTATATAGTTTGGACAAGTAAACTGGCCGTTATTGACTTCCTGGAGACTTGCCAGATCACCGCTAAAATGTGGCGGTTAGCTGCTATGCTGATGTGGCAAGTTGCTATTATAAAATCAAATTTGAAATTTTGTCCAAGCGGTCCACCACTAGATTTAGCCAGCTAGCCACTATGTTTCTAGACCTTAGGCGGTTAGGCACAACAAATTAAGCGGTTAGCTGCTACATTTCCAAAATTTATAATTTGCCTCAAACTTTTATAAATTATATTATGACCCAAAATGTTTTAAATTTTTATAAATAGGTCCACTTTCATAATTTAAACAAAACTTTATTGATATCAAAGTTTTCAAAACCTTTCATTTTAGTCCATTATTTTGAAAAACAACCAATTTCATAAATTTACTTGTCTTATAATTATAAAGCCTTTAGTTTATAAACATTTCAACAAAATCTTGGGCTTTTAAAATGTTAAACCATGCATACATTAAATCATATCGGCTTTATAAGAATTATAGCAATAGAGATCATTTTGAGCTAGTCCTCTTAATATTCGTCCTTGATCATGCCGTTGTCCATTGCATGTCTTGAACTTGATATTGCTTGAATGAATTTTGTCCTTCAAGAACTAGTGAGAGTGTGAAATATACAATTACCAATTTACCATTAATACGTAGTTTGTTATCATCAAAATTACAGTTTGTATAACTCTTTAGGCTAACAATAATATAAGAATTTTTTTTAATTTTGTTTTGGCTTGATCTACACCAAGATAAATAATTTCATTTAACTAATGATGTAAGACGTTATTTTAGGATTTTAGAATTTTGTTATTTTAGATAATTTTAATATTTTCTATTTTTATTTTGAGTCCATTATATATAGTATATATTTTAATCTTTTATTCTATTATAATTGTGAATTAGTTTCCCTTTTTAAATTAACTTAGGGAAGTAGGTTTATTTTATTATAAATAGAAAGCTTTTATTATTGTTTTTATAACTTTGACTTCAAATATTTAATAAATTCCTTCTTTTATAATTTCTTTTAGGATTATCTATCAAAATCTCTATTGTAGAGTTATTTAGATTAGAGTGTCATCTAATCTTACTTAATGCATTATTAAAATATCATTGAGTCATTTGAGAATGAGATCTAATCATGCTTTGAGAGCATAATGTAATTGTGTTGTCTTGGTCCGTTATGACAACGATATCTAATGTTTTTCTGCTCTATCAATTCCGCTACCTTGCTCCATCATAATAAATGGGCAATATAATTACAACCTGTTCGAACATATTGAATTAAAGACCAACTTAGACCCTTCAACTTGCTTGAATTTCTAGTCCAAAAGATTTCAGTCTTACTATCCTTCCTATTTAATGAGAGATCCACCATTTGTTTTTAGTTTGATTCATTGAACATTGGCACACACTCTGCCTATTGAGTTGTTTGAGTACTAGTTTCAAAATTTCAGCCTCCATACATGCTATGTTTCCTTGGTAAAGAGCCCTTTCAACTACTACAACATTAACCTTGCCATTACAGTCTCTAATCACTCCCTACAAACTTGCCTTTTGATATGAAATATTGATAACAACATCCATATTCACTTTGTACCAACTATTTGGAGGTGGAGTCGATATTTGTTAATTACTTTATGATGCCTTAAAATATCTTGATCGGTTGGAACTTTAATTCTTCTAAAAGACTCCACAATGGCCTTTGCTCTTGCAACTGATAATTGAGAATCTTCTTGCTTTCCTTCGAAGAAAAAAAGGTTCCTCAAATACCAAATGGCCTAGCTAATTGCAATTATTAGTTCCAATCCTTTTTATTCCTATTCATTGCTAATTCTTAGAGCACACTCAACATACCTTGATGAGTCAACAACTTAACATGATCATAAAACTATGTCAATTTCCAAACCTTTTAAGCCATCTTGCGGTCTATCAAGGCATAAAAAAACATCTTCATTTTTGCACTAACATCTGTGGCAAATAGAATCCTTCATAACTTTTCTTTTCCAAAGATTACTAATTGTTGGTAAAACGTTATGGAAGCCCTCCACATAAACACTTTCACCTTTTTTGGGATTTCATTTTATCCAATAACCTCCCAGTGTGTCTTAGTGCTATTTGAGCAATTTGGATAATCTAGAAACTTCAACTTTAAAACCATTTAATACCCACTTCAAACAATTAAAAATATACCTTCTTCTATAGATATTTTAACAAAAAATAAAATAAAATAAAATAAAATAAAATCAACCATCGATTGAAGAAAAAATATACTAACAACAATTGAAAAAAGTTTTGTTAAATTGGTTTAAACGTAAATTCTATATTCATTTGAGGACATTTATAACTTTTTATTTCATTTTCTATCACAGTATTTGCTTACTATAAAAGCTAATTGATGAACCGGGGTAGAGGAAGTAGAATTGATAGGGTAAGAAAACATTAAATATCATTCTAATAATGGACCAAGCGAATACGATTAGGTTATCTTTAATCAAAGCGTGATTAGATCTCATTCTAATCCAAACGACTCAATAAGATTTTACTAACGCGATAAGCGAGATTATATAATGCTCTAATTCAAATGACTCTATAAGAGGGATATATATAGATAATCCCAAAGGAAATTATAAAAGAGGGGTTTTATTCACTATTTAAAGCTGAAGTTATGCAAAACAATAACAAGATGTTTCTATTTATAATGCAATAAATCTATTTCCCTAAGTTAACTTAAAAATGAAACTAAAGCACAATTATAATAGAAATAAAAAACTAGAATACAATTATAATGTACTCAAATTAAAAATAGAAAATATTAAAATACCTAAAGTAACAAAATCCTAAAATCCTAAAATAACAGCCTACATTAGTCTCTCCCTCTTAAAAGGAAACTAGTCCTTGAGTTTATATGAAGGATAGGACTTGTAGTAGAGCAACAATGCATCTTAGAGCTTAAACTTGTAGCCTTGCCCATTAATCATACTTGAAACTTGAAATTTTCCATGCTTCATCTTTATCTTATGCTTATGAATAACTCTTTGAGGTTATGAAATCTTGTATGAATGAATCACTTTCAAGCCTTTTAATTTGTTCGCCAAATCTTGATCAGCATTTTGGCCAATTAACTTTATCTTTGCTGCTAATCTTCAAGAATAACCTTCTTATCTTCAACATGGATAGGCATAAAATCCTGCCAATCATTACTAGGAACTTGAATTTGCTATGCAAATTCGATCGTACTATTAGGCTCAATGCTTAAATCCAAAGTAGGTTGTACTTCTACATTAACAGTCTTAGATAGATCAATGATGTTATCATCTTCTACTTTTGTCGATGTAAAAAGAGATGATTCGACATCATCACAATGAATAAAATGGTCTTTTATAAATTGTCTCATATCAAATCATTCTTTGATTTCTTTTTTGCCCTTGTCAAATCTTTGATTCTTGTAGTTGTTCTGATCGATCTAAAGCATCACCTATCAACTTTAATGATAAATGAGACTGTAAGAAAAACAAACACAGAGAGTTGACAATTTAAATTGCAGCTAATTTAAACAAGAATGTAAACCAGCAATCGGAAAGAACAAATAAAGAACAGAAGAGAAAAGAAACTGAATAAGAAATATAAACCCGAGGCCTGCACAAGACAGTTTCCTTAAAACAGATTTACCACCTTTTTGGAGTGCTTAAGGTCTGCTGATATCTGTTTCCCAGGATACAATGGGTACGAATTTTCAGTCAACCACAGGTTGGAAATTTCGGCGAACCACAACAGCGAACTCGATCAGAGAAAAACGAAGAAAGATGAAGGAAAAACAAGTGTGCTTTGTGCTGGTTTTTTTTCAAGTGTTCAAAAAACAGAAAAGGAGATGCCTTTTTATAATCATGTGAGGATGTAACAACTGATCTATATTGAATTTCCGAATTCAATATGTTTTATTTAATCGTTATAACAGCCAAATTAATTCAATAAATTGTTTTCAAAATTGAATTAAAAAAAACGTGAATAACAACAAAAAATAATTGTGAAAGCTGTTACAAATTCTTTGAATTCAAAACATGAAATTGTTACAATAAAAAATTCAAAAGGAAATTAAAAACGTGCCAAGCTTGCATGGATGATTTTGGGCTGACATTCGCGTACGCAGGACGCGAGGGCGCACACGAGTTCAACCAAATCGATCTTGGATTTGCACCCCCCCTATGCACGCGCGTGTGGAGAGAGCTTTTATCCTTATAATTCTTACTCATGCATGGTTAAGTGTTTATATATAAACACTAATTCTTAGGCTTCTTTTTCTCATGTGGGATAAGCCTCATTTCCTTTCAAATTTCCAACTTCAAAGGTGAACTTTGAGAGACAATTTCTCATTTATCCAAGCACCATTTTGAGAAAATAAGATTATACTATTAAAGTATCAACGGAATAGAATCCAAACCTCACAATATTTTCCACTTTTGTTAAGTGGGACCCACTCAAAATGTGCCATCAAAATAACATGTTATGCTATTTTTTCAACAATCCCACACATGAATAAAAATTGGCAGTAAAAACAGGAAAACTGCTAAATTTTGACATCAAAACCATTTTTGACTTTAATGATCAAGTTTATTGGATTGATACCTAGCACAGGATAAGTATGTGTTATCTTTTGAACCTTTCCTTGTAATAGTATAATTACGTTACTAGCTGATCAGTAGACGCGATGTCTTTGAACTGTTCTGCCATTAGTGTAAATGATCATATACTACACATAGGTATTTCTCATAGCACTGTTGAGTTCTCATGATTATGTTCATTTTGGTCTTGAACATCTGCCTGGTTCTGCAAGAGTTTCTAAGAGCTGAACCCTTTATAGCTCCCTTTGAAGCGGCCCCACTTCTCTCTCACATAGATGATATCTTAATTAAGAGTAACCCGCATTACTTCGCTCAAATTTTTGACGCATAAGAATCATTAAAAGCCTAGCTCAACCTTATTCCCCACGGGCATCACTGTTTCATCATAGGAATGGTCAATGAGGTAATCATCTCAAGAGAATGACCCCTACAGTGATCCATCTTTAGTCTTTAACAAATAGGTTGTCCTATTGAACCTAGATCTTGGGATCTCCAGTCTACTAGGTTGGGTTTTCCTTCGTTATTGACTAATCAATCTATAGGTTTTAATCACATTCCCCTCGATGATTTTTCTACTAGCTCTCTATTTAACCCTTTGGTTAGCGGATCCGCAATGTTATCCTTTGACTTCACATAGTTAATAGAAATAACTCCAGTAAAAATAAGTTGTCTAATGGTATTATATCTACGACTTATGTGTCTAGACTTACCATTATACATATTGCTTTGTGCTCTACCGATAGCTGATTGAATATCGCAATGTATACAAATCGTAGGCACAAGCTTTGGCCACTTTGGAATACCTTCTAAAAAATTGCGTAGCAATTCTGCTTCTTCACCACATTTATCTAATGCAATGAATTCAGATTCCATTGTAGATCTAGCAATTACTGTCTGTTTAGAAGATCTCCATGATACAGCTGCACCTGCTAGTGTAAACACATAGCCGCTAGTAGATTTTGAATCTTTTACATCTGATATCTAGTTAGCATTACTAAATCCTTCTAATACTTCTGGATACCTAGTATAGTGTAGTCCATAATTACGAGTATATCGAAGATACCTAAGTACTCTTACGATAGCTTTCGAGTGATCAGTTCCCGGATTACTCGTATATCTACTAAGTTTGCTTACTGTATAGGCTAGGTCTAGTCTGGTACAATTTGTTAAGTACATCAGACTAACTATTATTCTAGCATATTCAACTTGAGAAATACCCTCTCCTCTGTTTTTCGATAGATGAATACTAGTTTCTAATGGAGTTTTAGACATAGTATTATCATCTTTATTAAATTTCCCAAGAATTTTATCTACATAATGAGTTTGACTTAAAATAAGTCCATTAGAAGCCCTTGAGATTTTAATTCCCAAAATGACATCTGCAAGACCCATGTCTTTCATGTCAAACTTAGACTTCAACATATTCTTGGTAGATTTAATCATGTCATCATCACTCCCAACAATAAGCATGTCATCAACATATAAACATAAAATGACATCTCCATTTTCTGTTTCTTTGACATAAATACATTTGTCACACTCGTTGATCTTAAAGCCACTTGTGATCATCGTATGATCAAATTTCTCATGCCACTGTTTCGGTGCTTGTTTCAAGCCATATAATAACTTTACCAATTTACAAACTTTCTTTTCTTGTCCTGGAGCTATAAAACCTTCAGGTTGCTCCATGTAGATTTCTTCATCTAAATCTCCATTTAGAAAAGCCGTCTTTACATCCATTTGATGTATCTCGAGATTGCGCAAAGCTGCAACTGCTATTATCATCCGAATGGAATTTATTCTCGTAACAGGAGAATAAGTATCAAAGTAATCAATGCCTCCTCGTTGCCTATAACCTTTAATTACAAGCCTAGCCTTATACTTATCAATTGATCCATCGGCTTTCATTTTCCTTTTGAAAATCCACTTATACCCCAAAGGTTTACATCCTGGAGGAAGATCTACTAGCTCCCAAGTATGATTTTGTAAAATGGATTCAACTTTACTGTTAATGGCTTCTTTCTATAAAGTGCCTTCAGCTGAAGTTACAGCCTCTTTGAAGCTTTGAGGTTCACTTTCTAACAAATACGTCAGAAAGTCTGGACCAAAAGACTTTTCTATTCTAGCTCTTTTGCTACGTCTAACCTCAATTTCTTGTTGTTGTTCTTCTTCTTGTGCTTCACCATTTTCTTCATTTTTAAGTGTTGTTTCATGAAATTGTCGCAATTCTCTCGATTCCACTCTAGAATTGCAAGGAAACACATGTTCGAAAAACGATGCATTTCTTGATTCTATTATCGTATTTTTGTGGACATTTGGAACTTTAGACTTATGCACCAAGAATTGATATGTACTACTGTTTTGTGCATAACCAATGAAAATGCAGTCAATAGTTTTTTGTCCTATTTTCACTTTTTTATTTGAAGGAACCACTACTTTAGCAAGACACCTCCACACTCGTAAGAATTTATATGAAGGTGATCTACCTTTCCATAGCTCATACAGGGTTTTATCTTCTTGCTTTCGGGGTATCTTATTTAATAAATAATTAGCTAACAAAATAGCTTCTCCCCACATATTCTGAGGTAACCCAGAACTTATCAACATTGCATTCATCATTTCCTTTAACGTTCGATTCTTTCATTCTGCAATCCCATTAGATTGAGGTGAATATGGAGCCATGACTTGATGTATGATTCCACTTTGTTCACATAGTGACATAAACGAAACAACATACTCACCACCACGGTCACTCCTTAATTCTTTGATTTTTCTATTAAGTTGATTCTCAACTTCATTTTTGTAGAGAATAAACTTTTCCAAAGCTTCATCTTTACTTTTCAATAAATATACATAGCAATATTTTGTGCAATCATCTATAAAGGTAATAAAATATTTAGTACCGTCTTTTGTTTGAATGGATTTAAAGTCACAAATATCACTATGTATTAAATCAAGTGGTTCGTTGTTTCTTTTAATTATTTGAAAAAATGACCTAGTTAGTTTTGCCTCAACACAAGTTTCACACTTATGTGTCAAATCAATTTGGAAATTGGGAATATGCTTCATGTTAATTAATTTACGTAAAGAATTAAAATTAACATGTCCTAATCTACCATGCCAAAGATTAAAAGACTCAAGCAAATAAGCAGAAGAAGTAGCTTTATTATTAATTGTTGGTTTCAGAGTCATTACATTGAGCTTAAATAGCCCATCATTAACATAACCCTTTCCCACATACATCCCATTTTTAGACAAAACTACCATATCTGACTCAAACACCATTCAGAAACCATGTTTGTTCAGCAGCGATCCAGACACCAAGTTCTTCCGAATTTTTGGCATATAAAGCACATTGTTCAGAGTCAGTTCTTTCCCAGACGTCATCTTCAAAATCACCTTCCCTTGACCCTCAATCTCAGACGTAGCCGAATTCCTCATGAATAGCTTCTCTCCATTGCTAACTGCTTTAAATGAAGTGAACAACCCTTTGTCTGAGCAAACATGTCTGGTTGCTCCCGTATCAATCCACCATTCTCTCGGATTAGAGCCAACCAAATTCACTTCGAAAACCACTGCAAAGAGGTTGATGTCTGAAACATGTTGAGTGATGTTTTCCACCACATTTGCCTCTCGCTTCTTTTTAGGCAATCTACAATCCGAAGCCTTGTGACCCATCTGAAATACTAACTAGGCAACCCAAGAGGGGGGTGAATTGGGATTTTAAAAATTAAGCTAAGCAAACCACACAACAATTTAATCTAATGCCTTAATAAATTCGAAAACAATAAATTCAATAAAAGCACAATAATAAATGAGTAAGGGAAGAGAAAGCAAACTCAAGGATTTTTACGTGGTTCGGCAATCCCCGCCTACGTCCACGCCTCCAAGCACACCGGGCTTGAGGATTTCACTAAGCTAGCCTCCCAAGGCTTCAAACGCTTACAATTGACTTCCAAGGTGTCAATGGACCTTTACAACAAGAGATTATCCCCAATCTCTTAACCCAAGTGTATCCCAACACTTAAAATCTTTTAACTTGATTTTACAAAAAAGATTACTAATGAATCTCTCTCACACAATGTGTTTGATCACAAGTGAAAGCTCAATGTGTGAATGAATGAGATGAATACAAAAATTTAAAGCTCAATGAAAGTTGTATTCTCAATATTTTGCTCAATGATGATCGTTTTTTTTAATTCCTATTGTTTGAATTGGATTGAGCTTATTTATAGTTGGAAAACTACCGTTATTTTTATCTAGATGTCGGATCGCCGTTTGACTGGTCAATATGACCGTTGGGCTGATTTTTTAAATTTTCAGATCGCCGTTAACTATATGTCGGATCGCCGTTTAGGTCCAGAGGCTACTGCTTGATATCGGCGAGCCGTTTATCACACATGTCGGTTCGCCGTTTAGTTCCAGAGACTAATCTTCAATTCTGTTAGATGTCGGCGAGCCGTTAACAAAATGTCGGATCGCCGTTTTCTACAGTGACTGCTACAGTGAACTATTTTCTGAAATTTACAGTTTAACCCCAAAACTTTATAAAACTGTGTTACGGCCCAAAACGTTATAAAACTTTGCAAATAGGTCCAATTTCAGAATTTCTAAATAATACTTTGTTAATCTCAAAACTTTCTGAAATTATGGTATAGCCAAAAATGCTATGACACTTTTCAAATAAGTCCTTTACCAAAATTTCAAGCAATACTTATTTATTTCAAAGTTTTCAAAATTCTTTCAATTAAACCATAAACTTTGAAAAACAACCAATTTCATAAAATTATTTTTCCATTAAATATAAAATATTTATAATGTGAAAATAATGATTTATTTAAAAAGAATAAAAACAATCAATTTCATAAAATCATTTTTCATTAAATATAAAACCTTTAAAATGTGAAAATAATGATTTATTTAAGATGCATAAAAAATAATTTTATCTTAAAAGATTAATCATTCTTAATCTTGTTTGTTATCATCAAAATCAATATTATGGAAACATATATGTTAACAATCTCCCCCTTTTTGATGATGACAAACATTACATGTATTTAAAGAATGATTCCAAAAATTACTCCCCCTAAATATAATCTTCTTTTACAATTTGCCAATTAGCTAAAATAACATATTTAAATACATGAATTTTTCTCCCCCTCATCATCAAAAAGAAAAAAACTTAATTGGCAAAAAAAATAGCAATTTTTTTTTTATAAATTCGAAAACATGTATTCTTCACTCCCTTCATCATAAAAAAGAAAACATAAAGGAAAAGAATAAGACGGCAAAACGGACATCACTTTTGAACTCAGGACGGTCGAAAACCTTAGGAGGAGCATAAAAGGAAAAATGGCACTATTCACATGTACGGTACTATTCACGTGTACGGTACTGTATACGTTACTGTTCACGACACTGTTCACATAGACGGATGATGATGTGGCATTGACTGATGAGGTGTCACGATCCTGTTGGGCTAAAATTAGCATTGATGGTGACGCGATATCAATGGATGAAAAATCTCGCGACATGCATCACACAGATTATTTTCAACCAAACCGCTTCTCATCCAAAACTGCTTTCATCCACGTGGTCAAACCGCTGCATCGATGACGTGGCGCAATCCTAAGCGCCCAAATCGCTTTTAATCCGGCCATTATTTACTCCATGTATCTATAAAAAGGGGGCCTCCCCTTAATTTGATATCTCTCAATCCATTTTGGGATCCATTTTCTAATTCCTTCTCCATCTTGTATTTTCTTCGTATTTTAATAAATTTCCATTTTGCCCTAGTTCATTATGAGTGGCTAATTTTCTTTCAAGGTGAAGTCTCAACATGTGTCATGGGCTTAATTTGGTAAATTTATTTTCTCTTCCCTCTAGTTTTTGTTGATGTTTTGACTTCGCCGACAAATAATACTAATCTTGTCTAAGCCTTGGTTTCACCTACTCTAAGGTTATTATTATTTACGATAAGCACCATATTGATTAGAGCGTGGTTCATGAGGTGTGGATTCCCCCCTCATGATTTAATTGGCATTAATAAGGATTATTTAGCCCATGATGCATGTTGATACGGATCCGAATACCCAAGTACGTCATTTCAATAGAATTATCTTCAATTTATTCTCGCCATTGCAATTCCAATTTTAGAATTTATTCTCGCCATTTTAATTTAAGTTTTAGCATATTCTAAATTATTTCCACCACAAATCCAATCACCCATTTACAAAATTAATTCTACACACAATTAAAATCCACCTCCTCGTGGGATCGACACTCATCACCATTGATCTATACTACAATAGATTCGTGCGCTTGCGAGTACATTAAAATTTGCACAACAAGTTTTTGGCGCCGTTGCCGGGGAGGTAAGTAATTTTAATTCATAGAATTAATTTTTGTGAATAATTTCTTTTATTTGTTGTCTTGTACTTTTTTTTTAATTATTAAAAAAAAGAAAAAAAAAGTGAATCTACATTTAAAGGTTAGTATTTTTTTTCTTTTTCTCTTCTTTAAAATTCTGTAATTTAATTTTCAATTTATTTTTTCTTTGTAATTTTTTCTTATTAATTTAATTTTTAGTTAATTTATTTCACGTATTTGTTTTAGTGTGTTTTTATAGAAAGGTTGTAACAGCGCAATAAGGTTAGTATCGTAATTTCTCCCTCTTTTTTATTTTTATTTGTTTTGTTCCCATCTTTATTTTTATTTTATTTGTTTTGCATGCATGGTCGTAGGTCATTATTACATAATCTTAAACCTATAGACCTTGAACTTGAGAAAACACTTCGCACACAAAAGCACATTAAAAATAAATTTGGAATGGATTTACAAGCACCACAGGAGAGGCCATTTAAGGACTATTTTAGTCCCTTAGCTAATTTGAGCACATCATGCATAAGATACCCAAATGTAGCTGCTAGGAGTTTTGAACTAAAACCTAGTGTGCTAAATTGTCTCCCAACATTCTATAGCCTAGAAAATGAGGACCCATATAATCATTTGAATGATTTTCATGCTATTTGTCAAACATTTAAATATGAGAATTTTTCAGATGATGATGTAAAACTTAGACTATTCCCATTTTCTTTAAAGGATAGAGCTCGTTCATGGTTAAATACATTACCTGCCAATAGCATTTCATCATGGGAACAAATGGTAACGAAATTTTTGAATAAATATTTCCCAGTGCATAAAACCAATGCTATTCGCAGGGAAATCTCAGAATTTACCCAGAGAGAGGACGAGCAATTTTTCGAAACATGGAAGAGATTCAATGGGCTACTCTTGAAGTGTCCACATCATGGGTACGAGAAATGGTACCAATGTCAATACTTTTTGGAGGCATTACTACCGAATGTGCAAGAATGGCTAATGGCAACAAGTGGAGGAGAGCTAATGTCAAAAAGTGCATCAGAAATTTGAGAATTCTTCCAGCGACAATCGGATAATTCCCAACAACGGAGTCGGTCACTCAGGAATACTAGAAGAATTAAGGGAGTAAATGAGGTTCACATTGGCGAATCCAGTTCAGAAATTAAAGAAGTCAAAGCAATAATTGAAGGTCTCTCTCGACAAATAGCATCGTTATCGACTGCTAAATCAACAGAGCCACATGACCCTGACTCATATCCAGATCAAGCCAATGCCATAGGTGTAATGAGAAAACCATCAAATTACAACCCATACTCCAACACATATAACCCTGGATGGAGAGACCACCCCAATTTTTCATGGTCTCAAGGACTCCAACAGAATGGACCAGCAGCTCCAGCTCCACCAATGCAACCCATTCCTCAAGTTCCTCAAGCCTCTCAGCCCCCATTTAGACCATACAATCAGAACCAGAACTACTCTCAGCCCAGACCAAGGGAGGATTCATTCTAGAATCTTAAGAATCTTACTCATTCCACGATTGAGCAACAAAACCACACCATTGATGGACTACGAAATGAGTTGAGAGCGAGCTTCAACTCACAAGCTCAATCAGTTTCAAACCTCGAGAAGATGGTGGGACAACTTGCTTCTTCAGTTCAAACCTTGGCAATGACTGTTGAGAAAGGCAAGTTTCCAAGTCAACCAGTGCCTAATCCTAAAGGAGTACATGAAGCAAGTACCAGTTCACCACAGCAGCATGGAGAAGTCAAAGCAGTCATGACCTTGCGAAAAGGAAAAGAAGTCGACAACAAAGTGGAGATGCCAGTGACAAAAGAAAATCAAATTGTACCTGTGAATGTTGAGGACTCATCACCGGAGGAGAAAAAAGAAACCAACCCACGAGAATACGTTCCCAAAGCTCCATTCTCCCAGAGGTTAGCTAAAGGCAAGAAGGGAAAATCCACAGGTGAGATTCTCGAAATCTTCAAACAGGTAAGTGTTAACATTCCTTTGCTTGATGCTATTAAACACGTTCCATCTTATGCCAAGTTTCTTAAAGACCTTTGTACTAAAAAGAGAAATATGCATGTTCAAAAGAAGGCATTTTTAACAGAAAACGTTAGTTCTATACTCCAACACAAAATTCCTCTAAAATGCAAAGACCCAGGCTCCCCCACTATCTCATGTAGTATAGGGAACCACACAATTGAGAATGCTTTATTGGATTTAGGAGCTAGTGTAAATCTGTTACCTTATTCAGTGTTTGTGAAACTTGGGCTGGGAGAATTACACCCAACTCCAGTGGTGTTACAACTTGCAGACCGGTCCACGAAAATACCTCGTGGTATTGTGGAGGACGTGCTTATCCAGGTAGACAAGTTTTATTTTCCTGTTGATTTCATTGTAATTGATACTCAACCTGTAACGCCACAAATTCCCATACATATTAAATTATGGAAATTGGGCTTTCATTGAGAATTATGGGTGGCCTATAACCCTTATTTAGAAAGGGATACTAATTAAGTAGAGGTTATTTATGAGATCATTTTGGAAAAGGGCTATTTTTCCTTATTGAATAGGGTTTCTTAAGATCCCCTATAAATACATACTTTTCCCCCTTCCATAACCCTAAGTTCACAACATTTATCCTTCTTCTCTGCTGCTCTTTACGCTCCTACCCAAATCTTAGGATTCAAACCTTTGTTTAGGAGAGACTCAAAGCGACGGGTAAGTTCACAACGTTTATTCTGAACAGCATGAGTATCTCGAATTTTTAAAGCTATATTTTCTGAACGAATTTTCTTATAAAATTTATATTTCTGGAAACTAGACATGTAGGGCTTCTTGATTAAATTTTATTTCATTAAATTCAACTTCGTTTTCAATTTTATACGTATTTTGGAAATAGAAACCACTGCACTGGAAATCCACGATTCCAGTATTGTGATCATATTCACAAGACTATTTGTACCACCAAATGAACTCAAAAAATTCTGAAAGTTTATATGTATGTTAATATATGTGTCTAGGATTCGCAGTTTTAATTTCATAATTTTCTGATTAGTATTTTATTTTATAAAAATCACGGAACCCGTTCTGTTTGGTTTAGATTATGTGAAAACAGTTTCGAATTTGCTGAGAAGTAAATAGTTTTTAAAATGTTTTTGATATCGGATTCTCTTGTAAATTTTACATGGGGTACTCATGGATGTCCAGAATGGTTCCATAGGATTTTATATCATTCTGAGACTTGGATTAAGAGTTAAAATTCCGAGAATCAGACCTGTACGGGTATGAATTAGAAAATCAAATTCTTAGAATAAGTTATTGATTGTCATATCTTGTATTTGTTTAAGGTTTTGAAGGTGTTTGAGGCTCTTAGAAGCTTAGAGGTGTGTTAATCCAAGTTCATTTGTCGAGGTAAGTAATTTCATTCATGGTATACTAGATATGTATAAGTATTTTGAGTATAATTGTTTTTATACTACTTAAAGGATTAATTGATTTTGATAATAAAATTAGTTTTATGTAAATGTTTTTAAGTTAAATTCTTTTGACAAAGTATTTTATGAATGCCTTTTCATATGTAAATGATTTTATGACATGACAATCTTTTATGATTTTATCTTTAAAATTTTATGCAAGCCTAAAGTATTGTTATGAACTTTTATAAATCTGATACGAATGTTTTGTACCCATGTATGATTTCGATTATTGATGATTGTATGAGATTCCTAATGTTTTGGCTCATTGTCCATAGTTATTCTGATTCTGATTCTGATCGTAATATACGATACATCCTGTCGGACGATCTTGGGTTTTACGAATGTGCACACGATATTCGATTATGTTTCAAGGACTATAGGTGACACTATGTGACATGAGCTAACTGTTTGTTTTCGTATACGTATTACATGATTTGCTTCGTAAGTAAATATGCTTTTGAATATTCTGAATTATTAAGAATTTATCTTATGTTATTGTGATATATCGTTTTATGAAAATTATGGATTATGATATATGCTTTAAACAAAAGAAGGCTTGCAATATTTTTGGTATCGATAGGCTAGTGTGTTAGGAATGGTTTTACTTACCTCGTCATTACTTTTTGCAGATTAAGTTTCTTTTGAGAGGTGCACTTAGCTTTGGAGTTAGTGATTTCCAGTTTCCGTTTGCTATTGAATAAGAGGAGGAATAGACTTGTGTTTCTATTTAGTTACTTTTATTATGAACGTGTAATTTGGAGTTTGAGACTTTTGTTATTATTTTTATATGTCCTCGAGAGAGATTATTTAGTATTTGACGTTTGGATTTATGGATTTATTTGAATAAGAATTGGAGGAATTTCAGTTTGAAACTTATGAGTAAAGATTATGATTTGTGAGTAACCTCCTTCTTCACGTGCTCCGCACGTGTTAGATTATGGTTGTTACAATTGTGGTATCAGAGCAACTAGGTTAGGATTCTGTAGACTTTCTTTTACGGTTTAATTAGATTGTCTAATTAAATCGATTACATTTGTTTTGTAGACATGAAGAAGGACAATATGGGTATGAAAAGTGTCAAGAATAAGGGATGGACAGAAATTGATAGGACCGAACAATTTATCTTAGGAGGAGTTCTTGTCAAAGATCTTAGGAGACTTCATAAGCAGCGAATGGATGATAGACTAAGACGGACTATAGAGGTCTACATCGATACTCCTCCAGGACCTGGAGCTTGAAAGAAGCTCAATGAGGCTATACGTGGACTACGTGTTTATGGCAAGGAGCTAACAAGAATAAGCTTGTAATACGTCCTATTTTGGACAGGACCTCGATTTAAGCCTTACTATAGCAAAGGATGGGTATCTCCGGGTCTAAATAAACTACCTTATAGAACTCCTAAGGAAATCGAGACAGATGGAGTCACGACTAAGGAAAGGAAAGTAAAGATAGATCCTTTTCCTATCCGGTTGAGTACACCTATGAACTTTGTGGCTGTAGGACATGAAACCCTGTAGACTTTATTGAGGTTAATAGAGTGATTAAATATTTTAAGGCAAGGAGTAACTAGTAATTCTATTTTGGTCTTTTTGGCTTTCTATGTTGCTTGCGACTTTGTAATAACTCTTGTTATATGATCTTTGGTATTAATGTAGAATGAAATATTTATTGCTCTTGTTTACAATATCAAATTTTCTTAGTTACACTACTTATTCAGTACTCTGCGCGCTTGCACGACCTTTAGCTATGAATTATTTACCCTTTTTAATTATTTATTTATTCTCCGTGTTATAGTCAAGAGATGTCACGTAGGGGAGGTGCTAGGCATGCCTCTAGCTCGAGAGATGTTTTAGGTATCGGCGACGACCCAACCTTGCACGAGATGGCTAACGAAGGAAATACTATGATGCGCGCAATGCTTAGATTGATGGAACAACAAAGTAAGTTAATTCAAGATATGGCTAGAGGCAGAGTTGGGGCACAAGAGAATGTGCCAGTTGAAAGGCAAGGTGGCGCAAGAGATCATGGGGCTATGGTGAACTTAGAACGATTTAAGAAATTGGGACCACCTACCTTTCAGGGGACTGCCGATCCCATGGTTGCAGAGGCATGGCTAAAACAGATGGAGAAGATATTTGTGGCTATGGGTTGTAATGATGATCAAAGGGTAATATTAGCCTCATTTGTCCTTCTGAGGCGGTGGGATGCCAAATCTCGTCTCATAAGGGCTGGCTTGCAAGATGCACCCATTACTTGGGAGTTATTTTTGGAGGCTTTTCATGAAAAGTATTTTCCTGAACGAGTTCGACATCAGATGGAGGCTGATTTCTTGAGGTTGACTCAAGGAACAAAGTCTCGGAGTATGAGGAACAATTTACTCTCTCGTTTTGCTCATACCTTGGTTGCTAATGAAGGTAGTAAGTGTAGGAAGTTCCTGGAAGGGTTACGTCCTAACATTAAAGGGCGATTGACCATCCTTAAGATTAACAATTATGCCGATTTGGTGGACCGAGCAATTCTTGCGGAGAAGGATATTCTTGAAGCCCAAGTTACAAGGGATCAGAGAAATAAGAAGAATCAACAAGGTGGACCGCGAAATGGAAGTTCCTTTAGGCAGGGCACTCACTCCCAGAAGTATAATGGTGGAGGTAACAAATGGGATAACAAGGGTGTTACTGGTGACACCGCTCGGAGGAACTACCCCATTTGTCGACATTGTGAAAGGAGGCACCCTGGTGAATGCCATTGGAAAACTGGAGCTTGTTTTGCTTGTGGAGAATCTGGGCATAGGATTATGGATTGCCCAAAGAGACGTAGCGAGACTACAAATACTCCGACTAACGAAGGGCAGAGGAAGAAACCGAGGGTGCAAGGGCGTGTTTTTGCACTAACAGAAAAAGATGCTGAGGTGTCCAATGATGTAGTATCAGGTACATTGTCCTTATTCTCTAGAGAAGCCAAAGTTCTTTTTGATCCTGCTACACATTCATTTGTATCTTGTGTGTTTGCCCGTTATGCTAATGTGCTTATCACACCACTGGATGTTCACGTGACAATTAGTACCCTGGGGATTGCCGGTTATAGATCATGTCTATAAGTCATGTGTGATCGATTGTGTGATAAAGAATTCCTTGTGGATCTCCTTTAGAGATGCACGATTTTGATTTGATTTTGGGGATGGATTGGTTAGGACCTTACCATGTTTCAATAGATTGTTTTGCTAAGAAATTATTTTTCGCCTACGGTGAGGAAGAATTTCATTTTCAAGGAATCATAAGAGTCATAAAGCTTTGATTTCTATGGTTAAGGCAATGAAAATGCTAAAGAAGGGGTGTGAAGGATTTTTAGCGTATATAGTTCACCATCCCATGGGCGTGCCAAGACATACCTATTGTAAGGGAGTTTATTGATGTATTTCCTGAAGATCTTCCGGGACTACCCCCAGATCGAGAGGTTGAGTTTACTATAGAATTAGTTCCTGGTACTACACCTATATCCAAGGCACCATATCGGATGGCACCCATTGAATTAAAAGAACTAAAGGTCCAGCTACAAGAATTACTAGATAAGGGTTTCATTCGTCCCCGGGGTGCTCCCGTTTTGTTCGTAAAGAAGAAAGATGGTTCAATGAGGTTGTGTATAGACTACCGGCAGTTGAATATGGTTACCGTCAAGAATAAATACCCTCTTCCCCGAATTGATGACCTCTTTGATCAATTACGAGGTGCAAAAATTGATTTACGATCCGCTACCATCAATTGAAAATAAGAAGTGAGGATGTATCGAAGACTTTTCGAACTCGTTATGGACACTATGAGTTCTTAGTTATGCCTTTTGGATTAACTAATGCTCCCGTTCATGGATTTGATGAATAGGATCTTCCAACCTTATCTTGACCAGTTTGTCATCGCTTTATTGATGACATATTAATTTACTCTAAGAGTAAGAAGGAGCATGAGACGCACTTTTTGAGGATTGTATTAGAAACATTGAGAAGAAGTTGTATGGAAAATTTAAGAAATGTGAGTTTTGGCTTGATCGTGTGATGTTTTTGGGACATATAGTGACGAAGGATGGTATTTCAGATCCAAAGTGGAGGTAATTGTGAATTGGGAAAGGCCTGCTAGTGTCAAGTAAGGAGTTTCTTAGGATTGGCAGTTATTATAGGCGCTTTGTCAAAGGATTTTCTAGCATAGCATTGACTAATTTGACTAAGAAGAATGTGAAGTTCAATTGGGATGAGGCATGTGAAAAGAGCTTTCAAGAGCTCAAGTCATTCGCCTTTTAACTCTCCCTTCCGAAGGTGGAGGTTTTGTGATTTACGATGCTTAGGAAAGGTTTGGGTTGCGTTTTAATGCAACATGGTAAGGTTATAGCATATGCTTCTAGCAAAAGAATCATGAACAAAACTACCCAACACACGATTTGGAATTGGCTATAGTGTTTGCTCTAAAGATTTGGAGGCATTATTTGTATGGAGAAACTTGTGAGATCTTCACCGACCACAAGAAATACTTGTTTACTCAGAAGGAGTTGAACTTAAGGCAGAAGAGATGGTTAGAGTTGGTGAAAGATTTTAATTGTACTATTAATTACCATCCTAGTAAGGCCAATGTTGTAGCCGATGCATTGAGTAGGAAATCATTAAGGTGTATGGCACATCTTATCACCATGCAATCTCATTTGGTAAAAGACTTGAAGAGATGTGGGATTGAGGTAGTTACTCATGGGCAAGACGTGTTAGCACATTTGGCAACCCACTATAATTGATAGAGTTAAGGTAGCTAAGAACGACATAGAACTTCAATAAAATCCGTGAAGAGGTGAGCAAAGGACATAAGCCCGGATGTAGACTTGCTAATGGCGATGGATTATGGTTGGGACTAAGGTTATGCGTGCCAGCAGATGAAGGGTTGAAGGCAGAAATCTTAAGAGAAGCTCATGAATCATCTTATAGCATGCACCCGGGCAGTACTAAGATGTATCGTGATCTAAAGCAAAGTTTTGGTGGAGGAATATGAAGAGAGATATTGCTTTTGTGTCTCGGTGTTTAGTCTCGCCAACAAGTAAAGATTGAGCATCAAAGACCAGAACTTTACAAACGCTTCCTATTCCTCGGAAATGGGAACACATAACAATGGATTTCGTTTCTGGATTACCTCTTTCTAGGAGGGGATGTGATTGCATTTGGGTAATTGTTGATCGATTGACGAAATCAGCTCATTTCTTGGCAAGGAAGAGTACAGACAATGTAGGGCAACTAGCTAAGTTGTTCATTAAGGAGATAGTGAGGCTTCATGGGGTTCCAGTGTCAATAGTGTCTGATAGAGATCCACTGTTCACTTCAAGATTTTGGGCTAGCTTACATAAAGAGTTGGGGACGAAATTGAGATTTAGCACTGCTTTTCATCCACAGACAGATGGGCAATCCGAAAGGACTATTCAAACCCTTGAGGATATGCTTCGAGCTTGCGTCCTAGACTTGAGTGGTGGTTGGGAAGAGCACCTAATGTTGATCGAATTTGCTTATAACAATAGCTTCCATTCGAGTATTGGCATGGCACCATTTGAGGCATTATATGGAAGAAAGTGTAGGTCCCCAATCTGCTGGGATGAAGTTGGTGAAAGAAAACTTTTGGGTCCAGAATTAATACAGATTACTGTTGATAAAATCAAGTTGATTAGAGGACGTCTTCAAACAGCTCAGAGCAGACAGAAGAGTTATGCAGATCGTCGTAGACGTGAGTTGGAATTCGAAAAAGGAGATTTTTGGGGTGTTTCGGTTCGGGAAGATAGGAAAGCTTAGCCCTAGATTTATTGGACCATTTGAGATTTTAGAGAGAATTGGTCCGGTGGCCTATCGCATAGCTTTACCACCAAGTCTGTCTAGGCTTCACAATGTATTTCATGTGTCTGTGTTAAGAAAGTACATTGCAGACCCTTTACATGTGCTAGACTATCAACCGATTCAGATAAATGAAGACATGTCGTATGAGGAACAGCCTATTGAGATTGTCGATCGAGACGAACAAGTATTAAGGAATAGAGTTATTCCCCTAGTGAAGGTACGATGGATGAATCATTCTATTGAGGAAGCCACTTGGGAGAGAGAAGCAGAAATGTTGGAGAAGTATCCTCAACTCTTCCATGCATAAGGTAACCTTTTAATTTCGAGGACGAAATTTTTGTTAGGAGGGGAGAAATTGTAACGCCACAAATTCCCATACATATTAAATTATGGAAATTGGGCTTTCATTGAGAATTATGGGTGGCCTATAACCCTTATTTAGAAAGGGATACTAATTAAGTAGAGGTTATTTATGAGATCATTTTGGAAAAGGGCTATTTTTCCTTATTGAATAGGGTTTCTTAAGATCCCCTATAAATACATACTTTTCCCCCTTCCATAACCCTAAGTTCACAACATTTATCCTTCTTCTCTGCTCTTTACGCTCCTACCCAAATCTTAGGATTCAAACTTTGTTTAGGAGACTCAAAGCGGGTAAGTTCACAACGCTTTATTCTGAACAGCATGAGTATCTCGAATTTTTAAAGCTATATTTTCTGAACGAATTTTCTTATAAAATTTATATTTCTGGAAACTAGACATGTAGGGCTTCTTGATTAAATTTTATTTCATTAAATTCAACTTCGTTTTCAATTTTATACGTATTTTGGAAATAGAAACCACTGCACTGAAATCCACGATTCCAGTATTGTGATCATATTCACAAGACTATTTGTACCACCAAATGAACTCAAAAATTCTGAAAGTTTATATGTATGTTAATATATGTGTCTAGGATTCGCAGTTTTAATTTCATAATTTTCTGATTAGTATTTTATTTTATAAAAATCACGGAACCCGTTCTGTTTGGTTTAGATTATGTGAAAACAGTTTCGAATTTGCTGAGAAGTAAATAGTTTTTAAAATGTTTTTGATATCGGATTCTCTTGTAAATTTTACATGGGGTACTCATGGATGTCCAGAATGGTTCCATAGGATTTTATATCATTCTGAGACTTGGATTAAGAGTTAAAATTCCGAGAATCAGACCTGTACGGGTATGAATTAGAAAATCAAATTCTTAGAATAAGTTATTGATTGTCATATCTTGTATTTGTTTAAGGTTTTGAAGGTGTTTGAGGCTCTTAGAAGCTTAGAGGTGTGTTAATCCAAGTTCATTTGTCGAGGTAAGTAATTTCATTCCTGGTATACTAGATATGTATAAGTATTTTGAGTATAATTGTTTTTATACTACTTAAAGGATTAATTGATTTTGATAATAAAATTAGTTTTATGTAAATGTTTTTAAGTTAAATTCTTTTGACAAAGTATTTTATGAATGCCTTTTTCATATGTAAATGATTTTATGACATGACAATCTTTTATGATTTTATCTTTAAAATTTTATGCAAGCCTAAAGTATTGTTATGAACTTTTATAAATCTGATACGAATGTTTTGTACCCATGTATGATTTCGATTATTGATGATTGTATGAGATTCCTAATGTTTTGGCTCATTGTCCATAGTTATTCTGATTCTGATTCTGATCGTAATATACGATACATCTGTCTGGACCAGTACTGGGTTTCTGTTCTGAATGTGCACACGATATTCTGATTATGTTTACGGTCAAGGACTATAGGTGACATGAGCTAACCTTTGTTTTCGTATACGTATTACATGATTTGCTTCGTAAGTAAATATGCTTTTGAATATTCTGAATTATTAAGAATTTATCTTATGTTATTGTGATATATCGTTTTATGAAAATTATGGATTATGATATATGCTTTAAACAAAAAGGCTTGCAATATTTTTGGTATCGATAGGCCTAGTGTGTTAGGAATGGTTTTACTTTTACCCCATTACTTTTTGCAGATTAAGTTTCTTTTGAGAGGTGCACTTAGCTTTGGAGTTAGTGATTTCCAGTTTCCGTTTGCTATTGAATAAGAGGAGGAATAGACTTGTGTTTCTATTTAGTTACTTTTATTATGAACGTGTAATTTGGAGTTTGAGACTTTTGTTATTATTTTTATATGTCCTCGAGAGAGATTATTTAGTATTTGACGTTTGGATTTATGGATTTATTTGAATAAGAATTGGAGGAATTTCAGTTTGAAACTTATGAGTAAAGATTATGATTTGTGAGTAACCTCCTTCTTCACGTGCTCCGCACGTGTTAGATTTGGGGTGTTACACAACCAATACAGGATTCAAGGAAGCACATCCCCATTATTCTAGGCCGACCTTTCTTGGCAACTGCGGATGCTCACATTCAATGCAGGACTGGAAATATGCAGTTGTCCTTCGGCAACATGACTATGGAGCTTAATATCTTCAACATTGCCAAACAACCTCATAATGCAGATGATGGAATTGTTGATGTGGATTTAATTGAAGCATTAGTTGATGACACTTTTATTTCAAACCTTAGTGATAATCATTTACAGACATGCTTAACTCACTTTGGTTTTGATTTTGATATTGACAGATCGGTCGATGAGGTCAACGCCCTACTTGACTCAGCACCATCTATGGACACTAATCAATGGAAGTCAAGAGTTGAACAACTAGCACCATCAGAGAAGAAACTCATCCCATCATCAGAATCACCACCGAAACTTGAGCTCAAACCATTGCCCAACACATTGGAATATGCATTTTTAGGGGAAGAAAGTACTTTGCCGGTAATCATTTCATCATCCCTCAATGACGAACAAAAAGGTATGTTGTTGGATGTTTTAAAAGAGCATAAAGGAGCATTAGGATGGACCATAGGAGACATAAAAGGTATAAATCCAGTAGACTGCATGCATTACATTCACCTTGATGAAAATGCTAAATCTACTAGGGAAATGCAACGTCGGTTAAATCCTAATATGAAAGAAGTTGTTAGAACTGAAGTCCTTAAGCTATTAGACGCAGGTATCATTTACCCAATTTCTGATAGTTCATGGGTCAGTCATGTGCAAGTTGTCCCCAAAAAGTCAGGAGTCACAGTAGTTACTAATGCTAATAATGAATTGATACCAACTAGAGTAACTACAGGGTGGCGTGTATGCATTGATTACAGAAAATTGAATTTTGTCACACGTAAAGACAATTTTCCTTTATCATTTATTGATCAAATGCTTGATAGATTAGCAGGCCATGAATTTTATTGCTTTCTAGATGGCTACTCAGGATATAATCAGATCTCCATAGCTCCAAAAGATCAAGAGATAACCACTTTCACTTGCCCTTTTGGCACATTTGCATATAGGAGGATGCCATTTGGATTATGTAATGCACCTGCTATATTTCAACTATGCATGTTAATCATTTTTTCTGATATGGTTGAACGATTCCTTGAAGTCTTTATGGATGACTTTTATGTTTTTGGTGACTCATTTGATCAATGTTTACATCATCTAACGCTAGTTCTGCAGAGATGTACCGAGAAGAACTTAGTCTTGAATTGGGAGAAGTGTCATTTTATGGTAAAACAAGGTATTGTTCTCGGTCACATCATTTCGAGCAAAGGTATTGAGGTTTACAAAGCCAAGGTGGATCTCATTTCTAATCTTCCTCCACCCAAAACAGTCAGAGAAGTAAGATCTTTCCTTGGGCATGCTGGTTTTTATAGACGTTTCATTAAAGATTTTAGTAAAGTTTCTAGACCCTTATGCAATCTACTTGCTAAGGATGTACCTTTTGTCTTTGATGATTCATGTCTTGTTGCGTTTGAAAAATTAAAGCATTTGTTGACATCATCACCCATCATTCAACCCCCAAACTGGAGCTTACCATTTGAGCTCATGTGTGATGCATCTGATTATGCAGTAGGAGCAGTATTAGGACAAAGAGTTGATCGAATTCCCCACGTTATTTACTATGCTAGTATGACATTGAATGATGCACAGTTGAACTATTCAACTACTGAAAAAGAAATGCTAGCAGTAGTGTTTGCATTAGAGAAATTTCGATCTTATCTCATTGGTTGTAAAATAATTATATTCACAGATCATGCTGCTCTTAAATATCTTCTCACAAAGAAAGATGCAAAAGCTAGACTAATTCGTTGGGTGTTACTTTTGCAGGAATTTGACTTGGAATTCAAAGATAAGAAAGGGACAGAAAATGTTGTGGCGTTGATTTTGACACAATTACAGAATCATTACCATTGAATGAGTCATTTCCAGATGAACAATTAATGAGTGCGGAAGTATTACCATGGTATGCTGACATCGTGAATTATCTTGTTACAGGTCAACTTCCAGAGCATTGGACCAAGCAAGACAAGACTAAATTCTTTGCAGAGATAAAGAATTTCTTTTGGGATGACCCGTATTTGTTCAAATATTGTGCAGACCAAATTGTTAGACGATGTGTTCCAGAAAATGAAATTCAGAATATTCTTTCATTCTGCCATGAACAAGCTTGTGGAGGCCATTTCAGTGCTAAGAAAATCGTGACTAAAGTTTTACAATGTGGTTTTTATTGGCCAACTATATTTCGAGATGCTTACACTTTCTGTTCTTCATGTGATAGGTGTCAACGAATGGGGAGCATTACACGAAGGAACATGATGCCACTAAATCCAATTTTAGTGGTTGAGATTTTTGATGTATAGGGTATTGACTTCATGGGACCCTTTCCCCTTTCTTTTGGCCATCAATACATATTGGTTGCTGTTGACTACGTATCCAAATGGGTAGAAGCAATTCTATGCAGAACTAATGATCACAAGGTGGTGATAGGATTTTTGAAAAGCAACATTGTCTCACGCTTTGGATTCCCTCGAGCAATAATCAGTGATGGGGGTGCCCATTTTTGTAACAAAGCATTCAAGTCTCTTTTGACAAAGTATTCAATCACTCACAAAGTGGCGACCCCATATCATCCGCAAACCAGTGGCCAAGTTGAGATTTCCAATCGAGAAATAAAGCACATATTAGAAAATACGGTGAGGCCGGACAGAAAAGATTGGTCATTAAGACTTGATGATGCATTATGGGCATATAGAACGGCTTTCAAGACTCCGATTGGGATGTCACCCTACAGGCTAGTGTATGGAAAAGCTTGCCACCTACCTGTGGAACTCGAGCATCGTGCGTATTGGGCCATCAAGAAATTCAACTTTGACATGCAGCAAGCCAGCTTAGAAAGAAGATTACAACTGGCAGAACTTGAAGAAATTCTCAATGACGCATACGAAAATGCCAAGATTTACAAGCAACGAATGAAAGTCTTCCATGATAAGCAAATTATGAGAAAATCGTTCACCTGCATCGAAAGTGCTTTTATTCAATTCTCGCTTGCACCTATTCCCAGGTAAGTTACGCTCTCGTTGGTCTGGTCCCTTTATTGTTCATACTGTTTTTCCACATGGGGCAATTGAAATTAAGGACCCAAAGAACGGTGTCACGTTTAAAGTTAATGGTCAAAGATTAAAGCCATATCTAGAGTACCAACCACATGAAAAAGACACCGAAATAAATTTGAGTGACCCACCAAATTTGAATTGATTTTTTTCTTTTCGTTGATTTGATTTTTCTTTCTTTCTTTTTATTATTATTCTTTTGCTAATTGAAATTATTTTTTGCATAAGTGTGTTTGTTTAACAATTAAGTTTTCTCTTATCATTGTTAATCATGAGTCTTATACTTAGATCGTTCCTCCTGAACATTCTTAAACCACTTCAACGTGTCAAAACTCATCTCAAAAGGCAGATTCAATTTTGTAAAACACATCGTATTTGGACTCTACAGCCACCAGAGTTAGTAGCCTATATTGAGGGTTTAGAAAGCCAACTCAGAGACATTGAGAGAAGTGTGTACGACATCCAGTTGGAGCTTGAGGTAAATTTAATAAGAGGATGATTTTAATTTTATTTGTGTGTTTTAATTTGTTTTTCTGTTTGTGTGCTTTAGTTTGTTACCCCGGTGAAGTGGCGGATAACGGTACTCCGTGACAATCAAGTCGGTTACTTCAGTTTCCCATAATAATTGATATTCTGAGGCGAAAGTATGGACAGAAACGAGATTCTAGCGAAGCTTCACAAGCGATTCCCTTCACTTCCTCAGAATGCCCTCCTTACGATCTATAAAGCTCGGTCCGAACGCATGTGATTGCTCATGAGGAATAACATACCTGCTGACATCCGTTGGTTAATCGAGGCTAAAGTACGATTGGCAGGTGAGTTACCTCCAAAATTTATTGCATACATGCCTGGTTGTGGTAAAGGAAATTATGCAAGAAAACGACGAGCTCGAAGAATTGCTGTTGCTTGTCATAAGTGTGCCAGAATGAGTTGCGATAAAAACCCATGTTCTTTAGGAATGGTGTCTGATAACAGGGAAGATAAGATTCAATTCATTAGGGATGGCTTGAATAAGGAGTCATTGGATGATATCCTTCTGTCTCTTGAAACGCATCCTAGTGGATATGTGCAAGGAGCGATTCTCCAGTTATGGCCATTATTCCAGAAAGAGCATGCACGATATAGTCTCCAGTTATGACTATAAACGACCCTCGACCCATAGAGGGCGTTCAAGCCGTTTCTGGACGTAAAACCAGAGGAAGATGTGAGCCACAGTCGCAACTACCTGTAAATATACTTTCACTTCACTGTTATTTTATTTCACTATTGTTTTATTGAGTGCATTATTGTCTTTAATAATTTTATTACTGTTTGCTTTTTCCTTATTACTGTTTGCTTTTTCCTTTTTTTACTGTTTCCTTTTTTACTCGTGAGCCATGTGCTTTACGCGTTATTTGACACTGACATGCCACCTCATACACAACTGTGACCCACTGTCACCAAGACTCTTAAATGTGATTTTTTTTTGTCAAGCACTCACAAATTATTTTTTAGAAGTCTTGCAATGGCAGCTACTCCCAATAGACAATTCAAGAACATTTGTGTGCTTTCTGGATTTACATATGGCAAACATAAAGAGTTCGTTAAGGCAGCCATAGATCTTGGCCGAAACATAGCAGCGAGAAAATTACACTTGGTGTATGGAGGAGGTAACCGAGGGTTATCAAAAATGGTCTCAGAAGCAGTTTTTATCAGAGGAAGTCAAGTGTTAGGCATCATCCCAAGAGTCCTAAAACCATTGGGCGGTCGACTCATCAACTGGAGAAGAGTTAGTCGTCTCAGGTATGCAAGAAAGAATAACTGAAATGCTTAATCATGCTGATGCTTTTATTTTCCTTCCAGGAGATCTTGCAACACTAGAGGCTTTTATCACACTAGCATCTTGGGCCCATCTGCACATTCACCAGAAACCCATCGGTTTGTTAAATGTCAATAACTTTTATGATGGTTTTATCGCATTTCTTAACCATGCAATAAAAAACTACTTTATTCCTTCCCATGCGAAAAAATTTTTTAATTGTGCTCACACTGCTAATGAGCTACTTGATATGTTACAAGCTTATAAACTGGAGCCGGACCCCTGGACCTTTGTGTTGGAGCGTCCAAATAATGATGGTAACAGTAGCAGCAGTAAGAAGTACAAATTAGATTTAACTCTCCGCCTGTAAATATTTTCTTCTGTGTTGCACTACCTAGGTGATGTCTTCTAAACTCTACTTCTTTCCCTTAAAACATTGAGGATAATGTTTTGTTCTGGTTGGGGGGAGGGAATAGTCGACAAATGTGGAATTTTGGTTAAGTTTTTACTAATTTTTTGTTGTAGAAACTAACTGTTGCTAACTTTTTGTGTTGAAGATGGCTGAATATGGAGTGTAGTGACTCTAGAAACGCATCTTCATCGTTAAAAAAAAATTAAAAAAAACTAAAAAACAAAAAAAAATCAGACATTTTCTTTTTCTTTATTATGTTTTAATGTTTATTTTTCTTCCTTTTCATTTCTCCTTATAAATATATATTTTCAAATTTTTGAGTCGAAGATGGCTGAATATGGAGTGTAGTGCCTCTAGAAACGCATCTTCTAAGTTAAAAAAAAAAATATTTTCGTTTTCTATCATTTTACGTGTAACTTTTCTAATTAGTTTTTATGCATCATTTTCACATTTCTGCATGTATATTTTCCTTTCATATTTAGAATAGGTTGGGGGGTAGAATGTTGTTTGAAAAAAAAAATTGTGTGATTTGTTTTAACATTGGATGACATGATTAATTTCAAATTTTAGTATTTGTATTATCTTTGGTCTTAAGTGATGTTACGTTATGTTTGCTACTCTACATGTTGATGTCGGAGACAAATGTGAGTTGTTTGAAGGAATGAATATGTCATAATAAGTACCAAGTGAGTTTTTGAGCCTATTATTTTTCTTGGAGAATAACATTTTTGCCCATTCTTTATACAGCTTAGCAGTTTGTTATTTTACACACGATCTCTAAATTGCTTTTGAGTTAACCCTTAAAAAAAATTGTAAAATAAAAAAAAAAGAAAAAAAAATGTGTGTTGTTACATTGGGAGTCACATCTAACTAGTAGATATAGATAATTATTTAG
Organism: Citrus mangshanensis; assembly: GCA_030449895.1. NCBI lineage: Eukaryota > Viridiplantae > Streptophyta > Magnoliopsida > Sapindales > Rutaceae > Citrus > Citrus mangshanensis. Next base: position 268,614 of record JASUUJ010000211.1, read on the forward strand.
AGCCCTAAAAGACGATGGAAATGCCATCTTTGATCCGTTTGAGCCTTTCTAGCCATCCCTTTTAGTAAATATCCATAGTTAACCCTTTTGAACCTTTAAAAAAAAAAAAACCTTTTCTTTGTCAACTTATCATCTTGACCCACTCTGATTTGGAGTATTACCCGATGTCTTATAAGTTCCATCACCTATTTATGTTTAAGAAAAATGTAAATAATTATTTTGTTCAGAGAAGTTATGCCAAATAAAAGCAAAAAAAGAAAAAAAAACAAAACAAAAGTTGTTGTTTCAAAAGAATAAAAATAACAATAATAGGTGAAATCCACCTTGCAACTTCTAAAAAAAAAATCTCTGCATTTTTCTCAAACATACACTTTGTTTTCCTTATTTCCCTTCTTTGTTAGCCGTATCCCTAGCCTACGTTACGTCCTAATAAAAGTCCTTGATTTTAGGGAACTATAGTTTGAAGTAGAAGCTAGTTATATGGGCTAAAAAGATGTAGTGATGCATAATAATAAAAAAAATAGAAAAAAGATAAATAAATTGGGTTGACTAGCATTTTTGTTTGACTTGAGATCGTATTATTTCTAAGCTGAGGGCATATTTATTTCATCTTGGTGAGAGCATGTGATATCACTTCTTTATTATTTTCTTTCTCAATTACCATTCATTGGAGTGACTATTTTGATTGGTTTTAATTTCTTTGTGAGAGTGTCACTACTTCCAGTGAGATTTTGGGATTTGACATGTCATTCTTGAAAGTAGCTATAATAAAGTCTATTGGGCTGATTCATGTGGATGGTTGATGTGGGTGTGATGTTGCTTTAGACTGGAGATAATGCTTATACTTTTATTTGATTGCTATTATTAATCTGATTGAATAAACACGAGTGTTTCTAAATTAAAAAAAAAATCATTTTGAATTTGAATTTTATTTTCGCTTCATTTGCTAGGGACTAGCAATAAGCTGGTTGGGGGGTGTGTTGAGTGTTAGAAAATGTATATTTATAAAGGAGAAAACCGTCATTTTACATTTCAAGTCTTACTAACAACCCTTACTTTTATGTATTTAACCTTCTTGTGATTTAATTACATGTGTTTTATTTTAATTAAGTATTTTATGTATTTTAGGGATATTATAGTCATTTCACAATAAAGGAGAGATCAGACAGCGAAACGGACATCACTTTTGAACTCAGGACGGTCGAAAACCTTAAGAGGAGCATAAAAGGAAAAATGGCACTATTCACATGTACGGTACTATTCACGTGTACGGTACTGTTCACGTTACTGTTCACATAGACGGATGATGATGTGGCATTGACCGATGATGTGGCATTGACTGATGAGGTGTCACGATCCTGTTGGACTAAAATTCTTATGTACTGTTGATGGTGACGTGGCTGCATATCAATGGACGAAAAATCTCGCGTACGGTACATGCATCACACAGGATTATTTTCAACCAAAGCGCTTCATCCGGCCAAACCGCATTCATCCGCGCCAAACCGCTGCATCGATGACGTGGCGCAATCGAGCGTCCCAAATTTTTAATCATGATTTACTCCATGTATCTATAAAAAGGGGGCCTCCCCCCCTTAATTTGATATCTCTGAATCCACTTTTGGGATCCATTTTCTGTAATTCCTTCTCCATCTTGTATTTTCTTCATATTTTAATAAATTCTCATTTTGCCCATAGTTCAATTATGAGTGGCTAATTTTCTTTCAAGCTTGGGTTGAAGGTGAAGTCTCAACATGTGTCATGGGCTTAATTTGGTAAATTTATTTTCTCTTCCCCTCTAGTTTTTGTGGATGTTTTGACTTCTCGTCGACAAATAATACTAATCTTGTCTAGTACCGCCTTGGTTTCACCGGCCCCCTAGTACAAGGTTATTATTATTTGGCATGATAAGTCCTTAGTACCATATTGATTAGAGCGTGGTTCATGAGGTGTGGATTTTCCCCTCATGATTTAATTGGCATTAATAAGGATTATTTAGCCCATGATGCGTGTTGATACGAATCCGAATACCCAAGTACGTCATGTCAATAGAATTATCTTCAATTTATTCTTGCCATTGCAATTCCAATTTTAGAATTTATTCTCGCCATTTTAATTTAAGTTTTAGCATATTCTAAATTATTTCCACCACAAATCCAATCACCCATTTACAAAATTAATTCTATACACAATTAAAATCCACCTCCTCGTGGGATCGACACTCGTCACCATTGATCTATACTACAATAGATTCGTGCGCTTGCGAGTACATTAAAATTTGCACAACAATAAACCCGAGGCCTGCACAAGACAGTTTCCTTAAAACAGATTTACCACCTCTTTGGAGTGCTTAAGGTCTGCTGGTATCTATTTCCCATGATACAACGGGTACGAATTTCTAGTCAAGCACAGGCTGGAAATTCCGGCGAACCACAACAGCGAACTCGATCAGAGAAAGACGAAGAAGGATGAAGGAAAAACAAGTGTGCTTTGTGCTGGTTTTTTTTTCAAGTGTTCAAATAACAGAAAAGGAGATGCCTTTTTATAATCATGTGAGGATGTAACAGCTGATCTGTATTGAATTTCTGAATTCAATATATTTTATTTAATTGTTATAACAGCCAAATCAATTCAATGAATTGATTTCAAAATTGAATTTTAAAAAAACGTGAATAACAGCAAAAAATAATTGTAAAAGCTGTTACAAATTCTTTGAATTCAAAACATGAAACTGTTACAATAAAAAATTCAAAAGGAAATTAAAAACATGTCAAGCTTGCATGGATGATTTTGGGTTGACATTCACGTACGTAAAACGCGCGGGCGCACACGAGTTCAATTAAATCGATCTTGGATTTGCACCCCCTCCTGCGCACGCGCGTGTGGAGAGAGCCTCTATCCTTATAATTCTTACTCATGCATGGTTAAGTGTTTATATATAAACACTAATTCCTAGGCTTCTTTTTCACATGTGGGATAAGCCTCATTTCCTTTCAAATTTCCAACTTCAAGGGTGAACTTTGAGAGACAATTTCTCATTCACCCAAGCACCATTTTGAGAAAATAAGATTATACTATTGAAGTACCAACGGAGTAGAATCCGAACCTCACAATATTTTCCACTTTCGTTAAGTGGGACCCATTCAAAATGTGCCCTCAAAATAGCATGTTATGCTATTTTTTCAACAGAGACAACAAATTTTGATAAGATAGTTTGAAGAAAATCATCTATCATGTGCATATCCAGTCAAAAATATCATTCGGATTACCATTAAAATCTAGAATATCTTCAAATTCAAGAAGACGATATGAACCTCGGTTTCTATTTTTATCATTTTTTCTCTAATTAAAAATACAACTAATGACAAAACTATAAATAAGGCTAAACTCTTAAGTTTAGTGTGGCCAACGATTGGTGATTGTGATTGGGACTAGAGGCAATCACGTTTGGAAGATACGACAGCTAGGAGCAAGCTGATGTCGGTAATAATAATAAACTCGTAACAGCAGTGATGGATCAAAACACTAAAATCGGGCGGCAGGTTTGGTTTGGTTGTGACAATTTCTATAATTAATCAAACCGGTGGTGGCTAATATTTGATTAGTGAGACTTGGTGGTGATCAATTCAATAATGATGAAGCTAAACATGGCAGTAGGTTAAATGGTCAAGCTTCTAGGTTTGTGTTGTTTGTGCGGTGGCTGTACAGCTAATCAAGTGCAAAGGATGGTCGGGTTTTGGTCGATGATAGCTGGTGAGTTTGATGGTTGCAATGGCTGGTGGTGAGAGCAGCCAGATTGTGATGGTGATAGCTTCACTAAGTTAACTTAAAAAAGAAAGCTAAATTACAATTACAATAAAAACAAAAGATTAAAACACATACCATAACGGATCTAAATTAAAAATAGAAAATATTAAAGTACTTAAAATAACAAAATTCTAAAATTCTAAAATAATGCCCTACATCACTTTGACTAAATTAGCTTTAGAGTTTGAAAATCTTGTTATATGGTTGGAAACTTTTCCAGTACAAATTATATTGTTATTCTCTAAATTTATCCAATAAAAAGTATACTTTTTCTTTAAAAAAAAAAGCTAAATTGAGTCGTCTCCTTATATTTAACTTTGTGATATGTGTCAAAGTTTAAGCTAACTAAGGCTAGGGTTAGCTATACCCCAAAGAACACCTAAGGGCAAAATATTAGAGAATGTATGCACACCAAAAATCTGGTATCTACCATGAATTTGAATAAACTTTTGTTAATTTTGGTTGAACTCAAGTATTGGAGACACAAAATATTTAAAGTTGAATAACTAGAGATTTCAAATTGTACTTTAATTTCTTTTAAGAATTTTTTTTATTTTTGTGAGTTTTAGTAACTTTATGATTTTTTTCATCTGATTAACGCATTGAGCTGTTATTTTTGCATGTATCAATGGAAAAATCATATATCAGATAGTCTATTATTCTAAATGATAAACTAAGCTTTGATCATTGGTTGGATTTTCTTTTTTCTTTTTTTTTCTATCGATTATTTTTAAAAAAAGTAAAGAATAACAATGTAACTACTACTTTTTTTTGTAAAACTCATTACGTGAAAAATTAATATTACTATGCATAACTATCTTTGTCACATTAATATGAATTTGAAGTTTCCTTCATAACTCCCTAAATTTATTTGAAGTGACCCACTCCATGCCTCATTTAACGGGGAATCCCAAAGTGATTATATTTCATTTTATTTCATTTGTATCCTAGTTCCATTCATTCAGTATCCTTTAGTGTCATTGATATAAGAATTGACATAAGATATGTCATTTCTAATCTATCCTTTTCTATTTCTATATATAGAAAGTTGAAAAATCATCATATATAGCTTGGGGCCGACTATGTTGCCCTATTATTCCTTTTTTATTTACAAATATTTATAAGTATTATGGTACTTTTTGCTCAAATACACTATCAAAATTTAATTTAACACCTTACATTCTTCTTTCTACTTTTATTTTAAATAGTATTAATGTATTTTTTGTTCACATCCTAGACACATCAATCACGTAACACACAAATATCATCAAAAGACAAAAGTACACTTAAATTTGTAAATACAAAAGGATACATTTTTTTTCCTCTTTGCTCTCATCTTCATCTTCTTCAAGGAATCACAAAAGGTTTTTCTCTTCCCTCTCACCTTCATCTTCCTCAAGAAATCACAACAGTTCGTCTTCCGTTCATAGATCATCAAAACTCCCAAGAATAAGACCAATTATCATCTTCTTTACAATATTGCATCATAATAATCATTGCTTTTATTATTTGTTCCTGAGGGTAAATTGAGCATAGTTGCAAGCAGCTTCCTCCCCCCCCCCCCCTCCCAAAAAAAAAACAAGGAGATGGTTAAGTCAAAGAATCACACAAAGGGTAATCAATCCTACAAAACACACAAGGATGATATCAAGAAACTAAAGAAGTATCGGCACCACACTTCCACCAAAGCAGGCCCGGCTCAACCATATTTGGGACCTTAGGCAAATGGTTTTAATTAGGTTTTCTTAAAATTTAGGATTATATATATATATATATATATAGTTATAGTTATATATTATTTATCGAAAATTAATTCTTTAAACACTCTAAAATGTACTGTTGCTAATCCATGAAATTTTAATTCAATTATAACATTTCCACTTTTTTTTAGCTCAAATTACATCTTTTTTATTACTCATTTTCTAGATTAAACTAATTTTTTTATTATTTTATTTTCTAAAGTTTTTCGATATAGTTTTATTTCAAAATAGATAAAACAAGCACACACAAAAAAATAGATGAATAAAAAAAATTAAAAAGAACTAAGAACAAATAAATAACACAACTAATTAAGAGAATAATAAAAAGATAAAATCTTATATTTAAGATTAAATCATAAATTTACTTATGTTGATATTAATTGTTTTGAGGATTTGAGTAATGACCAATAAACATAGAGAATAGAGAAAACTAGTAGATTTTTTTTTTCTTTTTCTTCTTGAGTGGAAAGTAGAGGGAAGTAGGATTTTTTTCCCTCGCTCTCTTTCTTTCTCTCAAATACCAAGAACTTATCATGTCTTGATTGTTACAAGAAAAATTTAAAGGATAAGTACTAAAATGTGGGGCTATTATAGAGGTTTAAAATGAATATAAAATTTTTGAAATATAACATATTAATTCTAACAGTGAAATAGATAATTTGTAGGATTGAAACTATTAATTTATCGGTTTTGTAGAAATTAAAACTACTAAGTACTACATTAAATAAACTTCATAGGAATTTGATAGTTTATTTAGGAAAAGATAATTACAAAATAATAATAAATTAAATAAATAATAATGACTTTTAAATTTATTTTCTCATTTTATATACAAAATAATCATCTCGTGAGGCCGTCATATAAAGCAGGGCCCTAGGCAACCGCTTAAGTTGCCTAGAGGTTGAGCTACTACTGCACCAAAGGGATGGACCTAAAGTTTTTAAGGAAAAAATAAACCATAGGTATGTGAGAAAGCATAACAAGTAAGGAGGTGAATGATCAGTTGTGTACTAAAGAGTAGATGTTATTATGGGATTTTAATTACTTAGTTATTGATGTTTAATTTATTTTCTACAGTAGGTATTTATTGATGTTATTGTAGTGACTTGATAATACTCTAGCTAGTTTCATTGCAATTTCAAGATCATATTCTTTTTGCTTCCAATCATATGGTTTACATAAAAAATTCAAGCTTTATGAAGTGAACAAAAACAAATAAGAAGAAGTTATCTAAGTTTGATGATGGAGATAGAGAGAGAGAGAGAGGATAAGGAGAAACGGAAAAAAAGTTGAAACTTTTAGAATTTTGTTATTCCTTTTGCTAGCTAAAGAATAATTTTATCTTTTTAAGATTTATAAATAAATTGCAAATTAAAATGAGTGTAAGGTGTTAAATAAAATTTGATACTAATTAAATCACAAAAGACAAAATTAAATTAGAATACTCTACAATTGGGCAACATAGCCGAATCCCTTAGTATTATTGTTATAGAAAAGAGTAAACTTTAATTTACCCTCTATTTAGAATGACAATCTTTAATTTATTCATAAAAGTGAAAAAATATCAATTTATCCTCATTTACTGTTAAAAGGACAAAAAGAAAATTCATGAATGTGCCCCCTTCTTGCCTCATTTTATGAATAAAAATAAATATAAACTAAAGTTTTCACACTTTTGTGAATTAAATTGAAGATTGTCATTCTATCTGGGAGATAAATTGAAGTTACCTTATAGAAAATGACATAACATATAGCCTTGTTGTATTTAGATTTTTAAAAAGGGACAAGGATTCGCTGCTTTTCTTTTCTTTTTCTTTTTCTTTCTTGTTACCTTTCTTCGTTTAATGAGTGACCAAAGTTGAATTTTGTATTTATTTTTCACTTTATTTTTTACTAAATTATAAAGGTAAGGAGACACAAGAAAAGAAAAAATAAGAAGAAAATCCTAATCGCCCAAAAAGATAAAAGAAAAGAAAACATTTCTATCATTCGTAAAACTTATAACACTTTATATTCAGCATCTATTTTGTGCGTTTTACATAAACTTTTACCAACGTTGTCCTTGAATAATTTCTTTTCACTTTTTTTCATATTAGGAAAAGAAAAATAAGATAACTAAAGTTTTCCCAAAAATTTTTTACTGAGGGTAATTTGGGTAAATTAAATCCTTGTATCATTTTTTAACAAAATCTCAAAATGACAATTTTAGAAATTCGATCAGGTGTGTGCCATCATGCACATTATTGTGCGCAATAGACCACATGCATGATTTTCATTAACTGACATCCAACAGTCGACAAATGAAATCTTGACACGTGCCAGTTGTGAACAATAACAAGTGCGACGGTGCACACATAATCTTTACTCAGATATTTTTATTGCTAAATGTATAAAAGACCAAAAAGACCACTCAAGACTTCATCTATCGAACCCAAATGACAAAAAGAGAAAAAAAAAGTACTCACTAATACACACTCCAAAATGCTATCTCATGCCCTCGAGCTATCAAACCAAGATGACTGCAAAATCTTCCAAAATCCAAATATTCACCAAATCCAAACAAATCAACCAAAATTCCCTATAATATGACTTAGGAACTATCTTTTCTATTATGTTGGTAGCCACACAACCAACTCTCTTTTGAGAAAAAGAGGTATGGATTCTTATCTTTGGAGCACAAAGGTAAGTAACTTATTGTTAAAACTTAAAAGCCATTTTAATTGATTTCGGGGGAGGGAGGAAGAGAAACACGTTCACTTTGATGTATCTAAAATTATAATGTGCAAATACAATTTGATCTTGAATTATAATGTGCAAATACAATTTGATCTTGAATTATAATGTGCAAATATAATTTGATCTTAGTTAGTGTTTTTTTTGGCTTTATGTTACTAAATTTAATATATTTTAAGTGTAAACCTACGGCACGTATCACTTTTAATGTATCTAAAAATCTCAGCCAGCGAGATGACGATTTACCCTTATAACTCACTTATAACGGTCAAACCAGGTCAATGGACTGAAGTATTAAGAACCAAAACTAGAAGGACTTAAGTGTCACAACTTCAAGCTAATTTGAGTCAAATTCAGGGACTATAGTGTTATTTTGTCACGTTTTGACTCCGCTAAGGCGTGTGTCCGACTCTTTGTCCTGTCTCTTCCTTTGTAGTTTGTATCATTCGCGGACCAGCGCGTGGATTTCACCTCAGTCTCTCCTCGCAGTCGCAGACACTGAACTTCAACACAGAGCAACACAGCTTTCCTTTTTCAATTCCTTCTCTTCCCATTATAAAAAAAAAAAAAACCAAAACCCTAATTTCCTTTATTTCCCCAAACCCCAATTTATTCTCTATCTTTTTGCCCAAATTTCTAGTTCCGTACAAACCCTTAAACCCAGAGAAACCCTTTTAATTCTTTTTTTTTTTTTCACTCGTCGAGTTAGCTTCTTTTCTCGTTTACAAACATTGTTTTACGAAATAAACAAAACCCAGTTAACCACTTACGCATATTTGGTTTCTATGGTTCTTAATTTTTCTACAAAGGAAAGAAAAATAGTTTTTAGAACAGTTTGAGTCTTAGCCCTTGTGGGTATGTTTGAAGTTGGGGTTTTGTATGGTGATCACATGAATGGCAGATTAGGGTTTATTTAAAATTTTGTTCTTTTTCCCTCCAAAGCTTTTCTGGGTTTTGTGTGAAGTTAGGGTTTCTGTTTGACAATTGCATGAATGGCTTCAGGTTCATTAGTTGGTCAGAGTGATGCCGGAGAGAAGCAGGGCAAATTCTATAGCAGAAAGAACCAAAGCAAGTCTCAAAATCCCAAGAGTGTCCCTCCCCAGTACAACCAACAACCATATTCAAAGAAAATCCTAGCAAGCATTAACACAGATGACAACAGCATCCCCGTGGCATCAGATGATTCATCCAGCCAACCAGGTGCACACAACCGCCGTGAACCCAGCCATGGCAATGCATTTCCAGGTTATGCTAAATTTGATAGCTTTGTTAAGATTAGTTTCGATTTAAACAACCGGGAAGAGGTTAGAGCACTCAAAAGAAAGCTTGCAAGTGAGCTTGAACAAGTGACAAGTTTAGTGAAGAGACTTGACGCCACACAAACTCAGTTAAGTAAAATAGTTCATAGAAATGCAGGGACTGTATCTGTGATCAAGAATGGAAACAATCAGGGTAAATCAGTGGAGAAAAAGAAAATGGCACCTAAAACGAATCAGTTCCATAAGAATTTGGATGTTGTCGGTTTTGAGAAGTTAAATCCAATGGAGAGTAACAAGAAGTTGAAGTCCAATACAAAGGGAAATGAGTTAGTGTCAAATAAAAATTTGGGTAGATTGTTCCAGAGTTGTCGGAATTTACTGGAGAGATTGATGAAACATAAGTACGGCTGGGTGTTTAATAAGCCAGTAGATGTGAAGGGGCTTGGCCTAAAAGATTATTATACAATAATTAAGCATCCAATGGATCTGGGTACGGTCAAGGCTAGGTTGAGTAAAAATTTGTACAAAACTCCTAGAGAGTTTGCGGAGGATGTGAGGATTACGTTTAGTAATGCCATGTTGTATAACCCAAAAGGGCAGGATGTGCATATTATGGCTGAGGAGTTGTCAAAGATATTTGAAGATACATGGAAAAAAATAGAGGCAGAGTATAATTTCAGTAGGCAGTCGAAAATGGGTCGCAAGTCTGATTTTGCAACACCCATACCGAAAACTGTTCCTGCTCCTCCTCCACCAGTTCATACCCCTACTCTTGCCCCTCCTTTGCCAGTTCATTCTCCTACTTCTGCACATCCTGTGCCAGTTCATACTCCACCGCCACCTTCAGGGCCTTTAGAAGCAAGGACTTTGGAGAGAGTAGATTCTGTGCCAATTCCTGATGATTTGAAAAGAAAAGCTACTGATTTGGCTCATCAGGATACGATACTGGTTCCAAAGAAACCTAAGGCGAACAACCCTGACAAGAGGGATATGACTTATGAGGAGAAGCAGAGACTCAGTATGAATCTTCAGGAATTGCCTTCAGATAAACTGGACCATGTTGTCCAGATTATTAAGAAGAGGAATCCAGTGCTTTCTCAGCAAGATGATGAGATTGAGGTGGACATTGATACTTTTGATCCTGAAACTCTTTGGGAGCTTGATAGGTTTGTGACTAATTATAACAAGATTTTGAGCAAGAACAGGGGAAAAGCTGAAGTAGCTCATCAGGCAACTGCAGAAGCTTGTCACAATATTCAGGATAGCGTAAGGACTTGAACTATGAATAATTCAATGTCTGTCTGTTTTTCATGTGTAACATTGTTGCTTGCTGATGTACAAGTTCCTTATATTTTTGCAGAATATGGAACCAATCATTGCAGAGGCACCAAAAGAAACTGAAGCAGGTAATGATTTGGACATAGAAGGATTTATTTTCTTAGTTATTTGGGGGAGATATGTCAGGTTCTTGATGACAATCTAATCATTTTGCACTGATTTATTGATTGGAATTTGAGTAGTTGAAAAGATTGTTTCTACATCTTCGCCTGTCCTTGAAGAAAAGCACGGTGATAAGGCGAATGAATCAAGTAGTTCAAGTGGTTCTAGCAGTGATTCTGGATCGTCCTCAAGTGGTAAGTGCTAAATTTTTTGCTTTACCTTTATAATGTGGCTGCATGTAGCACATTCAAGCTTTGCTGGCCCCATTAATACCATCGCTAATTTATTTTGAGATTTTATTTGTAGACTCTAGCACTGGCAGTTCCTCTGGATATCGTTCGCCTGCGGATAATTAAACTATGAGCTAAATGGATTCAGTCAAGTTATGTGTATGATTTCTCACCATAAAGCTTTGTCGATCTCATTTTTGGCTTGAGTCGTACTAATATATCCATTGAACATATTGAACTAGTTTATTTTATTCATAGAACTCTGTTTTCACATTATCAGATAGTACAGGCTGACCCTAGCAACTGACGCTGCCTAATTAAAAAGATAATTGAACTAATACAGTGCTGAACCCTGGCAAGTGTCTTCTTGTTTTCAAATACTTTTACTATGCCTTAAAAGAGCCTCCAGTAGCTAAAATTCATTAAGTGCAGAAAGAAAACCTATGGATTTGGGTTTGATGCACATGAACAAGTAGCTAACTTTGTCTTAGTCTAGTCAAGGCCCCAAACACCCAATATCAGCTTCAACTTATTCACTATTCAGTACTGTGCGATAGGGGAACCAGGGATTGGGAAATCTTAGTTTTATAGTAGGGTAACTTTCTTTGATATTTTGCAACTTCCAAGTGTAATTGACCTGGTCAACTATTGTTTTTAGCATTTCAAGGACTATGTTGCCTTATGTTCTGAGAATTGATATTTCCTTTTTGAAGACAGTTAAAAAACCTTTGAAAAATCTTGTTATAAAGCTTTATTACTTGAAATGATTCTGTTATGGATAAAAGTTTAGATTCACAGATTTGGATGAGACTGGTTGACATAAGATAAGATGAAATTTGTATAATCTTGGACGAATCAGATTCAAGGTCAATTTTTAACTTTCGGGTCTAAAATTTGATCATGCTATAGTGTACATATCTTTGTTTCAATATTCCTAGATGCAGTACTTTTGTATGGAAGAAAGTTAAATGTTGATGTTCGTTAATCATTGTTTATCGCTTGATGCTCATATTTTGCAATAAGATAAGCTGTATACTCGGTTGCTCATGAGCTCTCTATTCATTTTGCAGCTGATCTGAAGATGTTAGATCTAAGTTAACCTGTTAAGATAAACAAGACATGGAGGAACAGCATAAACAAGGTAATCAAATGGACAGCTGCAAAGCCTTTTTTGTTCGAAGCACTCAAATGCAGGGCTGACTTCTATAATTTTTGGTGCATTAGATTAAGATTTAGAACATGACTCTCACCAATTGTCTTATATGATCAACATGTTTGATGCAGTTTGTAAGTAAATATTTTACAAAATCTTAATTGTCAATTGCCAATTGCCAATTACGACAGCTTTGAGAATGAGAATTTGAGACCTCTGCATTTTATTCTTATAATTTTGTCATTGTTTATCATAAAGACAAGACAGCAAACAATTTATGACTGAATGAACGATACAAATCTTGTCAATGTCCTCCAGCTTAACATTTCAAGGATAATTATTGATGGAACTTCTGGTTTATGTAAAGCCTATTCTAAAGAAAACCAGCCAAAAAGCTGGTGCCTCGAGCAACAAGCACAACACTTGCGAAAAAATTGCAAAATTTGAAACAATTTTCTTATATGGAAGGTTGGGCTAACTAGGCATTGGCAAACTTGACTCCCTTCTCAATGGATGCCTTGAGTTCTGGCTTCAGTTTTTCCAAGCCCTCTTGTTCGAAGTCGGAGAGAGGACCCAAACCCAGAACTTCTTCTACACCATTCTTTCCGAGCCTCACCTGCAAACAAGACAGAATTTCCTATTTTAACAACATGACCAGCACGGACCAAAATATAATAATGATCTTTCCAGAATTGACAAGCCATAATATACAAAACTGAAAAATTTTACTACTGTCAGAAACAAGCACAATGTTGTTGGAAACAAATGGATACTATCATGCCCGTTGCAGCACAAATTGTTACTTCTTGAAACATTGCTGGAATTTTCATAGCTTCATAATTATGTTTCAAGTCTTACATCTATTTTCAATGTGACTAGTAACCTCAACAACTTAACATTAGAGTTTGTGTTTACACACAAATTCGATGATTTAGTTGTAATGAACTATCAATTCAACTGCAATATATCATATTGGTAAATGATCCAACTACCACCTTTCTTAACCGTTCAACTATTTACTATCATTTGATTTCTTGCTGTTAAGAAAGGAGGGGTTTGTGATTATTTGATTTATGAGTTGATATTGGGATGAAATTGAGACGCACAAACATAAAGATGTTGCAGATAGACATGGGACTGGAAACATAATACAGTGATGGAAAATCCAACAATATTGCAACATTACTAGTTATATTCAACCAACCACACAGAAGTGAAAGCAGCACCAACTGGAGACTCAAAGAACATGAAGGTGCGAGAGAATAGGAGAAAACATGAAATTATGACGTAATCAAGAAAAATGGTGATCTTTCTACTCACTATGTTATCAAAACAACAAAATAACATGAATAAGACCCAAATAATTTAAAGAACATTAGTTGACATTGTAAGTTAAGTTAATCACCTTTGAAGCGAAAAAGGGAAGCTCAGTGACAGTTGACTGTACAAATGAACATTCCACCACATCTGGAACACCATTAAGACCCTTCAGGCATGCATCAGCAAAAATGGCTCCTGCATAACTGCAAGAAGGGAGAATCAAATAAATTAAAAAGCAATTGCATGAAAGCATTGAGGAGATTGAAACAGCAGCAATGAAATGGAAAGAAATAACAGCAAATGAAGGTAACAGTTGAGGATCTTTATTCAATAAAATTCTCTATTTTATGACTGAAGTTCAATAAGATACTGGTTAATCTGCTTGATTTCTAGCAATTCAGTTTCTTTAATGATTGAAATAATATCTGTATATGTACTTCCAGCCACCTAAGGGTCCCCATTGGGAGGACGGTAGTGACAATCCAATATTGATACTTGCTGGGCAACTATTATACATTTTATCATTAGACGTATTATGATCTACTTTACAGTAACAAACCTTTTGCAGGACGCATATCTACCTCTAAAAAATATCCACATCTCAAGAGAGTACAAAATATGTCATAGCATTCGATTGTGTTTGATAATACTCATAAAATAGTACAAATCCAGACTTACGCCATTGACAATGTTGCAGAACCCTTTCCAGCCTTTGCTTCCACAACTTCTGTCCCACCATCTTGGGTTCTCTTTGTAAGAGCCTTAATATCTTCATCTGCCAAATTGGCCTTTGGTGTGGCCTAAAATAGCAAACAACTCTAAATAAGCAGAAGTTTACAACAAAGGATGCATCGCAAAAGCCATAAGTAAAAAAATCAACTTACATCTTAAACAACTAGAAATAATAAAAATAAAAAAATTAATAAAAAAGATATACCTGAGAAAATAGCGGGAGAATTGTTATACCAGCATGACCACCAACAACAGGCACATTAACCTCTGCAAACAAAATACTCGGGTTAAGAAAGTAACTACCAAGCATAAACCAAAAATTTTCATACATTGTGAACCCCTTGATAGTTGAGAAGAAACTGGACAACAAAAAAGTGAGCATAGGACACTCTAAAGTTCATTTCTCTAGGAAAACCAAACAATGTAGAACATTAAACATACTAGTAGTTCTCTTCCCTTCTCCATTTTGGTAATCAACCAGAGACAGAAAGAGAGCATTAGACAATAAACACAAGATTTTTGTGTGTGAGTAGTTTAAGCAAACCTGCAACATTAACATTGGCCTTTCCAGCATAGAAAGTCTTAGCCCTAACCACATCAAGAGTGGTCACACCAAACAGCTTCTTCTCATTGTATGTCCCGGCTTTCTTAAAAACCTCAGCAGCAATTGGAACAGTTGAGTTCACAGGGTTGCTAATCATGTTAACAATTGCCTAAGATCCAAAAAAATTGACCAAATACAATCAATAACCAGAGATGAAATATTAATTTTAACATAGCAGTATAAAATTTAAAGTAATACTCACATTGGGACAATACTTGGCAATTGCAGAGCACAGGTCCTTGACAATTCCAGCATTGATGTTAAATAGATCATCACGCGTCATACCCGGTTTCCTGGGAACACCAGCCGGTATGATGACAACATCTGAGCCCTCCAAAGCTTGGCCAAGCTGATCATTACCCATGTACCCAGCAACCTAGAAAAAATCCAGGGACAAAAAGGGATAAATTATAAGATTACAAAAGAAGGTTTGAATATAAGATAAATGAAGATTACACACAGGCAACACAGAGATAAACTAATATAAGTTCCTGATTAAAATTTCAAAGAGGCAGAAAAAGAGTAAACATCATCAAATAGTAGGGAAGACAAAAAAAACAGATACACAACTATACAAATCCTAGAGGGGTAAAAGAATTTGAAGAAGGAAATGACAACTTAACAAAGTACTGAATAGTATAGAACTCACAAATATAACAGTAGCGACTTTTAACAAAAACTAAGAAAGCCCCCTATTGAAATTCTCATGTCGGGGCCTATTGGAATGGGAAGAATGATAAATTTAAAAACAAACAAAACTAGCTCAAGTGAGACTACATTTACTTGAAAGTAGCACAAACCCAAGAGATATAATACATAATATATAGTAATGAACTATAATTGAATGTAGACAGACAGAGGAAAATGAAGGAGCGATTTTGTCTTGTTTTCAAAACCCATTTTCCATACAAATGATCAAAATGCATTCACAGATTCCTTCACAACACATGAGCTGAGAACGATACACAAATATTCGAGTGTCTTCGAACAAACAGATTTCTAAGAACACACAAATCTGTCCTATTTCCTTAAATTACTAACACAAGATGCACTTCCACTGTTTTTGTTCTCAGAAAACTGTTTCCATAACAATTTTTTTCATTCTACAGAACAGTTATCCATTTATCTATTCATTACTGTATCGGATTATAAATATCATGCAAAATCACATTCTGATAAATTAAAAACTCTTCATCAATTTTTCTCATAAAAGTGGTCGAAACTGCTTATTTCCTTCCTAAAAAATAACTTTTTTTTTCAAAGACTGACTCAAAAATTATTTCTCTCATATATATATATATGTAAAGGAAAATCATAATTGAAATCGAAAGTAAAGTAAAAAAGACCTCAGATCTGGTGTTGATGTGGCCGACATCAGCAGCAACACCAGGAGTGTTAGCAATATCATAGAGGGCGAGCCTGGAGACAAGCGGGTTGAGCTTCATGAGCAAAGCCAGTGGCTGGCCGATCCCGCCGGCAGCACCGAGGACGGCCACCTTGCGATCGGGCACGGACTCGGAGGAGTAGCCGCGTGCTCCAGCGGGCTTGGCTAGGGTTTTGACGGATCGGAGAATTGAAGACCTCATTTTTGTTGCGGGTTTAGACTTTAGAGAGGCAGAGAGAGAAATGATAATGAAGAGACCGTTAAACGAGAAAGGTGAGAGGGTAAAGAAGAAAAATGCAGTGAAGTGCCTGCAACCCTATTTATGGGGTTTAAGGATGGGGTTTGGTTGGGGCTTGGCGTGATAAATTTTGACTTTTTTTTTCCTTTTTTTTAATCTCTTTTTTCTTTAATTTTTTTAATTTATTTTTTATAAGCAAATTATTTTACTTTGTTTACAAAAATGGTAGAAAGGTCAAATTCAAATATCATTGTTTTAAGGCAATCCCTAAGTTACGTTCAACGTAACATACGATCAGTTAATTTAAAACCGTCAGATATCTTGAATTTGGATCCAACGGATATTATTAAATTTATGCAAAAATAGTTGGAATGGCAATTTAATTGAAGAGATGGGCTGGATGAAACGGTTTGAATGCTTTTGGGCAAACCAGTGACTAATTGCTCACGCCATTGAATTCTGACGCTGCCGTTGAATTACAGAGAAAGCGAAGAAGAGAAGAGTGAGAGGGGGATGCAATTACAAGGATAGAAAGTGGAAGAATTGTCAATAGCAGGGCACGAGACTTGCATTATTTTCCCCTCTCTCGATTTATCATTCGATATTGGACAATGCCATTCTCGAGCTATCTCTCAAAATTTCCTCTTTATCTCCCACGCCTCGCACCTCATGGCCAACTTGTTAAGATTTCTGGGTGGGCTCTCCTTTCGTTTCTTTATCTTTTAATTCAAATTAGCAATTTATTTCTTTTTTACTTTCCCAAAGATTATCATTTCTTTAATTTTTTAACCAATCAACTCAGCTGCCACTTGTTTGGGTAAAATATTTCTTTAATTTAATTTTAGGACTATGGGTTTGGCTATATATGCTTACTACGCCCTTGTGCAACAAGGTTTTGCTGTGGACTCACTCTATTTCTCTTAATTGTTATATTCGAAATATATGTATATATCATGTGACTTTGGATTTCGAATCCATCTGTTCTGTTGCACTATAATAGTCTATAATCATCTACACCATTCACAGGCCCCAGATACCAAATTAAATTCTATCAATATTATTGATAGTTTGATTGAGAAATTATACTGCAGCAGTGGAACTCGGAATCAGCTTAAACTTGGCTTATTACATTTTGAAGAAATCCATTATGCTACTTTGTCTCTGTCTATAACTATGAATGGTGCATCTTGCTGACTTGTCTTTGTTTAACCTTTGCTCTCATTAGTGAATGCATGATATGCTAATTATCAAGTCAATGATATAAATGGAATGCCAACCACATTTCTTGCTCTGGTAATTTCAGTTAGCATCATGTGGGAGTGTCTCCCTGGAATCTTCATATGAAAAGGCTACCCGATGTATCTATACGTCAACTCTTTTGCATGAAAACGGAAGATTGGGTCTCAAGCCTGTGAACGTTAACAAATCTTGCTGTCAGTGTAGTCTAGCATATTGCGAGGTTTGTAAGTTCTTTGACTACAACTTTGAGCTCTACACCACACATAGTATCAACAATCCCTCATGTTTTCTTCAAATTTTTTTTCCATGTCTGTTGCAAATACGAGTCATCCAATTTCTTGGCCTAGGTTAGTGCTTTTGTTACTACTCATGAAAAAAAAAGTTATTCATTGCTAGTTGCATATTTCAATTAGTGTGGTACCTTGACATTCAGATAAATAATTTTCATTATGCCTTTCCAAATATTTACTCCAATTATGCCACCAACTGAACTCATTTAATATATAAGTTGCTTTTCACTGCTAGAGCATTATTTGTCATGAAGTACTGCTAATTTTTGAAGGCACTATAGGATTAGCTCAGTATCAATCTGTGTTAAAACTTTTCATTGTCTCTTAACAACGCCTAGTTTGAATATTAAACATAAAATGACAGGTAAAAGTTTTTGTGGTCTAGTTCTGGAAACTATGGATTAAAATGGGTTTATGACTAATTTTGCTGGATTGCACTCATTATTTGTTGACAGAAATTTTGTCAAAGATAACTTCCATGGGACATTTGATGTTGAACAAGAATAGTGTAATAATGTTGAGATGAACTGAAATTTTGTTGTATTATACCATAATGTGAGTCTCAAATTAAGTTTTGAAAATTTCCACATTGTTTGAACTCATGATTACTTGTGTGAGTCATCCAAAGTTTGCCATTTGCTACTGAGGCTGGAATTTATACAAATCTGAAAATGTACTCTTTATCTTAAGAAGCACATGTCTATAAATATCAAAATAAACTCAAATTTTGAATGGTTTGTTCGAAATATGCAAAATCTTTTACTTAAAACTTTGATTGAACAATTATAAGTTTCGGCTATTGCTTTTGTGGCTGCATCAACCATTATAGCTGATGTTGTTATTTTATTGATAGTCTCAGTGGATGTAATAACCTCCCGTGTTATGAAAATGCCGAAATAACTTCATGTGTTGTACATTTTACTCATCTATTAGTATTTTCAAAAAGTTATTAGCGAGAATTAGTCGTGAGTTAAGCATTTAAATTGAAATTCTACTTTCTTATTGAAACTTCAGGTTTTGCAGACCTTCATGCTCGGAGTAAGATGGCTGGATGCCTTGCGTTTTGCTGAAATTTTTTTTGAACTTTTCTTGATATCAACGCTGTTATTAGGTGGTTGAGCATGTATTCAATTTGATTTTATTGAAAATAGAACCTTGTAACATGTTCAAAAAGATGACAATGTTGCAGATTTTGATTTGTTACTATAAAGGTTGCTGGTTGCAGATCGGATTTTTGTATGGAAACAGTCAGTTAATTTCCTAAGCATAAATATTTGTACAAGTGTATAATGTCAATTTCAAATGCCATTATTATTTCATTCTTCTGCAAACATTAATTCTGGCTTTGCAACAGTTAGCAACCTAAAAAGAGTACATCTATTAGCTTTAATTGAATCAACGTTTGATACACCAACAAAATTACGCAACTACTACAAGGAATACTACACATTGGCATAATTAAAAAATCAAAATAGCATTGCTAACTGAAGTAGGCATTTAACTACGATTAATGTTATATAAGGGACTTTTATCAAGTTGCGAGTTAAAGCTCAGAAATTCCATCAAAGTGCATCATTTTTCTGCATGAGAAGGAACTCATTTTCCTCGTTTACTAATGTGCACTAAGGTGATCCCGGTTCCTGTCATAAAAAGAATAATAGATTCACTTTTATGAAATAAAAAACTGATTATTGCTAAGGAAAACTATTATGCCTGATTTATGCATAATGGATGTAAGAAGTTAAAAAATTTCCTTGGATAAAACCGAGAACTTAAATGGGGCAATAAAATTGTTGCGATTTATGCAGGAAACCAACCAAACAAGGTATAATGAATGCTCTATGTCGTCATTTCATTCATTACTACTTTTACAAAAGAAAAACCGAAAATTTTATTCGTGCCATGAAAATTTAAATGAAATGCACAAAGTTTAAATATCATATGCAAGGATCTGATCCAAGTCAAGATCACTGAATGAATGAAAGAAGTCAACCTCCTTCATTTGGTGGTTTCTTCTGTTTTCTGATCAAATGGGTTCTTTCAGTCCTGAGAGATGACCGCTCCAAGCTTCAAAGATTTGATTTTGCTTCTACGGAATGCTGCAAAATGAGCAAACCAAAATTATAAGAATCAAATTTAAGCGAAAGGGTCATTGAAAAGCACCAAGAATAGTTTTTTGAAAAATCCCTTACCTTGTGCTAATGGCTTTCAAATTCAACACTTCAATCTCTCCGAAAACCTCTTTTTTATTTCAAAGTTTGCAACTTTAACACCAATAAGAGAAAACCCTTTTACCATTTGCCATAATATCTGATAACAACATAACAGCTCTTCAAATATTCA
This sequence comes from Citrus mangshanensis, assembly GCA_030449895.1. Taxonomy (NCBI): domain Eukaryota; kingdom Viridiplantae; phylum Streptophyta; class Magnoliopsida; order Sapindales; family Rutaceae; genus Citrus; species Citrus mangshanensis. The sequence goes on from JASUUJ010000211.1 coordinate 289,146, forward strand.
AAACACAGCTTCAATATAAGCAGAAGAAAACAAGAAAAAGAGCCTGAAATGCAAATTAAAACTTGCAGATTTTGTTTGAAACAGGGCTCTCTCTGTTAACTGTTATTAATTTCCCATGCAAGGACAAGTGAAGCGAGAGACTTTGTATCGCCGATCAGATAGATGATAGCGAATGGTATGGAATCTGGTACGGAGCTGTCCACTGCATCATCTCTGTTACAGAGACTTTTATATCACTCTGATTCACTGACACTATTTTTCACAATCATGAAGGTCAATTCCCAAGTTTGATTCATCCAATCAATTTGTTACTCTCAAGTAACCAAAGAACATCAGCGTTACAACCAATCGAAAAGGAAGAAAGAAAATAGTTTCTGAAAATAAGTAGAAAATTTAACCAAGCATCAGGATCATGGGTTAAATATAGAAAATTTAACTAAAATAAACAGATAATAAGAAGAATAACAACATGAGGAAGAGGCATTACGCAATGATGTGATTGAGTTCTTGCGGGTTGGTGAAACTGCCGACGCAAGAGTCAGTCACGTTTCTTGTCTTGTGAGCCGTAACGACTTCGGTGGTGGAGGATTGAATTTTGACGACGATTAGGTTGGAAACGATGGGTAAATTGAAGGTGAAAACGACGCCGTTACACCAGTCAAGACCGGCTGTAGAAGGGAGTATCTCGCGTTGCTTGTTTTTGGTGACCGGTTTCAACCACTTAAACCAGTTTAATTTTATCACTTATGTATCCACTTGGCAAGCGTTTATTGACCAACCGGTCTTTTCACTGATTGTATGTTACAATAAACGTAACTTAGAGGGATCCTTGTTTTAATCGTCAAACTCTCTCGCGGGGTACTTGAGTCAAATATTCAAATTTAGGTAGTTCATGAGTAAGGTGCGATTTTTTATCATCTATTAAGAGAAATTTTTTACCAACAATGTATTATTTATTAAATTTTTTAAAAAACTCTAATGTTGTTTTTTTAAGTGAAAAAGCATTTTATTTATTCTAACCAAGAACTATGTAAAGGCTTTTTTTTCTAATAATAATAATATTAGAGCTCTTAATATTTAAGTCTCGAATTGAGAAAGACACAAGTAAAATTGATCAACTTTAATTTTGGTTTTTAATTTCATCGATTTCACTCAACAACAGATAACTGAGAGCATAAAATAATGAATAACACATATTTAATTATTTTAGATATTGAATAATTTTCAAATAAGGAATTGATCTTTAGTTTTAATAAAATGAGAATTAAATTAACAATTCATAAAAAAAATACACTTGAAATATATTTTACCCTCTAATATATTAGAGTTAATATTATTTTTAATTATTTTAACTTGATTCCTTATTTCAATTAAATAAGCGACTCCCAAATCCTAATTACAATTGGATTTTTCATATAGTTAGTTATTTATTAATAATTGAAATATCAAATAAATATATTTATATTTAATCGATAACATAAAAATATTTTTGAAAATTTTTAACGATAAATAATAATTAATCTTAAATTAACATTTAATTAAATAAAAATGATTATAATAAATTAAATTCTTTTTTATGATATATTAATTTATTAACACTTTCTAATGTTAAATTATTAAACTTGAATTAATTGTTTTTGAAAAAAATTCCATCAGTTAATAATACGACGTGCTATCTATTCGATCCAAAAAAAAAGCATTTCATATAATTTTCTTAAAATTATCCAATTTGTCATCTTTGTGAGAAGAGAGTCATGCAATATTTTGCTTCGAATGTAAAAGTGACACAACATGTCTTGTTAACATATATGTTTCCATAATATTGATTTTGATGATAACAAACAAGATTAAGAATGATTAATCTTTTAAGCTCAAATTATTTAATATTCTTTTTAAATAAATCATTATTTTCACATTATAAATGTTTTATATTTAATGGAAAAATAATTTTATGAAATTGATTGTTTTTATTCTTTTTAAATAAATCATTATTTTCACATTATCCATGTATTTAAATATGTTAAATTTAGCTAATTGGCAAATTGTAAAAGAAGATTATATTTAGGAGCAATTTGTGGAATCATTCTTTAAATACATGAAATGTTTGTCATCATCAAAAAGGGGGAGATTGTTAACATATATGTTTCCATAATATTGATTTTGATGATAACAAACAAGATTAAGAATGATTAATCTTTTAAGCTCAAATTATTTAATATTCTTTTTAAATAAATCATTATTTTCACATTATAAAGGTTTTATATTTAATAGAAAAATGATTTTATGAAATTGGTTGTTTTTCAAAGTTTATGGTTTAATTGAAAGAATTTTGAAAACTTTGAAATAAACAAGTATTGCTTGAAATTTTGGTGAAGGACTTATTTGAAAAGTGTCTTAGCATTTTGGGCTATATCATAATTTCATAAAGTTTTGGGATTAACGTAGCATTATTTAGAAATTCTGAAATTGGACTTATTTGTAAAGTTTCATAACGTTTTGGGCCGTAATATAGTTTTATAAAGTTTTGAGGTCAAACTATAATTTTGAAAAATTTGTCACTGTAGCAATTACTGTAGCAAACGGCTAACCGTTTATTTAAAACGGCTAACCGTTTATTTAAAATGGCTAACCGTTTATTTAAAACGGCTAACCGATAATTTCCAGAAAGCATGTTCTGCATAGTATTGTTAAAATGATGATTCCGGACAATAACGGTGAACCGCTTATCGAAAGATTATTTCAGACAACCTTGAACCGCTTTAGTAAGAACGTTAAACCAAATTTGTTTTGTAGGTCTCAAATTAACGGCGAAAGGGTAAACGGCTAACCGCTTTATTTGAAAATTGGCCCAACTTTGACAAAGCTTAAAACCGCTGCAATAATCTATAACGGCTAGTTTTTCAGCTCCAACTATAAATATGCTCAATCCAATTCAAACAAGTAGAATTCTAACGATCATCATTGAGCAAAATATTGAGAATACAACTTTCATTGAGCTTTAAATCTTTGTATTCATCTCATTCATTCACACATTGAGCTTTCACTAGTGATCAAACACATTGTGTGAGAGAGATTCATTTGTAATCCTTTTTGTAAAATCAAGTTAAAAGATTGTAAGTGTTGGGATACACTTGGGTTAAGAGATTGGGGATAATCTCTTGTTGTAAAGGTCCATTGACACCTTGGAAGTCAATTGTAAGCGTTTGAAGCCTTGGGAGGCTAGCTTAGTGAAATCCTCAAGCCCGGTGTGCTTGGAGGCGTGGACGTAGGCGGGGATTGCCGAACCACGTAAAAATCCTTGAGTTTGCTTTCTCTTCCCTTACTCATTTATTATTGTGCTTTTATTGAATTTATTGTTTTCGATTTTATTAAGGCATTAGATTGGATTTGTGTGTGGTTTGCCTAGGATAATTTTTAAAATCCCAATTCACCCCCCTCTTGGGTTGCCTAGTTAGTATTTCATTTGGTATCAGAGCGAGGTGCTCTTGTGTAGACTTAACCATCTAGAGTTAAAGATCCATAGCAACCCAAATTAGCTCAACCATCATGGAAGGCCAATCTATCACTAGACTTCCATTTTTCAATGGAAATGATTATCCTTATTGGAAAGCTAGGATGAGAATTTATTTACAAGCTTTAGATTATGAAATTTGGGAAGTTGTTTGTGATGATTTACTCATTCCTAGAAAGAATGCTTTAAGTGAATTTGATAAGAAAAATATGACTTTAAATTCCAAGGCTATGAATGCTTTATTTTGTGCCTTAGATAAAAATGAATTTCATAGAGTTTCAAATTGTTCTAATGCTTATGAAATTTGGAGAAAACTTGAAATTGTGTATGAGGAGACTACAACCGAGGAGGAATTTCATGAAGTGTCGAATTTGGCACTTATGGCAATTGGAGATGACTCGGATGATGGACTTGATGAGGTAAATGATCTTCCTACTTATAATGAATTACATGATGCGTTTAAAGAATTGTATGATGAGTGGATGAAAATTGGTAAAAAGAATGCATGTCTTAAAAAGAAAATGGTAGAGCTCACAAATGAAAATGAAACTCTAAGTGCAAAGATTAGTTGCCTAGAATTAGAAAATAAAACATTGCATGATAGAGTTGCATTATCAAATGAGAAACCTAGCACTTCACACAAGCATCTAGAATCACATGTAAATGACTTGAAAAATGAAAAAGATGCCTTGCAAAAATCCAATGTTTCATTAAATGAAAAGATCAAAGAATTAGAATTAGATAATGAAATGTTACATGATAGAATTGCATCATTCACATGTAAACAAAGTACTTCGTATGAGCATGACAAATCACATGTTGATGAATTAATAAATGAAAATGAAACGCTTAAGAAAAAGAGCAATGAGTTGAATGAGATTGTTTTGAAATTCACAAATGGGCAAAAGATGTTGGATAACATGCTTAATTCACAAAAATGTGTGTTTGATAAAGGAGTACTTGGGTATAAGCCTTGAAACAAAAATATTATAAGAATTATTTTGTTAAGGCTACCTCCACAAATGATCAAATTGTATGTCATTATTGCAATCAAAATGGTCATATGAAGAATAGATGTCCAATTAAAAGAAATGTGTATTATGGAGTCAAATGTATTTGGGTTCCGAAAGGAACTAAATCTAACACTCAAGGACCCAAGAGTATTTGGGTACCAAAGCACACAACTTGAATATTTCTTTGTAGGTACCACAAACAAGGAATGGTGGAGAGTTCTTTGATGAAACTTGTGAGGATAATCATTTGAGCATGGTCTAAGCAAAAATGATGAGGCAAGATGATTTAATTGTTTTGCTAACTATTATTGCCTTATTGATTATAAGTGATGATGTTTTAATCTTAGTAAATATTTAACATTTCATTTCGTATCATAACATTAAGTGCATTAACATGATGTGGATAAGTTTAACAGGATGTGGATAAAGTTTAACATGATGTGGATAAGTTTATCTTGGCTATTTACTATATTGAGTGAATCATGAAAAATGAGTTTGGGAAAGTATGCTTGCATGTTTACATGATGGAATTATCATTGTATTTAACATTGAATGCTTTATCATGATGCATGTTTATATATTTATGATGATAGCTTGTCAACTCATCATGATAGATTTGTTTGATCTTTAATGATTATGTAATGCCTAAGCATGATAAATAAGTGATATGCTTTAATTCTCAATCTTTGAATATTTACATATTTCATGATTGTGTGATGTATATGCATGATAGATGAGTTATATGTTATTTCTTGCATTAGAAGTGATCATGGTGGATAATTCGAAAATCATGCATTTGAGATTTTTTTTTTGTAATGGTTTTGCCATTGAATATAAATTTTCATCACCTAGAACTCCACAACAAAATGGAGTTGTAGAGAGAAATGATAGGTCTATTAAAAAAAAATGGTTAAGACCACATTGATTAGACATCATCTCAATAATACTCTCTATGAGCTTTGGAAATATAGAAAACCCAACATTAATTATTGCAAAGTTTTTGGATGCAAATGTTATATTTTGAACACAAAAGATAATCTTGGCAAATTTGATCCAAAATTTGATGTTGGTATTTTTCTTGGCTATTCAAACACAAGCAAAACTTATTGAGTGTATAACAAAAGAACTTTGATTGTGGAAAAATTTATACTTGTTATATTTGATGAGTCTAATTCTTCCTCTATGGAGAAAGTTGTTTTTGATGATAATGTAGATGAAGAGCTACAAGAAGATTATCAAATGATAGCCAAAAGAATGCACCACTTGAAAATCAAGAGGAGCAACATGAAGAAACAAATGCGAAGTAAAATGAAAGTACTTCTCAAATACTCCCTAAAGAGTGGAGGTATGTTTCTTCTCACCTTAAGAACTTAATTTTGAAAGATCCATCACAAGGTGTAACTACTATATCATCACTAAAAAAAAAAAAATATGAGCATTTGTAATAATGAATTTGATCACTTGTTCTTAACTCATAATGATGGCTTATCTTAATAGTTATGTTGATTTTGATGATCTTGTATTGCAATTATACACTTATGTTTTGCTTAAGATTTGAGACAAAGAATATGCTTTGATAATTACATGTATTTGAGGAAGTTTGATCTTATGGGATCTATGATTGGTGAATGAATGCATTTTTTGTACTTTATTGATGTATTGTCAAATATGCATTACTTGCTTTAAATAATATCGAAAATGGAGAAATACATATACTTCGAGAATTTTAAGCATATGAGATTTTTTTTGTTATATTGAAATGTCACATTAGATATTTGATGAGTTTAGTTGTCTTTATTTATAAAATGTGATTGGTAATTATAGAGCTTGAATATTAATATTTGATAATATGCATGCCAATTTGGTAAAGAAATCAAAACCTCTTTGCGAAGAAGAATTTTCAAAAATTCGGCATAAACTTGGAATGATTTGATTTCTTGATGATTTTGGTAATTGATGATTATATGTGTGTTGTTTGATAAATTGAAGGAGTTGTTGGTTTGTTATTATTGTTTAAGCTTATATGGAAGTTTTTTTAATCATGTTGTGTATTTGAGGATTTGTTCTTTTTTAAGGGGAGATAAATATGATTTGTTTTTGGATAAAATCATTTCGGTTAAAATTTTAAATTGGCCATATATTTAGGGGGAGACAAAATAATATATCATTTCGATGTGGTAAAAAAAAAAGGAGAATAATATGCATTTTGAGTAATTGTTTTGATAATTGGTATTTGATTATGATGATGATTTTGATGAATTTGAGATAATGATGATTTGATTACATGGGTGTTTTATATGATAATTTCATGTTATGAGTTGTTGATTTAGTAATTGATGGAATAATGATTCATGATATTTTAGTGTGATGATTTGTGTATGGAGTTGGCTTTTATCATGATGTATAATAATTTGGATGTGATATTACTAATGTTGTATTTGAGGAGATGCTTGTTGTTAGGGGGAGATTTTGTTGAAATTTCTATTCGGACAACATGGGTAACAAATTTGCTACTTTTATTCTTTTCCTTTACGTTTTATTTTTTATGATAAAAGGGGAGAAGAATACATGTTTTCAAATTTATAAAAATTTGCTACTTTTTTCTTTGCCAATTAAGTTTTTCTTTTTGATGATGAGGGGGAGAAAAATCCATGTATTTAAATATGTTAAATTTAGCTAATTGGCAAATTGTAAAAGAAGATTATATTTAGGAGCAATTTGTGAAATCATTCTTTAAATACATGAAATGTTTGTCATCATCAAAAAGGGGGAGATTGTTAACATATATGTTTCCATAATATTGATTTTGATGATAACAAACAAGATTAAGAATGATTAATCTTTTAAGCTCAAATTATTTAATATTCTTTTTAAATAAATCATTATTTTCACATTATAAAGGTTTTATATTTAATAGAAAAATGATTTTATGAAATTGGTTGTTTTTCAAAGTTTATGGTTTAATTGAAAGAATTTTGAAAACTTTGAAATAAACAAGTATTGCTTGAAATTTTGGTGAAGGACTTATTTGAAAAGTGTCTTAGCATTTTGGGCTATATCATAATTTCATAAAGTTTTGAGATTAACGTAGCATTACTTAGAAATTCTGAAATTGGACTTATTTGTAAAGTTTCATAACGTTTTGGGCCGTAATATAGTTTTATAAAGTTTTAGGGTCAAACTATAATTTTGAAAAATTTGTCACTGTAGCAATTACTGTAGCAAACGGCTAACCGATAATTTTCAGAAAGCATGTTCTGCATAGTATTGTTAAAATGATGATTCTGGACAATAACGGTGAACCGCTTATCGAAAAACCGATTATTTCAGATTAACCTTGAACCGCTTAGTAAGAACGGTTAAATCCAAATTTGTTTTGTAGGTCTCGAAATTAACGGCGAAAGGGTAAACGGATAACCATTTATTTGAAAATTGGCCCAATTATTAATGGTTAACAACCGTTTTCGTAATCTATAACGCTAGTTTTTCACCTCCAACTATAAATATGCTCAATCCAATTCAAACAAGTAGAATTCTAACGATCATCATTGAGCAAAATATTGATAATACAACTTTGAGCTTTAAATCTTTGTATTCATTTCATTCATTCACACATTGAGCTTTCACTAGTGATCAAACACATTGTGTGAGAGAGATTCATTTGTAATCCTTTTTGTAAAATCAAGTTAAAAGATTGTAAGTGTTGGGATACACTTGGGTTAAGAGATTGGGGATAATCTCTTGTTGTAAAGGTCCATTGACACCTTGGAAGTCAATTGTAAGCGTTTGAAGCCTTGGGAGGCTAAGTGAAATCCTCAAGCCCTGTGCTTGGAGGCGTGGCGATTGCCGAACCACGTAAAAATCCTTGAGTTTGCTTTCTCTTCCCTTACTCATTTATTATTGTGCTTTTATTGAATTTATTGTTTTCGATTTTATTAAGGCATTAGATTGGATTTGTGTGTGGTTTGCCTAGGATAATTTTTAAAATCCCAATTCACCCCCCTCTTGGGTTGCCTAGTTAGTATTTCATGTCTGTTAGTATATATGTATCCATAATATTGATTTTGATGATAACAAATAGGATTAAGAATAATTAAGGTTTTAAAATCTCAAAATAGTTTTCATATACTTTTAAATCATCATTCTCACTTTATAAAGGCTTTATATTATATGAAAATATTTTTATAAAATTGGTTATTCTCATGTTAATGGTTTCAATTGAAAAAGCTTTGAGAATTTTGATAAATAACAAGTATTGCTTAAAATCCTGAAAATGGACATATTTGATAAGTTTCATAAAATTTTGGGTCATAGTATATTTTTATAAAGTTTTAGGGTAAAATTGTAATTTTATAAAATAGTTCACTTTAGCAGTCACTGTAACAGCCACTGTAGAAAACGACGATCCGACATTGAGCAAAATTGAAGAGTAGCCTCTGGAAACTAACGGCGATCCGATAATTTGAAAATTTAGCCCAACGGTCATATTGGCCAGTCAAACGGCGATCCGATAATGAGCAGAAAGTCAAAAACAGCTAGTTTTCAGTTCCAACTATAAATAAGCTCAATCAAATTCAAACAAAGATAGATCCAAGAGTTATCATTGAGCTTGCTATTTAGCATAAAACTATTATTGAGCCTTGAACTTGTTTTTGTTTCTTTGATTCACACATTGAACATTCATTTGTAATCAAACACATTGTGTAAGAGAAAATTCATTTGTAATCTTTATCCTTGAAAGGTTGTAAGTGCTGGGATACACTTGGGTTAAGAGATTGGGGATAATCTCTTGTTGTAAAGGTCAATTGATACCTTAGAAGTCAATTGTAAGTGTTTGAAGTCTTGGGATACTTGCTTAGTGAAATCCTCAAGCCCGGTGAGCTTGGAGGCGTGGACGTAAGCAGGAGTTGCCGAACCATATAAAAATCATTGTGTTTATTTTCTCTTCCCTTACTCTTTTTATTATTGTGGTTTATTGAATTTATTATTTTCGATTCCATTAAGGCATTAGATTGAATTATTGTGTGGTTTAATTAGTTTAATTTTTAAAATCTCAATTCACCCCCTCTCTTGGGTTGCCTATTTAGTATTTCAATGTCATCTACGCGTTGAAACTATAAACAAAATTGGGGTAAAAACTCATTTAGTCCCTGTATTTTAAAATTAGTGTCCATTTAGTCTCCATATTTTTAAAAATACCTTGAAACATCATTGCCGTTAAAGTATTGATACCCCTACCGTTACTTTTTATTTTTTTTGGCTTACTTTTACAATATTACCTTTTTATAATAATTTTTTTGTTTGGACATTAATAAAAAGAAAATAATTAAATTACCAATTTAATCCTAAAAATAAAAAATTATATTAATTTTTAATTGTTAAAAATTAAATTGTCAAAAATTGTATGCAAACTACCAAGTGTGCAAATGGTGCTTGCAAAAAAATTAATATAATTTTTTTATTTCTTAGGGTTAAATTGGTAATTTAATTATTTTATTTTTATTAATGTCCAAAAAAATTATTATATAAGGATAATATTGTAAAAGTAAGCCAAAAGAAACAAAAAGTACTGGTAGGGGTATCAATACTTTAACGGTAGGGATGTTTCGAGATATTTTTAAAAATTCAGAAACTAAATAGACACTAATCTTAAAATACATGAACTAAATAAGCTTTTACCCACATAATTGCACACAAATTTAGTTCGGAGTAACAGTAACATGACGTGTCATCTATTTCTTGAATATATAAATGACATGCCATACACATTCCATAAATTATTACAACATTGATGATGTAATAATAACCAGCAAATTCAAGTGAGTTGCTTGCCAGCTTATCCTGCTTGGTCGAACATCCCGATAACCACAACTATAAAAGCTTCACAATCAAGTGAATTTTTTTTTTTTTGAGAATAATCACGTGAAAAATAGTAGTCAAGATTACAAATGGCAAAAATCTCCATGGGATGAAGTCCGATGATTTTTTTTTTTTTTTCAATCGAAAAGAGTACGAGAATAATTTTATCCATAATTATTTATTTGAAGAAGGAATGAAAACAAGTTAATACTTTATCTTATTTAGGGAAAGAAAATTCAATGAATTCCCCTCCCCTCCTCATTTACCCTCCTACTTTTTAATTTTTATTTTCTCCAAAAATTTAGTGGAAATACATTTAAAATTTAAATTGTAACAAATATCATGATTTTTTTTAGTAATTTATACCATGTAATTTTTATAGTGAATTAATATTAATACAAGGATATTGTCATATAATTTTTATAGTGGATTAATGTTAATGCAAGGATATTGTCATTTTTATATGAATGTGATTACAATTGAAGCTTTACTTAATTTCATAGATTTCTTGTAATATTGACGAAATGAACTTAATTTGATGAAAATGATTTTTGTTACTTTATTTTTATTTTAATATTTTTGTTTTGTAATATATGATTTTATAGTTTTAATTTAACATGATTAAATAAAATTTGAAAGATAAAAGCATTCATTATTCAGTAATCAGGTACCCATTGGAATCACCTTTTATTATTCAAGGATCTCCAACCCCTCCCCTCAAGCAAATATGAAAAGGACAAGAAATATATGAGAACATAAGCAAAATATAAGGGATGTATATAAAGATATCAATCACCTAACCTCCCCTCCCCATTGGCATCCCTAGTCATAATGCAATATTATTATGGATTCAGTGATTACGTTCCCTTTAAAGCCATTAACAAATCATGTGAAAATCTCAGGAATATTGCAAGTATTAGGGATGTCATGAATCATGATCAACTTCTCTTTAGCCATTCACAAATTAAAGAATGAAGCCGAGAGGAATTTCTTGAACTGTCCTTGACAGGATCAAAATGATATTGGTAAATTTTGACTGGGAATAATCAAATCAAACCATTCGTTGGATCTTGACGTATCACTTTGTGATGCACACCGATGCAAGACCACAATGAACATAAAGCTCTCAACATAAACGAAAAGATATGGCACGCATAGCATACATACGAAAGGACAGAGAGCACTAAAACTTTATTAACTCCATTTTCTTTATTTATCAAAATTTCTTTCTGAAACTTCATCATATCGTGTACAATGAAGAAAGGTATAAAATTAACTTAACTTCAAGAAGAAGGTGACAAGAACAGGAGGTAAAAGGGAAAGTAGTGGATGGAATAATGATGGAGGATATCCATGAGGAATGAGATAGGCAGCAGAAGAAAGAGTGTTACTTCACCAGCCACATGAAGAAAGTTGTCCAAAATGTAAGTGAAAATGAAGCCAATGCATAAGTCCATAGCATTATTACTGAATATTCACTCTCACCTGCGCGGAACAGTTGGGTCATTGTACCTGCATATGTCCTTAGCATTAGCAGAATTGATCAAAGCTCAAGTCAAAGCCACTACTGAAAGAAAATTGTTGCACAGTTGAGAAACGATTCAAAATACCTATATTTACGGCTGGGGGGAGTGCAAACTGAAGTAAAAGAACAAACTGATACAATGGATCTGATTTCACAAAGCCAAAATGGATTGCACCTTTAACAATGCCCACCCCAAGTAGTGGTAGAGCAATATACCGGATTACTATGACCCCAATAATCAATGACAGCTGTATTCGTGTGCCTTTCAAACCTGAAGAACACCATCATCAGTTTTTTTAACTATCAACTCCAACCAGACTAGACTGAAATTCCCCAGAACAAGAATAACAAGGAATACAAAATTAAGATCGGTAATAACCTCTGAGAAGATTTGCCCCCACAATTAAGGTGACAGTGGGAATAGATGCCTCCCTGTGTATGAAATGAAAAGAAACATGGATATTTTGGAAACAAATTGTGTTATCAACAAGTCTATCTTGATGCAAGAACAAAGTCAACCAGCATGTATACCCATCAATCTATGATACTGTAATGCGCCACTACAAACTGTGTGAAGGACAGAATGCTTGGGATGGGTGTGCTAGTAAATATCTTAAGGGAAGACCATTTACTAAGATCTGATGGACTAAATGATTTACTTTAATTGACCTCACTCAGTTTCAATAAACTAAGAAATTATAATTTATGAAAAGTTCTTCCGAAAATCCAGTCTTCCTCTCATTATATTACAATAGCGTTAAACCAATATAAAAAAGGGTTGCATAAATCAAGAATTCAATAGATTTTTTCTTTTCAGATACCCTGATTACATACATGACAATAGTCAATTTTATTTACAAACTTGAATTCACAAGTTCAGAATTAACTTAAATAAGTTCTAAAGTGTGAAGGTGATAACGGAACCAATCATCATAATTGAAACAACCTTTACATCAAAAACTACAAAGCAGAAAGGAGTACACTCACCCCAGCAGAGAAGCAGAGCCCTCAACCACTCGAAGCGGAGCATGCTCACCAATTAGCAACTTTCGAAACTCAGGGATTATACCAATCATGAAACCAACCATCTATTTAATTTACCAAGAGTATTAGTTGGACAATAATGTGAGATTTTTTTCATTATTATTATCAATTGTGAGGCACTTATCTCTTTCGGAAAACATGCATTAGGACTTTGTGACCATGATAACAATTTAGGATGCTCAATGTGTTTTGATGAAAAAATTCACCTGATAGTCATTCAAAAAAATCATGATAATGAAATCATTGCATAATTATTTGCATAGCTTATTGAATATGTGCATATCCTGCATATAATCATCTTCAAAATCTTTTCCATTTTGGCAATAATTTTCCTCTAAAGCATATATTTGTACATTTCTGGCCATTAAACATATTCCACAATCACAGTGAAAAGAAATATCAAAGAGGTGACAACTCCACAATAGTATTATAGCAATATGCGTACGGCTGCAATCGTTGAAGGTGCAAAGAGCTTCCTCAGGTTGATTTTTGTTGCAAATGTTTGGAAACATTGCTTAGTCTTTTCTAAAAGTTGAACCTGTTACCAAAAACTGGCAAAGTAAGATGATAATTTTCTCTCAAAACATCCGAATAATGAGCAAAAAGCGAAAGCTACATTGATCATCAAAACCTTCAATATAGAAGTATTAGAAGATGCCAATTCTTCAAATGATTTAAGAAGGCCAATCTTAAGGAAAGAAAAAAAAATCCTCAACATTTTTCAGTCTAATGCACGTCATGTATACCAACAAAAAGGTCATTATCAAAAAGTAAAGTAGATAAAAGAGCTAATAATGTTTAAGGAGATGATGATCGATATGTGAACTTTTAATATAGGCAGTCCTAGCTATTGCATTCACTAATCAAGACTTGATGATATAGAACATGTTAAAAAGAGTGACTAACAATACATTTTACCAAATATTGGATGACAAAATGAGATTTTGCTTTTCAATCCCTATAGAACTTTGATCTGTTGATTCCTTCATCAATTTGGGAAAGAGACAAAGGAGAAAGTGAAGATTATCTTGCTTGAAAGATAGATTATACTGTTAATCCTGTCATCATTTTCATTTTTTTGTTTTACTAATTATTCAAAAAGTTTGACCTAACAGCGTTATAGAGGGGAAAATGGGTCATCAAATTTTGAAAACCACAAATTTGCTTTACTACACCACTGAGACCATTCTTGAAACCTGGAAGTAGTTCCTCCATATAAAAGGAAATCAAGAGTAGGCTCCAATTAAAAAAGGCTTCAACAACAGAGAAAGAAGTTCACTGATACATACAGATCAAAGTTAGAACTTTAGCCAACCTGTGGCTTCCTTGCAGTAATAGAGCAATCAAGTTCAAAATGATTCAAATGGTCTTTGACAGCTGAGCACCCATTTAAAGGCAGCAGTGGTCTCATACGGGAATTTGAAAGTTTTTCAGTTGTTTCTTCCATGGGTGTTATATTTTCAGTGGAATTATCTAGTTTATCTCCTTCAGAATTCGTACATGATGAATATATCCGCACAATGTTATATACATATGACCACATGTAGATGGCTCCAATCTGAAATATCAATAATAATGAAAAATCAAAATATTGAAAAAGATCCCAAATTAGTTTTTCATACTTACTATTCATTTTAAAGAAGGCAAGTAATAGACTGCTTATTTAGACATTTGTAGAGTTGGGCAAGATTCATACTGCCATTGAAAGTGCAGAATAAGCCATTCCCTGGCGATAACAGGCATCAGCATCACCAAATGGGCTGCCCCTTTCATTACAAATTGCTGGAATTATAATGAAAAGCATATTCCCCAAGTTACCTGTAACGTCAGAGGCAAAACAAATTTGTACAAAGAAAAATAAAATGCATTTTTGAATTAACAAACCCAAGATCATCTAAAACTTTTTCTAATTCCTATACACAGGACTATAGGTAATAGTTTGCCTGAGATGACTAAGGAACATTCTTAATATGATCCATCCAAATACACCATAAAAATTGTCCAAAACTATTCATAGAAGTAAAGCAAAGAATTGAATTGAGTTCATTCTTAATCCATTTCATTAAAAAATACTGCTACTTCAGCAAGCAAACCATTGGTTAAGATTATGAGGCAACAAAGGAACATTTATAACATTTTTGCTCACCTATCTTCATTTGACTCAAATAGAGAGAAGGAGAGCGAGAGAGGGAAAAGAACCTGCAGCACAGCATCCTAAAACAAGGCCCCACAAATCATAAGGAGCTTTTGTAGTTTTTAGAACTATCCATCCAAGTGCTGAGCCAACGATGTATGTAATAAGGATATTTAACGGCATAAACCACCTACATAGTTTTATTTTATTTATGAAAGCTACTTTCAATGAATTGACGGAAGAAAATGAGAAAACATGGTAAGAAGACCAAAAGAATAATAAAAAAATAGAAGAAACTGCACAGGTTTCGTAAAGAATGCAAACTCACAACATGCCTATGCCTTCAGCTGTTATGTGGTCTGCAAGACTGCTACCGACAAGTGCTGGATTGAAGACGAAAAACACAACCTGTACAACATTAAAAGAACCAAATCCTTTAACAGCTTGGCAGGCTTTAGTAAAAATTTTTTTGAAGAAAAAATATAACATCATTTGAATTTTTTTTGCAGTGAGTATTACCTTGTTCAAATGCTGGCGTGCCAAGTCCCCCAATATATCTATGCGATCTAGTGCAAGAAATAAGCCAAGGGCAGTAAGCAGAAGTACCTTCAAAACTGGTATAAATGCAGCAATAAAGAGGTCCAGAATCTTCATAGTGGAGTCTTTTAAGTCCTCAGATTATCTATAGTACTTGCTGCAGAGGAAAAGGCATGACATGCTACCACATGAGCAATAGCTTTTATAGAAACAAGCCTAAAATTACTTTAAAAATCAACTAAATACTAAATTTTTGGTGGCAGGCACAGGCAGAGATTAAATAATCACAACCAACTTTTGTTTCTTCTTGTGAATAACTGAAATTTGCATGCCCAGTAGTTATGAGAGACTCAAAATGAATAATCAAGATTTTTTCAATTATCTACACGACAATCCACGAACAAAAAAGAAACATGCAACCCTTGAATGATGAAGATGAAGTAAAGGTTTCCATCGAATTAAGAAGCATCGATATTATACCTGGCACGTAGAACTAAAATTGCACTAGAAGAAGAAACTGAAAGAAAGCACGCGTACAAACTAATTGTGAGGCTACACTGTAGTGGAAGCTGAAGCTGTGGAAAGAAATAAACATGCAAGTGAACAAACATTCACCCCCATCCCACGCATTATATACACACACACACACACACACACTAATACACAGAACAGAACAGAGGTTAAACAAATTTGTTTTATTTAATTGCATTTGATGAAGGATAAGTGCGGTTTGATGCTGAAAACACAAAAGACTTCATAGTGGGAAGGGACGCAGGATCAACAAAACATGAAAATGCAAATAAAAGAATTAAGGGGCTAAGAAAAAAAAGCTTAGTGTTGATGTAGACTATACCGCAGACTCCAGAGAGACAAGTCCTTCCTCAGGGTCCAGGCTCATCTAAAACTTCATATTTTAATTTTTGCTACAAAGTTGTGTGATCAAATCACAAATCAGACAGCACAATCACCTGTGTGGTGGAAGACAAATTGCAAAACCCAGTGTGAAAGTTGTGTGTTCACGTCACATATCAATATCACAGCAACAATCACAAACTGCAATACCCATTGCCCTGGACTGTAGTCTGTAAGTGGTGGCTTTCTGCCGCTATGGCACGTAGAGTCCATTGTCATTGGTGCCGTGAGTGTCACCACCCACATTATACAAGTCATTTTATGCTTTTCTGGCCGAATTTCGGAAATGATCAAGATAATAAACATTTCCACTTATGATCGAATTTATTTCGTTTATCAAAGATGCTGTCAAGCATAAGAAAATATTTCAAATTGTAATCTCTTCCAATAAATTGAAACCCATGCATTTGCCACGTAATTGGGGTGATGTCACACAGCTAAGGCTTCATTATTTTATTCGAAAAGATTACAATTTACCTTAAAAACAAGCAAAATGGTAGTAAAATGCCTTCTATTCATCATGATGAATTGAAATCTCGTGTGCTAACAAATGAATGAAATGGTATTAACATCTAAATGAAATAGTATTTGAAATGATGTAGACTTTATTTTAATTTTTTTTATTATGTGGTTGTATCATATTTAGAAATATTAAAATATTTTTCTTCTTTTGCATTGGGAAGATGTTTTTGCATTGGGAAGATGTAAATACTTGGAGAGTCTCCTAAAATTAATTATTTGTTACTTGAGTTCCGATATCACTCATTTATTAGATCATAAATTCATAATTTATAAAATTATCTAATCATCATCTAATAAATAAATGTCACGTCAAAATAAAACATTATGTAGAGTTAATGTTAAACCACTTCAAAATACTGCAAAGCATAAGAAAATATTTAACACCAAAAATATGGCTTCTTTCGTTAATTTGCCAAGGAAAATTACACTTCTCAATCTCAAACTGGTTTGTTGGTTATCATGCTTACATTCTCTAAATTGGCAATTGCAAGTTTGCAACAACTTAGATTATGCTATGATAAGGGCCAAATTCCAAAGCACCATCGCAGAATATTCTTACTAAGCACAAGGGCATCTCATTGTGTACAAACTCTTTTATAAAAAAACAAATGTGTATACACTGAGTTTGTAGTTGCATGAGGACACAAAAAAAGAAAAAGAAATAATAACGATACATACCACAAACAGTTATACAAACATTTTTGTATAGACTGAATTGGCAGCTAACGTAGCATGAATGAATTGATTGGAAAATGAAAGCGGTACTGAAAATGATTATTTAATAAGCAAAACAAAAATAGCAAATCTGTTTGTGCACCAAAACACCTTTACATATTCAAGTTACCTGACCTTCCTAGAGCAATCAATATGGTATAATTTTCCTGTCTCTCACTTTTTGCAGATCAGGTGAGCAATTATGGGTATTTATATTCCAATTTAATTCGATCTGAAGAATTGCATTGGATTGGAAGTTTTGGAGTCCACAATCGGCAGATCAATTTGTTCACAACAGAGTACAATGCAGCTCCTTGCTCTGAACATAAATGCTTAAACTACGATTGGTTCACGGAGTTCACAAGTTTCGCTGCACAGACACATTACGAAGTCCATGATTACACAGCTCATGAAGAATTTAAACATATCATAAGAAAGCAACAGCCTCAAAAGACTTCCTTTCAAGAAATGTAAAAGTAATTTGATGAGATGTTTCAATTCTGCAGACTCAATATGTATCCAAGTCAAAGAAGTTCAGTTTGTAGCATTACCCTTGAGTTCTCTTTATCCAGTCTAGAATATTACAGCAATCTCCACGGCTAATAAAATGCCTTCAATTTCAGAAAAGTAAAAATAATTAGCAGATAATGAATAATAGAATGATTGACTTCTCAATAACTTGTACCTGTTTCTGGTGCGGTACGACTTAAGTTCAGAGACTTCACGACTGCTTGATGAATCTCTTCTCATTTGAAGATAATCAGGCACAACCAAAGTTCCAGTTGAATCATGATATGCAGTAATGATGTAATTGAGCACATTTTCCTGCAATATTTGTCCTTTTCAGAAATTAGCAGAAGGGGAAAAGTATTTCAACATATCAAATTAAAATTTTTAGCGCATTCATGACAGGGGAGCTAAAAGAACAAGCTGATGATAGCATTTCATCAATCAAAGATGGAGAAAAGTAATCTAACTAGATGCTAATTACCAACCTAAACAAATGAAGTTGGGAGTAACATACCAGCGGTCTAGCAGCATTAAGCCAGTGATATATACGTTCATTACGGAACCATGTCAGTTGCCTTTTGGCAAAGTTTCTGCAGAACAAAATTAATGAGTGCTGGAATTATATTTGCTGGTTGATAGCATCCTTGACAAACGAAATAAATTTGAGCAAAAGTGGAAATGTCTTACCTTGACGCTTTCTGAAATTCTGCCAGAAAAGCATAAAATTCCGCTGTAGAACTTGTACCCCCTTGCTGTCTGCATCTTAAGAGGTATTCCATAGCCTGAAATTGGTATCAGATAAATTAGATGAATGTTACTTCTTCAGCAAAAATGTTAAACACAAAATATAAGTGAAATGTCAACAAAAAGTTGCCCATTGAAAAAAAAAATGAAAGATAAGAACTGACATAAGCAACACAACCTCAATTTCAATGCTTAATCTTTTGCAAATGGTTTAAACGAATTAAATATCTGATGAAAATTTATAGCTCTAATTCCACAAAGAAAATGCAAAAGGTTAGTGGACGGTGATATATAGGGCTTGGCTTCAAAACCATAAACAAATGAGCACCCATTAAAAAATAAAATAAAGATAAAAATCCACAAAAAAAGGCGTGTGCACACTCACCCAAAAAAAAAGGGCTATACATTCAAATAAACCTATGCACAAAATATCAAATAAAAAATGATCCTTAGCTAACAAGGTAATGAAATTGAGAATAAAAACTTCTTTTTCTAGCCATAAAATGAACCAGCATTCTCTTCTTTAATAACCAGTATATATGGCAAGAATGCATGTTATTGTGTATTAGAGGCATACTTGTCTATAACCAATTGCTCGAGTTGCAGAGTTTGAATTAGGAAGAAGACCTTCATCAAGAAGCCATGCGGCCTCAGACAAAATCCCATCACTTCCTATGGTTGGAACCAAACATCAGAAGAGAAATTTCAGAAAACCTCTCACTCAAATCATTCTAACTTGCTTTCCACAAAAAATGATAAATAATCAAATGAAACATTACAGGAACAAAGATCCAAAGAACAATCAGATAGAAGTTAAAGGAACCTAGATAATAGGGCTGGGCACTATCCGGTTAGGTTTGGTTCAGGCTGAAAACCGAACCAAACTGAATTTTAGAACTGAACTGAGGTTCGGATTGGTTCAGTTCTATTCGTTTTGGACTTTACAATTTCCAGTTAAAGCACCAGTGTCTCAGATGGATGCTATATCATTGCTAAAGAAAAAGTATATAATGGAACAAACAGCATAAATCAACCATATGATAATAAAATTATCGGTATATACTCCTCTAAGATAAGACTAAGTGATGATATGAAGAAAAAATTCTTTAAACAAAGAGAAGACAACCGATACATTCGAAAAATTCCACAACTCTCCTAAACTCAGGCTCTCTCTGCCTGTTAACATTTGTACAGTCACGATCATAATTAATAACCTCCTCCCTTTTTAGACCCTTAAAACTTAGACAGTAAAATTTAACTCTTCAGGGCATCATATGTTCACCATCTGAGCCTTCTAGGTATATCCTCAAACTAACAAATCTACAGTTTCCAGTACAAGAAACAATTTTTTTAATTTTTTCCAATCAGCTCTTATCTATCCAAAATAGAGCCGGTACCAGACATATAAAGGAAAGAAGAAAGAGAGAGGCACTCACGCTATCCTCAGTCAGCCGCTTTGTTAGCATCTGCCAGCTGTGGTATGAGAGGCTTGGTGTGTGGGGTGAGCAGCTGCCAGCTGTGGTGAGAGAGGCTGAGTGTGGTGTGAGGCTTTGAGCGGTTGTGGGTGTTTTTTGTGTGTGTGTGTGTGTTTTTTTTTTAATAACAGTTGGTCGCGTGTATTAGCTTTAGGTTTTTGTGTTTTGCTTTTATATTTATCTATTTATTTTTATATTTTTAGAAGAGAACCAATTGGTTTTTCAGTTTAGTTTGGATTTGAGCCGAACCAAACACAAAACCAATTGGTTCTCTATTTTCCAACCAGTTCGGCTTTTGTTTGCAGAAAAAAAGAACCGAACTGACAAAGGTTTGTTCGGTTCAACAAAAGCCGATGCCCACCCCTACCAGATAGCAAATTAAGAGCAAGAGAAATCAGCAACATGTAAGTTACTAGTCACAAGACTTAAGTTACTAAGCATTAGCAGCAATAATGCTATTTATCTGCTCTGTGCAAAATGCTGTATCCAAGCAAAATGAACAAGATAGAAACTGTGCTGTTATGTGCCATGAAATTACCTACCTGGAAGCATATCTTCACAGCGCAAGTCGATTGATCTGTAAAGATCAAGTCTGTGACTTGAAAGGAAAAAGCACATGAAATCATAATCCAAATCCGTTGGATTTGTATCAGATGCACCAGCAGAAGAGTTCCTCTCATAAGAATGGTCTGTTTCACTTGAATCAGAATGTTCCCTGAACGAGTCATATGGTATCTGGAAAGCCGATGGAGGAGAACCAGTGGACTGCCAAGGAAAAAGAAATATCAATGAGCGACAAGTGCATTCACTCAAAAATATTTTCCGTTAACCTTTTATTTTTCATGTTAAAAAAAAAAAATTGTTCCAACAAACGTCTTCTCAGGTGATTCAACTTGAAGAAGTGCAAGTGGGAAAGAAGGGATAGAGAATAAGTACGAATCTATGCATGTATAATAATCAAACAATTAATGCTGATAAAAATATCACTGACAATTGAAATTCACATGCATGAAGTAGCTCGTGTCCTCATATTTATGTTATCAAATAGTGCCCATGAAAAATATCATTCATCAAAATGAAATTCACATTCAAGATGTAGTTTGTGCAATATGTGTTACCAAAAAGAGAGATGGTTCGGGAAGGGGCATCTGAGAGATGCATCTTGATCAAATATATATCGCTAAGAACATCATAAACAACCTTGATTATCTCAAGGCTGCGCCGTAAACGGTACCAATCATTAGTAGCCAAAGACCTCGCCTTTGGATCACCTGCTTTAACCACAAACTCCACAGCAGCATACCAGTCTCCATCTCTCTGTAGATCTGCAAGCTCAGAATTTACTTCAGCGATAATCTCTGGGGACGCTTTTGGAACATCTGGCTTTCCATATATGAACCTAATATTACCAATAAAAGCACAACAGTGAACATGTGTCATAAAAGTTAACTTTCAGTAAATCAACACTCTCACAATCACAGCAAGCACAACTCTTGCCCAAGTCATTAAATACACACACATGATTTCTATTCACTTCTGACAAGCTAGTTAAATTGGTGCCAAGATCAACAAAGAACATGCAAACTTTCATCCCAGTGGCATTAGTGCACAGAAGTCAGCCTCTAGCATTCAATAGAAAGCCTGTGCACACCAGCACTTATCATTGAAGAGAAATGGAAAATAGATATCAACAATGCTCACCTACCTAAAAGGATGTGTAAACATACCATCGCAAATACAATCCAGTCCCACCCGTAACAATCGGAACACGGCCCTTTTTAAGAACATCTTTTGTCGCATGCCTCGCATCCTCAAAAAATTTTCCGACAGAATAGTCTGAAAGAAGACAAAATGATATATATTTTAGATAGAAAAAAATATATTTTCAATTAAAATCAATTGAACCATCACTGAATCCTATTACAAGTATTAAGATGCTTTGCTGACATTAGTTGGCCCACATGCGACATACCTTCACATGGATGCAGTATGTCAATTAGATGATGAGGCACTTCCTGCAAACAAATAAAACTTGTGATTGTTACAACTGTTAAAGGCGCAACTAGTGGAAGAGAACTTGATGAAAACCAAAAATGAAAACACAAAGCCAAAACAAGTTTGGTAATATACAAAAAACTTCTAGGCCAAAAGAATACATTTGACCAGATTAATAATATAGGCAGAGGCAAACGGAATACAATAGTAGGGCAATGATTTAGTCACTAATAAGAAGACATGCCCTATGCCAATTGGTCAGAAGTACTAGTTACTAATTCTGGAAAATTTAGTCTTTCATATGGTTGAATAAATTTTTATATTATACCAACAAGTGAGACAAAAATTATGAATCCTACGAAAGGCTAACAGTCCCTGAAAGCAAAGGCTTCACTGAAAATTAAAATATGCCTTTAACAGTAATAGATGAAAAATCTCACAATTACAGAACTATGTGCCAATCATATTAAAGCAGATAAAACATAAGCTTCAAGTATACTACAGAATTATTACTGTTATATTGTATGATTACGGGGTCAGCAATAGCTTACAAGTAGCTTAAAACTTGGAATATCATAATTAATGCCTCTCACATCTTTGTGGAACTACCTTTTTACTTGTAACATGAATGAAGTGTTACACCAATACAGAAAATGGCAACTCAAAACGTTCATTTCAGATAACTACAGTAAAAGCAAGCATTAAGCATTAGGTATCTTAAGGCACCTTTCGATCACTAGGAGAAGGCTTTGCAGACCCAATATCAAGACCTCGATAAACCTGTAACACAAAGAACACTTAATCAACCCACTTTCAGAGAGATTCCAGTACTTGTTACAACCACAGAGAAAAGGGTCGCACTAATACACAATATTATGCGAACAAAACCTAACGAGCACATGGCAACCAATCTGAATAGGCAGTATCTGATAACACTATGATTTAGGTAAAACCATGGCTTAACCATACCTAAGCAGAAACAATCCATTCATCGAAGTTTCAAAAAATGAATTAGTATCTATTCTGACTGAACCCTTCAGACGAATTTATCCCAAAAAAAACTCAAAAGTTGACATTCTTTGTTTTTTTTCCGTTGACTCTTCATTTTCATCCCAGACAATATCCAATTAATAAAACAAAGCTATACCCAACTTCATAATTACTTAAACTCTCTCCATTTAAGATACAAATGAAAAAAAAATAATTAAAAAGCCTCAGATTAGACCTGGACAGAATCGGCGCTGATGATTTCACCATTGAGGCGCTTAGCGAGCTCCAAAGCCAGCCGGCTCTTACCGGCTCCAGTGGGCCCAGATATCACGATAACCTTCTCTTTCTTGCTTGGAGCAACGGAACATGACGTGGCGAATAGACGCCGGTGCCGAGCGAATTGCCGGAGTAAGGGCTTCTCTTTCAGCCATGCACGGATGCCGCCCCCACCACACACTCCGCTCATTAACATTTCTTTCCTTTTTCCTTCTTTTTTTAAATCTTAACTTTTATGAGTGAGAGAAAGTGATTGAAGTTATGTGCGTTCAATTGCAGACGTTTTCTTTTTTTGTTAAAACTGAACTGGCTAAGGTTTACGGATTGGGGTTTTAGCCCCTTTTCTATTATTATTATTTTTTCTTTCTTCGCAGATTTTTATTTTTTATAAAGCATTTTTCTATTTCAGATATTTATGCGCCTTGTTCAGAGGCGAAGGATTATGTAATTTATGACGGAATAGTTTCTTAGGTGATTTTTTTTCTTCGGTTATTTTAATTGAAAAATATTTATTAATTTTATAATTTTTTTTTAGCTTTTATAAAAGTCTTCCAACAGCTCGAGCGGGGACTTATTTCTCTTACTAATTATTTCTGCTGTGAATAATTTTAGAATATATAAGAGATAATATAATTAATTAATACATGTATAACATATATAATTAAGTTTTATATATTTATTAATTGAATGTTAATTCTTTATAATAAATGATTTGTTCGACACTTTATCTTAATGGGAGATTGCCAATTTTCTCCATACAGTAATTAACATGCACTATTTCCACCCCTACTATTTTTATAATAGACAAAAACCCCCCATAATAGTATAAATTTATAATATTATCCTTATTTTTAACTACTCTTTTATTTATATTTATTATAAATTAAATAAATCACATGAATAAAAATTAAATAAAAAATTAAGTATTAAAAATAAGAAATATATGTTTCAATATGAGCAAAAAAATTAATAATAAAATTTTTTTCTTGTACTTATTTATTTTGTGAAAATTTTCTTATAATAAATATATAAGGAAATTGTTATAAAATTATAAAAAAATTATTATAAGAAAACTTGAATGACAAATAAAAATTTATTATAAGAGAAATAATAAAATATTTTGTCTATATTTTTTTACATTTAATTTTAAAATATTACAAAATATTTATTATAAATGTAAATAAAAGAGTAGTTGAAAATAAGGGTAATATTATAAACTTATGCTGTCGGAGGGTTTTTGGCCATTTTAAAAACAGCAGGGAGGTAAATGGTATATGTTGATTACTGTAGGGGGAAAGTGGCAATCCCCCTTATCTTAATTATAATGCCTCATACACATAAATTGTTAAATTGTTGAATAAAAATATCTAGTATGCCCCACTAGATAAATTCAGTTTAACAAAGTAGAGGATTTCTTGATGATGAGAGTTTCCAAAATCTATCTAGTTAAATAAGTGTAACATACCACCTAAACTTGACCACCAACTGGTGGTTGCATGGAATACTTCTGAAATGACTTGAAACTCAAGATAATCTTAAAATACGAACAACAAAGTTACAAAAAAATGAGTAAAAAAGCAACCATTTTATCTCTAGACAGTAGACACCGATATCAAGTTATGACACAACCGTGGCTTGATCGTCGGATTCAGTCCCTCTTCCCGGTTGCATTGGTTTCTGTCTTAATTGTTGGGACTACACGATTGTTCCTGGATAACTTGAAGAGCTATGACAGCAAAATTTTTCGGTTTTATGGAGAACCAGAGCGTTACAAGCAGAGAAGGCCCGTCTTTGTTTCTCCGAAAGATCGGTTTGAGGAAAGTTGCAATGTTTTTGAAGGAAAATGGATTTGGGATAATGTAACATATCCTCTTTACTCAGAAGAGAGCTGCCCTTATTTGGTCAAGCAGACCACTTGCCAAAGGAATGGCAGGCCCGATTCATCCTATCAAAACTGGAGGTGGCAGCCCGATGGATGCAAACTTCCCAGGTAACTTTCGTTTAGAAATTATAATGAAGTGTGTCACTTGTTTAAATAATTCGCACCCTTTAAATTCTTTCTGTGTCTCTCTCAGGTTTGATCCACTGAAGTTGCTGGATATTCTGAGGGGAAAAAGATTAATGTTTATTGGAGATTCAGTGCAAAGAGGTCAGTTCGAATCTATGGTCTGCATGGTACAATCTGTGATTCCTGAAGGAAAGAAATCTTTTCATAGGATTCCTCCTATGAAGATCTTTAAAGCTGAGGTAGCCGAGTTTAAATGTTTTCTCTTGCCGATCTTCAGTTTTCATCCAATAGTCAAAGGTGATTCGTTTTTCTTGATTTGTTCTCAGGAATATAATGCATCCATTGAGTATTACTGGGCACCCTTCATCGTGGAGTCCATTTCTGATCATGGAACAAACCATACGGTACTAAAAAGGCTAGTTGATCTTGACTCCATCGCTAAACACGGCAAGAGCTGGCAAGGGGTTGATGTGCTAGTATTTGAAAGCTACGTGTGGTGGATGTACAAACCAACGATAAATGCCACGTAAGCACTTGTTCCTTTCCAGTTTAGCTTTGCTGCAAAGCATCTTTAGCGTACAAACTCTATCGAAGAGCATATTACATTGGGAATGTTTATGGAATCTGACATAAGAAATTTGTATGTTCTTTTCATTTGTGGTTTCTGTTTCCAGATATGGATCTGCTGATGACATTAAAGAATATAGTGTCACCACTGCTTATAGATTGGCATTCGAAACTTGGGCAAATTGGCTAGAATCCAGTATCAACCCTCTCACTCAAAAGGTCTACTTTATGAGTATGTCTCCAACACATTTGTGGTAAGTTTTACCCAAAAAGTTGTACAAACATTGAAAACATTCATGAAAAATATTACAAAATGGAATCTACAGTTACTCTATGCGATTTTTTTTTTTTTTTTGGGTTGCTGCAGGAGCTGGGAATGGAAGCCTGGAAGCAATGAAAACTGCTTCAATGAGTCATATCCCATTCAAGGTTCATACTGGGGTACAGGTTCTAGTCTCACAATCATGAAGATAGTTCAAGATATTCTACAAGAGTTAAAAATCGATGTAACATTTTTGAACATCACCCAACTGTCTGAATATCGAAAAGATGCTCATACATCAGTTTATGGAGAGCGGAAGGGCAAACTATTGACAAAGAAGCAACGATCGGATCCAAAAAATTTTGCCGATTGCATTCATTGGTGTTTACCAGGAGTTCCTGATACATGGAATGAGATTCTGTATGCACATTTGTTGCAGAATCATCGAAATTTGTTGTAACACAAGGGACAGGTTGCAAGATGACCGTCCACTCTACAACCTCATTGGTTTAAAAAAATAATTTTAGTAGCCATTAGATTAATTGTGATTCAAGGATAGGATTTTGTTTATAAATTTGCACGCACATTTGTTCAATAATTTTTGTTCATATATATATAAAATTATTCAATGCATGATCTTGAATTTTGTTAAAACTTGGAAAAACAATTAGGAAAAGCAATTATACCAGTTGTGTAGTAGCTTTTCCGGATTTTAATAAAATCTAAGATCTTAAATCAAATTAATATATATATATATATATAGTAATCTTTCAATAAAGAAATTATTTATTTTAATAAAGTAATCGATAAAATACATTGTACTAGAATGTGTAATTTTTTATCTTTTACCTTGTCCCTTATTTTAATAACGTGAATGACAAACTAAAACACAAAAAAACACAAATAAGAGATTTCTTTATTCTATCATTATTATTTTATATATATGTGTGTGTTCCTTTCAATCCAAGCTTGGAATTAAAGATTAAAACCCTACACAGATTTATAGTATCGTAAATTGACTTTTACAATGTTGTAAATTGATTTATGACGCCATCCTAAATCTGATATATATATTCTAATCCAGCCTTAGAATTTGAGATTAAAGTCTTGGTCAGATTTATGGTGTCATAAATTAACTTTTAGGATGTTATAAACTGATTTATAACACATCGATTCATTCTAAATTTTCCTAAATTCTAAGCTCAGATTGGATAACTCCAATGAGAAAATTCTCATTTTAATGAAGTGAGAATGTCACTAATAAACAAAAAACACAAGTTTTCAATATGTTGAAATTTATATTTCTTTTAAACTTTACTACTCATTTTATTAAAGTAAGAATGTTATCATTAAAGATATATATGTGTGTGTGCGCGCGCTCGTGCGTACAAATCTAGGATCCTGAACTTCGTTACACTAGATAACATAAAACTTCTTCTCTCGCACATAAAAAACGGGATCCCTCACCAGACAGAGAAACTCTCTATGTATATGTATACTCTTGTACGAAAGTCTGTTAGCTGTTCTTTTGTTTTTAATGGTATTTTTTTTATTATTCTATTAAACAATATCAGGAAAAGTACCAAGAAATGTATTTTTTGTCAAGATTGGGTGTCTTGATATTCAAAGTTTGAATATCAAAATCAAACTTCTAGATATTCAAACTTTGAATATCAAATTCAAAATTCTAGATATTCAAAGTTTGAATATCAAACTTTGAATTTTGAAATTTTGAACAATAATAAATAATTAAAAAAATATGTGAATAGTAGCCAAGATTTTGGCTATAAATAGAGGGACTCATTCCCTCATTTGATCATCCAATTTTGAGAAGATTTCTCTTGTATTTAGAGAGAATTTAGAGAGCTTGCATTTATAAGCTCTCACATGTTGATCGAGAGTTTGGGTGTATTGGGGTTTTGGGAAGTGAGCTAAAATACTACAATACTTGTAACTCCTTTTCACTAGTAAAATATTTCCTTCTGTCTTCACCCGTGGATGTAGGCTAAAAGCCGAACCACGTAATTTTCTGGTGTCCTCTAGTGTGCTTGTTCTTTATTTTTCTTCCAATTTTATTTTAGCTACGTGTCTGCTTCACCCACCAATTTCCTAATAGTGGTATCAGAGCTATTGGTTGTATTTTTTGGAGTCGGGTACTGTTCACGTAAGGGGTACTATTCACGTACACGGTACTGTTCACGTATACGGTACTATTCACAAGAAACGGTGGGAGCGATCCAAGAATTTTGCGGTGCAAAGCAGGGAATAGTGGTGTGAGTAAAACAATTGTGGTTTTGTACATGTCTAGGAAAGTTCTGTCACAAAAGCGATAAGAGCTTAAGGAGTCTGGGTTTTAAGTGGGACCATTGTGACCCCTCCAGTCTTTTCTGGGAACTTTCCTGGTGTGCATTCTCACACATACTCACAACTATTCAAGGTGGTACACTAGCTTGTGTGCGATATTTATCAACAAAATGGCGGCAAAGTATGAAATTGAGAAATTTAACGGAAATAATTTTTCGTTGTGGAAAATGAAGATGAAAGCTGTATTGAGGAAAAATAATTGCTTGGCAATAATTGGAGAAAGGCCTATGGAAATAACTGATGACAAGTGGAATGAGGTAGACGGCAACGCTATTTCTGATCTACACTTGGCACTTGCGGATGGAGTATTATCCAAAAAAAATACAAATATGGGATACTCTCACAAAATTGTATGAGGCCAAGTCACTACACAACAAAATCTTCTTGAAGAGAAAACTCTATACTCTTCGAATAGCGGAATCTACAATGGTGACCGACCACATCAACACATTGAAGACTCTATTTTCACAACTCACAACGTTGGGTCATAATATAGAGGAAAATGAACGTGCAGAGCTTCTACTTCAAAGTCTACCAGATTCGTATGATCAACTCATCATCAACCTGACGAACAACAATCCAGTGGAGAGTCTAGTTTTCGACGATGTTGCAGCCTCCGTATTAAATAAGGAGAGCAGGCGGAAAAATAAGGAAAACAGATAAGCAAGTTCGCAGCAAGCAGAAGCGCTATCGGTGACGAGAGGGAGATCAATGGAACGTGGCCCCAGTGGGAGTCAAAATCAGGGTAGATCAAAATCTAGAAGTAAGAAGAATGTTAAATGCTACAAATGTGGCAAGAAAGGGCACGTCAAGAAAGAGTGTTGGAGTAACCAGAAGAGAAGAGAGGGTAAAGAACCTGAGTCATCAAATGCTCAGGGGTGTGTGGCAAGTACCTCAGATGATGGCGAAATTCTCTATAGCGAGGCAACAACTGTTTCAGAAGGCAGAAAACGACTGTCTGATGTCTGACTTATAGACTCAGGAGCTACCTGGCACATGACCTCTCGGAGAGAATGGTTCCACACATATGAACCTATCTCAGGAGGATCTGTATATATGGGTAATGATCATGCCTTAGAGATCACTGGTATTGGTACTATCAAAATAAAAATGTTTGATGGTACAATTCGCACAATTGGAGAGGTACGACATGTCAACGGCCTGAAGAAAAATCTATTGTCTTTGGGACAAATGGATAGTCATGGGTACAAAACTCATGTGGAGAATGGAACTATGAAGATCGTTAAAGGTGCGCTTGTATTGATGAAGGCAGAAAAGATCGGTGCTAATTTATTCATGCTTAAAGAAGAAACACTACAGGAGGCTGATGCGTGTGTCGCATCAAATGGAGAAGAATCAACGATGATGTGGCATCTCAAACTTGGCCACATGTCAGAACAAGGTTTGAAGATTCTCTCTGAGCGAAAATTGCTTCCGGGGCTCAAATCGGTAAGTTTACCATTTTGCGAGCATTGTGTTACAAGTAAGCAGCATAGATTAAAATTCAGTAGATCTATTGCTAGAAGTAAATGCATTTTAGACTCGATTCATTCTGATGTTTGGGAATCACCGGATATATCTATGGGAGGTGCAAAGTACATGGTGACTTTCATTGATGATTATTCCAGAAGATGTTGGGTGTATCCAATTAAGAAAAAGTCGGATGTATTTCCTGTGTTTAAAGAATATAAAGCGCGGGTGGAACTTGAATCTGGTAAAAAGATCAAGTGCTTGAGGACGGATAATGGTGGAGAGTATACAGACGGCGAGTTTCTTACTTTCTGTAAGCAAGAAGGTATTCAGAGGCAGTTCACGGTAGCATACACTCCTCAACAAAACGGAGTGGCAGAGCGGATGAACAGAACTCTTACAGAAAGAATAAGAGCTATGTTGAGGATTGTTGGTCTACCCAATTCATTCTCAAAAAACTACCTTATATAGTAAATCGCCATCTACAAAGGGCGATGGAGATGTGGACTGGAAAGCCAGCTGATTATTCTTACCTATATGCATTGGATGTCCTGTGTACGTGATGTACAATGCCCAAGAAAGAACAAAGCTGGATGCAAAATCTAGAAGATGTATCTTCTTGGGGTATGCCGATGGAGTAAAGGGGTATCGTCTGTGGGACCCCACTGCCCATAAGATCGTCATCAGCAGAGATGTTATCTTTGTAGAAGATCAACTACAAAGGAGAGATGAGAATGATAGCACTGCAAAAGAAAAATCAGAGACTATGCCGGTATATGTCGAAAATAATTCAGAAGATTCAGATTCTTTTGAAGCAGCACCAGAGCACGGGGAACAAGAACCAGTTGAGTCTGAGGCTCCAGAAGTTCGTCAGTCAACTCGTGAGAGACGACCGCCGGCATGGCACTCGGAGTATGTCACAGAGATTAACGTTGCATACTGTCTTCTAACAGAGGATGGAGAGCCATCAACTTTCCATGAAGCTTTAGAAAGCTCAGATGTTGCTTTGTGGATGACAGCAATGCATGAAGAAATAGAAGCTCTACACAAGAACAAGACATGGGAACTTGTACCACTACCACGTGGAAGAAAAGCCATTGAAAATAAATGGGTCTACAAGATCAAGTGTGATGGCAATGACCAAGTGGAGCTGTATCGTGCGAGATTGGTGGTGAAAGGATATGCTCAGAAAGAAGGTATTGACTTCAACGAGATATTTTCGCCGGTGGTTCGACTCACAACAGTCAGAGTAGTCTTGGCGATGTGTGCTACATTTGACTTACATCTAGAGTAGTTAGATGTGAAAACTGCATTTCTTCATGGAGAACTTGAAGAAGAAATATATATGCTCCAACCAGAAGGTTTTCCAGAAACAAGAAAGGAAAACTTGGTTTGCAGGTTGAACAAATCTCTTTACGGTCTCAAACAGGCGCCGAGGTGTTGGTATAAGAGATTTGATTCCTTCATCATGAGCCTTGGATACAATAGACTCAGTTCAGACCATTGTGCATATTACAAGATGTTTGAAGATAATGATTTCATTATTTTGCTGTTGTATGTGGATGACATGTTGGTAGCAGGTCCCAACAAATATCGAATCCAAGAATCAAGGCACAGGAGTTTGAAATGAAGGACTTGGGACCAGCAAACAAGATTCTAGGGATGCAAATTCACCGAGACAGAAATAACAGGAAGATTTGGCTTTCGCAGAAGAATTACTTGAAGAAAATCTTGCGACGCTTCAACATGCAAGATTGTAAGTCAATTTCTACCCCACTTCCTGTTAATTTCAAATTATCCTCAAGTATGTGTCCTAGTAATGAAGCAGAGAGGAATGAGATGTCTCAAGTACTGTATGCATCAGCAGTGGGAAGTTTAATGTTCGTTATGATATGTACAAGACCGGACATTACACAAGCAGTGGGAGCAGTTAGTTGATACATGGCGAATCCTGGTGGAGAGCATTGGATAGCTGTAAAGAGGATTCTGAGATACATTAGAGGAACCTCAGGTGTTGCATTATGTTATGGCGGATCAGAGTTTATTGTGAGGGGCTATGTAGATTCAGATTTTGCAGGAGACTTTGATAAAAGGAAATCCACTACTGGTTATGTGTTTACACTTGCGAGCAAATCGGTTTCGAAACCGTTGTGGCTTTATCTACAACAGAAGCAGAGTACATGGCAGCTACACAAGCTTGCAAGGAAGCTATTTGGATACAAAGGTTATTGGAGGAGCTCGGGCACAAACAAGAGAAAATTTCTGTGTTTTGTGACAGTCAGAGTGCTTTGCACATTGCAAGGAATCCAGCCTTTCATTCCAGGACAAAGCACATAGGAGTTCAGTATCACTTCGTTCGAGAAGTAGTGGAAGACGGAAATGTGGATTTACAGAAAATCCATACGAAGGAGAATCTATCAGATGTTTTGACCAAGCCGATAAATGCTGACAAGTTTATCTGGAGTAGATCCTCTTGTGGCCTAGCAGAAACGTAAGTAACCTGACAATGGCGAAGTAGAAAGGATGGTGTGGAGATTGATTGGTTCTCAATCAAATCTCCAAGTGGGAGAATGTCAAGATTGGGTGTCTTAATATTCAAAGTTTGAATATCAAAATCAAACTTCTAGATATTCAAACTTTGAATATCAAATTTTTTGATATTCAAAGTTTGAATATCAAACTTTGAATTTTGAAATTTTGAACAATAATAAATAATTAAAAAAATACGTGAATAGTAGCCAAGATTTTGGCTATAAATAGAGGGACTCATTCCCTCATTTGATCATCCAATTTTGAGAAGATTTTTCTTGTATTTAGAGAGCTTGCATTTATAAGCTCTTGTTACAGTGATTGAGAGAGTTTGGGTGTAAAAAAAATACTACAATACTCAGTAACTCCTTTCACTAGTAAAAATATTTCCTTCTGCCCGCTAAAAACCAAACCACGTAATTTTCTAGTGTCGTCTAGTGTGCTTGTTCTTTATTTTTCTTCTAATTTTATTTTAGCTACGTGTCTGCTTTACCCACCAATTTCCTAACATTTTTACGGTTTTTTTTTTAAGTTACTCTTCTTATAAGAAGAGAACATGAGAAATACGATCATATTTCTTCCAAACAAAATTCTTCTTTGAACAGATTCTTTTTTGGGAAAGAGTAAAAAAAAAATTGAGATAAAATCAAAAAAAAAAAATTCCCACAATTTATTAGTTCCTACCAATAACTTTATGCGACTACTAATGTTCAATTTACAAGTTTAATGTGACATTTATTTGTTATCAATACGAATTCAGTTCTATTAAAATAAAGAATGCGTTGATGATGAGAATTTCTCTAAAACACTTAATAAATGTATCCCATAACTTAAAATACCACCCAATGGCTGCAAGGAGTACTTCTGGACTTTACTTGAAACTCAATGTATCCTTCAAATATGAACCAATAATGTTTCCAAGAATGCGTAGAAGAACCACCGTTCAATCCCTCATCACGGTTGCAACCGCTCTTCTCCTCATTGTCGGAACTGCACGATTACTCCTGGATAACTTCACCTTGAAGAGCAACAACAGACAAATTTTTCAGTTTTATAGTGAACCAGAAGTTTACAGGCAGAGAAGACCTGTTTTTGCTTCTTCGAAAGATCAAATTGGGGAAAGCTGCAATGTTTCTGGCGTAAAATGGATTTGGGATAATAAAACATATCCTGTTTATACAGAAGAAAGTTGCCCTTACTTGTCGAATCAGACCAGTTGTCAAAGGAATGGCAGGCCTGATTCATTCTATCAAAAATGGAGGTGGCAGCCTGATGGATGCAATCTTCCTTGGTAACTTTCTTTTTGATATTACAATGAAGTGTTCAATTCATGTCACTTGTTTAAATTGTTTCTGTGACTCTCAGGTTTGATCCACTGAAGTTGTTGGATATTTTGAGTGGCAAAAGATTGATGTTTATTGGAGATTCAATACAGAGAGGTCAGTTTGAATCGATGGTCTGTATGGTACAATCTGTGATTCCTGAAGGAAAGAAATCTTTTCAGACAATTCCTCCTATGGAGATCTTTAAAGCCGAGGTACCTTTGCCGATTTTTGCTCTCAAAAGATTTCTGTTTTATCCGATCGTTAAAGATGAGCTGTTTCCTGATTTGTTCTCAGGAATATAATGCATCCATCGAGTTTTACTGGGCACCCTTTATTGTGGAGTCCATATCAGATCATGCAACAAATCACACGGTACTAAAAAGGCTAGTTTACCTTGACTCCATAACTAATCACGGCAAGAGCTGGCAAGGAGTTGATATGTTAGTATTCGAAAGCTACGCGTGGTGGATGTATGGACCAACAATCAAAGCTATGTAAGCGTCACCCTTTCCTGGCATCGCTGTCTTGTCAACAAAATCCGTAGTTGCTAACATCTCAATGCACTAGCCAGTTTAATCATCACAAGAACATATAGCATTGGGAGCAAATTTATTTGGCTATAGGATATTAACGAGCTATATATCTGCATTCATTTAGGGCTTTATTATGGAATCTGACAAAAGTTTGTATCTTCTATTTTTGTGTGATTTCTGCTTTCCAGACATGGATCTTCTGATGATATTAAAGAATATAATGTCACCACTGCTTACAGATGGGCATTAGAAACTTGGGCAAATTGGCTAGAATCTAATATCAACCCGCTCACTCAAAAGGTCTACTTTATGAGTATGTCTCCAAAACATTTGTGGTAAGTTTCATCCAAAAGGTTCTACAAACATAAAACATTCATGAAAAAAGATTAGACAACGGCCTCCTTGTGATTCTAAGATGCCATATCTTGATCAAAATATTTTGATGATATCTACAGTTACTGATCCGTGCTGCTTGTTAAATGAGCCACAACAAGTTTTTTGGCTGCAGGAGCTGGGAATGGAAGCCTGGAAGCAATGAAAACTGCTTCAATGAGTCATATCCCATTCAAGGTTCACACTGGGGTACAGGTTCTAGTTTCACAATCACGAAGATAATTCAAGATATTCTACAAGAGTTAAAAATCGACGTAACATTTGTGAACATCACCCAAATGTCTGAGTATCGAAAAGATGCTCATACTTCAGTTTATGGAGAGCGGAGGGGCATACTTCTGACGAAGGAGCAACGGGCGGATCCAAAAAAATTTGCCGACTGCATGCACTGGTGTTTACCAGGAGTTCCTGATACATGGAATGAGATTCTGTACGCGCATTTGTTGCAGAATCATCGAAATTTTTTGTAACATATAGGGATTTACACGATGAGTGTCTATAACTTCATTGACTTGAGGGGAAAAAAAAATTAATAGCCATTAGATTAATTGTGATTCAACGGCTACGATTTTGTATATAAGTTTATGTTAAAAAGGAGGGCCTCATGTGTTATATAATACAACACAAAGACTTGGAAGAAAAGAAGAAATCTGCTGATAAATCAGTATGATATTAATCTTGCAATAAAGCCTTGGCCAAAGGCTTGGCTAGGGGTACCCTAGATTCTCTCTTTTCAATCATATCTTATATTCAATAGAAAATTCATCTACTGTTTAAGCTAAATGGCATCATTCATGAAACGTAATTCCTAGATTGACTTATCTTTATGTACAAATTCATCACTGTACTTTTAAAAAATTAAATTAAGAAATCTACTTTCTTTCACTATTCCGTATGCATCAAATATTTCATCATCTAGCACCTGCCCCGTACATTATTTATATTCTTTTACAAAATTAAGTCTTCTAACAGTTCTTTCTGCTTTTGAAAACAGTTTTGTTAAGCACCTCCAAGAAAATATCTAGGGACAACTTCTGTAAAAATTTAACAAAAGTCTATAATCTCCTTCAAGCAAATTTAGAGTTTGGACCTTTGTTTTCTTTTTTAAAGTTTGTCAATATCTTAAGCAAATTTAACAAAATCGTAATAAATAATCCAGTAAATAATATCCAAATTCTAAAATTAATGGTAAATTTCAGTATAAATCACAAAATAATTTCAATCTATTAAGATTCAGCCTCTCTTTCATAAATACAAGAAGAATGGACGAAAGAAGTCTTCTTCTTTTTTTAAACAAAAAATAATTAACGACTGAACTTTTAAAATTTTCCTTGCACCGTTAATAGCGCAGTGCATATGGTCATATTGTTGAAACCTCTCGGGTAGATACTAAATTAACTCTAGACAATTCCTAAGAGCATATGTTTTACATTGATACGAGGAAAAATGACAGTAAACTCCCTATCATTTGGGAAAAAAAGGATATAGAACCTGTTAACATTTAAAAAAAGACATATAATCATCATTTTTATTATCAAATTTTATTTGTTTTAATAGTAAATTTATTTTTAATTTATAATTACTATTATGTCCTTATAATAAATAATTTAATATATTAACTTAAGACATGCCAAAGATAACGTGTATAATCAAATCAACAACTTTTTATTTAAAACTTAAAATTGAGTTGTAATTACCTTTTGTCCAAATTATTCACTCTAAATTATTAATATACCCTTCACAATAATAGGAATAGGATGATAAAAAATGATGAATAATAGGTAAAATTAAAATCAAATTTATTATTGGAAAGGATATATTCATAATTTAAAGTGAATAATTTAGACAAAAGGTAATTACAACTCAATTTTAAGCTTTAAATAAAAAGTTGTTGATTTCATTATACACGTGATCAATGACATTTCTTAAGTTAATATATTGAATTATTTATTATAAGAACATAATAGTAATTGTAAATTAAAAATAAATTTACTATTAAAACAAATGGAATTTAATAATAAAAATGAGGGTTGTATTTTTTTTTTGAAACGTTAAAAGATTTTATATCATTTTTTTTCCAAACATTAGGGGATTCAATGTCGTTTTCCCCTGTTACTATGATCACAAGTTTTAGCAAAGAAAAATTTTAACTACCGTTACCACACTATAAGAATGTTTTTACGTTTCAAATTAAGTAAAACCCTATTTGTACCATTATATTTAGCGACATAAATGTTGAAACTCATCCAGATTGCAATGTCATTGAGTTATCTAAAGAAATAAATTGTTAATGTATTGCAGAAAACCAATTAATACATTTTCCATACAAACTTTAAAAAATTAATATTAAAGATTACCAAAGTAATGTTTAAACCTAATGATCCAAACCAATGATAAAAGAATAAGGAAATAACGTTTTAATTTTTTTCAACAATTCGAAATAAATGAACAATTCAAAATCCCATTTGATTGAAAACCAGAGACCCAAAAAAAAAAAAAGGCCTAAATATTTTCGAAATGTTATGAGAGTACGAACCTTCTTTTGTTTGTTGTTCATTTTCTAGAATGTCCAATTTAAAGGTTCTTATTAAATAACGTGCCATTTAATTGTCGTCAATACAAAATTGAGTTTTAATAAAGTAAAGAATATCTTGATGATGAGAGTTTCCCATAACAATCACCTAATTTATTGTTAAAAATACGAGAAAATAATGTTTAAAAAAAAAAAAAGCAAACTCTAGAGACTGCACCATTAATCCTGGATAACTTGAAGAGCTGCGACAACAAAATTTTTCACTTTTACATAGCGCCAGAAGGTGGCAAGCACAGAAGACCTGTCTTTGCTACTTCGAAAGATCAGCTTAATAAAAGCTCCAATGCTTTTGAAGGAAAATGGATTTGGGATAATGTAACAAAAGTACAAAACATCTTTATACAGAAGAACGCTGCCCCTGGCTAAACAGAACATTGTCCAATGAATGGCAGCCAGATTGATGCAAACTTCCTAGGTAAATTTCCTTGGATATTATAATGAAGTACTCAATTTGTCACTTGTTTAAATAATTCGCACCCTTTAAGGTCTTTCTGTGACTCTCAGGTTCATCCACTGAAGTTATTGGACATTTTGGGGGCAAAAGATTGATGTTTATTAGAGATTCAGTACATAGAAGTGAGTTTCAATCAATGGTCTGTGTGTTACAATCCACGATTCCTGAAGGAAAGAAATCTTTTCGTGAAGGAAATAAATCTTTTCGTAGGATTCCTCCTAGGAAGATTTTTAAAGCCGAGGCACCAGAGTTTAAATGCTTCTATTACTGATATTAAGTTTCATCACATAGTTAAAGATTATCTGTTTATTGATTTGTTTTCAGGAATACAATGCATCCATCGAGTTTTACCGGGCAGCCTTTGCCGCCTAGTCCATTTCGGATCATGCAACATTCCATAAATTACAAAATAGGTTAGGGATCAGGATTCTCTCATGATCTGAGTATTCCTAATATTTTACAGATCTTGTGCTACCTGTATTTTAATATTAGTGGATGATTAAGATTTAATTACTTTCTCTTTTTAATTTATTAACTACCAATCATATTAACATAATTTGTTCAGATGAAAATCAGATCAAGAGAGGATCCTGATCCATAGGCTAGATACTTGACTCCATTATAGTTGGAGGCACTAATCAAGATCAATGACATGCCATCATCAAGAGATGGATCAAAAGCTATGAGTCATCAATTTTTGGATAAGGATATAGCTACAGTTGTTGACGAAATGATGGATAGATAGGAGATACCACCAAAAATAAATTAGCCAACAATAGATAGCTAGCATTAGTTAAAAGTCAAAAGTAGTTAGAGTCACTTGTTTTTACAGATGACCTTCCTTTACTCACTATCTGATAAGGGAAAAACTGTGAAGGCGTTGTTTTTATTTTATCTTTTGTTACCAACAGTGAGTCAACATATAAAACAGTAGCCAGTCACGATTTACCGATGGTGACTCACTACAAAATAACAACAGTCAGTCAGTCTTTTACTTTTTACCTTTTTAATTAATTGTTGGCCTTGTACCACATATAAAGTGTAATTTTAAAGTTTTGTCCTTTGTAGTTAGAGTCATAAATTGTACCAATAATTGTATCAAGTTCTCAGGTGCATATAAACCCCTTGAGTTATTTTGAGCAGAGATAGGGAGCAAGAAGCGAGTGTATAAAATAACAAGTCAATACTTTGTAATGAAAAACAAAAGCAATAAAAAGTGTCTTATTCATAAATACTTAGCAATCCTTTAGACAACAACTAGCAAGCTTCTATCAAGTAAGTAGTTTAAATTCTTTACTTTTATTTATTTACACAAAGATTTAGGCTTTATTAAATAGAAATTATAATAGAGAGTTTTTGGATAAAAAGTCATAATAAAAAAGTACTTTTAAACCATTAAACTGTTTGATATTTTTTATATTATCTATTTTTAGAAAAGCTCTATAACCTCTACTCCCAAAAGCTCCAATTTTAGGCTTTTTCTAGTAGAGGTA
Source organism: Citrus mangshanensis (assembly GCA_030449895.1). Classification (NCBI taxonomy): domain Eukaryota; kingdom Viridiplantae; phylum Streptophyta; class Magnoliopsida; order Sapindales; family Rutaceae; genus Citrus; species Citrus mangshanensis. The sequence continues at coordinate 328,898 of JASUUJ010000211.1, forward strand.
AATTAGCTTATTTAAGCTAAAAAAACTCTACTAAAAAAATAACCAAACACCATAAAAATTTTAAAAAAGTGCTTATACGATTAAATAAGCATTTATGGCTCTTAAATAAGTCATACCAAACAGGCACTTAGTAATTATAGACAAAGAAGTAATCTAGAATTAGAGGAAAATGAAGAACAAATAGAAATTAATTTGGCTATAATAGACAATTTAGATATAGACAAACATAAAACATTACTTAAAAATAGAGATAAAATTATAGATCTAATATTTAATGACCCTAAAAAATACTTAGATGAAGAATTATGTAATAATAATGAATTAACAGATGATATAGACAGAGAACTTATAAAAAAAATTAGATTTTAAGAATTTAAAAAAAGAAGAAATTTGTTATTTAGAACAAGTAGATGAAATACTAGTAGGAGAAGAAGATAAAAAGCTAGAAAAAGGAGAAAGTATCAATAGACCTATATTAGAACCTATAGTAGAGCCATCAAATGTAGAAAGTAATTTAGATAAACGAGTATTTAAAGCTAAAACAAAATTAGAAAATTGGAAAACAATACGCAAGCTAGAGATTTATTAGTATTAGAATTAGAAGACCATAAACCTAGTCAATGGAAACAAGTTTTTAACTAGTGGGAAGGTAATTTACTCAGACATTCTATGTAAGTATTAGCAGTAATAGTGGACCCAAATTATAAATTAATATATTTAGAAAGTACTTGAGGAAGTAGAGAAAACAAATATATTTAGATTGGAGAGAATGGATGAAGAAAAATAAATTAGAAGAATTAGACAAGTTTGATATCAATATTATAGTAATTAGTTTTATAGATTTAATGAAAAATTAATATTAGGAGTAGACGAAAAAGATGATGTAATTAAATAGATTAAAGCAATTAGAAATTTAGAACAATTAAAAATTTGTAATTTAAGATATTTTGATGAGTATGCTAATTATTTTTATAATTATTCGAGTAAAATGAGAAGACCCTTTGATGAAGATTTATTATTAAAATTTGTAGATAAATTACTAGGAAAAATAGGAAAAAATTACACAATGAATTAATTAATTGGTTTAAAACTAAAAGAACACAAGGAATAAATTACTATGCAATATTATTACCAGTAACAGAATATGTCAGAGGTAGGATTAAAGAGTACTGTGAAGAAGAAAAATATAGACATCAATTAAAATTACAATTTAGAAAAATGTGTATAGACATGACAGAAGTTCCAACATTAAACTGTAATTATCCTAGTTATTTTAGACATAAGAAACATAGAAAACATAAGAAACGATATGGTTAAAATAAGCAACCTTATAGGTATAACAGTAGAAAAAAAATTCTATAAAAAGAAACCTTGATGTGTAAGTATTCGCCTATTCTGAAGCTACGTGATGGATGTACAAACCAGCGATCAATGGCTATGTGAGCACATGTTACTGGCACTGTTTTATTAACTAAAGCTATAGTTCTTTGGGGAAAATCTCTCCCTGTATGTGGCTAGGAAATATTCCAGCTGAATTGTATGGTATTATCAAGGTGTTGTGATTAATGAAAGGTTTACTTTCTTTTCAAAAAAAAAAAAAAAACTAAAGCTATAGTTAACATATTTTCTTGTTTCCGTGTGAAAACGTGGAGCTGTAGTCGATTTAATTTTGTTTTTGCATTTAAGTTTAAGGCTATGTTTATGGAATTGGAATATAATGCCACCACTACTTATAGAAGGGACTTAGGCAAATTGGCTAGAATCGAAATTCAATCCTTTTACTCGAAAGATCTACTTTATGAGTATGTCGCCAAAACATCATAGGTAAGGTTCACTCAAAATCTGCACAAACATAGAACATTAAAAGGCGTCCTTTTCGCGTCTGAAGTGCGAAATCTTGAGTAATTACTGATTTTTGTTTTGATTTTCGACTCTTCTCATAATAAGAAGAGAATACTCTTAGCTCAACTGGAAGAAAATGAATAGTCATCATATCTGCACTCGTATCTGCCAAAGAAGGGATCATTCCATTTGTTAAAACAGAGAATATGTACAAATTTTTACCTTTGAATACCTTATTATGAGCTTATTTTTATACAGAAAGTGAGAACCTCAACCTGTTTATAATTTATTCCAGGTGATATGACAACATGTTGATCTGCAAATACCAGAGGCTGCATAAACAATCCATGTTGCAGTCATCCAGTGAGAGCACTTAATTTATTTACAGGAGTTCCCATTCAGAATCACATATATGTCTTGTACGTGAATTTTCTGATTCCAAGGTCGCAGAGGAGGTTGCTGGCAAGAGATTTTGCAATGTGTCTTGTTCAGGCCCCATATAAGCATCTCCAAACCAAATTGCTAGCTGCTCGTACTCCTTAGCCAACCTCTTTTTTGGAACAAACGCCTCTTGGATCCTTTTCTGATGACAAGAGAACAAATTAGGACAACAACAAATTCATCTGGGCTTGCCTATTTTGATGATAAACAAATACTTGAAAAAAAAAAAGAAACAAAAATGTTTTCTTGTATTTTCATTTAAATGAAGCATGCTTCCAATGAAATTTTTCTGGATTCTGATACAAGCATGACTTACTGGTTCCAAACATAAATTCTAGGTTTCCATGAAAAGGTGCTTCATGAAATTGAGAAATATAATAGAGATCTGCCAATGATGGTCGCATTTTCGTTTTGATATACATAGCTTTTTTTTTTTCTTTTTCCTTAAATTTTTACCTGTTATGGGCAGAAAATTAATTACAAAAGGCAAAAAGGATGTCCCTGTGTATTTCTTTCTGAGTCAGGCCATTCAGAATTTGAAGAAATAAAAAGAGAATATTCTCTCTTGTGAACAAAGTGAGACAATAGTAACTGGTGCATGTGTCACAGAGAGAGAGAGAGAGAGATGCAACCTTGAATGACATGAGTTTCCGGGTCCTATAAGAGACAGCATAAAGTGCATTATTGTCAACCAAGATGCAGCTGTCCTCCAGCTCCACGTTGTCGCACAATTCAATGGTTTCCATCCCAGAATAATCCAAATCATCACCATAATCATGTGAATGTCCTGTAGTTGATTTTGGAATTAGAATTAGAGAAAATCCAAATCATTTATAGTTTGAGCAAAATGAATATTCTAGAAATTTTGAGAACATTAATGTATATCACTGTGATTTTTTAATAGTTCATAACCTCATGGGCTTGGGGAAAAAAATAGACAATAGGTGTGTGAACATGGAATAACTGAGCTTTCTGTGGAGAAATGTTAACGTGAGAATCCATCAAAGAAACTTGAAGGTGGTAGCCAGGGCAAGGGGAAACAAACCCTCTGTCTATGTAATAAATCTACATTTTTTTAGAGGATAGATAAACATTGGCAGATTGCCAGGTGCATGAATTTATTATTTGAACAACCCTTTTATTTATAAGCTAAACTTAAACACAAAACACTTGCCCTGAACACGTGATATTGTACAGGGAAAAACGCTCACTTTGATTTTCATGATAGACATAGATGAAGTAGAAAACATTTTAACAAGTTAAACTACAGTTTTCCTCCTGAAACTTCCAAGCAAGTTCAGAAAGTCGCATCCAAATTTGACTTAACAACCCAACAATTAACATATTAAGAGACGAGAAAACAAGCACTGGAAGATTACCAGGTTTTGAATTTGATATTTGAACAAATCCTTGCGCTAAACTTAGACATGCACCAATTGCCCTGAACATGTGATATCCTATTGGGAAAAACACTCACTTTGATTTTCACAATGGACATAGATGAAGTAGGGAAACACCTTGACAAGTTATACTAAGGAACCCCTCCTAAAACTTCTGCACAAGTTCAGAAAAGTGGCATCCATATTTGATACCACAAACCAAAATCTAACATAATAAAAGACAAGTGAGAAAACAAGCACAATAATGCCGGATGTCAATATCACATAATCTGGGGTTAGACAATGATTGATAAGACAGAACTAAAAATAAATAACTTGCTGAAACTAAATATCAGTTTTTCTCCAAGCACAACAGAATGAGGCGTCAGCAAAGAAATGTAATATCAGTTTCATGAATACTGTGATTCATCAGAACAGTCACAGTTCAAATTACAACCAAATTACATACCTTGAAAAGGGATCTAACAAGTAGCCAAACCTAAAAGGAAATGACAAACGCAGGTGAACAGCAAGAGAAGAAAGCTCCGCGAAGGGCACAAATAAAGCAGAATACACATATTTATAAACACTTTCTAAAGGAAGAAGTTGAAGCATAGTCTTAATCATGAACATTGTTATTACCAACATAGTTGTCATCAAAGTCATCATCAGTATCGCCACTAATATGACCACCAAATGCCAGGGATTTAAAAGAAAATGCCAGAAAATTGGGACAAAAGAAGAAAAAAGGAACTTTGACATACCATTATCTGGAGAGATTGCAGAAGCCTCAGATTGAGCAGTCCCACAAATCTCACAATTAGTCTTTTGAGATATCCCACTTAGTGATGTTGTGTAATTAGTTCTGGAGACTTCTTCCTCTGACAAGACAGAAGTAAATTAGAATCACGGTAAAATAATACCATTTTGTAAGGATTTGGAAAATACAAACCACTAGATTCCAATGACAGGACACTGCTGGAGTTGATATGCTCCACCTCTGCTTCCTTGTTCTCGTGGGATACAATTGGAGAAGATGTAGAAGACGGGATTGCTTCATAACTATCATAAACACACCCAACCTTATCAACTGCATCAGTACAAATTACTGTTTCTGCGGTTAAGCAATCATGCAAACTTTTAGATTCCATTAATCTGGGATCACTAGAGGGAATGAGTCTTGTCTCTAATATATTTTCCTTACAAAATGCATCTGACAAAGCCATTTCAGAAGCAGCGAAAGTATTTGAAGAATCAGAAACACTCACGGAGTCATCTGCAAATTTATAAGAAACTGCATCCACTATTTGGGTTGGTTGGCACTCCATAACATCAACTGAATTTGCAAGTGCCATCTCCACCACAACCCCATGTGCATTCTTATCATTAGATTCACTGGAATCACTAGACAATGATACTTCTGACAAGTTCATCTCACCAAGAGACATTAACTCCAACACCTCAGATGTAGATGACTTGTCTTTTATGGCATTTTCTTCAATATCCTTGTCAGAGCTCTCATGTGCTAAAACATCAACAGCTTTCCCTGAAACCAGATCAGACTCTGTTTCATCAACAGGATCTCCGGAAACTGGGGTGATGAGTTGATTTTCAAGGTAAAGTCCACTAACTGCATGACCAAGCTGGTTCTTTAAATGATCAACTGGGTTGGGCTCCTCCTGTGATTGCTTAATCAGAGTATCCACAGAATTTTCTTCAGTACCTGTTACTGACTTAATACAGGTGTCAATGGAATCATCCCTTTTCGGAACCACTTCTTGTGCTTCATGTCTTCCATGGTCGACTGAAGGAGGAAGGAAATCTTGGACAACATCAGAACAGAATCTTTTCACACTTGCTCCCATTGTCTGCATCTGATTTTCAACATATTTAACAGTGTCCTGACCAGAAAATAACTTCAAATTAGGCCCATCAACAAGACTGCGGAATCATATCCTCAGGAAATAACAAGAAAACATGCAGGAGAAAACATATTAATACCTCGCTCACAATGTTATCCACCTGTTGGCACATTGTTTCAAATTTCTGGGAGATATTTCTCCCAACACAAGCTATACTTTTGAGTTTCAGATCCATTACAGACTTATATTATATTGCCGGAATAAATGTCTCAAACAGCTCCAACTTTTGTACAAAGTGCAAGCTGCAAGGCATATTATTCCTACACCAGTATAATGAACTGTCCTGCATAGAGGCAACACTGCATCAGAATTTTCACAGCTTAAGATAATAGGAAATGAGAACAACTCTAAGGATCGCAATATCTCATCTCACATGAAATGTATTGAGCTGATGGCTAAGCAAAACCTCATCAGACCTAAAATTGTAAGAATTTTGAAAAGCCCCAAAATAATTTTAAAACTTCTTCCACACCTTTGAGATAGTAACTTGGATGTATTCTTCTACTGCAAGTTCACATTAAAAGGATATAACGATCAAGAGGAGAAGTTTGGGTGGTTAGACAGTATAGGACTGAGATAATATCAAGAAGACCAAAAAACCTTGAGAAACTATTGTGTGCCTGCTTTTGAATACACCATACGTAAAATTTTTTGATGCCCTCGCAGACACATGCAAACTTAAAATGAACTAGCGTTTGCATCAAAGCTTATGTACAAGGGTAATATTACCACGAAACAAAGTTTTGTTAATGAATCAAGGAAATCCTATTTACATCTTGTTAATAAAAACCACTCAACCTGGAAGATTGTTTACTCTATCATGCACTTATCTTGGGTTCCGGCATTGTCTACCGTAAGGTTCATAGCACTGCATTTTCTACTTCTTCAGAATCTCCGAACTTATTTATTGTTCTACAGGACTTCCACTGGGAAACAAGTGCCTTCCCTGATATAAACAGCTCACTTTGCAATGCCCAATGACATTACCAACTATGCAAACTATTCCCCATCCACACTTTTTTAAGAACCATAATGCTCCCACCACATTTTGGTACACTGATAACTAAATTCTACCTTTTGGCATACTACACATATAGGATACAAAAAGATGTTTACCACTTCATCCTATTTTATAAAATATAGCATAAATAAAATTTCGATATGCTATGCAGTACCATCACATAAGTGCTTAAACTTTTAGTATACCAAGTTATGGATGAAATAACAAACCCATAATTTAATTTTTAATAAAAGAAATCACTTTTTTTTTTTAAAAAAGCCCATAATTTTAATTCCTCATTTTTCCCATATCCACAATGACCATAAGTCAAAATATACATACAACTAACTCTATTCGGTTTTCATTGGTCATGATCACAATTTAGAATTCCATTTACTCAAGAAAACCCACAAGAACTAGGCTCTCTTAAACAAAGGCTCCCAGATTATATCAAAATCCCTTCTCGTTAAAACAAAGAACCCATATAACAAACATTACAAAAAAAAATTAAAATTAATCGTGCTCAACTTATTATAATGAGAATTTAAAATCATAAAAAAAATTCAAAGTTTCGGTAAAAATTCCGTAGAAGGACCAATTTTTTACATTCAAGAGACGCTGAAAGAGATAAGGAAAGAAGATTGGCGCGTTACCGATTACCTATAGCACCCAGTGAACGGCGGAGATTATCGCCGGTGACCTTGATAGTGTAGCTTTTAGCTTTTACAGGGGTTTTTGAAACTACGGAGCTTATATTGCTTCCGTATCCGACACAAGGGCTTTAACAGTAATTATCAATTGTGTTTTGGGCCATTTAATTAGTTAATTTCTTTTTTTTTTTTGTGGAGAATTATTTGTTAATTAATTTCTTAGACCGGCGTCGTTAAGCATTGTGAAAACAGAAACAAATAATTATCTCTCTCTCTCTATTCAACCTTCGAGAAGAAGGGGGTTATAAAGAAAACAAATCTTAAGATTCACTATTATTTTTTAAAGGATATATTTCATATTACCCCTTGTAAATTGATAATCTTAAAAATATCCTTGAATTACTATAAATTTTAACTTATATTCATTTTGGTCAAAAAATAAGAACAAAATAAAATTGGGTTGATAAAATATTTTTTATCTTCTGTACAAATAGAGGAGGTAAACTAAGATTTATAATAATTTAGGAGAATTTTAAATATTGTCATTTTACAATAGTTTGAGGATAAAATGAAAATTTTTATTTTAAGCAGGGGTAAATTGAAATTTATCTTTAATAATTAATATAAATAAAATATGATAGTAATTGTCTAAACAGAAAACTTAGAATATTGAGAGTTCTTATTTTGTTTGTAGTTATATGTCTAAGTAAAGAATGATTTTAGTACAAAAAGCACTTGTTGCAACTTCTTAGCAAGTCATTCATCATTTAATGAGTTCATCTTTAATTTTTGAGATGATTGAGAGTTTTTATCTTCTTGTTTTCAGATATATGTCTAAACAAAGAGTTTAGAAAATTGAGAGCTTTTATTTTGTTTGTAGTTATCCATCTAAAAAAAGGCGAAGGATATTTTTAGCACAAAAGCTGCCTAATTATAACTTTCTAGCAAGTCACCCATCACACTTATATATGGAATTTTAAAGAATTTTGAAGTAAAGGTTGTTATATTCTTCTGAAAATTAGACAGTGATTAGAGAATGGATATTAAATCATTTAACTTTATTTCTGTGTAGTCCTAGGGGTAGTGATTATATCCAAACCTCCCCTTCCCCTTATAAGGCAAACAATCTCATCCTTAGTGATATGCTGGGACTCACTGACATTTCGACATAACTGCTAGTTGATACAGTGCATGTCCACTCCAGTAGTTGACTGAGCCATACTCAACCTCGGGCTCTACGACGCTAGCATACACTGACTAATTGATATGATAGTAGCCCACCTATTAAATATGTAACCAGACTAATACCACTTGACTCTAATATCACTTATTAGATTAAGGCACTTGTTACTGTTGATTAAAAATAATTTTGTAGTGGAAATATTTGGATCATAATTTTTATACAATATATAAAATTACCATAATCTACAAATCATACATTTACTATTTTGTAGAAGTAATTTAGGCTCACAAATCACGATTTCTCACCATCAATCTTGTTATATCACAATCTATTTCCAACGATCTTCCAACTTATGACTCAAGTTTGATTTGCATTTTAACGTGTTGACACCTTTATCATCATTGAAAATAATTAGCAAGCGAAAATTTTTCTCTCAAAGTTAAAGAGAAAAACTCTTTTTTTCCTTTAATTTGTATATTGTGACTCTTCTATATTTTATTGGTAGATAAAACAAACTTTTTTATATCTCTGTTTGGTGGAAACCCTAACTTCTTATTTTCTTCTTCTATTTTTAATTCTATTAAATCAAATTTAATTTAAATTAAAAAAGATGAAACCAAAAGTGGCATTACTTGTTCTTGTTATAGGGGGCTCCGCCTTGTAAAATAACACAAGACCATTATACACAAGTATATTAAATGAAGCTTTCCACCAAATAATATATGTAGTACCCAAATAATTAGTTATCTTACTTATTAATCTAGTAGTGATACAGTCAATTAAATGAGCTAATCCGAGGATCATATGAGTACATACAATAGTGGCTATAATAATTAAGCCTGAAATTAAACTAGCCCAATTATTTAATTTCAAATCTCCTCCACTAAAAAATTAGAACTAGCCTACATAATTGTATGCTATCTAGGGTAGTAATCTCGAATTATAATTCGACCTATGCTACATTAATTTCTTTACTGAACAATCTTTTTTACCACATTGTTAATTAAAATGATATCTCAACTATCTAATCAATTTATTTACGTCTTGTCCCTTAACTCTTACTAGTTTTTCTCTAATGATCATTTTTAACATATTAATTATGTTGACACGCACTGGCTAGAGAATTCTATAATCTAGTACTGAAAACCTGTCAAGAGATGTGTTGTACAAATTCTATATTGTTAATCTATAATCTCACTGCTCATAATTGCTTCCACCAAGATACCGGGTAATCTTGACTATAAATGTAAGTCGTGCCTCTTGGTAACTCAAATGAAATGACAATAATAAACATAAAATTATAATTATCTCAAGACTCAGATTGGAATAAAATCAATAATTATGAGATTTAATAAATTTGACAGTTATTTTAAGGTTAATTAAATCACATATGTGATCTAATTCCATGTAATCAAATTACATCAGTAAATTCATGCATGATTAAGCAAACCATTTAATGAATTTACTTTAGTCTAAATATAAATAGTGTGTCCAACTTTATTTATCAACAACAAATTTAATTTATTTAATCATAAGATAACATGTATTTATGTCTTCTGTGAATTCATATAATGATCACATAAAATATATATATAATATAATTAAACAAATCTTATTCAAAATATTTATTTATGCAATTAAAATATTTGAAAATGTCTCAAATATTTTATTAATTAGAAAATAAATAAATCAATATGGTTTAAAATGGTGACGATCTTTAATTCGCTGGACAAGTTCTTGAACAAGTGAGTCTGTTGGACGGTATGGAATTATGGCTTTGGACTTGTACAGTAACTATCCATCTGTTGATCTACTAAATGCGAGTTCAGGACCCAGAGGGTTACATAGTTTAACAGTTTAGCCTAATGATTCATGTGTTAACCATATGCCACCAAGTTTTCCTCTATATAAATACATAAGGAAATTGAAATGTGGCTAATGTTTGTTTAGTATTGAGGTGTTTGTTTTTGGCAAATAAAAGCTCTAATTGTCAAATGAAAGTATTGACTGGTATTATTGTATGCATAGAATGTCAAGTAAATGAAGTTGTCGTTGTTGTTATTTTTTTTTTAATTGGTTATGTAAATAACACAGCTATTGTCTAAATTGTTTGTTTTAGTTAATTTCTACTTCAATTCTGGTGTGATTTCTATTTTTTTTTTAAATACACAGCAATATTTCATTACAACCATTAACAATAGCAATATAAATCCAGAAATACATCAGAATTATAAATCAACTTAAATCCAACTATTGGCCGCGGTCCAAAAAATGTTGTGTAGAAAGTCCCAAGTGCACAAGTTTCCTCCTGAATTTCTGTACGTTTAAGCTTATTTGATTGATTAGTGTATTAAGTTATTTTGTATCGACATTGCCACTCTATATTTGGTCTAAAATCTATACTTGATTCCAGTGTAACATTGATCTTTTAGAATATATGAGCATATTCAAAACATATTAATCACTCTTAAGTTATATTTGTTAATTAATTATATTTAATAATTAATTATAATTAGTAGTTATTTTATAATTGCATGTAAATAGGAAATTGAAGGGATGGCAAAATCTGGATATGGATCCGGATGTATGTGTATCCAAATCTGGATCCACAAAAAATATATAGATCCGGATGAGAGTAATATCTGCACAAATTGCAAGTAGATATCCGGATTTACATAAATTAAAACTCAAAAATTTAAAATTTAATTGAAAATTCAACAATTTACATAATAATATCAAATAAAATCCAATCATAATTCAACAATCAACAATTTAATACCTAGACTAACATACAACACCATAAATTCACAAACAAAAATATCACAACATAAAATCAAATATCAATAATAATATAAATCTAAATCTAACACCACCACAAATAAAATTATAAAAACACTACAAATCCACATAAAATAATGGGATCCCAATACACACAAACACACACTTTAGTTTCATTTATATATTTTTTAATTAATTCTATTATGTCTTTTCATTTAACTTATATATTTTTTATTTAATAAATAATTTAATTAAAAAATAATGTAGATCCGAATCCACATCTTTTAATATGCGAATTTAGATTTTTTTAGATTCGGATCTTCCAGATCTTTGAGGATCTGAGCCGGAACCAATTCTTTTTGCCATCCCTAGGAATTGTGATATTGCCATCCCTAGGAATTGTGATAAAAATAGGGATAAATTAAATAAATTTGAGTTGTGGTATTCAAGATATAAATATATTTTGCATTTAATCACAAAAGTTAGTAAGGTAGTGGAAAAGTAATTCACTCCAAATATAAAAGTCATAGGTTCAAGAGCACTAGCACACCACCTATGAGTAATTTTTGTTACAAAAATACCTATGAGTAATTTTTGTTACAAAAATAACAACAGTGAGTTAACAAATAAAACCAGTAGCTAATTACACAAAATTAATTGGCAACTAAATTAAATTGCAGTAAGACAACAACTGAAATTAAACAACAGCAAAAAACATCAACTGGAAATTAAACGAAACAAAGAAAATAAACCTGAGGCCTGTAACACAGTGACCTTAAAATAGATTTACCACCTACTAAAGTGCTTTGGGTTTGCTAGTAACTGTTCCCCATGATACAACGGGCACGAATTATCCATCAAGCACAGACAGATAATTCCAGGAAACCACAACAACGTCAAACTCGATCAGAAAACAAGACATAAGAAGGAGGAAAGAAAATTTTAAGTGCTATGTGTGCTGATTTCTGTGTGTGTGAAAAATAGAAGAGGAACCTGCTTTTTATACACATGTGAGGATGTAACAGTAGCATAGTATTGAATTTCCGAATTCAATAAATGCCATTTAATTGTTGTAATAGCCAATTGAATTGTTTAAATTCAATTCAGCCAATTGAATTCTAAAATTAAATTGCATAACAGCCCAAAAAATAATTGAAAAGCTGTTATAAATCCTTTGAATTCAAAAATTGTGAAACTGTTACAAAAAATTTGAAAGGAAATTAAAAACGTGCCATGCAAGCGTGGGTAATTTTGGGCTAACATTCGCGTACGCAGGAGACGCGGACGCACACCAGTTCAACCAAATTGATCTTAGATTCGCACCCTCTTGCGCACGCGCATGTGGAGAGAGCCTCTATCCTTAGAATTCTTGCTCATGCATGGGTATGTGTCTATATATAAACACAAATCTCTTGGCTTATTTTTCCTTTGTGGGATAAAACCTCATTTCCTTTGAAATTTTCAATTTCAAGGGTGCACTTTGAGAGACAATTTTTCATTCACCCAAGCACCATTTTAAGTAAATAAATATATACTTTCGAAGTATTCACGAAGTAGAATCCGAACTTCATAAGATTTTCCACTTTTATTAAGTGGGACCCACTCAAAATGTGCCCTCAAAATAGCATATTGATATGTTTTTTTTTCAACAATCCCCCACGTGAATGAAAATTGGAAATAAAATAGAAAAACCGCTAAATTTTGACATCAAAACCATTTTTAACCTTAATGATAGTTTATTGGATCGATACCTAGCACATGATAGGTAAGTCTTATCCTTTGAACCTTCCCTTGTGATAGTATATTTACTTTACAAGCTAATCAGTAGACGCGATGTCTTTGAACTATTCTGCCATTAGTGTAAATAATCATATTCTACACATAGGTATTTCTCCTAACACTGCTGAGTTCTCATGGTTATGTTCGTTTTGGCCTTGAACATCTACCTGGTTCTGCAAGAGTTTCTAAGAGTTGAACCCCTAATAGCTCCCTTTGAAGCGGCCTCACTTCTCTCTCACATATGTGATATCTTAATTAAGAGTAACCTGAATTACTCCGCTCCGATTTCCGACGCATAAGAATCATTAAGAGCCTAGCTTAACCTTATTTCCCACAGGCATCACTGTTTCATTATATGAATGGTCAATGAGGTAATCATCTCAAGAGAATGACCCCCACAGTGATCCAACTTTAGCCTTTAACAATTAGGTTATCCCATTGAACCTAGATCTTGGGATATCCAATCAACTAGGTTGGGTTTTCCTTCGTTATTGACTAATCATTCTATGGGGTTTAATCTCATTCCCCTCAATGATTTTTCTACTAGCTCTATATTTAATTATTTGGTTAGTAGATCCACAATATTATCCTTTGACCTCACATAGTCAATAGAAATAACTCCAGTAGAAATAAGTTGTCTAATAGTATTATGTCTACTACATATGTGTCTAGATTTACCATTATACATATTGCTTTGTGCCTTACCGATAGGTGATTGACTATTACAATGAATACATATTGTAGGCACAGGCTTTGGCCACTTTGGAATACCTTTTAAAAAGTTGCGTAGCCATTCTGATTTTCACCACATTTATCTAATGCAATGAATTTAGATTCCATTGTAAATCTGGCAATTACTGTATGTTTAAAAGACCTCTATGATACAGTTGCACCTGCTAGTGTAAATATATAGGCGCTAGTGGACTTTGAATCTTTTACATCAGATATCCAGTTAGCATTACTAAATCCTTCTAATACTTCTAGATACCTAGTATAGTGCAGTCCATAATTATGAGTGTATCGAAGATACCTGAGTACTCTTACGATAGCTTTCCAATGATCAGTTCCTGGATTACTCGTATATCTACTAAGTTTACTTACTGTATAAGCTAGATTTGGTCTTGTACAGTTTGTTAAGTACATCAGACTGTCTATTATTCTAGCGTATTCTATCTAAGAAATAACCTCTCCTCTATTTTTCGATAGATGTATACTTGAATCTAATGGAGTTTTAGACACGATATTATCATCTTTATTAAATTTCCCAAAAATTTTATCTACATAATGAGTTTGACTTAGAATAAGTCTATTAAAAGCCCTTGAAATTTTAATCCCCAAAATGACATCCGCAAGACCCATGTCTTTCATGTCAAATTTAGACTTCAACATATTCTTGGTAGATTTAATCATGTCATCATCACTCCCAACAATGAGTATGTCATCAACATATAAACATAAAATGACATAGTCATTTTCTGTTTCTTTGACATAAACACATTTGTCACACTCGTTGATCTTAAATCCACTTATGATCGTTGTATGATCAAATTTTTCATGCCGTTGTTTTGGTGCTTGTTTCAAGCCATATAATGACTTTACTAATTTACAGAATTTCTTTTCTTGTCTTGGAGCTATAAATCTTCAGGCTACTCTATGTAGATTTCTTCATCTAAATCTTCATTTCGAAAAGTCGTCTTTATATTCATTTCATGTATCTCGAGATTGCGCAAAGCTGCAATTGCTATTATCATTCGAATGGAATTTATTCTCGTAATAGGACAATAAGTATCAAAGTAATTAAGGCATTCTCGTTGCCTATAACCTTTAATTACAAGCCTAGCCTTGTACTTATCGATTGATCCATCAGCTTTCATTTTCCTTTTGAAAATCCACTTATACCCCAAAGGTTTACATCCTGGAGGAAAATCTACTAGCTCCCAGGTATGATTTTGTAAAATGGATTCAACTTCACTGTTAATGGCTTCTTTTCATAAAGCGCATTTAGGTGAAGTTACAGTTTCTTTGAAGCTTTGAGGTTCATTTTTTAGTAAATACGTCAAAAAGTCTGGACCAAAAGACTTTTCTATTCTACCTCTTTTGCTATATCTGATCTCAACTTCTTGTTCTTCTTCTTCTTCCTCTGGAACTCCATCATTTTCTTCATTCTGACTGTTTTCAATTATTGTTTCATGAAGTTGTCATAGTTCTTTCGATTCCACTATAGAATTGCAAGGAAACACATGTTCGAAAAATGATGCATTTCTTGATTCTATTATCGTATTTTTATGGACATCTGGAACTTTAGACTCATGCACCAGAAATCGATAAGCACTATTATTTTGTGCATAACCAATGAAAATGCAGTCAACAATTTTTGGTCATATTTTCACTTTTTTATTTGAAGAAACCACTACTTTAGCAAGACACCCCCACACTCGTAAGAATTTATAAGAAGGTATTTTATCTTTCCACAGCTCATACGGGGTTTTAACTTCTTGCTTTCGGGGTATCTTATTTAATAAATAATTAGGTGACAAAACAGCTTCTCCCCACATATTCTGGGGTAACCCAGAACTTATCAACATTGCATTCATCATTTCCTTTAAAGTTAGATTCTTTCGTTCCGCAATCCTATTAGATTGAGGTGAATATGGAGCCGTGACTTAATGTATGATTTCACTTTGTTCATATAGTGACTCAAACGGAACAACATACTCACCACCGTGGTCACTCCTTAATTCTTTGATTTTTCTATTAAGTTGATTCTCAACTTCAAATTTGTTGAGAATAAACTTTTCTAAAGCTTCATCTTTACTTTTCAACAAGTATACATAGCAATATTTTGTGCAATCGTCAATAAAGGTAATAAAATATTTATTACCACCTCTTGTTTGAATGAATTTAAAATTACAAATATCACTATGTATTAAATCAAGTGGTTTAGTGTTTCTTTTAATTATTTGGAAAGATAACCTAGTTACTTTTGCCTCAACATAAGTTTTACACTTATATTTCAAATCAATTTGGAAATTGAGAATATGCTTCATGTTAATTAATTTACGCAATGAATTAAAATTAACATGTTCTAATCTATCATGCCAAAGATTAGAAGACTCAAGCAAATAAGCAGAAAAACTAGCTTCATTATTAATTTTTGGTTTCAGTGTCATTACATTAAGCTTAAATAGCCCATCATTAACATAACTCTTTCCCACATACATCCCATTCTTTGACAAAAATACCTTATCTGACTTAAATACCATTCGGAAACCATGTTTGTTCAACAATGATCCAGACACCAAGTTCTTCCGAATTTCTAGCACATAAAGCACATCGTTCAGAGTTAGCTCTTTTCCAGAAGTCATCTTCAGAATCACCTTCCCTTGACCCTCAATCTCAGACGTAGCAAAATTCCTCATGAATAGCTTTTCTCCATTTGCTAATTGCTTCAAATGAAGTGAACAACCATCTGTTCGAGCAAACATGTCTGGTTGCTCCCGTATCAATCCACCATTCTGTCGGATTAGAGCCAACCAGATTCACTTATGAAACTATTGTAGAGAGGGTTATGTTTGAAACATGTTGAGTGATGTTTTCCACTACATTTGCCTCTCGCTTCTTTTTAGGCAATCTGCAATCTGAAGCCTTGTGACCCATCTTGTCACAGTTATAATACTTTACTTGAAACTTTGTTTGCTTCTTGGAGATTCCTCTTTTCGGTCCCAATTTTTTATTTTTCTTATTTTTAGGTCCATGTTCAACAACATTTGCCTTAGCCACAGAAATAACCCCACTTTTTTCTGCATTTATGTTATCTTCCTCAATTTGGAGCTTAACAACCAGCCCTTCAATATTCATTTCCTTGCGTTTATGCTTCAAATAACTTTTGAAATCTTTTCAAGTAGGAGGTAATTTTTCAATAATTGCATCCACTTGAAAAGTTTCATTAGCATCATCCCTTTTGCAAGGATTTCAAATAATATGATTTGAAGCTCTTGTACTTGACTTATTATAGTTTTGGAATCCACCATTTTATAGTCTAGGAAGCGGCTAACAACAAACGTTTTGGTACCCGCATCCTCAGTTTTATATTTTCGGTCTAAGGATTCCCTTACCTTCTTAGTTGTTTTCTTTCCTATGTATATATTATACAATGAATCACTAAGGCCATTTATTACATAATTTTTATATAAAAAATTAGAATGATATCGTGCATCAATTGCACTAGTAACTTGAACATTTGTTTCACCCTCTTTGGGTTAAGGAGCATCCTCCGTCAAGAACCTCGCAAGGTTTAACGTGGTCAGGTAAAAGAACATCTTTTGTTGCCAACATTTGAAATTCTGGCCATTGAATTTTTCTGGCCTTTCCGCATGATTCACAAGAATAGCCATAGCCGCTGGTTCTTTTACAACAGATGGCCCAGCAGCAGAAAGTGAAATAGGAGTAGTCGAAATCACATCATTGGTTTCAGCTGCCATCTCAACGTTAAATCTGTTTTAAGATTGTTACAAAAATAACAACAGTGAGTTAACAAATAAAACCAATAGCTAATTACATGAAATTAATTGGCAACATAATTAAACTGTAGCAAGACAACAACTGAAATTAAACAACAACAAAAAACAGCAACTGGAAATCAAACGAAACAAAGAAAATAAACCCGAGGCATGTAACATAGTGTCCTTAAAACTGATTTACCACCTACTGTAGTGCTTTAGGTTTGCTGGTAACTATTTCCCAGGATACAACGGGCACGAATTATCCGTCAAGCACAGACATAATTCCAGCAAACCACAACAATGACAAACTCGATCAGAAAACAAGATGTAAGAATGAGGAAAGAAACTGCCTTTTTATACACATGGAACAGTAGCATAGTATTGAAATTCCGAATTCAATACATGCCATTCAAGCTTGGGTGATTTTGGGCTGACATTCGC
Organism: Citrus mangshanensis; assembly: GCA_030449895.1. Taxonomy (NCBI): domain Eukaryota; kingdom Viridiplantae; phylum Streptophyta; class Magnoliopsida; order Sapindales; family Rutaceae; genus Citrus; species Citrus mangshanensis. The sequence continues at coordinate 346,815 of JASUUJ010000211.1, forward strand.
GTACGCAGGACGCGCAAGTGCACACGAGTTCAATCAAATCGGTCTTGGATTCGTACCCCCTTGCGCACGCACGTGTGGAGAGAGCCTCTATCCTTATAATTTTTGCTCATGCATAGGTAAGTGTCTATATATAAACACAAATCCCTTGGCTTATTTTTCCCTTATGGGATAAACCTCATTTCCTTTCAAATTTTCAACTGCAAGGGTGCAGTTTGAGAGACAATTTCTCATTCACCCAAGCACAATTTTGAATAAATAAATACATGCTTTCGAAGTATTCACGGAGTAGAACCCGAACTTAACAAGATTTTCCACTTTCGCTAAATGGGACCCACTCAAAATGTGCCCTCAAAATAGCATATTGATATGCTATTTTTTCAACAATTTCCACTTACGAAGCCAAGTTGAAGAAGCTAGTTGATACAAAGGGGTATTATTTGAAATATGTTGGAGAGAGTAGAGAATTAAGAGTGAGAAATTATAGAGAGAAGTTATAATAATTGGCAATTTTTGTAAGTTTTCTATGGTATTTATTTATTTTGTTATGAATTAATTTTCTATTACTAGCTTAGGATAAATCTTTTGACGCGACTCAAAAATATTTCATAATAGAAAATTCTGTAATCAATAATTAGATAAAAATAATTATAGGATAAATAGTTTAGAAGAAATATGTCAATATAAAAAGATGTTAAAGTTATGAGATCCACTCGTGGTATTTAAATTATGGATGTGATAATCTCTTATATACTTATAATCTGTATTTTTATTGGTTATGGTACTTTAGGATTTATTATTCATTAGCCACTCTATAAAAAGATGTTGGATTAAGTACATAACATGCTGCAACTATATTGGAGTACTTTTACTACTGTATTGGTATGTTGATATTAGGTCTCTAATCCAACATATATTCAAGGCATCTAAATCTACAGATAATTATGGGGTCAAGTATTTAACGTACCATAACCGTATTGGTGTGTTGACATTAAGTCTAAACTCTCAGTTGGAATGAAATTAAAAAATAACCGGTAGAATATACAACATATAAATATGTAATTAAAAATAATAACTTTAAACTAACTTCAGTGAGTAATTAAGTCCATAAACTAGCCTTTTGGAAAAAACAAAACACTAATTTTATTTAATAAATTAACTTACAAAAGTACAATAAAATGAAATTGAAAGAAATAAATTAAAAGAGGGAAAAGAAAAATATATTGTATTAACTACTCATTTCCTTCAAGTTCACTCTACAATTTGCACTAACTTCACTCATAAACCCACAACCAAAATTCTTCTCTTAATTCACGAGCTCTCTTGCCTTTATCCGCAAATTTTGATTTTGATTAAATGTAGTATTTACATAGTAACTTTGTTGAACTTGCAATCACGACATTTACATAAGCTTTAATGATACAATCCAAATTATCAAATGGTCTATGTTTGCAACCAATGTGGTGCATTGTGGAGTGTCGGATTCAATTAATGAATGGCTACAAACCAAATCAAATTGGGACTCTTCATTGGATCTTTTGTCAAAGTGGTTGAATCATTAAAGTAATATGTGTTGAATTTGGTGTAATAGTGTGCATGTGAGCTCAGACATGTTGCGGAATCTCAACTTTTCAGAATCATTAATCTGTTTTCCAATCCAAGTATAAAAAATTCACGAATTCAGGGATCGTCCTACAAAATACAAAAATCACACATAAAAATAAATAAAATAAATAATTCGTAAAATAGACCATGGATTTGTAAATGTGACAAAGTTAGTATTTTCAATATTGTAAGTGCAAAATAGCCATTTTTAATGTTTATTAAATGTGCACGTTTTTGTTTTATTTATGTTTAGAATATAATAAATTCCAATTTTTATTTATTAATCTCTCATTTACCATTTTCATGTTTATGATTCTAACTTCACATGATTTATAAAACTGAAACTCTTTTTATCATTAATATAATGTATTCTTGGTAGTTAGAAATAATTTTTAATAAATCTATACTTGGTTTGGTTATTTTTAATTACTAGCCCTTTGGTTTTATATTTTTCAAAACAAATACACTTAATATTAATACTTGTAAAGTAAAAGAGAATTTACTTTAGAAATTTCACATGCGCATTAATGAAAAATATTATATAAACAATAGATTGATTTCTTGATTGTTACTCTAATTTATGGGATTTAATAGATAAATAATTAGGATTTATGAAATTAGTAATGATGGATTCCAAAGGCTTAGTATTTATCAATCTTGAATTTTCCGCTCACTTTTATTTACTTTCGTGTTAAGTTTAATATGATTTCCATCCTTAAAACAATCTTGGTTAACTAGAATTTAATTGATATAGGTTTAATCTATTTTTTCCCATTATAATAGATTATCCCTGTAGGTCGACCTTGTTCTCCGTAAATCTATACTTCAATATATTCGTGTGCTTGCAAAAAAATTTTAAAACTAAGTTATAAGTACAACAAAGAATAAATCAAGCTCAATTTCAACATTTGCACATTCATAGCCTTTGAGAAAATAAAGTAATTAAAACTTTACTTTTCGAATAAATTGCCCAATGTTTCCAAATTAGTCCAACTTCGTACCTTTTCGGCATAAACCGTATATCTCAGATAGGTTGTATTTCTTTGGGTTGGTAGTAATGGAATGGTTTCATTATCTAAAATGAAGAACACTCTTACAATAATATTCTCACATCTGGACAATTAACATAAACATTATTGTGATAGATCCAGATATTTTAGAATATAAAGTGAACACAACAACTTAGTGGACCTTTTTGGAACAAACGTGTATGGGATGATTTTCTACACTTGGTGATCCATTCATGGGATTAAGGCATGTGGGCCAATTCCCCTACACTTGAGGATGAATGCTTGTAAGTCAATCCCCTACAATTAGCAATCTTTTCTTGCGATGAACGCAAGCGAGGCGATCCGTTACACTTGATGATATATTCTTGGGATGAATATATGTTAGGTTGTCCCCTAACTTAGTGATCTTTGGAGAATGGTCAATTGAACTCATTAGGATTGAACTAGACTTAGCTTTTATTGGTAAACCATGGGTATTATCGGTGAATCCTCCAAGAGTAAGGATCTTCCTCCGAACCCTTTAGGGTTGATACTCAAGAGGTGTTGTAAGTAGTCTCCTACGAGTAAGGTTATTCCTTAAATATCTGTCGAATGAACCCTCAAGCCAGTTTCTTTTTCAGACCGTTTTGGGTTTAAATAACGTTGATCCCCCAAGGATGAGATTCTTTCTAAGAATTCTTCGGTATTAAACTCTCAAGATGGTTCTTCCTCAGAACTTTTCAGAGTTCTTTATCAGAACTCTTTGGGGTTGAACCCACAAGAGAGATTCTTACTCAGGATTTTTTAGGGTTGAATTTGAATCCTTAAGGTGTTATAGGTGAATCCCTTAAAAGTGAGATTCTCCATCAGAACTATTTGGGATAAACCTTTACGGGGTTTTATAATCTTGTCTCCCAAAGTGGTCCCTTAGCTTAATGCACTTCTCCAGAGGGTTAGTTGCCGATCCTTCCAAACCGTAGCAGGAGATAGGAGCGAACTGCGTCTCTCCAAGAGATTATTTACTGATCTTTCCTATCGAGAGTGGGAAGTAGTCGTGCCGCTTTGGAAAGTCAATTTTCAATCTTTCTTGGTAAGAGTATGAGATTGATGAGTGTTTTTAGAAGGAGTTTAGAATCACGAAATGCTCATGTTTGTGGGATAATGTTCGACGAAGACCAGAAGTGATGAGCAGACATTTGGTAGCAGGGTTCCACGAACAGGTATATCTTATAAGAGCCAGGTATCCAGGGGAGCAGGAGCAAGAATGTCCAGCTCGTCCACGAGTACGCCACTACGAGGCCAATCTCCGGCTGGAAGCACCAAGCCATTCCTGCTACATTCCTGCTAAGGGCTGAGTCGAGGAGACCCGGTCAACGACAGTTGGCAAGACGTGCTCTCCAGTCCGAGAATCAAGGCACGAAGGCCACGCAACCACCCACGACTACGGGAATGGAGCATCCACTTTCGAGAGGTGGGGGGTGACGAGCGCGAATGAAGGGAAGGCTTGAGTTCAGAAGTGGCCTATAAAAAGGTAGCCAACGAAGGTAAAAGGGTTAGAATTTTGGAGATTGCAACTAAGGAAAGAGAGCTCTAAGAACTGAGACTAAAAAGAAGCCATAAGATTTGTGGCAAAGACTCCCAGAACCTTCATATCTGACTTGAGCGTCAGAGGGTTTACGCCGGGAAAACAACCGGCGTACTCTGACCTGCTTTTGTGTACGTAGGAACTTTTGGAGAAGAAACCTTACGAGGAGATATCCTAGTCGTGGTAGAGTTAATCGAGCAGAGGTCCTGGTTTTGGTAGAGAAGGCAACCAGAATCTCGCATCAACATTTTGGCGCTGTCTGTGGGGAGCTGATTAAAAAGCTTCTGTTGATAGTAAGAAGAGGAGTGAAGCAAGTGGAAAAGCAATGGAGACAGGAGGAAGTAGTGCACAAGGGGGTGATATGAGGCTTAATGATTCCGTGACGCTGAGGGAGATAGCCAGTGAAGCACGGGAAAAAGCCATGTTCGACCAGATGGAACGGATGGAAAAGCAGATGGAGACTCTGACAACCATCCTACATGAGCTGCGGAGTGAACGAAGGGGAACCCAGGAGGAAAGAGTGAGAGGTGGTGGAGTGGCACCAGGTCACGATAATACGAGGAGAAGTCAAACCACCAGGAGATTTGGTGGTGAGAGAGGTAACATATCTCTGCGGGGAGAATTTCATAGAGAGGAAGAGCAATCCCCGGCAAGACAAATTTTTGACGAGGACGACGGGGTGGCGAATGTAGAGGAAATAGAGTTGAGGCAACACTTGCATGATGTAGTGCAAGAACGGGATCAAGTTGCAGCACGTGACCCTGGTCGTGCAGTGCAGCTGGAGGAGGAAGTGCGCAGATTAGCGCAGATAATCGACGACATGCAAGGAAGGAGCAGAGCTCCTGGTTGGAGGATAATGCTGGACGGAGAATTACCGCTCGTAGCAGAGATCATGAGGGCAGTTATTCCGAGAGATTTCCGCCTCCCAGACCTTAGATATTCGGGATGAACTGATCCGCTGGTGCACATAGAGTGCTTCAACGACATAACTGGGGTATAAGAATTATCTCAACCCCAAAGGTGCAGAGTGTTCCCACTATCCCTTGAGGGACGTGCACGCGAGTGGTACATGAAACTTCCTCGGGGGAGCATTAAAACCTTCGAACAGATGTGCCAGGAATTTACAGAGCATTTTCGTGGGGCAATGGCACCAGAAGATGACATGATGGAGTTGAAAAACATGAAGCAGGGAGAACAAGAAACCCTTCAGGAATTCATCAAGAGGTTTCATCGTGCTGTCCTCGATTTCAAAGCCTTCAACCATCCTCAGGCATTAAGGGGACTGAAAGAAGGGGTGAAGATAGGAAGACTGTGGTACAATTTGAGAAGCCCAGTTATTCAGACGTATGCAGCCGCATATGAGCAGGCTAAGAGGGACATTGAGATTGAAGAGGAAAAGGCAGCACGGATCAAAACAGACCAGTTAGAAGGGTTGGGAAAGAAAGAGAAGAAAGCATTACCAGGGAATGGGCCGATCAGGAGGAGGGACCACCAGGCCTCAGGTAGTGGAGCAGGAGGTCGGGTAACTACTTACCAGCCTCATCAGAGGCCACCACAGTATCAGCGCAGCAGGGTGCAACCTCCTCGTTCCCCAGCTAGGGAGCCTTGGAGAAAGCATGATTCGGCATATGGTGGTTTTCATCAACACTCCCATGGTAGTAGAGGGAGCAGAGCAGGGGTGTTGCCACCGCCTCCAACCGTAACTGAGCAACATAGAGAGGCGGTGAACCCGATCGACTGCAACTGGGGCCGTATACTTCCTTGAAGATGTCCCTGGACGAGGTGTATGAGGCCATAAAGGACCGAGGGTTGCTGTACCTCCCTGTCCCAATAACAAAGCTACCCAGCCGGAGGGATAGGGGACGCTATTGTAAGTTCCATGGCACTCATGGCCACACCATAGTAGAATGCAGAGATCTCAAGACCCAGGTTGAAGATTTGGTGAGAAATCGGTACCTGGACGAGTTTATAGATGGGACCTTCCCAATGGTAACCTCGACAAGTGAAGGGGAGCAGAGTGACAGGAACTTGAGGCGCGAGCAGCCTGCAGTAAGGGTGATAGCTGGGGGCCCAACATTGGCCGGAGATTCCAACAGAGCGAGGAAGAATTATGCTAGATACGCCATGACCAGTAAAAAGGTATTCTTCAACACCCCAGCAGCCAAACGAGCAAGGGTCAGGCAAGTGCCAATCATGTGGATGGATGAAGATGAGGAAGAGATTCTATACCCCCACGAGGATGCTTTAGTCATCAAGGCTACTGTCGCTAGCAAGAAGTTTGACCGGATACTGATTGATACAGGGAGCTCAGTTGATGTGTTATTTAAGTCAACTTTGGAGGAGATGGGAATAGCAGACCGAAAGTTGGAGTACACCAATATCTCCTTGAAGGGGTTCGGAGGAGGAAAGCTGGTCCCTCTGGGCGTGGTCGAGCTGCCTATCACGATTGGGAGCTCCCCGACATAAAGGACAATGATACTGGACTTTGTGGTGGTGGATGAAGAAGGTCCTTACCAGATGATCCTAGGTCGGCCATTTCTGAGGATGAGCAAAGCGGTACTGTCCAACCATTATCTGGCTCTCAAGTACCGGGTGAATGGGGTAGTTGGAGTGGTACGAGGAGACCAGAGAATCGCAAGAAGCTGCTACTCCTCGGCAGCAAGGGAAGCAATGCAGATAACATCCCTTGATACCCGAGTGGAAAACAAGAATGGCAGACAAGAACCTGTAGAGGAGCTGGAGACAGTAAGCCTGGGACCAGAGAATCCGGGAAAGACGATCAGAATCGGGTCGAGACTTAAGGAAGAGCAGAAGCAGGAGTTGGTGAAATGCTTACAGGCTCATGCAGATGTGTTTGCTTGGACACATGAAGACATGCCAGGGATTGATCCTGAGGTAGCATGTCATAAGCTGGCAATAAAGAAAGGTGCTCGGGCAGTAAGGCAGAAAAGGAGGTGCTTCAACCAGGAGAGGTATGAGGCTATAAATGGCGAGGTGGAGAAGCTCCTGAGAGCAGGGTTCATTCGGGAAGTCAATTACCCTGAGTGGATATCGAATGTGGTCTTGGTAAAGAAGGCAAATGGCAAGTGGAGGATGTGTGTAGATTTCACAGATCTTAATAAGGCATGCCCAAAAGACAGCTTTCCTTTACCAAGGATCGATCAGCTAGTAGATTCAACAGCTGGACACGGCCTGCGTTTGGATACAACCAGATCCCCAGTATCAGCGAGAGCTTTCATTACTAACCAGGGCTTGTTCTGTTACAGGGTAATGCCATTTGGTCTTAAAAATGCCGGGGCCACATACCAGAGGCTGGTGAACAAAGTCTTTAAGCCATTGATTGGGAGAACCATGGAGGTATACGTGGACGACATGATAACCAAGTTGAAAATCTCGAAAGAACATGTCGGACACCTCGAGGAGACATTCGGGCATTTGAGGAAGTATAAGATGAAGCTCAACCCGGAAAAGTGTGCTTTTGGGGTCGAGTCAGGGAAATTCCTTGGATTCATGGTGAGCCATAGGGGGATTGAAGCAAATCCCGAGAAGAACCAGGCGATCGTGCAGATGAGGTCTCCTCGTAGCCTGAAGGAGATGCAGAGCCTCACGGGGAGGTTGGCGGCGTTGAGCAGATTCATATCCAAGGCTACAGATAAGTGTCAGCCATTCTTTCAAGTGATAAGGAGGGGAAAGAAAACAGAATAGACCCCAGAATGCGAGGACGCCTTCCAGAACTTGAAGCAGTACTTGTAGCAGGCACCTCTTCTGTCCACACCGAGGGATGGGGACAAGTTATTTTTGTATTTGGCGGTATCAGATCGGGCCACAAGTTCTGTTCTGGTGAGAGAGGAAGAAGGGGTTCAGTATCCGATATACTACACCAGCAAGGCCCTGCTCGACGCTGAGACCAGATACCCACCGATGGAAAAATGGGCACTTGCCCTTGTAGTTGCTGCTCGGAAGCTGAGGCCATACTTTCAAGCATTCCCAGTCTCGGTGATAACAAACCAGCCATTGCGTCAAACTCTGCACAAGCCAGATGCTTCTGGTCGGCTCATCAAGTGGGCCATAGAGCTGAGCGAGTTCGACATAGACTACAAACCCCGAGCAGCGATAAAGGCTCAGGTAATGGTCGATTTCGTAGCAGAATTCACCTAGCCTGAAGTATGTTTGGACCCACGAGATGTAGTTACAAACAGTGGCGAAGCACAAGTTTGGCAAATGTCTGTAGATGGGTCATCAGAGGAGCAGGGATCAGGAGCAGGGATTGTCTTGGAAGGCCCGGAGGGGGAGATCTCTTATGCTGTAAAGTTAGAATTCGCAGCAACAAATAACCAGGCAGAGTATGAAGCCTTGATAGCAGGTTTGGAATTGGCTAAGGCCGTGAAAGCAGATAGAGTGAAAATAAGAACTGATTCCCAGTTGGTTGCGAATCATGTCAGTGAAAGATTTCAACCGAGAGAGGAGAAGATGGAGCAGTACCTAAAGATAGTCAGGCAGATGATGGGGAAATTTGAAGCGGTGAAGGTGGTACAAATTTCCATGGAGCAGAATAGTCGAGCAGATATTTTGGCCAGGATGGCAGCGGTAGCAGACCCAAAAATGCCAAAGTCGATCCCTCTGGAGGTGAAGTCCAGCCCGAGCATCGAGCAGATAGAACAAAAATGCTTGTGGATGGACTCGATAATTTCATACCTTAGAGACGGGGTATTGCCACCAGATAAGCTGCGAGCTCGGAAGATTAGAGCCCAGGCCTCGAGGTACACGATGATTGACGGGGTACTATATCGGCGAGGATATACACTACATTTCCTTCGATGTTTAGATGAGGACGATGTGGATTACGTACTGAGAGAAGTACATGAAGGAATTTGCGGAAATCATTCTGGTGGGAGGTCCCTGGCCCACAAGGTTCTAAGGCAGGGATATTTTTGGCCAACAATGCACCAGGATGCACAGGAGAAGACCAGGAGCTGTGCAATCAGCCAGAGTTTTACAAGTTTCTCCAACCAACCACCAGAGAAGCTCATCTCCTTGGCCATTTGCTCAATGGGGAATTGATCTGATCGGTCCGTTGCCAAAGGGATGAGGAGCAGCAACACATGCAATAGTTGCTATAGACTACTTCACGAAGTGGATAGAGATAGAAGCCCTTAGCAGGATCACAGAGAAGAAGACAACAGACTTTGTGTGGAGAAACCTGGTCTGTCGATATGGGATCCCTTATGCCTTGGTAACGGATAATGGCAGGCAGTTCGATAATCACCGCTTTGCGAGAACCTCGGATAGAAGTATTGCTCGCCTGCTCACCCTCAGTCGAATGGACAAGTAGAAGCAGCCAACAAGACCATCAAGAGGCTTTTGAAAATCAGGCTGGGAGCAAAAAAGGGTGCATGGGTTGATGAGCTGTCAGGTGTTCTATGGGCATACAGGACAACCCATAAGACAACAATTGGGGAGACACCGTTCGCCTTGGACATGGCGATATTAACGACCACGCACCGAACAGAACATTTCAATGAGCAGGAGAACGACGAGCAGATGTGCCTGAATCTAGATGTGCTAACAGAAAAGAGGGAGCAAGCAGCAGAACGATCAGCCATTTACCAACAAAGGGTTGCTCGTTATTATAACCAGAAGGTGAATGTACGGCAGTTCAGGGTCGGAGACTGGGTACTGAGAAGAGTGAATCAGAGCACCAAAGACTCGACTCAAGGAGTGCTGGGACCAAATTGGGAAGGGCCATATAGGGTCAAGCAGATAGTGGGACCTGGAGCTTACAAGCTGGTCCGCACTGATGGTCACGAGGTGAAACGCCCATGGAACGCGGCACACCTCAAAAAATACTTCCAGTAAGAATTGTTCACATTTTAAAGTTATTTCTGTTCGTGCTCATTTTCTTTTATTTTTTATGTCAAAGCAATTTCATGTAAGATTAAAACTTGCAATTAATGGAACGTCGAGGAATTTCATTCACTTGAAACTATGAGGAACACAAAGGCATGCAAAGGCTCACCAAGTCTCAAAGCCTGTCTATGGCGAGACAAGAAGCAAAGCGTGCCAGGATCTGCTTGACCACGTGAAGGCGAGCAGAATCCTAATCATCGAAGAATTTAATAAGGCATGCAAAGGCTCACCAAGTCTCAAAGCCTGTCTATGGCGAGACAAGAAGCCAAGCGTGCCAGGATCTGCTCGACCACGCGAAGGCGAGCAGAATCCTAATCATCGAAGAATTTAATAAGGCATGCAAAGGCTCACCAAGTCTCAAAGCCTGTCTATGGCGAGACAAGAAGCGTGCCGACCACGCGGGCGAATCCTAATCATCAAAGAATTTAATAAGGCATGCAAAGGCTCACCAAGTCTCAAAGCCTGGGCGACAAGAAGCGTGCGAAGAATTTACTAAGGCATGCAAAGGCTCACCAAGTCTCAAAGCCTGTCTATGGCGAGACAAGAAGCCAAGCGTGCTAGGATCTGCTCGACCACGCGAAGGCGAGCAGAATCCTAATCATCGAAGAATTTACTAAGGCATGCAAAGGCTCGTCAAGTCTCAAAGCCTGTTTATGGCGAGACAGAAGCCAAGCGTGCTAGGATTTGCTCGACCACACGAAGGCAAACAGACTCTCCAATATGGAAAATTTTCTAAGGCATGTGAAGGCTCGTCAAGTCTCAAAACCTGTTTACGGCGAGACCAAAAGCCAAGCGTGCCGGGATCTGCTCAATCAAACGAAGGCGAGCAGACTCTCCAATATTGAAAATTTTCTAAGGCATGAGAAGGTTCGTCAATTCTTAAGACCTACTTTGTGACGAGGCCATGAGCCAAATGAATAAATAAATAAATTAAAACCCCAATAAGAGAAAGCAAACAAGAACAATTTTATTAAGCTTTAATAGTTTGCAATGCTGCTACACATAATGATCAAAAAGTAGTTACAACACAGAACATGTTTAAGAGGACGGCGGGTCGAGCAACCTCACCGGTCCTTTTCTAGAGTATCACCGCGGGAGTGCTCGCGCGTCAGGATTTCACGAGGAGGAGAGTTTTCTTCCTCGACCATGATTGGCTCCACCACTTCGGCACCCTCTTTCGCCGCCTCCTCATCCATGTGTTGAGCAACACTAGCTGCAAGGTCGTCCATCTTCAGATCGGGGTGCTGCTCTCCAAGGACAGCCATGATGCAACGATAAGAATGCCGAAGTCCCTGGTCGTATTGGTTGTCAGCTTCCTTCTCCAAGTTCTCAACCTGAGCCCGGTGGGAATCACAGAGAGATTCAAGCTGAGCCTCGTACATAGCTTTCTGCCTTTGCAGATCCTCCTTGACCTTGGCTAGCTCTTCCTCGAGAGTAACAGCCTTCACTTGAGCAAGAGATTCTCGCTCAATCAACTTCAGATTCTCGAGGTTTAAATCCCCTGCTTTCTTCTCGGCAACGTCAGCTCTGGTCGTCGCCGATTGAATGTCCTCCTTCATCTTCCGGTCCTAGCGGCCAACCTTGGCATTATAATAAGTGGTCATGCAGCTGAAGTGGAAAGCGCTATACTGCATGGCCCCCACCAGCTCACCCAAGGTGCAGCCATCAAAGTCCTCCAGGTCCTTCTTGCTCACGAGTTTAGATAACTCATTGAGATAGGGGACCAAGTGTTCTGCTCGGCTGTCAGGTAAGCGAGACCGAGGCCCGACAGGAGGAGAAGAAGAAGCAGGTTTGTGGCTGCTCCACTGGTTTCCCCGATTTTGGCAGGAGGAGGTGGAGTCTGCAAGGAAGGAACCTGCTGCACGATGTTCACCCGCTTTGCAATATGGGCGTCTTTGTTCTGGTCCCTCTTCGTGGTTTGAGGTCGAAAACGTTTCCTGTTCAGAGCCCCGATCACAGCGTCCTCCATCTTATGGCCAGGGAGTACCAAACAAGACTCGAGCAGGTTATAAGTAGTTATCAGCTCTCGGCTCGAGCAGGAATTGGTCAGTACAGCCTCGACCCGTTTAAGCTGGTCAGGTTTGAGTGGGAAGTGAACACCCCAAGAACCTGCAAACAAGTAGACATTTGGTTAGAGACAAAACAACAAAGTAAGAACAATTATGAAGATAAGACATCTAAAACGAGCAGACAACCTGGGACCACGAAACGGGATGGGACGCGACAATCTTTCCCGTCAATTTGTGCAACTTGACCCCAAGGACCCCCAGCGAAAAAGAATTTTTTCTTCCAAGTCCCACCACCACCAGTTGGAAGATCAGTTATGGGTTTTCTGGTCTTGGTACTAGATTGGAAGTAGTACCAGCCGGCATCTTTGGGGCTGCTCTTTAGCTGGTACAGGTGCTTCACCTCATCAACTGTGGGCTCGCTTTGGCAACATCTGTCCCACAATATGAACAGACCAGAGAGTACTCTCCACCCGTTGGGGTTCAGCTGACCAGGAGCTAGATTTAGCCCGTTAAGTATCCGGGCAAAATAGGGTTGTAAGGGACACCTCAGCCCATACTTAAAGCTCTCCAGAAATAGGGTAACGTATCCCTTAGGAGGCCGGCTAGGAGAATCCTTTTTTCCTGGGATCTTAAGAGGTATTTCACCAGGAATACTATACCTAAGTCGGAGGTCGTTGAGCTCATCAAACGTGGTCGTGCACGCAATATAATCAATAGCGTAATCCCGAGCTAAGGCTCTACCTCCTACCGTACTCCGCCCTTCTGGTCGCGGTGTTCCCGGCGGGGATTCCTCACCAGAGTCATCCCCTCGATCCTCACTCAGGGTGTTTTCCGAGCCATAAGATCCCTCCTCACCACTATTTTCGCTCGAGGAGGTTGTTTGGGGGGACATCCTCCTAGCGCTAATCCTAACACCAGACCTAATGGGTTCTAAGGGGATCCTGGGGTCAAAAGTAGGATCGGTGAGCAGACGGGGTAGAAAGTCTAACTCATCGTCATCAACCTCAATGACTTTCTCTTTGCCTTTCGACATTCCCTAAACTATAACCAGAACACCACCACCAACTGCTACCCAAACAAATCACAGAGAAAAGAAATTATCTACAACTATCCAAGACCGAGAAAATAGAAGAAATACCTGAAGAAGAGGCTCGGTCAGAGAGAGACAGGGATGAAAGCTTTAGTGCCGAGGTTCATTCGCCGGAGAGACAAGAAGGGAGAAGATGACGAGTTCTCATTTGGGGATTTTGGGTTTTCTTACTGAGGAGAAAACTCTTGGGCTACCAACATTTAATGAAACATATCCTGAGAATCTTGCAACCGTAGGTTTGAAATTCAAATGGAGGGATAGATTTCTGCCACATCACCTCATCCGCAATTAAATACGACACGACTCTTGGCAGCCTTTTCCAACCCTGCGCGAGCAAATATTGTCGAGTTTCTACTGTCGGCTCACTGCGTTACCCAACACCAGAAACTGGGGGACCGGTGTTTGTGGGATAATGTTCGACGAAGACCAGAATGATGAGCAGACATCTGGTAGCAGGGTTCCACGAACATGTATATCTTATAAGAGCCAGGTATCCAGGGGAGCAGGAGCAGGAGCAGGAATGTCCAGCTCATCCACGAGCACGCCACTACGAGGCCAATCTCCGGCTGGAAGCACCAAGCCATTCCTGCACCAAGCCATTCCTGCTAAGGGCTGAGTCGAGGAGACTTGGTCAATGACAGTTGGCAAGACGTGCTCTCCAGTCCGAGAATCAAGGCACGAAGGCCACGCAACCACCCACGACTACGGGAATGGAGCATCCACTTTTGAGAGGTGGGGAGGTGACGAGCGTGAATGAAAGGAAGGCTTGAGTTCAGAAGTGGCCTATAAAAAGTTAGCCAACGAAGGTAAAAGGGTTAGAATTTTGGAGATTGCAACTAAGGAAAGAGAGCTCTAAGAACTGAGACTAAAAAGAAGCCATAAGATTTATGGCAAAGACTCCCAGAACCTTCATATCTGACTTGAGCGTCGGAGGGTTTACGCTGGAAAAACAACCGGCGTAATCTGACCTACTGTTGTGTACGCAGGAACTTTTGGAGAAGAAACCTTACGAGGAGAGATCCTGGTCGTGGTAGAGTTGATCGAGCAGAGGTCCTGGTTTTGGTAGAGAAGGCAACCAAAATCTCGCATCAACAGCTCACATAGTGTTCGACCTCCTTTTACTTGATTAAAATATATGCATGGTTCATCCCCATACAGGGATTGGCGAAGGACTTTGTTGGACTATCGCAATGGGTTGCCCAAGTATTTTGGAGAATTTTTTACATTTTTAAAATTTTCTTCATTATGAGCTTGACGTATCCTTGCTCTAGGGCCTTGTACACTAAAAAGGATGCTCCCTTGTGCCTCTTAAAACTCACAAATAATCGACTCAGGTTGAACCCAAGCATTTCAGATTTAGAGTAGATAGTCCTTATAGGTACAGTCTACCTTTGGTAACTGGTAAGTTATACCCAAATAGTGTTGCTAAACATCGGGAACCCTGAGAGAACGCTAAGAGAAACCGCAGCTTGTGCTGCCGTTTCGTTCTCTCACCTCCCCCCCCCCACGTGAGTAACAGATATCTGTCCCCCATGTAAAAAAGAAAAAGTACTCCCTTTCAAATCATTTTCCTTCTTCCACTTCCTTCTTCGCTTTCAACAGATCCGTTCCAGCACTCCTTCCTTTTTTGCAAGTCCAGTATTTTTTATGCCAAGGCTGGTATTGCTTTGAGCAAGAACTTCGTGAAACTCGTCCCTTGGTATGACAATGAATGGGGTTACAGGTAATGTAAATCTTCTCTTTGTGATTGTTCTATCTGTTTTTTTCCCCCCTTCTCCCTACCGATGCTTTGAAGTAAGTTCTATGATAGCTTTCACGTCCTTGAAATGTTCCTTTCTTTTGCAGTTCCCGTGTGATTGATTTGATCGTCCATATGGCAAAGACTCAAGCATAAAGCTGAATTTCTTGACGGTCCAAGGCCTTTGTTTTTCATGTTTCAGTTGGATCTTAAAATCTTAATCCTTATGATTTGGATGTTTGGAATAAAGGACGAGTGCTTAATGGTCTTGGTTTTGGTTTATTATATGTTTAGTTACAAGGTTTATGGTTTTTCCCTTTGGGGGGATTTGGAAGGCACAGAGTTGAACAATTTCATTAGTTTTTAACTTTCTTATATGAGAAACAACCTTTTTTCTCTGTTCTTCTCATATTACTTCTTGAATTCTGATGCTTGTGAAATCCAACACTCCTTATTTTGTGGAATGATTGTTTTGTTGGGAATTATTTTAATAATTAATTTATGATAATTGTTGGTGATTATGTTTGGTAATTATCTTGTGGAGTGATTGTATTGTTGGGAATTATTTTGATAACTGTATTGTTGATAATTATTTTAATAATTAATTTATGATAATTGTTGGTAATTATGTTTGGTAATTATTTTGTGGAGTGATTATTTTGTTGGGAATTATTTTGGTAATTGTATTGTTGATAATTATTTTAATAATTAATTATTTATGATAATTGTTGGTAATTTTTTTTGGTAATTTAAATAAGAGTGATTATGTTGTTTGGAATTACTTTTTGATAATTATTTTTGGATAATTGTTGGTAATTTTGTAAATAATTATTTTGTTGAATTTTTTAGTTGATAATTATTTGGTCAAAACTATCGGTTGGGTATAAGTTTTTGTTGGTAAAGTTTTATTTAAAAGTTGTTTTAATTTGTACAATTATTTATTTTGTATGGTTTGTAGACATATATAATTGTACTGTCCCTCTAAATATAAGATTCAAGTTATTGTTATAAGTTTTTTATTGCTATTATTGTATTGATTTATGTCATGGAAAATTGCATATAATATCCTCATGGAACCCAATATTAAAAATAATACTAATAAAGATTGAAAATGAAAGAATTAAGTATATGATGACGATACCAACATTATCCAGACATATTGCAAACAAAAAACAAGATGGCCAAATTCAAATCACAACAAAAACATCCTTGAAATTGTCTATACTTGCCCGTACTTAATGTCAACAACAACTACTCCATAAAGGTGGTTTACTTGTAAAGAAGCAATTTAGAAAAAAAAGCTATTGTAATTAGTTCGATTTAACCAAATTCAAACACCAATCACATCCATTGTTGTCTTCATTATGTTGTTGATGTAGCAAATGTTGGAAACTTCCACTTCCAGATCCTTCGTACGTCATCAAATGAGAAGGATAATGTGGTTGCAAAGCATACGGCGGGAGTGATTGCTGTAATGCATAAAAATTTAAAACCTGATATGAGATTTTTGAAATTAAAAAATATAAGTGTACACTAACAAATTGTGATTTTTAGATAAAAGCTTACTTGTTGCCAATTATAAGGAAATGGTTGATAAATATTGTGCACACCACCTTGGGTTGGGTATATAAGTACCTACACAAATGAAAAAATTATATATGTATAATCGACATTAAAAATTAAAAATTACAATTTCTTCACGAATTACATTATTACATTATAGTAGCCTGAAGTCCTGTATTGGTTGAGATTTGTATTAACAGCACTTTGTTCCTGTGATGTCTATATATGTTCAACAATATTGTTAGTTATGTATATTTAAAATAAAATAAAAGTTTAACATAAAAATTCACAAACTTACCATGCCCACGTTGCTCTGCTGTGTGGAGAATTGATTAGGCACTTGATAAGATAATGGTGCATCTTCTTCTAAATCCTATAAATTATAATAACCAATTTAACATAAAAATTCAACAAAAAAATCTAATAAAATTTAACATAAAAAATCAACCAACCTTGTTTTTTTCTGCAGTTTTTTTCTTTTGGGTCGATTTCTTTCGAATTATAGATTGCTTCCTCAAGGAGGAAGGATGACCTTTACGGCGAGTTGCTACTAGATCATTGATTACATGTTCAATATTGTTGCTGCTGCAACTTCCTTCACCTATACCAGTTGTTGGTGAAATAGTCGTTTCGACACTTGCACATCGAATTTGCTTGGGCAGGTCTTTCACTGCCTTATTAATCCAATTCAATACAGATTTGTAACTGCTTTCATCATCAACAATTATGTCTGCAACCTCACTGAAAGCATTACACATTTTTTCATACCTCTCCTGCTGAATTGACAAATGCTGCCCATCGTAACTAACTTTCACCTTGCTGTAAGATCTCCTCACATCTCTTCTCCACCTTGCCAAAATGTACATTTCCGGAAGTACTTCAACACCGTTACGTATCAACACTGTAAGGGCATGTCTACAAAGAATTCCCCTAAATTGAAACTTTGAACTTATACAGTTAATTTCACCCGCGGCTTCTTCAAAAACAACCTCAAAGCTTTTTTTCTTACCGTGCCCAAATGATTCACTGATTTCATAGATTGATCCCACACAATTAATTGTGTCATAATACATCAGTGCAGTTAATTCTTGTTGGAATTCTTTAAACTTAGAAATAGTATACACCTCTTCAACTTGCTTTTCCATCTCATATCTTGATACACAAGGAGTTTTTTTGCTGAAACACTTGGCAACTGCTTGCCATTCTAATTCAACTTTCCTTCTTAGCGCATTTTCGTACTGCTTCACAAACTGCTTTAAATTTGTTTTTGCGTTAACAAATCCATCAAAAATGCATTCATGCTTTCACTTCATTGAGTTGTTGACATTCCTGCCCAAAAGCAGTCGTTTAAATAACATGAAACCCAACGATACCGCTCCTCATATAAACCGTTCAACCAATCATTATCCCATAAATTATACACCGTCATCATGTCATGCCAAGCCTCAACAAACACATTCGGACTCAGTGAATCATAAATAACAGAAAGCAACGAAGAAATATTACCTTCACGTTCTTTAAAAGCTCCTAACTTCTCAGGTACCTTCTTTATTATATGCCACAAACACCATCGATGCTTAGTCGTAGGAAAAACATTTGCGATTGCCTTTTGCATTGCTTTGTCTTGGTCTGTAATGATACCAATGGGAGGAGAATTAGACATGCATAATAGCCACGCCTCAAATAACCATGTAAATGTCTCGGTATCCTCGTGTGAAATCAATCTGCATCCTAAGAAAATAGACTGACCATGATGATTAACTCCGACAAAAGAAGCGAATGGCATGTCATACTTGTTGGTAAGATATGTGGTGTCAAATGTGATGACGTCTCCAAAATATTTGTAAGCAACCTTATTCCTCCGATCTGCCCAAAATACATTCTTTAATCGATCATTCTCATCCAAATCAATATTGAAAAAAAAAACCATTGCATTCTGCTTGCTTTTTCTGGAAGTACTTTAGAATTGCCATAGCATCTCCTTCTCCAAGCTGTAATCGCCTACCTTTGTCAACAAGATTTCTATAATCTTTTTCTAGAAATGACACGTTTTCATATCCACCAGCTTCAACAACAATAGAATTGAAATTCCTGGCAATGTTAATTCCTGCACAATCATTCATTTCAATACACTTTCTTGCACTTGCACTAATGTTGCGATTACAAGGAAAATATCTAGCTTGTCCGGACTTAATCCATGATTATGTTCAAGGTTTAAAGTTCGAAGAATCCATTTTCCATCACACAACCTCTAATTCTAGCATCACAACCAATTTTTGCAATAGGTTTTGGCTTCAGTACATCAGTAGATTTACTTTCTGACTTGCCACTATGACCACATGCAAACATCGCGTACCTTATAATTTCATCGCTCCCTTTCTTACTAGTTAACTTCTTAACAGGAAACCATTCTTGTTTACCGTAGACTTTGTAAAATTGCCACATTTCCTCATGGCTATCAAATAACATCCCAAGAGTCGGCTCATATTTTTCCAATTGCGCATCTTCGACTCCATCTTCATGTTCCAAATTATCCATATCTACAAAATAATTAATATTCGTATTAAGCAAAATGTAAGATCAATTTATACAAACACCATCCAGCAATAATTTAATCCATTAAAATTCTAAAATTTTTAATAAAAATGATAAATCGAACACAATTTAAATAAAAATAATAATAAATCGAACACAATTTAAATAAAAAAATAATAAATTGAACTCAATTTAAATAAAAAATGATAAATCGAACACAATTTAAATAAAAAAATTCAATGTGGAAACAAAATTTAAATTAAGAATAAATTATTATAAATTTTTCCAGCAATAATTTAATCCATTAAAGTTCTAACAATTTAAATTAAAAAAATGACAAATCGAACACAATTTAAATAAAAAAATTCAATGTGGAAACAAAATTTAAATTAAGTATAAATTATTATAAATTTTTCCAGCAATAATTTAATCCATTAAAGTTCTAACAATTTAAATTAAATAAATTATAAATCGAACACAATTTAAATTAAAAATAATTCTATGTTCCAAAAAAATTTAAATTAAAAAAATCTAAATCAAACATATCATTTAAATAAAAAGATTTCTAAAAAATTCTAAATTAAACACATTATCATTTAATCAGTAAATGAAGGTACATTTCTATTATTATGATATAACAAAAAATAATAAACAAATAAAAAATTATTCTTTAACCTGAGATAATTACCAATTGGGTGTTGCTTCAAGATCTGGATCGAGAAATGAACGAGCTGAAGTAATGGCCACTGATTCACTGATTGGATGAGCTGAAGTAATGGTTTGTGGTGAGTAAAGAAGTGAATGACAAACGAAGGAGAAGTGAACAAGTGAAGGAGCAAGGAGAGAACTCAAACTTAGCTTTGCTTGGTCATGAGCAAGGAGAGAACTCAAACTTTCACGTGGGGGGCAGAATTCACTTGGCAAAAGTGACTTGAGTGTGGGGCCAAACGGCAGCTTTTGGCAAAAGTGACTTGAGCTGATTTATTTTTTCACGTGGGGGCTCGCTTTCTTAGTCATGTTGGGGGGAGCTGAGAGAACACGAAACGGCAGCACAACCTACCGTTTCTCTCAGTGTTCTCTCAGCGTTCCCGACCTTTAGCATTTCTCATACCCAAATATTCTGTATTTGAGCTTCAGATCTTTAATCTTATCTTTTGGGAAGGTCTCATTTTGTAAATACTCCACAACAATGTTAATCCATGATTCCCCAGTTAACATTGAATTAATCTCTTAGGCTTGATCCTTAGCGATGCTGAGCTTACAGATCTTATTAATAAAGACGTTCTAGGAAAGACTATCTCCTCTTATAGGCCATCTTGGCTAAGCTTTCTACTAGGGAGTCCTCATCTATCAGAATCTGCTCCTTTTTTGCTTCTATAAAGTGTACTTCAATATATTGTTGGGAAAAATAATGTTCATTCTAATTAAGCTCGAACCTAACCTCAATTCTATCATCCTCCGAAGTCAGTGGTGAATTTAGTAATTAGATCGACGATGACTTAAGCCTTTATTGAGGGGCGAGATTTCTTTTGCCTTTTTTTTTTTATTAGCATCCACTACAGCTTGATAGAATAGTAAATGGGATGATGTTAATGTTGGGAAAATATGCTCTTTAAAAGCATATGTGTTTATTTAATTGTAATAAATATTTTTTCTGATTAATAAAATTAATGAGGTATTTTATTCAAATATCTTAATTGCATTAATATTTGTATTAAAGTCCATTTAATCATATTATATGTATTTATGTGATCACCATGTGGATTCACAGAAGACATAAATATAAGTTATCTTATGATTAAATAAATTTAGTTCGCAGTTGATAAATAAAGTTGGGCACTTTATTTAGGTATAGACTGTAATAAATTCATTGAATGATTTGTCTTAATCATGTATGAATTTATTGATGTAGTACAACTACATTGAACAGGATCACATATGATATTTAATTAACTTTGTAATAACTGTCAGACTTATTAAATCTCATAGGCGTTGATTTTACTGTAATCTTAATCTTGAGTTAATTATGATTTCATGATTGTAATTGTTATTTCATTTGAGTTACCAATGGGCACGACACATCATTGTGGTCAAGATTACCTGGTATCTTGGTGGGAGCAATTATGAGTATTGGAGTTATGGATTAACAATATAGAATTTGTACAACACATCTCTTGATAGGTTTTCGGTACTTGATCATAGAATTCTCTGGCCAGAGTGTGTCAACATATTTAGTATGTTGAAAATGATCATTAGAGAAAACCAGTAAGGATCAAGGAATAAGATGTTATTAAATTGATTGGACAGTTGAGATATCAATTTAATTAACGATATGGTACAAAGGATTGTGCAGTAAAGAAATCAATATGGCTTGGGACGAATTATTATTCGAGCATACAATTATGGAAGTTAGTTCCAATCTTTTAGTGGAGTAGATTTGGAATTAAATAATTGGACTAGTTTAATTATAGGCCTAATTATTGTAGCCACTATTGTATGTTCCCAAATGATCCCCGGGTTAGCTCATTTAATTGACTGCACCACTACTGGACTAATAAGCAAGATAACTACTTATTTGGGTCAAAAGCATAAATATATCATTTAGTGGGAGGCTCTATTTAATTAGCTTTTGTGTAAGGGGCTTTATGTTATTTTACAAGGTGGGTCCCCTATTGAAAAAGCAAAGAACGTGGTTTTTGTTTTTTGATTTTTTGGAGCCTAGGGTTTTCACTAAATGGTGATATAAAAGGCTTATTTTTCTCTAAAGAAAATGGCGAAGCCACTTTTACAGATTAGAGAAAAAGATTTTTCTCTTTATTGTTGAGAGAAAAATTTTCTCGTGCTAGTTGCTTTGGTAGTGATAAAGGTGCCCACACGTCAAGTGCAGATCGAACCTGAGTCATAACCTAGAAGATCATTGGTGACAGTTCATGATCTAATAAGCGTGGTGGTGGCGGATCGTGATTTAGGTGCCTAAATCACTTTAACGGAAAAAGCCAAATCGAATTTTCAAGGTACGATTTCTAGATTACAAATTCTTATATATTATATGAGAGCGATCTTCAAAAGATTTTATAAAAAATTTAAAAACCTAATTCTTCCCCAACAGTTAACTCTTAGCAATTTCTTGTGGGATCATATGAATACATTTTTGAACTCTTGGAGTAGATTTTTCTTGGATTTGGGTGTATATACCCGACCTGTTTTCTCTCCCAGATTTTTCTGGGATGGAGGTGGCTGCCGTGAAAGGAGAAGTCACTGAAAGAACTAAGAATGAAACCCTAGCTTGAAGACACGGCTCGATCTCTTGGCATTTTTATGGCGAGCTTTCATAATGAAAGATGCGGAATCCTAGCTGTTGATTCCAGCTTTTACGCCATCTCTAGGTATTCGTCGAAGCTGTTCATAATTCTTCTGAATTCTAAGTACATTATACATACATACATACATACGTACATACATACATATATATATATATACACACACACACTAAGTAGAGTTTCATTAAACCAAACACAAATACCAATATCAATTATAAAAAGTTTACTATATTGGCGTGTGTGTGTATATATATAGTAGTTAAAACTGTTAAGAAGACAATTGCAATTAACTGACTTATAAAGTAATAATATAAAAAATTTATGTTAAAGTGAAGCCTAATTTTTTAGGATTTGCGTGGAATTAATAAGATCATGTTGTTTTGTTTGTGGATTTGTATGGATCTGTTTTATTTTAGATCTATTTTGAAATCTTGTTTATTTTGGCATGTTTCATAGAACATGAATTATGTTTATTTTAATATGTATTATTTATTTTTTCATGTTTTTATGTTTGTCACATAAAATGAATTTGTTAATTAGTGTATCTTTGTGGGCATAATACATTTATATATGATATTGTCATTCTTTTTCTTTTTTGTTTTAATCAATTTGGAACCCCTCAAGTAATTTAATGTCGTTTGTGAGTTTAGTTTTGAGTACTTGGGGAGTTGTTTGATTGTATCGACGGACTATGTTTCATTTCTTTTTCTTTTTTTTTTTCATGAGTTGGGAGACAAAATGTTAGAAAAGAGCTATCTGTTTCTAGACATTTCAATCGAAAATGGTTTGATTAACAGTGTCTTTTCAATCTTGATAAGTAAGTGATATTATGATTCGCAAATTTCTCTCATTTATTTTTCTTTTGCTAACTAAACTCTTTGGACTTATTATTATCTAATGGGTTTGTTTGTCTTCTCAAAATTTCTATCCGGGGGCAGGTCTCTTTTTTTTTTTTTAAAGAAAAAATTATCTCTTTTCTTTGTACTGCTTAAGTCTTTTGAAAATGTTCTCTAGTTTCTGCATTTGAAATTTAGTATAGATAATTAAAAGTTTTAGTGTTCTTTTAATTTAAAAGAATAGAGGAAAATGTGATAGTGTTCTTTTCAAAGACTTATCTTAAATTTTAAAGGCTATGAATTAGATAACTAACAAAACGATTTTTTTCTTTTTAAACGAAGAAATAAATCTGGAACTTTTAAGAAGGAAACATAGAAATCTAAAAAGTCGGGTTTTGAAAGTTATAGTTGTATTATAGTTTCGAAGGCTATGCAAAGTCGATGCTAATGTATAATTGTAGCTGAATGCAATTTTCTTTACTGAAGAAAATTACTCTTTAATTAAAAGTGTGTGAGTGCATGTGCGCACATTTACTTTGTTAATTTTAATTAATGTATTTGCTTATGAGTTTGTTCACTTGCTCTACTATAGTGCATTCCGACTTTCTCTGTTATACATGTGGTTTAAAAGAACCAAGTGGAGGGTAAGTGATAAACTAAATTTTTTAAAGTGTGATCAAGATGTATTTGGAAAAGAGCTGTTTATTCTATGCAGTGTTTTGCTGGCTTAGACTAGTGCCTTTTTTATTATGTTCAGTATCTGTTAGGAAAATAAAGCATATATTTTTATTTAATTGTAATAAATAATTTTTTTAATAAAATAAATGAGGTATTTTATTTAAGTATCTTAATTGCATTTATATTTTAAGTAAAGTCCATTTAATTATATTATATGTATTTATGTGATCACCATGTATACTCACAGAAGACATAAATACAAGTTATCTTATGATTAAATAAATTAAGTTCGCAGTTAATAAATAAAGTTGAACACTTTATTTAGGTATAGACTGTAATAAATTAATTAAATGATTTATCTTAATTATGTATGAATTTATTGATGTAGCACGACTATATTGAACAAGATAACATATGAGATTTAATTAACTTTGTAATAACTGTCAGACTTATTAAATCTCATAGGCATTGATTTTACTGTAATCTTAATCTTGAGTTAGCTATAATTTCATGATTGTAATTATTATTCCATTTGAGTTACCAATGGGCACGACACACACTTGTAGTCAAGATTACCTGGTATATTGGTGAGAACAATTAGGAGTATTGAAATTATAGATTAACAATATAGAATTTGTACAACACATCTCTTGATGAGTTTTCGGCACTTGATCATAGAATTCTCTAGTTAGAGTGTGTCAACATATTTAGTATATTGAAAATGATTATTAGAGAAAACTAGTAAGTATCAATAAACAAGATGTAATTAAATTGATTGGACAGTTGAGATGTCGATTTAATTAACGATGTAGTACAAAGGATTATGAAGCAAAGAAATCAGTGTGGCATACGTCGAATTATTATTCGAGAACACTATCCTAGATAGCATACAATTATGAAGGTCAGTTCCGATCTTTTAGTGGAGTAGATTTGGAATTAAATAATTGGGCTAGTTTAATTACATGTCTAATTATTGTAGCCACTATTGTATGTACTCATATGATCCCCAGGTTAGCTCATTTAATTGACTGCGCTGCTACTGGATTAAATATGAAAATTTTTCAGACGATGATGTTAAACTCATATTATTCCCATTTTCTTTAAAAGATAGAGCTCGTTAATACATTACAATAGCATTTCATCATGGGAACAAATGGTAACAAAATTTTTGAATAAATATTTCCCAGTGCATAAAACCAATGCTATTCGCAGGGAAATCTCGGAGTTTACCCAAAGAGAGGACGAGCAATTTTTCAAAACGTGGGAGCGATTCAATGGGCTACTCTTGAAGTGTCCACATCATGGGTACGAGAAATGGCACCAATGCCAATACTTTTTGGAGGGATTACTATCGAATGTGCAAGAATGGCTAATGGCAATAAGTGGAGGAGAGTTAATGTCAAAAAGTGCATAAGAGATTTGGGAATTCTTCCAGCGACAAGCGGATAATTCCCAACAACGGAGTCGATCACTCAGGAATACTAGAAGAATTAAGGGAGTAAATAGCATCGTTATCGACTGCTAAATCAATAGTCACATGACCCTGACTCATATCCAGATCAAGCCAATGCCATAGGTGTAATGAGAAAGCCATCAAATTACAACGCATACTCCAACACATATAATCCTGGATGGAGAGACCACCCCAATTTTTCATGGTCTCAAGGATTCCAACAGAATGGACCAACGGCTCCAGCTCCACAAATTCCTCAAGTTCCTCAAGCCTCTCAGCCCCCATTTAGACCATACAATCAGAACCAGAACTACTCTCAACCCAGACCATGGGAGGATTCATTCCAAAATCTCAAGAATCTTACTCACTCTACGATTGAGCAACAGAACCGCACCATTGATGGACTACGAAATGAGTTGAGAGCGGGCTTCAACTCACAAGCTCAATCAGTTTCAAGCCTCGAGAAGATGGTGGGACAACTTGCTTCTTCAGTTCAAACCTTGGCAATGACTGTTGAGAAAGGCAAATTTCCAAGTCAACCAGTGTCTAATCCTAAAGGAGTACATGAAGCAAGTACCAGTTCACCACAGCAGCATGGAGAGGTCAAAGCAGTCATGACCTTGCGAAAAGGAAAAGAAGTCGACAACAAAGTGGAGATGCCGGTGACAAAAGAAAATCAAATTATACCTGTGAATGTTGAGGACTCACCACCGGAGGAGAAAGAAGAAACCAACCCACGAGAATACGTTCCCAAAGCTCTATTCCTCCAGAGGTTAGCTAAAGGCAAGAAGGGAAAATCCACAGGTGAGATTCTCGAAATCTTCAAACAGGTAAGTGTTAACATTCCTTGTCTTGATGCTATTAAACAAGTTCCATCTTATGCCAAGTTTCTTAAAGACCTTTGTACTAAAAAGAGAAATATGCATGTTCAAAAGAAGGCACTTTTAACAGAAAACGTTAGTTCTATACTCCAACATAAAATTCCTTTAAAATGCAAAGACCCAGGCTCCCCCACTATCTCATGTAGCATAGGGAACCACACAATTGAGAATGCTTTGTTGGATTTAGGAGCTAGTGTAAATCTGTTACCTTATTCAGTGTTTATGAAACTTAGACTTGGAGAATTACACCCAACTCCAGTGGTGTTACAGCTTGCAGATCGGTCCACGAAAATACCTCGTGGTATTGTGGAGGACGTGCTTATTCAGGTAGACAAGTTTTATTTTCCTGTTGATTTCATTGTAATTGACACTCAACCTACATAGGATTCAAGGAAGCATATCCTCATTATCTTAGGCCGACCTTTCTTGGCAACTGTGGATGCTCACATTCAATGCAGGACTGGAAATATGCAGTTGTCATTCGGCAATATGACTATGGAGCTGAACATCTTCAACATTGCCAAACAACCTCACAATGCAGATGATGGAATTATTGATGTGGATTTAATTGAAGCATTAGTTGATAACACTTTTATTTCAAACCTTAGTGATGATCCTTTACAGACATGCTTAACTCACTTTGGTTTTGATTTTGATATTGACAGATCGGTCGATGAGGTCAATGCCCTACTTGACTCAGCACCATCTATGGACACTAATCAATGGAAGTCAAGAGTTGAACAACTAGCACCATCAGAGAAGAAACTCATTTCATCATCAGAATCACCACCGAAACTCGAGCTCAAACCATTGCCCAACACATTGGAATATGCATTTTTGGGAGAAGAAAGTACTTTGCCGGTAATCATTTCATCATCCCTTGACACAACTTAAAAGTAATTTTTAACTCCCAAGTATAAGAGTGTCTTGTTGTATTATAACTCGGTGAGTCCGAGGTCGATCCACAGAGAAAAGATTTAATTAGTTTATTTTACTTTATCTAAAAATTAAAATTAAAACTTAAATATAAACAACTTAATTTAAATGAAACTATGGAATTGAAATAGTTAGGGTTATGGATCCACTCTTAGAAATAAATAAAACTTAATAAATTCTTTTTGCCAATTTATTTTAGATTTATTACCCAAAAGATTAATTATACAAATTATTATTATTTTCCCTTTAAATTTATGATGGATTAAGTATTTATTGTGCCAAAATTTAATTTGTCTACAATAAGTCAAAATACCATTTCACCATGCCTTATATTAAGATCTTAAGAATTTATTGTGCCAAATTCATTTGTTTGTCTACAATAAATCAAATTTTCAAAATATAAAACATGTATAAAATTAAATAGAAAATAATTTAATTTATAAAATTAAACATAGAATTTGATTAAATCATATTTATTTCTTAAGAGTTTCACCTTCCCCTAACTAATATTATTTAGTTAAGCATAATTAAAATAAAAAGAAGTAGTAAAATTGAATTACTTATAATTAAAAGAAATAAAAACAACTAAAATTGGAAATAAAACTAATTTTATTAATGAAAATAATTATACAAAATATTAAAAACACACTGGAAATCAAGATTACAAGGAGATTGAGAGAATTTGAGAAGAAGAGAGTTGTAGAGATATATTTAAAACATAAAAATGAGGCCCTATTTATGAAAAATAAATTCATAATCCAGTCCATCATAGGCTTCATGCATGTGCTCCTCACAACCCTTAGATCAAGATCCAATGGCTGGTCAAACTTCAAAAGTCAACATCACACATGGCATCATTTGACTCGTCCGATTTGCCCAAAGAACGGTTGAGATTTGGCGGGTTAATGGGTGGATCGGTCGACCGAATACAAAGATTCGGATCCTCCAACTTGCTTCACCAACCATTGCCACGTGGCACAATCATGGCCATTGAATCATGAACGGTTGAGATTTGGTCAAGATTGCCAGCTATCCCATGCACTCATATCTATTGTAAGCTCATTTCATCATCCAATCGGTCAACAGGAAAAGTCAACTTTTTTATACAAGCCCAATTTTAAGCCGATCTTCACCGATCTTAAGGTTTTGGACCTCAATCCAAATTTGACCGCCGTTTATCTGTTTGGAGACTCAAAGTACGTGAAATTAATATTTTTCCTAATAAACACATAAAAATGCACATAATTAAATATATTTAAAACATAATTAATAATTCATAATATATTACATAAACACAAATATAAATTATAACATAAGCATAAAATAACATATTATCGCTTGATAATTAAACAATTTTTAATACTAATCACACCCCCCAACCAGCTTATTGCTAGCCCTCTAGCAATTAAAGCGCTATATTAAATTAAGATTTATAAAATTCACATGCAAGTTAATAGTTGTTCATCTATCCTCTAAATTACCAAATAAATGAACTCTCCCAAATTCCTTTACCACATTGATGTTCACTCATTATCCGTATCATCAAACCTTCTTTTGTGCTCAAGTAATTAACACAATACTTATGGGGCTTCATTAAAAGAAAGACAACATTTTCATTCTAAAATTCATTAGAAATTATATCTTTAGGCAATAAATTATTCACACATATATTTTATTTTATTTTTTTTATATTACATTTCTAACCCGTGTAGCGAGCTTTAGGTCAGTGACTCCCAGACCAGTTGACCTTAGGGCACTAGGTGTTGAAGCACCCCATACGGACTTAATTACTCGAGTTTCTAATAAACAAACAATATATCTATTACCCATGTAGCGAGCTTTAGGCCAGTGACTCCCAGGACACTTAGGTGTTGAAACACCCCTACGGACTTAATTACTCGGGTTCTAGATATTAAAAACAATTTTTTTTCTTTTTTTCTTTTTTTTTTTTGTTTTTTTTGTTTTTTTTTTTTTGAAAATATATACTTTCTACTACCTTAGATACTATTCCTAATAAATCAAAAGAACTAAATGCTGTAAAACTTTAACTTACAACCCACTAGTATGTGTTATAGTGTGTGTGTGAAGAATGATTCAATAATACCTGTTAAATGAGTAAACAATTAAATAACTTAATAACCAAGTGGAGAGTTCACAAATTTGAGTAATTCAAAGAAAAGGGAACAAAAACAACTTACTATGAATCTCAAAATCAAAATATAATACAACAAGACTATTAGGATGCGTCTCAAAAGTCGTGACTCTTTACACGGCCATCCTAGACAAAAAACAAATTTTTTTTTTTGTTTTTTTTTTGTTTTTAACAAAGAAAAGAAAAGAGAAAAACAACACACATATTTAAAACATACGTCAATTATCCCCTCCCCACAACCTAATCTAAACATTATCTTAACATTTTATAATTTTACAGATATGCAAAAAATAAAAATAAATAAATAAATAAAAATAAAAGAGAATAATAAAAGAAGAAGAAAAGGAGATCTCACCTGAACTTGATGCAGATGCTTAAAAGCAGATAACAAAGATGAAGAAAAAGTCAAATTTTTTTTTTTTTTTTTATTTTTTAACAACACCCTTAAGATTAAGAAGATGCGTTTCTAGAGAGACTACATTCTCTATATCCTGCCATCTTCGACTCAAATTTGTCCTAAGTTAGTCTTTACAGAAAAAAAAAAATTTTTAATTTTTTTTTTGTAAACACATAACCAGGACTAAGACATTCCACAATTATCAACTATTCCCTCCCCCCAACCTGAAAAAGACATTGTCCTCAATATTTTAAAAGGAAAGAGAAAGAGTTTAGAAGACATCACATAAATACTGCAACAGAAAATATTTACAGACGGAGAGTTAAATCTACATCGCACTTCTTATTACTGCTACTGTTACCGCTACCATCATCAGTCGACCAATTCAGTGCTAAAGTCTTTGGATCTGGCTCCGGTGTATAAGCTTGTAAAAGATCAAGTAACTCATTAGCAGTAGAAGCACATATAAAAAGTTTTTTTACAGAATATGGAACAAAATGATTCTTTATTGCATGGTTAATAAAAGTTAGCAAGCCATCATAAAAATTATTAACATTTAACAAACCGATGGGTTTTTGATGAATGTTCAAGTGGGCCCAAGATGCAAATGTAATCAGTGCCTCAAAAGTTGCAAGATCTCCTGGCAAGAAAATAAAAGCATCAGCATGATTCATCATTTCAGATATTCTCTCTTGCATACTTGATACTACTAATTCTTCTCCAATTGGTGGGCATGCACACTAAGCGGTTTCATGGGTTTTGGGATAATGCCGAGTACTTGGCTTCCTCTAAAAGCGAGACAAGTCTTGATAACCCTCGTTCACCTCCTCCATAAACAAGATGCAATTTCCTCTGCTACACGACCAAGATCTACAAACGAACTCTTTGTACTTTCCATAGTGAAACCCAAAGCACACAAATGTTTTTGAATTGTTTACTCAAGATGATGCCATTGGACTAATTTTTCAAAAACAATTTGTGAGTGTTTGAAAACGAGCTCATATTTAAAGATCTTGGTGACATAAATAATGAGAAAGCTGTAAATGGGTTGGCATATTTGTCAAATGACCAGTAAAGCTCGTGGCTCAATAATTAAAAAACAAACAAAAACAAACAGTAAAAAGAAAATAATGATTAGAAAAAGCAAACAGTAACAAATATTTATTAAATACAAAATCACATCGCTAAATGCAATAATACAAATGATAAAATAACAGTAAAGTAAAATAACAGTGAAGGGAAAGGATATTTACTGGTAGTTGTGATTGTGGCTCACATCTTCCTCTGGTTTTACGTCCAGTAACGGCTTGAACGCCCTCTATGGGTCGAGGATCGGCTTCCCATCCAGTTTTCTTATAAACCGGCAAACAGGGTCTTTTGAGTCGATTCCCAAGACTAAACTGCACTTTGTTTTTGGAACAGATTCACAAATTGTAAATCTCACGTTGCACAAATCCGCTTCGATGCGTCTCAAGAGATCGTAAGATATCATCCAACGATTCTTTACTCATGCCATCTTTAACGAATTTAATTTTATCTTCACGAGTATCAGAAATCATTCCTAAAGATTTACAATCTGGTCGTTTGCAACCAAGTCTTACACAGTTATGACATTTTGAGCCAAGTCGTTTAGCTCTCCTTTTCTTAGCAAACGTAATTTTAACAAAAACAGGCATTTAAGAAACAAATTGACCAGAAAACTCACCTGCTAATCGGACCTTTGCTTCAATTAACCAACGAATGTCAGAAGGAATGCCATTGATCATTAACAAACGCAGTCGTTCACAACGAGCTTTGTAAATTTTCCTGAGGGCATTCTGAGGGAGAGAGGGAAAATGCTTATGGAGTTTATGTTGTATTTCTTCCATGTTTGATTTTGGGGTTTCAGTTATTGTGGGAAACTGAAGATACCGACTTAAGAAGTCACGGAGTACCGTTATCCGCCATTTATACGGGAAAATAAATCAAAACACACCAAAATCAAATCAAAAATCAAATCAAGCATGAAAGCGAGCAAAAAGAATCACACAATATAAAAGGAAAATGAACTTACATTCGTCCTCTCATTGAGTTAACCTCAAGCTCCATTTGAAATTCATATATGCCACTTTCTACCGAGTTGTCCCTCTAGATCCTCAACATAAGACACGAATTCTGGTGGTTGCAGATCCCAAAGTGGATGTGATTTACAGCTTTGTATCAGACCTCTTAAGTGAAGTTTTATACGCTGAAATCTTTTAAGATATGCGAACATGTATTTTCTCATTGAGGTGCTCATGTTGTAAAATGAAAATTGATGAGAGAATGTACAATCACAAACAAACACGCTTACACAAGAAAAACAATGTTAAAAAAAAAAACTATGTACAGTGCATCAATCTAAAGAAGAAAAAAAAATCAAACAATGAAACGGTAAAATAATAGTAAAAAAAAATAATTAAAGACTTAATCAAGAACTGGTGGGTCATCCAAATTAATTTCGGTGTCCTCGTCACGTGGGTGATGTTCTAGATATGGTTTTAATCTTTGACCATTAACTTTAAATGTGACACCGTTATTTGGATTCTCAATTTCTATGGCCCCATGTGAATATACATTTTTTACAACAAATGGGCCACTCCATTTTGACTTTAACTTCCCGAAATAAATGAAGACGAATTATAAAGCAACACTTTTTGACCAATCTCAAACGCTTTTTGAAAAATTCTTTTATCATGAAATGCTTTTGTTCTAGCCTTAATAATTCTTGAATTTTCATATGCATCATTCCTTAATTCTTCAAGTTCATTCAATTGCAATTTTCGCACATTACCAGCATCATCCAAATTTGAATTAAAAGCTTTAATAGCCCAGTGATTTATGTTCAAGTTCAATAAATGACAAGGTTTACCATAAACTAACCGATAGGGTGACATTCCTAATGATGTTTTAAATGCAGTAAGCCCAAAGTGCATCATTAAGTCTAAGAGACCAATCTTTTCGGTTTGCTTTTTTCCAAAATTTGTTTTATCTCCCTATTTGCTAATTCAACTTGACCATTTGTTTGAGGATGATAAGGGTAGCAATTTTATGTGTAATTCCATATTTCTTCATTAAAGACTCAAATGACTTATTACAAAAATGCTTACCTCCATCACTGATAATGGCTCGAGGGATTCCAAATCGACTTAAAATGTTTTCTCTTAAAAATTTAACCACAGTTTTACTATCATTATTTCGACAAGAAATTGCTTCAATCCATTTTGAGACATAATCAACTGCAACTAATATATACACAAATCCAAAAGATGATGGAAATGGACCCATGAAATCAATTCCCAACATAAATATTTCAATTTCAATTATGGGATTTAAGGGCATCATGTTTCTTTTTGTAATTGATCCCAATTTTTGACATTTTTCACAACTTTTGCAGAATTCATATGTGTCTTTAAACATGGTAGGCCAATAAAATCCACACTGCAAAATTTTAGCAGTAGTTTTTCTTGAAGAAAAGTGACCACCACATGCTTCAGAATGACAAAAATTAATGACACTACTTACCTCATTATCAGGAATACATCGCCGAAAAATTTGATCTGGGCAATATTTGAACAAATAAGGATCATCCCAATAAAATTTCTTTACTTCAACAAAAAATTTCTTCTTCTCTTGAGCATTCCATTGCAAAGGCATTTTACCTGTAACAAGAAAATTAACAATATTAGCATACCATGGCATTGAAGTAACAGAAAATAAAAATTCATCAGGGAAAGAATCATTTATGGGTGTTATATCATTGCAGAATTCGGATGTGAGTCTTGATAGATGATCGAACAACATTTTCAAGACCTTTTTATCTTTGATGGTAAGGTCAAATTCTTGAAGTAACAAAATCCAACGATTTAGTATCGGTTTGGCATCCTGTTTACTCATCAAATATCTCACAAAGCAGAACACAATTTAGAGCCTATCAAATATTAACGAAATTTGTTTAATGCAAATACCACGAAGTAATTCTTTTCAGCTTGTAGAATAATTCATTTGAGCACTATCCAAAGTCTTACTTGCATAATAAATCACAAAAGGCTTACCATCCCTTCTTTGTCCTAAAACAAAGACCAATAGCAAAATCACTTGCATCACACATTAATTCAAATGGCAAAGACCAATCAGAGATTGCATAATAGATGTTAAAAGACAAATTATTTTTTCAAAAGATTTTTGGCAATCATCATTCCATTTAAACGGTGCATCTTTTAATAAGAGGTTACAAAGTGGTTTAGATATGGCACTAAAGTTTTTATAAACCTCCTATAAAATCCCGCATGTCCTAAAAAGGATCGCACATCTCTAATCAAGTTTTGGTTGTGGCAATTTAGATATGACTTCGATTTTTGCTTTGTCAACTTCAATTCCTTTAATAGAAACAATATGACCCAAAACAATTCCAAGTAACCATATAGTGACATTTTTCCCAATTCAACACGAGTTCTTTTTCAATGCATCTTTTAAAACTTTCTCCAAATTATCAAGGCAATCATCAAAAGTATTCCCAAACACAAAATCATCCATAAAGACCTCTAAACAATGTTCAACCATATCACAAAAATGCTTAACATACATCTTTGAAATGTTGCAGAGCATTACAAAGCCCGAATGGCATTCTTTTAAATGCAAATGTTCCAAATGGACATGTAAAAGTGGTTTTTCTTGGTCATCAAGTGCTATAGGAATTTGATAATAGCAATATCCATCTAAAAAGCAGTAGGGATGTCCTACTCTTTCTAAGATTTGGTCAAGAAATGGTAATGGAAAATGATCTTTTCTAGTTGCTTCATTTAAATATCTATAATCAATGAACATGCGACCACTAGATGTAACTCGAGTTGGAATTAATTCACCTAATTCATTTTTAAAAACAAGTGATTCCAGATTTTTTAGCACTACTTGTGTATGACTTACCCACTTACTATCAGAAATAGGGTAGATAATTCCCACATCAAGCAATTTAAGGACTTCTGTTTTAACTACCTCTTTCATGTGTGGGTTTAATCTTCTTTGAGGTTGTTGACATGTTTTAGCATTTTCTTCCAAATTAATTCTATGTGTGCAGATTAAGGGATTAATGCCTTTAATATCATTTAAAGTCCATCCAATTGCCTTTTTATGCTTTTTAAGAACAGTAAGTAACTTACCTTCTTGGTCGCTTGTTAAAGTAGAAGAAATCACAACAGGATAAGTTTGTTCTTCTCCAAGAAAAGCATATTTCAATCCTTCAGGCAAAGGTTTCAATTCCATTTTAGGTGCTTCTTGTTGGTCTGTCTTTTCAATACTTCCAAGCTCCTCAAATTTTGGCTCGTCATCACAATTTTGCGAAGTCTGCACAGAATCAAGCAACGAATTTATATTAGAAATATCAAGTTCAAGTTGCTTATTTGACTCAATTGAATTAACTAAACAAACATTAGAAAGTTCAGAAAAATCCCCTTTTTGAATATTTTCCTCGATACAAGATTCAAACAATTCCTTTTGTTCATCAGTATCATCTTCAATATGATTTTCTTCATTAGGTTGCCTGCACATATTGAAAACATTCAATTCCAAAGTCATATTCCCAAAGGATAAATTCATTAAACCATTCCTACAATTAATCAAAGCATTAGCAGTTGCTAAAAATGGTCGACCTAAAATTACAGGAATTGGTTTGTAATTATTCACAACAGGTTCAGTTTCCAAGACAATAAAATCCACAGGATAAATGAATTTATCAACTTGTACTAAAACATCTTCCACTATTCCTTTTGGTACTTTAACTGATCTATCGGCAAGCAAAAGTGTAGTTGAAGTTGATTTTAACTCACCAAGATTAAGTTGAAGATAAACTGAATATGGAAGCAAATTAACACTAGCACCAAGATCTAGTAAAGAATGCTCAATTCTGTGGTTACCAATAATACAAGAAATGGTAGGACAACCAGGATCTTTATATTTCAACTTATTATTAGTAGACAGAATTGTACTTACCTGTTCGGCCATGAAAGCACTCTTTCTTACCTTCAATTTCCTCTTAACAGTGCACAAGTCCTTTAAAAATTTGGCATATGAAGGAACCTGCTTGATTGCATCTAATAGAGGAATGTTAACTTTCACTTGCTTAAAGATTTCATAAATTTCAGAAGAGTGGTTTGATTTCTTTGGTTTATTCAATGCATGCGGAAATGGTGGTTCAGGTGGAACACTAGTTATTTCTTCACTAGGTGTAAGTTCATTCAGTCCTTCCTTACCCTTTGAATTTTCATCATTTTCATAAGGTTCAGGCATAGGTCTATCAACAACCTTACCACTACGAAGAGTTATAACTGACTTGACTTGGTCTGTGGGTGGATTTTGTTGAATTTTAGGATTTGGTTGGGGTTGAGCTGGAAATTTTCCTTTTTCTTGAATGGTGAGTGCAGAAGCAATTTTAGCAAGAGTATCTTTCAAATCAGAAAAAGTTTGTGCATTTTGATTGTTAATAACATCTTGTTTTCTGATGAATGAATGCATTGTGTCTTCTAGATTTTTCCAGGGTGGTGGAACATATGGTGCATAAGGCTGAGGATTTTGAAAATTTTGTGGAGGTGGTGCTTGTGAAGATTGTGCATTATTATTATTCCTCCAACTGAAATTCGGATGATTTCTCCAACCAGGATTATAAGTCTGTGAATATGGGTTTGGTTTATTGAAAGTGTTAATGGCATTAGCTTGATCATTTAGACATTCTTTAAGTGCAGGCAAAGTGGGACACTCTTGAGTGAAATGATCATTCAAATTACATATGTTACATGCAATTTCTTGAACAGATTTTACTTGAT
The DNA here is from genome assembly GCA_030449895.1 of Citrus mangshanensis. NCBI lineage: Eukaryota > Viridiplantae > Streptophyta > Magnoliopsida > Sapindales > Rutaceae > Citrus > Citrus mangshanensis. The sequence continues at coordinate 383,322 of JASUUJ010000211.1, forward strand.
CACTCTTTTTATGCTCCAAAGCTTCAACTTTCCTAACTAGGGATGCAAATTTTGCTTGTAAATCATGATCTTCCCTAAGGTTATGGATTCCTCCACTAGATGGAGATGATTGTTGCTTATTTGTCAATTCAAAAGTTCCAACAAAGATCCCAATTGTGCATTTTCACTAATTGGTCAAGGTAATCTAGTGCATCTTCAGGATTTTTATCCCTAAATTCACCATTACACATCATTTCAACAACCTGTCTACTTTGGGGTATTAAGCCCTCGTAGAAATAAGTGACCAATCGCCAAGTTTCAAAACCATGATGTGGGCATATGTTAAGCAACTCTTTAAACCTATCCCAACATTGGTATAATGTTTCTCCATTTTTTTGAGTGAAAGAAGTGATTTGCCTTTTAAAAGAATTTGTTCTATGAGGTGGAAAGAATTTTTTCAAAAACTGTTCTTGCATGTTATTCCAAGTTCTTACTGATCCAGATCTAAGGTTTTGTAGCCAAGTTTTAGCTTTATCTTTTAATGAAAAAGGAAAAAGCTTTAATCTAATTATGTTCATGCTACAATTTTGGTCCGTGTATGTATTACAAACTTCCTCAAAATCTCTTAGATGCAAGTACGGATTCTCAGATTCTAAACCATGAAATGTTGGTAAAAGTTGGATAATACCTGGTTTAAAGTTGAATCGAGATGCTTCTGGAGGAAATACTATACACGACGGTGCTCTGGTTGGATTCATGTAGTCTCTCGCAGTCCTTTGATTCCGATCATGCCCATGTTGAGATTGGTTGTCTCCCTGATCAATTTGAGGATTAAGTTCGCCCAAAACGTTTTCGCCTTCATTCTCATCCATGATTGGTGGTGGAGATTGGGATCTACGAATTAACCTGCCACTTGAAGATCGAGACCAACGCCTCAAGGGTTATGTTATAAAGATAATATTTACACAAATTGATAATAAAATAAAATAAAAAATTAAATATGCAAATAATATAAGTGTACAAAAGAAAATTAAATAACAATTTTGGTGGTTGAACCCACCAGTTAACAATAAATTAAGTATAAATAAATGCAAAAGAAAGAAAAAAAAATGGTAGTTAAACCCACCAATAAAGCAAAAAAATAAAATACAAAATTAAATAAATACTGAAAATAAAAATTAGGAGTTAGTAGTTAGTTTGGTGGTTGAACCCACCAATAAAGCAAAAATAAATAAATACGAAATTAAATAAATGCAGAAAATTAAATAACTGAAATTAAAAAAAAGTTAGGAGTTAGCAGTTAGTAAGTTAAGAGTTAGTAATTAGAGTTAGTAGTTAAAGTTAGTTTTGTCCAAATATGTCCAAAATATGTCCAAATATGTCCAAAGTATGTCCAAGTCTTAATTATTTTGAGGAATTTCGTCTAGGGATTTTATTACAAATTATCTTTAATTTTATAGTCAAACTGTAATTTTTAGAAGTTTAGAATTAGCAATTTGGGATGAAAGTGAAACGACTGAAAGATATTGGGGTCAGAATGTAATTACCAGAAGATTGGGCTAGAAACGGGAAGTGTTGGGGTGAAACGAGAAATATGAAAGATATAGGGACACAAGAGAATTTAAGAAAAGGAAAAGGGGACAAACGAAATTTTACATATAAGAGAAAAATAAAAACGGAAAAACAAACCAAATAAAAACTTTTCCTAAGACACAAACTTAAAAGTAATTTTTAACTCCCAAGTATAAGAGTGTCTTTTGTATTATAACTCTGAAATCCGATCCACAGAAAGATTTAATTAGTTTATTTTACTTTATCTAAAAATTAAAATTAAAACTTAAATATAAACAACTTAATTTAAATGAAACTATGGAATTGAAATAGTTAGGGTTATGGATCCACTCTTAGAAATAAATAAAACTTAATAAATTCTTTTGCCAATTTATTTTAGATTTATTACCCAAAAGATTAATTATACAAATTATTATTATTTTCCCTTTAAATTTATGATGGATTAAGTATTTATTGTGCCAAAATTTAATTTGTCTACAATAAGTCAAAATACCATTTCACCATGCCTTATATTAAGATCTTAAGAATTTATTGTGCCAAATTCATTTGTTTGTCTACAATAAATCAAATTTTCAAAATATAAAACATGTATAAAATTAAATAGAAAATAATTTAATTTATAAAATTAAACATAGAATTTGATTAAATCATATTTATTTCTTAAGAGTTTCACCTTCCCCTAACTAATATTATTTAGTTAAGCATAATTAAAATAAAAAGAAGTAGTAAAATTGAATTACTTATAATTAAAAGAAATAAAAACAACTAAAATTGGAAATAAAACTAATTTTATTAATGAAAATAATTATACAAAATATTAAAAACACACCTGGAAATCAAGATTACAAGGAGATTGAGAGAATTTGAGAAGAAGAGAGTTGTAGAGATATATTTAAAACATAAAAATGAGGCCCTATTTATAGAAAAATAAATTCATAATCCAGTGCTTTGCGGTCCATCATAGGCTTCATGCATGTGCTCCTCACAACCCTTAGATCAAGATCCAATGGCTGGTCAAACTTCAAAAGTCAACATCACACATGGCATCATTTGACTCGTCCGATTTGCCCAAAGAACGGTTGAGATTTGGCGGGTTAATGGGTGGATCGGGTCGACCGAATACAAAGATTCGGATCCTCCAACTTGCTTCACCAACCATTGCCACGTGGCACAATCATGGCCATTGAATCATGAACGGTTGAGATTTGGTCAAGATTGCCAGCTATCCCATGCACTCATATCTATTGTAAGCTCATTTCATCATCCAATCAGGTCAACAAAAGTCAACTTTTTTATACAAGCCCAATTTTAAGCCGATCTTCACCGATCTTAAGGTTTTGGACCTCAATCCAAATTTGACCTCCGTTTATCTGTTTGGAGCCTCGAAGTACGTGAAATTAATATTTTTCCTAATAAACACATAAAAATACACATAATTAAATATATTTAAAACATAATTAATAATTCATAATATATTACATAAACACAAATATAAATTATAACATAAGCATAAAATAACATATTATCGCTTGATAATTAAACAATTTTTAATACTAATCATCCCTCAATGACGAACAAAAAGGTAAGTTGTTGGATGTTTTAAAAGAGCATAAAGGAGCATTAGGATGGACCATAGCAGACATAAAAGGTATAAATCCAGTAGACTGCATGCATTATATTCACCTTGATGAAAATGCTAAATCTACTAGGAAAATGCAACGTCGGTTAAATCCTAATATGAAAGAAGTTGTTAGAACTGAAGTCCTTAAGCTATTAGACGCATGTATCATTTACCCAATTTCTGATAGTTCATGGGTCAGTCCTGTGCAAGTTGTCCCCAAAAAGTCAGGAGTCACAGTAGTTACCAATGCTGATAATGAATTGATACCAACTAGAGTAACTACAGGATGGCGTGTATGCATTGATTATAGAAAATTGAATTCTGTCACACGTAAAGACCATTTTCCTTTACCATTTATCGATCAAATGCTTGATAGATTAGCAGGCCATGAATTTTATTGCTTTCTAGATGGCTACTCAGGATACAATCAGATCCCCATAGCACCAAAAGATCAGGAGAAAACCACTTTCACTTGCCCTTTTGGCACTTTTGCATATAGGAGAATTCCATTTGGATTATGTAATGCACCTGCTACATTTCAACGATGCATGTTAAGCATTTTTTCTGATATGGTTGAACGATTCCTTGAGGTCTTTATGGATGACTTTTCTGTCTTTGGTGACTCGTTTGATCAATGTTTACATCATCTAACGCTAGTTCTGCAGAGATGTACCGAGAAGAACTTAGTCTTGAATTGGGAGAAGTGCCATTTTATGGTAAAACAAGGTATTGTTCTCGGTCACATCATTTCGAGCAAAGGTATTGAGGTTGACAAAGCCAAGGTGGATCTCATTTCTAATCTTCCTCCACCTAAAACAGTCAGAGAAGAATTTGACTTAGAATTCAAAGATAAGAAAGGGACAGAAAATGTTGTGGCGGACCACCTCTCTCGTCTCCATTTTGACACAATTACAGAGTCTTTAATACTGAATGAGTCATTTCCAGATGAACAATTAATGAGTGTGGAAATATTACCTTGGTATGCTGATATAGTTAATTATCTTGTTACAGGTAAACTTCCAGAGCATTGGACCAAGCAAGACAAGGCTAAATTGTTTGCAGAGATAAAAAATTTCTTCTGGGATGACCCGTATTTGTTCAAGTATTGTGCAAATCAAATTGTTAGACGATGTGTCCCAGAAAATGAAATTCATAATATTCTTTCATTCTGCCAGGAACAAGCTTGTGGAGGCCATTTCAGTGCTAAGAAAACAACGACTAAAGTTTTACAATGTGGTTTCTATTGGCCAACTTTATTTCGAGATGCTTACACTTTCTGTTCTTCATGTGATAGGTGTCAACGAATGGGGAGCATTACACGAAGGAACATGATGCCACTAAATCTAATTTTGGTGGTTGAGATTTTTGACGTATGGGGTATTGACTTCATGGGACCCTTTCCCTCTTCTTTTGGCCATCAATACATATTGGTTGCTGTTGACTATGTATCAAAATGGGTAGAAGCAATTGCATGTCGAACCAATGATCACAAGGTGGTGATAGGATTTTTGAAAAGCAACATTGTTTCACGCTTTGGATTCCCTCGAGCAATAATCAGTGATGGTGGTGCCCACTTTTATAACAAAGCATTCAAAGCTCTTTTGACAAAGTATTCAATCACACACAAAGTGGCGACCCCGTATCATCCGCAAACCAGTGACCAAGTTGAGATCTCCAATCGAGAAATAAAGCACATATTAGAAAAGACGGTGAGGCCGGACAGAAAAGATTGGTCATTAAGACTTGATGATGCATTATGGGCATATAGAACGGCTTTCAAGACCCCGATTGGGATGTCACCCTACCGGCTAGTGTATGGAAAACCTTGCCACCTACCTGTGGAACTCGAGCATCGTGCATACTGGGCCATCAAGAAATTCAACTTTGACATGCAGCTAGCCAGCTCAAAAAGAAAATTACAACTGGCAGAACTTGAAGAAATTCGCAATGACGCATACGAAAATGTCAAGATTTACAAGCAACGAATGAAAGTCTTCCATGACAAGCAAATTATGAGAAAATCGTTCACTCCAGGTCAGAAAGTGCTTTTATTCAATTCTCGCTTGCACCTATTCCCAGGTAAGTTACGCTCTCGTTGGTCTGGTCACTTTATTGTTCATACTATTTTTCCACATGGGGCAATTGAAATTAAGAACCCAAAGAACGGTGTCACGTTTAAAGTTAATGGTCAAAGATTAAAGCCATATTAGAATACCAACCACATGGAGAAGACACCGAAATAAATTTGAGTGACCCACCAGATTTGAATTGATTTTTTTTCTTTTCGTTGATTTGATTTTTTTTTCTTTATATTATTCTTTTGCTAATTGAAATTATTTTTGCATAAGTGTGTTTGTTTAACTATTAAGTTTTCTCTTATCATTTTTAATCATGAGTCTCATACTTAGACCGTTCCTCCTGAACATTCTTAAACCACTTCAACGTGTCAAAACTCATCTCAAAAGGCAGATTCAATTTTGTAAAACACAACGCATTTGGGCTCTACAACCACCAGAGTTAGTAGCCTATGTTGAGGGTTTAGAAAGCCAACTCAGAGACATTGAGAGAAGTGTTTACGACATCCAGTTGGAGCTTGAGGTAAATTCAATAAGAGGACGATTTTAATTTTCTTTGTTTGTTTTAATTTGTTTTTCTGTTTGTGTGCTTTAGTTTGTTACCCCGGTGAAGTGGCGGATAACGGTACTCCGTGACAATCAAGTCGGTTACTTCAGTTTCCCATAATAACTGATATTCTGAGGCGAAGGTATGGACAGAAATGAGACTCTAGCGAAGCTTCACAAGCGATTCCCTTCACTTCCTCAGAATGCCCTCCTTACGATCTATAAAGCTCGGTCCGAACGCATGCGATTGCTCATGAGGAATAACATACCTGCTGACATCCGTTGGTTAATCGAGGCGAAAGTACGATTGGCAGGTGAGTTACCTCCAAAATTTATTGCATTCATGCCTGGTTGTGGTAAAGGAAATTATGCAAGAAAACGACGAGCTCGAAGAATTTCTGTTGCTTGTCATAAGTGTGCTAGAATGAGTTGCGATAGAAACCCATGTTCTTTAGGAATGGTGTCTGATAACAGAGAAGATAAAATTCAATTCATTAGGGATGGCTTGAATAAGGAGTCATTGGATGATATCCTTCTGTCTCTTGAAACGCATCCCAGTGGATATGTGCAAGGAGCGATTCTCCAGTTATGGCCATTATTCCAGAAAGAGCATGCATGATATAGTCTCGAGAATCTGACTATAAACGACCCTGTTTGCCAGTTTATAAGAAAACTGGATAGGAAGCCTATCCTCGACCCATAGAGGGCGTTCAAGCCGTTTCTGGACGTAAAACCAGCGGAAGATGTGAGCCACAGTCGCAACTACCTGTAAATATCCTTTTACTTTACTGTTATTTTATTTCACTATTGTTTTATTGTTTGCATTATTGTCTTTAATAATTTCATTACTGTTTGTTTTTTTTCCTTATTACTATTTGCTTTTTCCTTTTTTTTACTGTTTCCTTTTTTACTCCCGAGCCACGTGCTTTACGCGTTATTTGACACTGACATATTATCTCATACACAACTGTGACCCATTATCACCAAGACTCTTAAATGTGATTTCTTTTGTCAAGCACTCACAAATTGTTTTTGAGAAGTATCGCAATGGCAGCTACTCCCAATAGACAATTCAAGAACATTTGTGTGCTTTTTTGATTTACCTATGGCAAACATAAAGAGTTCGTTGAGGCAGCCATAGATCTTGGCCGAAGCATAGCAGCGAGAAAATTACACTTGGTGTATGGAGGAGGTAATCGAGGGTTATCAAAAATGGTCTCAGAAGTAGCTTTTATCAGAGGAAGTCAAGTGTTAAGCATCATCCCAAGAGTCCTAAAACCATTGGGCAGTTCGTTTGACTCATCAACTGGAGAAGAGTTAGTCGTCTCAGGTATGCAAGAAAGAATAACTGAAATGCTTAATCATGCTGATGCTTTTATTTTCCTTCCAGGAGATCTTGCAACACTAGAGGCACTTATCACACTAGCATCTTGGGCCCATCTGCACATTCACCAGAAACCCATCAGTTTGTTAAATGTCAATAACTTTTATGATGGCTTTATCGCATTTCTTAACCATGCAATAAAAAACTACTTCATTCCTTCCCATGCGAAAAAACTTTTTATTTGTGCTCACACTGCTAATGAGCTACTTGATATGTTACAAGCTTATAAACCCCTGGACCTTTGTGGGCGTCTAAATAATGATAGTAATGCGCGAAGAAGTACAAATTAGATTTAACTCTTCGTCTGTAAATATTTTCTTCTGTGTTACACCACCCAGGTGATGTCTTCTAAACTCTACTTCTTTTCTTTAAAACATTGAGGACAATGTTTCGTTCTAGTTGGGGGGAGGGAATAGTCGACAATTGTGGAATCTTGGTTAAGTTTTTATTGAATTTTTGTTGTAGAAACTAACTGCTGCTAACGTTGTGTGTTGAAGATGGCTGAATATGGAGTGTAGTGACTCTAGAAACGCATCTTCATCGTTAAAAAAAAAAAGTTAAAAAAAACAAAAAAAAAAATTCAGACATTTTCTTTTTCTTTATTATGTTTTGATTTTTTTTTCTTTTCATTTCTCCTTATAAATATATATTTTCAAATTTTTGAGTCGAAGATGGCTGAATATGGAGTGTAGTGCCTCTAGAAACGCATCTTCTAAGTTAAAAAAAAAAACATTTTCGTTTTCTATCATTTTACGTGTAACTTTTCTAATTAGTTTTTATGCATCATTTTCACATTTCTGCATGTATATTTTCCTTTCATATTTAGAATAGGTTGGGGGGTAGAATGTTGTTTAAAAAAAAATTGTGTGATTTGTTTTAACATTGGATGACATGATTAATTTCAAATTTTAGTATTTGTATTATCTTTGGTCTTAAGTGATGTTACATTATGTTTGCTACTCTACATGTTGATGTCGGAGACAAATATGAGTTGCTTGAAGGAATGAATATGTCATAATAAGTACCAAGTGAATTTTTTAGCCTATCATTTTTCTTGGAGAGTAACCCGTTTGCCCATTCTTTATACAGCTTAGCAGTTTATTATTGTATACATGATCTCTAGATTTCTTTTGAGTTAACCCTAAAAAATAAAAAATAAAAAATAAAAAAAATTGTAAAATTAAAAAAAAGAGAAAAAAAATGTGTGTTGCTACATTTGGAGGCCCATCTAACTAGTAGATATGGAAGGTTATTTAGAGCCCTAAAAGACGATGGAAAGGCCATCTTTGATCCGTTTGAGTCTTTCTAGCCATCCCTTTTATCAAATATCCATAGTTAACCCTTTTGAGCCTTTAAAAAAAAAAAACTTTTCTTTGTCAAAATTCTCATCTTAACCCACTATGATTTGGAGTATTACCCAATATCTTACAAGTTCCACCACCTAGCGTTAGATGATGTAAACATTGATCAAACGAGTCACCAAAGACAGAAAAGTCATCCATAAAGACTTCAAGGAATCGTTCAACCATATCAGAAAAAATGCTTAACATGCATCGTTGAAATGTAGCAGGTGCATTACATAATCCAAATGGAATTCTCCTATATGCAAAAGTGCCAAAAGGGCAAGTGAAAGTGGTTTTCTCCTGATCTTTTGGTGCTATGGGGATCTGATTGTATCCTGAGTAGCCATCTAGAAAGCAATAAAATTCATGGCCTGCTAATCTATCAAGCATTTAATCGATAAATGGTAAAGGAAAATGGTCTTTACGTGTGACAGAATTCAATTTTCTATAATCAATGCATACACACCATCCTGTAGTTACTCTAGTTGGTATCAATTCATTATCAGCATTGGTAACTACTGTGACTCCTGACCTTTTGGGGACAACTTGCACAGGACTGACCCATGAACTATCAGAAATTGGGTAAATGATACATGCGTCTAATAGCTTAAGGACTTCAGTTCTAACAACTTCTTTCGTATTAGGATTTAACCGACGTTGCATTTTCCTAGTAGATTTAGCATTTTCATCAAGGTGAATATAATGCATGCAGTCTACTGGATTTATACCTTTTATGTCTGCTATGGTCCATCCTAATACTCCTTTATGCTCTTTTAAAACATCCAACAACTTACCTTTTTGTTCGTCATTGAGGGATGATGAAATGATTACCGGCAAAGTACTTTCTTCTCTCAAAAATGCATATTCCAATGTGTTGGGCAATGGTTTGAGCTCGAGTTTCGGTGGTGATTCTGATGATGAAATGAGTTTCTTCTCTGATGGTGCTAGTTGTTCAACTCTTGACTTCCATTGATTAGTGTCCATAGATGGTGCTGAGTCAAGTAGGGCGTTGACCTCATCGACCGATCTGTCAATATCAAAATCAAAACCAAAGTGAGTTAAGCATGTCTGTAAAGGATCATCACTAAGGTTTGAAATAAAAGTGTTATCAACTAATGCTTCAATTAAATCCACATCAATAATTCCATCATCTGCATTGTGAGGTTGTTTGGCAATGTTGAAGATGTTCAGCTCCATAGTCATATTGCCGAATGACAACTGCATATTTCCAGTCCTGCATTGAATGTGAGCATCCGCAGTTGCCAAGAAAGGTCGGCCTAAGATAATGGGGATATGCTTCCTTGAATCCTGTATAGGTTGAGTGTCAATTACAATGAAATCAACAGGAAAATAAAACTTGTCTACCTGAATAAGCACGTCCTCCACAATACCACGAGGTATTTTCGTGGACCGATCTGCAAGCTGTAACACCACTGGAGTTGGGTGTAATTCTCCAAGTCCAAGTTTCATAAACACTGAATAAGGTAACAGATTTACACTAGCTCCTAAATCCAACAAAGCATTCTCAATTGTGTGGTTCCCTATGCTACATGAGATAGTGGGGGAGCCTGGGTCTTTGCATTTTAAAGGAATTTTATGTTGGAGTATAGAACTAACGTTTTCTGTTAAAAATGCCTTCTTTTGAACATGCATATTTCTCTTTTTAGTACAAAGGTCTTTAAGAAACTTAGCATAAGATGAAACTTGTTTAATAGCATCAAGCAAAGGAATGTTAACACTTACCTGTTTGAAGATTTCGAGAATCTCACCTGTGGATTTTCCCTTCTTGCCTTTAGCTAACCTCTGGAGGAATAGAGCTTTGGGAACGTATTCTCGTGGGTTGGTTTCTTCTTTCTCCTCCGGTGGTGAGTCCTCAACATTCACAGGTATAATTTGATTTTCTTTTGTCACCGGCATCTCCACTTTGTTGTCGACTTCTTTTCCTTTTCGCAAGGTCATGACTGCTTTGACCTCTCCATGCTGCTGTGGTGAACTGGTACTTGCTTCATGTACTCCTTTAGGATTAGGCACTGGTTGACTTGGAAATTTGCCTTTCTCAACAGTCATTGCCAAGGTTTGAACTGAAGAAGCAAGTTGTCCCACCATCTTCTCGAGGCTTGAAACTGATTGAGCTTGTGAGTTGAAGCCCGCTCTCAACTCATTTCGTAGTCCATCAATGGTGCGGTTCTGTTGCTCAATCGTAGAGTGAGTAAGATTCTTGAGATTTTGGAATGAATCCTCCCATGGTCTGGGTTGAGAGTAGTTCTGGTTCTGATTGTATGGTCTAAATGGGGGCTGAGAGGCTTGAGGAACTTGAGGAATTTGTGGAGCTGGAGCTGTTGGTCCATTCTGTTGGAATCCTTGAGACCATGAAAAATTGGGGTGGTCTCTCCATCCAGGATTATATGTGTTGGAGTATGGGTTGTAATTTGATGGCTTTCTCATTACACCTATGGCATTGGCTTGATCTGGATATGAGTCAGGGTCATGTGACTCTGTTGATTTAACAGTCGATAACGATGCTATTTGTCGAGAGAGACCTTCAATTATTGCTTTGACTTCTTTAATTTCTGAACTGGATTCGCCAATGTGAACCTCATTTACTCCCTTAATTCTTCTAGTATTCCTGAGTGATCGACTCCGTTGTTGGGAATTATCCGCTTGTCGCTGGAAGAATTCCCAAATCTCTGATGCACTTTTTGACATTAACTCTCCTCCACTTGTTGCCATTAGCCATTCTTGCACATTCGGTAGTAATCCCTCCAAAAAGTATTGGCATTGGTGCCATTTCTCGTACCCATGATGTGGACACTTCAAGAGTAGCCCATTGAATCGCTCCCACGTTTCGAAAAATTGCTCGTCCTCTCTCTGGGTAAACTCCGAGATTTCCCTGCGAATAGCATTGGTTTTATGCACTGGGAAATATTTATTCAAAAATTTTGTTACCATTTGTTCCCATGATGAAATGCTATTGGCAGGCAATGTATTAAGCCATGAACGAGCTCTATCTTTTAAAGAAAATGGGAATAATCTGAGTTTAACATCATCGTCTGAAAAATTTTCATATTTAAAAGTTTGACAAATGGCATGAAAATCATTCAGATGATTATATGGGTCCTCATTTTCTAGGCCATAAAATGTGGGGAGACAATTTAGCACACTAGGTTTTAATTCAAAACTCCTAGCAGCTACATTTGGGTATCTTATACATGATGTGCTCAAATTAGCTAAGGGACTAAAATAGTCCTTAAATGGCCTCTCTTGTGGTGCTTGTAAATCCATTTTATTTTTAACTTGTTTGTGTGTGCGAAGTGTTTTTTTCTATTTCAAGGTCTATAGGTTCAAGATTAGGTAATAATGACCTACGACCATGCATGCAAAACAAATAAAATAAAAATAAAGATGAGAACAAAACAAATAAAAATAAAGAAGAGGGAGAAATTACGATACTAACCTTATTGCGCTATTACAACCTTTCTATAAAAACACAAAAACAAATCTTGAAATAAATTAACTAAAAATAAATTAATAAGATAAACAAAAAAATATTAGAAAGAAAAATAAATTGAAAATTAAATTACAGAATTTTAAAGAAGAGAAAAAGAAAAAGAAATACTAACCTTTATATGTAGATTCACTTTTTTTAAAAAAAAAATACAAGAAAACAAATAAAAGAAATTATTCACAAAAATTAATTCTATGAATTAAAATTACTTACCTCCCCGGCAACGGCGCCAAAAACTTGTTGTGCAAATTTTAATGTACTCACAAGCGCACAAATCTATTGTAGTATAGATCAATGGTGACGAGTGTCGATCCCACGAGGAGGTGGATTTTAATTGTGTGTAGAATTAATTTTGTAAATGGGTGATTGGATTTGTGGTGGAAATAATTTGGAATATGCTAAAATTTAAATTAAAATGGCGAGAATAAATTCTAAAATTGGAATTGCAATGGCGAGAATAAATTGAAGATAATTCTATTGAAATGACGTACTTGGGTATTCGGATCCGTATCAACATGCATCATGGGCTAAATAATCCTTATTAATGCCAATTAAATCATGAGGGGGGAATCCACACCTCATGAACCACGCTCTAATCAATATGGTGCTGGTTTATCGTAAATAATAATAACCTTGTACTAAGGGTAGACAAGATTAGTATTATTTGTCGACGAGAAGTCAAAACATCCACAAAAACTAGAGGGAAAAAGAAAGTAAATTTACCAAATTAAGCCCATGACACATGTTGAGACTTCACCTTCAACCCAAGCTTGAAAGAAAATTAGCCACTCATAATTGAACTAGGGGCAAAATAGAAATTTATTAAAATACGTAGAAAATACAAGATGGAGAGGGAATTACAGAAAATGGAGTCCAAAAATGGATTCAGAGATATCAAATTAGGGGGGGAGGCCCCCTTTTTATAGATACATGAGTAAATCGTATTAAAAAAATTTGGGCCTGACGCTTGCGCCACGTCATCCAACGATGCACCACGCGGATGAAACGATTTTGGGATGAACGATGCGCGGTTTGGTTGAAAATAATCCTGTGTGATACATGTACCGTACGCGAGATTTGTCGTCCACTGATATGCTGCCACGTCACCATCAACAGTACATAAGAATTTTAGTCCAACAGGATCGTGACACCTCATCAGTCAATGCCACATCATCGGTCAATGCCACGTCATTGTCCGTCTAAGTGAACAGTGTCGTGAACAGTAACGTATACAGTACCGTACGTGTGAATAGTACCGTATATGTGAATAGTGCCATTTTTCCTTTTATGCTCCTCCTAAGGTTTTCGACCGTCCTGAGTTCAAAAGTGATGTCCGTTTTGCCGTCTGATCTCTCCTTTATTGTGAAATGACTATAATACCCCTAAAATACATAAAATACTTAATTAAAATAAAACACATGTAATTAAATCACAAGAAGGTTAAATACATAAAAGTAAGGGTTGTTAGTAAGGCTTGAAAGGTAAAATGACAATTTTCTCTTTTATAAATATACATTTTCTAACACTCAACACTGGTGCATATATATGTCATACTTAGTTATTCTTAGCATTTGCGTGCGGCAGTAGTAATGGTAGAGAAATCATCATCTCGTCCACTAGGTTTATTCCATCAGCAGGAATAATGGAAAAGAGTATTCAGAGGATTATGGGAGCAGTAGCAGTAGTCAAGAGAGGAATAAGAAAATATTAAATGGGATCAGCCAGCATGGAGTAGCAGCGATCATACTTCACCATCATATGATGCGTAGTTTTGTGAGTTCGTTGCATTGTTGAAAACTTAAAAGTGAAAATGTTAGAAATTTACTCGGTGTCTATTTTGGCTAGGAAAGTTTGTTTAACAAATTAAAAAAAAATTCATGTAGTTGCAATTATTTATTTTATTTTATTCATATTAAGATTTTTAGCAATAATTGTTCTATTATTGAATTATAAATGTATATTCTGAAATAAAAAAAATAATTATTTAAAAAAAGGTACTAAAATTTATAATAAATTTTAATTCCTGCCAAAATATTTTATTTAGAATTAAAATTCAACTCCTGCCTAAATAATTTTATAATACATAACAAAACTAATAAAAAATATAATTACATGCTTTTATAATAAATTATAAAACTAAAATATAAAAATAGAATATATCGACATGAAGCTCGTTAGGACCCAAAGAGGAAAAAAGAAAGAGGAAGAAAAGAAAAACATTCATACTCTCATTGCCATTGTCCGAAACTGTTATTTAGAAAACATGAAACCCAATAATCTCTCTCATTGTCTGAGTTGCTTAACCATTTATTATCAACCAAATCATATTCCACTTACCATGTGATGCCAAGTTTTCTCAAATTTTACAAGGCTATGTGAATCATAATAGCACAATACAACATATCATTAATGTCATAATATTATTTATAACCCCTTAAATTAGTTGGAATCTTCTTGAGTATATGTTACAAACACCACCAATATCGACTATTAAGAAAAACATTATTAATGCCATTTTTATTGCTCTGTCTTGGTCTATAATGATTCCACCGGGAGCATAATAAACATGCATGATAGTCACATCCAAAATATCGTATTGCGAAATCGATCTACATCCTAATAATATTGGAAGATGAAGATTCTGATAAGATGATAACAGAAGCTTTACAGAATACTCCCCAAAGATCTTGGATTAGAATCAACAAGATGCCTCACAAAGACAACCAGAAAGTTAATGAATTAATGTTCAATTAACTAAGACTAAGATTGTGTTTAGAAACAAACAAAGAAACGAACTGAAAACAAGAAATCACAGAACACAGCTAGCTAACGTGGTTCAATCAATTTGCATTGACTTACATCCACGGGGGAACAAACTTATCAGCTTTATTGATATGGCTCAAGTCTTGATTACAGAGATTAACAAGCACTCAATAAGAACAAGAAAACCCCTGGTTCTCAAGCTTTCTTTCTCTCGTTACAATGCTCTCAGTCTCTCAACAATTCTCTCTAAGTTTCTAGCTGCGTATCACAGCTTATAAATCACCTCAGAGGCATTTCCAGAAACACACATGAGGACCATGTGCAATAACGGCTTCTTTAACAACCTTTTGTTTGCATGTGCTCTGCTTGTGCTTCATTAACTCCAAAACGGCAAGGCTGTATGTCATTGTAACAAGCAATTCATTTACTTAGTTAAACGCAGTTTTTGTGCATCGTTTTACTGAGGTTACCGAGCATCACAAAATGCAAGTTAGCACTGCCGTTTCATCCTCTTTGATTTGATTCACTGAATACACAACAAAACTCCACCTTGAAGCAAATCATCCCTGATAAACTTTCTCCCCATTATCGTGTGCATTTCTCAGGAGCTGCACACTCCAGTCAAATCCAAGCAGAGGCTGAATTTGGCTGTAGGTACCACCTTTGTACGCATGTCAGCTGGGTTACTGTCAGTGTGAACTTTAACCATTTTGATGACTCCTTTAGACACTTCATTCCTTATAAAGTGTAGCTTCACATCAATATGTTTGGTTCTTTCATGGTGTACTGGATTCTTGCTCAAATAGATTGCACTCGAGCTATCACAATGGATATTAACAGACTGTTGCTTCTTCCCCAATTCAGCTAACATACCCTTAAGCCACAAAGCTTTTTTAACAGCCTATGTAGCTGCAGTGTATTCAGCTTCTGTAGTTGATAGAGCTACAATGTGTTGAAGGCTTTCTTTCCAGTTGATTAGACAGCCATTTAGCATAAACATATAGCCTGTTAAGGATCTTCTTCTGTCATTGTCCCCTGCAAAGTCTGAGTCTTCATATCCATATAGCCCATCATTTTTTTCCCCCAGATCTCCCATATTGCAGTCCAAGCCCTAAGGTACCCTTCAAGTATCTCAGAATCTATTTCACTGCATTCCAATGCTCCTTCCCTGGTGTTGCCATGTATCTGCTCACAAGGCTTAAAGCATATGCAAGATCTGGTCTGGTTAATACCATTGCATACATCATGCATCCAACAACATTTGCATATGGAATTTTTAACATTTCAGATCTCTCTTCATCAGTCTGAGGACATTGATGATTTGAAAGTCTGAAATGTGATGCTAGAGGTGTCATGACAGGTATAAAACTTTGCATCCCAAAGGTGTCAAGTACCTTAGCTAGATACTTCTCTTGAGTTAGAAATATCTTACCCTCCTTTCTGTTTCTCCTTATTTCCATGCCTAAGATCTTCTTGGCATGCCCTATGTCTTTTATGTCAAATTCGAAATGAGCAAGGCATCAATCTCATCTCTTTGTTTGCAAGCTATTAACATATCATCCACATATAAGAGCAAGTATATGTGGAGATCTGCTTTTGTTGTTTTGTAGTAAACACAACAATCAAAGCTGCATTTATTGAATCCATGAGATGTTATGAACTCATCAAATCTGAGGTACCATTGTCTGGGTGATTGTTTTAACCCATACAGTGACTTCTTCAGCAAACACACATGATTTGGCTTTAGTTGGTCTGTATACCCTTCTGGTTGTGTCATGAAGATTTCTTCTTGTAGGTTCCCATGCAGGAAGGCTGTTTTGACATCGAGTTAATTAAGCTCCATGTCATAAATTGTTGTTAGAGCCAATAAGACCCTTATTGATGCATGTCTAACCACAGGTGAGAATACTTCTTTGAAATCAATGCCCTCCTTCTGTGTGTATCCTTTAGCTACCAGCCTAGCTTTAAACCTCCTAGGTTCTGTAAATAACACCCCATCTTTGATCCTATATATCCATTTGCATCCCACTAGCCTTTTGCTATCAGGCTTTCTCACTAGCTCCCATGTATTGTTTCTGTAAAGAGAAGCTATTTCATCATCCATGGCTTTCTGCCATTCAACCTTGCTTGTACTGTTAACTGCTTCTTTGTAGCTCATAGGTTCTGTTTCATCAATTTCATGTGAGGTAGCAAGTGCATAAGCTATTAGATCTGCATAGCCATATCTCTTTGGAGGTCTTATAGTTCTTCTTTCTCTGTTTTTTGCCAATTGATACTCTTCAAGCTCAGTTTGATTCTGGTGATTTTGATGTTCTGTATTGTAATCTTCATTATCAGAGTTATCTTCATCTGAATCTGCAGCTTCATTTGAAGATTTCTGAAATGGGTGCTCCACCTCAAACTGGATACTGTCAGTACCTTTATCTTGAGATTCAACAACCTCAGCTGGGTTACTAGATGACAAGTCAGCCTCCTGATTGAACACCACATCTCTGCTTGTTATGCATCTGGGTGGAGTCAGTTCTGAACACCATAACTTGTAACCCTTCACTCTATCTGGATAACCTATAAACTGTCCCTTTAAGGCTCTAGGTTCTAATTTTCCCTGGTTTGTGTGTGCATATGCTGTACACCCAAATACTTTGAGGTTGTTGTAGTTTCCAGGTTTACCAGACCAAAGTTCATAAGGGGTCTTGAACTCAGTGGCTGCTGAAGGACTTAGGTTGACCAGTAGGCAAGCTGTTAACAAGGTTTCTGCCCATAACCCTTTTGGTAGCTTTGACTGAATCATCATGCACATGACTTTATTCATTAAAGTTCTGTTCATCCTTTCAGCAAGCCCATTTTGCTGAGGAGTCATTCTCACTGTTCTATGTCTGCCAATGCCCTCACTAGCACAAAAATCATCAAACATCTGATTACAATATTCAAGTCCATTGTCTGTTCTTAGCTTTTTAACCTTCTTACCTGTTTGGTTTTCAATTAAGGCTTTCCAATCCTTAAATTTGCCAAACATTTGATCCTTAGTTCTGAGAACATACACCCAAACCCTCCTCGAAAAATCATTAATTATAGATATGAAGAATATATTCCCCCCCATAGATGGAACTTGAGATGGCCCCCACAGATCTGAGTGGATGTATTCCAGAATGTCTCTAGTCTTGTGCTGAGATTTCTTGAAACTAGCTCTTGTAGACTTCCCTAGGACACAGTCTTCACAAAAAACTAATTCCCCAATCTTATCACTTCCTAGAACACCTTGCTTAGCTAACTCTTTAAGACCCTTAATGCTCATGTGCCCTAGCCTTAGATGCCATAACCTGGTTGCATCCATGTTAACCTTAGTGGATACACTAGACTCTCCAGTTACCACTTCACCATCTCAAACATATACACCATTCTTTCTACTTCCTTTCATAACCAGTGTAGCCCCATTGAGGATTTCAATTTTTCCATGTTCAAGCCTAACACTATAACCAACTTAGTCAAGCATCCCTAAAGAGATTAGGTTTCTTTTGAGGTCTGGTACATGTCTCACCTGCTTGACTTCTCTAATTGTTCTATTATGAAGCTTAAGGCTTATATTTTCTATCCCAATGACTTAGCACACTGCATTATTTCCCATCATAACCTTTCCCCCATCAATCTTATGATATTCAGAAAAGAAATTTTGGCAAGGACTCATATGAAATGTGCATCCAGAGTCAAGGATCTACTTACCCTTCTGCACTTCTTCTGTTGCCACACACACATCAGCTGATTCATATCCCTCTTCTTCAACAATAGCTACATCACCATTCTGTCCCTTCTTCTTAAAAATTTTTTCTAGGCAGTCTTTCTTGAAGTGCCCCTCCTTGTGACATTGGAAGCACTTCAGATTTTTGTTCTTGTTCTTTGTCTTGCCTTGTTTCTTTTTCTTTCCATCAATCTTGTCAATCTTTCCTTTCACAGTCAGCCCCTCTCCATGTACTCCATTTACTTGTTTATCTTGTAACCCTCTTGTATTTAGAGCAGCTTTAACCTCATCCAGGGATAGAGATTGTCTCTCATACATGAGAGCATCAACAAAGTTTGAGTATGAAGGAGGTAGGGAGCTTATCAAGAGTAGAGCTTTGCCTTCATCATTCAGCCCTTCATCAATAGTTTCCAAGGTATCACAAACCTTGTTGAACTCATCAATGTGCTCATCAAGAGAGGATCCCTCAGCCATCTTGAGTGAAAACATTCTCTTCTTGATGTACAATCTGTTAGCCAGTGATTTGGTCATGTATAAGCTCTCAAGTTTTGCCCATAACTCTGCCACTGTCTTCTCCTTTGCAACTTCTCTGATAACTGAGTCACCGAGACTCAAGATTATGGTGTTTTTGGCCTTTTTGTCAATTTCAGCAATCTGCTCAGGAGTGCGTGATGAAGACCCCTCTTTTCTTTCTTTCTTGGTTGCTGGTTCAATGGCATCACCCAGCCCCTGTGTGATCAACAGTGCTTCCATTTTCACTTTCCACATATTGAAATCATTCTTTCCATTAAACTTTTCTAGATCAATTCTCGGAGCAGCCATACTTGGATCTAATCTTTCAATCTAGCTCTGATACCAATTGAAGATTCTGATAAGCTGATAACAGAAGCTTTACAGAATACTCCCCAAAGATCTTGGATTAGAATCAACAAGATGCCTCACAAAGACAACCAGAAAGTTAATGAATTAATGTTCAATTAACTAAGACTAAGATTGTGTTTAGAAATAAACAAAGAAATGAACTGAAAACAAGAAATCACATAACACAGCTAGCTAACGTGGTTCAGTCAATTTGCATTGACTTACATCCACGGGGGAACAAACTTATCAGCTTTATTGATATGGCTCAAGTCTTGATTACAGAGATTAACAAGCACTCAATAAGAACAAGAAAACCCCTAGTTCTCAAGCTTTCTGTCTTGGTCTATAATGATTCCAATGGGAGCATAATAAACATGCATGATAGTCACATCCCAAATATTGTATTGCGAAATCGATCTACATCCTAATAATATTGGAAGATGAAGATTCTGATAAGCTGATAACAGAAGCTTTACAGAATACTCCCCAAAGATCTTGGATTAGAATCAACAAGATGCCTCACAAAGACAACCAGAAAGTTAATGAATTAATGTTCAATTAACTAAGACTAAGATTGTGTTTAGAAACAAACAAAGAAACGAACTGAAAACAAGAAATCACAGAACACAGCTAGCTAATGTGGTTCAGTCAATTTGCATTGACTTACGTCCACGGGGGAACAAACTTATCAGCTTTATTGGTATGGCTCAAGTCTTGATTACAGAGATTAACAAGCACTCAATAAGAACAAGAAAACCCCTGGTTCTCAAGCTTTCTTTCTCTCGTTACAATGCCCCCAGTCTCTCAACAGAAGACCATGATGATTAACTCTCATAAAAGGAATAAATGGTATGTCATACTTATTTGTAAGATACATGGTGTCTAATGTAATCTCCAAATTATTTGTAAGATACATGGTGTCAAATGTAATCTCCAAACTTTTTGTAGGCTTCCCTACTCTTTTTATGTTACCCATCCGCCATAAGAGTTGTGAGTAGTCAAATACTTTGGCAATTCCTTGTAGTGGAATGAATCGAGATAATTTTAATTTAGAAATCTAAGTTTTTTTTTTCAATCCTTTATTGACAGATTTCCATAGAATTTTATATGTATTTACGAGGTTGAGTATGGATCTCCAACTCATCAACTTAAGTGGCTTTTTTCATATTCTTCATTTGTACACAATGAATATATTTCATATTAACTGGAAACAACAAAGCATTGGTAGAGAGAGAGAGCCATTCAAGTTAAATATACTACAAATTACAAAGAAACAAGACCCATTGCAAATTGTTATATCAATTTCGAATAGCATTGTTTGCAAATGCAAATTGTATACGAATAGCTAGATATTTCCACAAAACTTATGCGTATCAGCTTCGATTGCAAAAAATAAAGTAGCAATAAAGAGATTATTTAATTCTTTCAAAGGGGATTACCATGAGCATTGACAATGCTCATTAAGACAATTCACGGTTGCTAGGCTTGATTAAGACAACGAGAAGAGAGAGTGGACAAGTTTCATTTGCATATAGGAGACAAGGCGAGACAAGAGAGAGGGAGACGGGCGAGTGGGAAGGTGATTTGTCTTATCTCTAATGGTGTGTTTACTTGTGAGTCTGGGAAATGAGAATGAAACTTATGTTTACTTGGCAAAATGTAATTTAGAAATGTGAATAAAATGTGTGGGTCTCACACAATTTGGGAACAAGGAATGTGAATCCCATTCACATGGAGGGATTGAGAATGAAAATGTGGGAAATGGAATGAAACATAAATTTACTTTTCTATCCTTCTAATTTTTTCATATTTCCTAAATTATCCTTGTTCAAATCACAAATAATTTTATTATTTTAAATGTCATTAATAATAATAATTATTATTATTGTTATTAAATTTTATTAACTTTATTATTTTAGTTATTATTAATTATTATTATTTTCATTAATATTATCATTATTAACAATAAAAATAATGATAAAAATAATAATTGATAAAAATACTTAATTTATCGTTATTAACAATATTATCCTTATTGTTGTTGTTATTATTATATTATTAATTTTATTATTAAAATTAAATTTTATTAACTTTATTATTTTAGTTATTATTAATTATTGTTATTATTATTTTTATTAATTTATCATTATTGACATTTATCATTATTATTATTATTAAAAATAATAATAAAAATAATTAATAATAACTTAAATAATAAATTTAATAAAATTTAATTCTAATAATAATAATAATAATAAATAATGTTAATAATGATAATACTAATAAAAATAATAATAACAATAATTAATAATAACTAAAATAATAAAGTTAATAAAATTTAATAATAATAATAATAATAAATGTTAATAATGATAATATTAATAAAAATAATAATAATAACAAAAACAATAATGATAATATTGTTAATAATAATAAATTAATTATTTTTATTAATTATTAATACTATGGGTATTTTAGTAAATTGATTCTCATTCTCATTCTTCATTTTCATTTATTTTGCCAAATAAACATTGAAATCTCATTTCCATTCCTCATTCTCATTCCAACACATTCTCATTCTCCGCTCATTCCCATTCCACTCCATTCCCATTCACATGAAATAAACGCACCATAAGTGTTTAAAAGCAACCCAAAACAATGAGTAATGTACTAACTTGGTACTAATTGTTGTAATTAAATCATTATTATTTTAAAACTAAAATTATATATTTTTTTAACTTACTAAAAATTAAGCGAACCGTTGTTCATTTCTCTTTCAGATTGCGAATGGAACGGGTGGAATCAATTCCTACCAAATAATTGACCGCCCCACTCTACACTTTACCTAACTTGATATCATTTATCATATATTCTAAATTGGTAAACTCATGATCATCTATTTGAGGTGGTAAAATCTATTATGTTAAAAATAAAAAATGGGTCTGCTGTCCTCATCGGACAAAACTATGTCAACTGAGTTGGAGTCTATACATTTGAAGTTCTTAATTTGGTCGATCATTCATATTTAAAAAGATTTTTATGAAAAGCCACGGGAAAATGGTTACATTTGTTATAATTCAAAGCTAGTTCAGAGACTGAAAAATAGACGATACGAGACTTAGGAAATCATTCAAATGAGTTCTAAATTTTTATTAAGCTTTTTCCGAGTATTTATTCCAAACACAGACGTAGGTTTTAAGAACCCACCACGAAAATATACACGAAAACCAAACACTAGAAAAGGCCACGTCCTCGTACAAAGAAATCGTATCAACCTCACCCAGTGGCAATTCTGAAGCCGTTTGTTCGATGGTGATAGCAACAGCAGCCATTCACCTTTTTCTGCTAAGCTTGTACAAGGATTTTTCAGCATGGTGAACGATCAACCTCGTTGTATGGGGAAGCATTAGGAAGCATTGCCTCAACTCATCATCACATGTTCCACCACCCCCACAACAGCGTTTTGACAAAAGGAAATGGTAGAAAAGAAAAACGAATCCACAGTAGTTAGTTCAGAGCAGCTCAAGTAATTGAAAGTGTCCACAAAACACACCAGTTTCTTGGTAACCAAACAGGAATCTATTAAAGAATCATCTTGAAACTCGATATACAACCATGAGATGCATGAACTTGGGCGCATTCAAGAATAGAAACCATAGCGCAACATTTCCAGACAGCTCAACAGGACTTGTGCATGTCAACTTTGTTGCATTACAACCAATCACCAATGCAATCAAATGGTTTAGTCTCATAAAGTTTAAACATTCTAAGTCACAACTAACTTTAGAACCCATACATATTTTAACAAAATTGAACAAATTCCAGGAGTTAAAGAGACTTCTTGAACTAAACATTGCTTAGAAAAGTGCTTTAGAAATGATATTGCATATTTTTCTAGCAATAATTATTGAAAAGATGACTTCTCACAGAGGTAGCATTACATGCCAACATTCATTTAAATTGAGGTCAACAGGTATCTGGCAGCACTTCCAAGAAATATCATATAACTGCATAGCACCAGTATCATGACAGCTACGTAGATTTCATATAAATCCTGGTAAAACACCAATAACACAGCAGAGTAGAAAGATTTCCTGAATCTTGGAGCCTTTCTTAACAAAGTTATGGAGAGTGTAGAATTTAACTGTCCAGACAATTTGGGGAAAGGAACCGAAAGAAAGAAGAACGCATAACCTCAAAAATTAAATTAATCATGATGGTCTAGCTCACTGATGCAAGCAGAAATTCAGAAAAGGAAAAAATCTGGGAGAAAGAACCAACAGCAAGCAGAATGCATAACCTCAAAATCAGAGGCAGACGCACCATTAAGAATTTTGGTGAAGTGTAAAATCTCATAGTTCAGCAATAGAAATGTAAATCCCTTATTTAAAGGAGGAAAACAAATTAACATCACAAGCATGTGAATAGATATGTACAAGGACAGCCCTACCACCAATTGCTTTCACAACTTCTCATCCCAGTAACAAGGTCCAACTAGTCCACCGAACGTAATTTACAATACTTTCAAGTAAATACGAAGCCATCTTCCTACCCAAACAAAGGATCACCACATTTACAGAACACACGCTGATACTGTTGGTGACGAGAATGAAATCAAACATCTCAAACTATGACAATGACACTTCATTTCTTATAACTGAAGCCCAAACCAGTCCACATCTATATTCTAGCAAGGCAGGTGAAATAGGACAGCCAAATATACATTTTCCCAACCATCACCAACATCAGTTGCATATCAAACTTTGCAACAATCAATGAAGCACCGATCTTAGCTGCTCTCACGAACAGGAAATCAAACAACCACAAGTAATAATCCACTATGGTTGGAAAAGCCGACAGTGAAGAAAAGCAAGATAACCGAAAAGACCTCTAGAAGCCACCAACAAGACACAGTCCAACTCAAAACAATATATGTATGTATTCAAAGAGAATTACCTGCCAGCAACCTGCAGGTGCTACTACAACTTGTATGTATGAATATAACAACTGCAAAATGTCACCACATGCTAAACTAAATATCCGAAGAAGCCTTTGTATGTGAAGAAAATATGGGATTGCAAAACCAGAAAATTTTATTTACTTCTCTGGATATTTGGTTTAGCGCGTTGGTTGTCGTTTTGCAGTGATTTTATTTGCATACACAAGTTGTAGTAACACCTACAACGAGGGATGAATATCAGTCATGGACAAACAAATCGTTCCATTCCATCATTGTTATCCAAAAGAAATTAAAATGCAACAATATGCTTTGATAGTAATTCCCTGAGCTTTTATTGAAACGTCATAATATTATAAGGTACATGCATTTCATAAACAATATATATGTAGGCAGAAGCAAATGTTGTAGGAGGTTTCTCTTAAAAACATTAAGAAAGATCAAAATGATAAGAGATAAAACACATGTAAAGCAATATGTAAAGAAAACCTAACAAAATATAAATTACAGCAACAACCGTACACAGTCGCTCCAAACAAGGAAATATTATCTGAATACTTGTAAGAGCTATACTAGTACTTGAAAAGCCCAAATGGCTAATATGTTCTGTCATAAGTACAAACTAGGCTAACTCAGTCATTTGGAAAACCATCATTCAGAAATAAACCACATCTTAAAGGTGCAGATCAAGACATCAAGCGAAGAAGTGGCCGTAAAAGCAAAGCTAATACAATCATATAGTCTGCATTACGAAATCACCAGAACCACAAAAAGCATCTGCGCCAACAAGCTGTCATACACCTGAATCAAACACCCATTCACAACTCAATTCATCATTCCGCATCATCAACAAAACAAAGGTCATACAAAACTACAGCTAGTAACCAAACAAACTAAGAAAAACTAATACTGCAACAGAGCTTAACATGAGATGCAAAAAATAAGAAACTACAAGCAAATAAGGATACCTTTTTTAGAGCACATCAAAATTAATCACAAGACAGAGCAACTCATTGAGATTATAATGGGGCTGCTTTCAAGTAGAAGAGCTTCTTTAGACCAGACTTTAGCACTACTGGGTTTGATACATAACAATGCGAAAGAACCAGTTACAAGTCATCAACTTTATAGGTTATTTTTACATTGTTAACAGCATTACTAATCGCATAGGCATGTTAGTTTAATCAGGTGTTGCATTATTAGAGGAAATCAATTATAAAGGACTAAAATTGCAAACCATCCCAGACTCCTGATATCCATAACATATGAACACCACAATAGAAGTGGTGGCACAGCAGCAGAAAACAAGAATTGTATGAGTGCCACAGATAAAATTCACGTGGCAACAAACACGCAATGATGTCATTAGAAAGAGAGAATGAAAACATTTAATTACAGAACAAGAGAAGGCTGGATACTTCTGGAATTTCAGAACCCCCCCCCCCCACCCAAAAAAAACAAATTGCTTTCAAAAACTCAAAATTTAATACATCAACTATCACAACATTTTCTTTAGGTTCATTTGCTGTTTAAAAATAATTCAACCGAAGCAGCACAGCAAAATATAAGAAAAAATAATTGCCTCATACACTTACAAACTCATTTAAAACTAATACAGCAATCGCTGTACTTCTTAAAAAAAGGATATTTATAATGTTAAAAATAAAACACCTCTGTAAAAGATAACTGTATTCAATGATAGATAATAACTAACTGCTATATCTCATTTCCGGCTTTTTTTTGTTTTTTTTTACAATTTCTAAAGTATTAATTTTTCAAAAGCAGAAAAACTAAGACAATAAACCATTACATAGAAAGTTTCAGATGCATGAACATTTTTCATTGATAAGAGCACTACATAAACTTATACACCCCGGTCAACCAGCACAACTAATATTTACCATCATAGCATTAATTTTTTTTTTTAATTCTTCCATCTAATTTAATGAAGAATGCATGACAAATGATATGCAGCCAGATACAAGGCAGGGCAGATTACCCCACTGTTATCACCCCAGTATTTGCTAGTTAAAAGTGCAAAAACAACAGACAGTAAACGAATCGAATAAACACATGAACAAATAGATTACAAAGATAACAATCAAATACCAAACGTGGAAACAGCAAAATAAAAAAAATGAAAAAAAAAATAACTGGGCTAACAAGGAATTAGCATACAATAAGATGAATTAAGCAGCAAACAGACTACTACAACAATGAACAAGCAAAACCAGAAAAACAGGTTCATACATTCCACTAAAACCATTATAATAAAAGCACCAAAACTACAAGCACATTAATCAATGAGAAAACACATAATGAAGGAAGACTACCTCAATAGTAAGGCGGCACGTTCGGGTACATTCCACCCGGAGGAACTCTAGGAACTGGAGATGTCCCTGCTGCCTGATGATGCTGACTTGGATAACCCGAAGTAGATGACAAGCCGTAATGCCCGGCTTCAGGATACCCTCCAGATGGCATTCCAGCCGAAGTCGGTGGCAACCTGTACAAAGAAGACCCTCCACCCAATCCTCCAGCAGCACCACCTAGTGCCCCGCCTGCTCCAGCACCCCCACCAGCACCACCCAGCCCACCGTAACCTGTAGAACCAGGCCCTCCATAGCCACCGTAAGGCCCACCCAACCCAGCACCATACCCACCAGCACCAACACCACCCATGGAAGATGGTACCTGACCCGGTCCTCCTAATGATGAGTTCAGATGATGTCCCAATGGTGGAGGGCCAGAAAACGGGTACCCATGTCCACCCGGCCCACCATATGACCCACCGGCAGAAGGCGGAACCATTCCCATTCCATCACCATGATTCATGCTAACATTGCCAGGCCCTCCCCCATCCGGCCCCATTGGCTTAGCCTTTTTATTATCAGCTAGTCTACAATTCAATTGCTTACCGTCCACCGTCTTAATCGGATCCACAAGAGCCGCTTGAGCTCCCTCTGCAGTCTTATAAACAAACAAAGCGAACCCTTTAGGCTTTCCCGTTTGCTTATCAAAACCCAACGGGCCCTCTTCAATTTCCCCATAACAGGCGAAATGCGCTAGCAATTTATCAGCCGACATGTCGTTCGGCACATTCCCGACAAATATCTTCCTCAACGACACATCAACCGGGTTATTAGTACTATTCCCCGAATTCCCAGCCACCGCAAGATTCGTAACCGTCACGCGCCCATCTATCTTCTTACTCGGCTCTTTCAAAGCCAACATCGCACCGTCGATGTGTTTAAAAGTGATAAAGCCATAACCTTTGGATTTACCGGTGGCTTTATCGAGGATGACGACGGCCTCTTCGAGCTCACCGTAGGCGGAGAATATGGAGCGGAGGCCCTCGGTGGTGGTGTCCCAGCCAAGGCCGCGGATAAATAGCTTGCGCTGGGTGGGGTCCGCGTCGGCGATAGATCGGACGGATTCAAGAACGTCGTCGTGGCAGGCGACGGCGGAGGAGAGGACGTCGAGGAGTTGATCGCTGGTTAAGCGTTCGACGATTTTGCGGGCGTCTTGCTGGGTCAGTCTATTGGGAGAGTCAAGGTCGGACAAAACGGCGCCGTTTTCATCTATCTTGCGTTTCTTAATAGAATCCATACGAGCGAATTTTGTGAGCAAAACCCTAGCCCTAATGAGATAAATTCACTGACTGCAAAGAAACAGAAGACAGCGAATTGGGCAGAGAGTAAAGGCACTGTTTTTATTAATAGAGTGCGAGGCGGTAAGAGAATTCATTTGAGGCCAGGTTTTTCATTTGGACCGGCCCAGCCCAATATAAGTAACAGAATTGATCACAATGACCAACTTATTAATGATTACGCTTTTAAAGACCCCTCGTAGAATTAGGAATTGCAATCTGCTCACGATTCGTTTATTTCAATTCAATTTGATTTTATTCCAATTAAATGGATTTAAGTTTGTAATGACTTAAATCTTCATTTATTTAATAAATAAGTGAAATTCAATTTGATACGTTAAATATATTAATCAAATGCAGGTTTAAGCTCATTAATTCATTTATTGAATGATGCAATAAAAAAAGTAAAATTATGCCAAAAAAAAAAAGCTTAAGAAGAAGTTAGTAAAAAACTAAGGATAAACATTTTAGAGCCAGTTTGATAATATTATAACTTTTAAAAGTTATTAACTGTGTAAAGAATCAGTTAAATATTTGGTAAAATTTGTTTGTAAAAGTTAGGGATGGGCAAAATCGGGTTCGGATCAACCTGATAGGGTTCGTGTTGGTTAGGTTGGCCAAAAATTCATCCGAACTTGTAAACTAATTCGATCCGATTCGAATTATATTTGGATCGGATCGGGTCAAAATATCAGGTTAAATTCGGTTCTGATTGGAAAATAAAAATTTTATGCCCATCTTTGGAAATAAAAATAAAAATATAT
Organism: Citrus mangshanensis; assembly: GCA_030449895.1. NCBI lineage: Eukaryota > Viridiplantae > Streptophyta > Magnoliopsida > Sapindales > Rutaceae > Citrus > Citrus mangshanensis. Next base: position 412,077 of record JASUUJ010000211.1, read on the forward strand.
ATACATACACAAACACACACCCACACACACATGATGATATGAAGAAGTAGTCCTAAACAACTAAACATAAAAAAAAAAAAAAGAGTACAATTTTATCAAATTATAGCTTTGTTTACCCTTAGCTTTTTTATCATTGGCTACTGAACATTAAAATTTTACAATTTTATATATGATAATAATCATAATATGAAGAAATACCATCAAAATTTCAAAACACAAAACTCGGGTGGTCGGGTTGGAGAATTCGGGTTGCTGCGTTGGAGTTGAGGAACTTGGTGAAGGACAGTAGCAACAAATCTAGTTGCAACAAATCTGGTGGCTGCGTCTGCAAATAATCGGCGCTCGCTGCGCTGAAACCCAATCTGCGAAACCCGATCCATGAAGACTAAAGAGTGAAGACGAAGAAGAGAGCGAGGCCGTGAAGATTGAAGAGTGAAGATGGAGAAGAAACGAAGAACGGAGTAAGAGGGTGAGGTTGTCAAATGTGAGGACTGAGTGAGGCTTCGTGTGTGTGTGTTGTTGTGTATGTGTGGGTGAGGGGTGTGTGTTTGTCTTGTGTGTGGGGGATGTGGGGGGTTGGGTGGTTTTGTGTGTCAGTGTGTGTGCTTTTTTTTTATTTCTTTTTTTTAAAGTCAAATCCAATCGAATTTTCGGATCGGGTCGATCCGATCACAATTCGATCGGGTTGGCTAAAATGAACCCGATCGGGTTGGGTTAATAACCCGATTCGATCCGAACCTGATATTTTTTGGATCGGGTCGAGTTATTTGCCCAGCCCTAGTAAAAGTATCATTAGTTTTAAAAGCAATCGTATATATTTAGTAAATTTTACTATTAAACTACTGTAAGAATATAAATTACTAAAATGGACATAATGTTAAATAAAATGTATTTGCATATTTATTGACATGTATATATAAATTTTTTATAGTGTGTATATAATAATTGATAGTTAAAAATAATTTTTTATTTTATTATTTTTATTTTTATATCTCAATATAATAATAATAATAATAATAATAATAATAATAATAATCTCTTTAAATTAAAAATTCTATTTCTTAATTGAATACGAATAAGTTTGGATTCTTATCATGTATATGAGGATATATATGATATGTTATTAAGTATAAAACTATTTTTCAAAATTAGATTTTGAAAAGTTATTCCTCTCCTACTTTTCAAAATCTACTATAGGATGGAGTAATTAACTTTTAGCATTTCAAAATTACTTTTGAACCTTTTAAAAGCAATCACAAATGAGCCTTTAAGCTTTGCTTGAGACCTATGATTAAGTGTAGAATTAGACTAATTTCACGATTAAATATTTATCCCATGTTTGACAACTTTTCCTTGAATTATATTAGGGGAATTGTTGGGTGATTTCTATTACTATAAATGTTAATGTGCAAGTGTACATAATAAGTAATATACTGATGAGTATTCAAATCGTCTTCATGGGGATTGATGTTATCATATTTGCTACAACAACCTTGACAGTACAGTTTTTATCTTAATTAAAATAAAACAATTAAGGAAATTTATTAACTAACTAAATAAAAAAATGCAATTTAATAAATGCAATAAAGAAAAATCTAAAATCTATCTTAAGAAAAAATTCAATGGGAAGAGAGTAGTTGTGTGATTAAACTCACTTAATAGTATTAATATTTTGTTTCTAATTAAAATTATGATGCTATAACATCTACTATAGCATTGGGCAGAATCCCTCATGCATCCTTAACTGTCACATGTTGGATATTTTATACATAATGCAACCCAACAGTGACCAATTGTTATGCTAGCATTAGACATAACATTAAATGCTTTATGTTCTAATTACCATATAAGGTGAATCCCTATGTTTAGTTGTTCACTAATTTTAGATCAAGCGTGCCCCTATTTAAATTGAGATTTACTCAACTTGGAAAACCCATTCTAAAATCAAATATTGTCTTAATTTGTTCCACTAAGTCAGAATTTTTTTAGACTCTTTCTTAGCTAGTATTCAATAAATGGGTGATCAGCCGAAATAAGGAATTGCAATAAGTAAAATCAAGACAAAATGATCAAGCAAATACAGAGCAACACACATATATCAGCCAAACATTCATTAAAAATTTTTATCACTCAACCACAATAGAATTCAGTCCATGATTTGCGATAAAACAACAAATAAAATTATTTTAACCATCAAATACATTCCCATAAATAAATAAATAAAAAAGAAAACAAGATAAAATGTTGAAGTCCGCTCAATCTTGCGAGCCCTCCTTCTTATTCTTCTATGAATCCTCTGTTGCAACTCTCAAATCTCCCTTAATTTCTGTTTTCTCTTTATTTTTCTCTATTATTTTTCGTTGAGTGACGGCTCCCCTTCTTTTTTTTTTCTTTTCATGTGTGCTCCTTTTATAACTTAAATTTAGGGTAGCCGAAAAAGTGTGACATGTATCCTCCATTTTTTAAAACTTCAGATCGCAATCTTTTAGTTATTGTGCACGAAATCCAATCTGTCATTACTTCAGGATTGCTGCAGCAATGGCTACAACATCTTCACTGATTCAGACTTATTTCAACTCTTCTATAGCCAAGTTTTTTCATTATCTCTGTGATTTTGTTGCAACAGCATTCCATCCATAAAACTTGAGTCGTTTTGGTCATTTACAATCATGCACATAATCTAAGCACAAAATGATCTAAAGTAAACTTAATTTATTAAAAATAAACTAAAATGAATGCTCATGCAAAATATAACTTAATACAATAAAAACACACATTTACTCTCTAAGTAATATTAATTTAAATCTTAAAGTATCATGATAACTCATATTTCATAAAGTTATCACGAACTAAATTCAAATTTAGTCCTTAAATCATGGGATTAACAATCCCAATTTGCAAGTAGGTTTTAATGGATTAGATTAAAGAAAAAAAGTTGCATAACTAAATTCGTGCTTTTTATTTCTTTCATACATAAGACCATTTTATTATTTATTACTTAAATTTTAATTTATTTATTTATTTATTCATGATTTACTTGAAATTTATTTTTTATTTTATTTTCATAACCTAATTAAATTGGTATTTTTGCTAAAATAAAATTAACTATTTAATAATTTATTGCAATAATTGATTGTAGTAAATTTAATAGTGACTAACTTAATATGAAAAATAATTATAAAAATTAATAATACTAGTAATTAATTGATTTTATATATATATATTTGCTAACTTTTTTATAAATATTGATAAAAATTAATTAAATAATTAAATAGTTTTATTGATTTTATTTGTTTATTATAATAATGACTAACAATAACTAATTTACTATATATTTAATTTTCTTATTAATTACCTTTAAATTATTTTTAATTATTAATATTAAATTTTAATGAATTTATTATTTATTTAAATATAATTTAATATTGTAAAATCAATATTATACAAAAAATAAAACAATATTATATAATTCAACCCAATCCATTCTAATATAATCTAGATCGAATTTAGTCCAATCTAGTCGTATGTGCCAAATGCAGTCTTATGAGACAAACCACTTACGATAAACTTTCTAAATTCTTATGATTCGAATCGACGACCATAGAATAAACCACATATGATAAACCTACTAGGTTCTAAGGGTTATCATAAGCAATCTAAATAAATCTCCTAGATGATCTAAGACAAACCATTAAGATAATCTTCCTAGATTCCGAAAATATGAGAATCCTAAGACAATCTAAAATCAACTACCTAGGATAAATATCCTATTCTAAGGATCTCAAGATAATAAGACAAAGGGAAAAAACTTTTTTCACCCCTAGGGTTTGATGCACATTTCATTCCTAGGTTTTTAAACAATAGCCAAAACACCTTTCGATTAATTTATCGTTAGTCTATTGTTTAATTCATTGAGGGCAAAATAAGATTTTTAATTAAAGATATACTAATTATTTTGAAATGAAACTCTCAAACACAATAAAATAACATTTGATTTTCTCCATAAATTTAAAATTTAAGGATAACTTAATAAATAAACTATAATAGTACTAAATAATATATAAATTATATATTTAGAACAAAATTAAAAAAATTGATTTCACAGGCACTAAAGTGATTTTTTTTGTCCTTTAACTTGTTCCTAACTTTAATATGTTCAAAATAAATAAAGAAATAATCAATCAGTACTATTTCTTTACCAAAACTAAATACAAACTTCTTCATTTACATAAAAAAAAAAAAAAACACATAGTAAAGACACAAAAAACACAAATTTAAAATAGGAAAATTTACAACCATACACCTGTTTGTTTTGCTTTTTAAAAAAATACACAAACACTTTTTTTTTCAGCGCGCCACCTGAAGTTTACTTTTTGTTGCATTCGTCCACTTCCGTCTAATTTCCGTTAGTGAATTTAACGGAATGACCTTTTTACCCCTCAAAATTACAATTTAACTCAAAATAAATAGAAATTAGAGATAAATTGGATGGATTTAATTTTTTTCAAAGGTGGATGCTAGAAATTGGAGGAAAATAATGTTTGTTGCTTGCTAAATTTAGAAAATTTGTATTTATTTTTTTAGAGAAAAATAGTGTTTATTGCTTGCTAAATTTAGAAAATTTGTATTTATTTTTTTGTCTTTCAAAAAAATAAATACAAATTTTCTAAATTTAGCAAGCAACAAACACTATTTTCCTCCAATTTCTAGCATCCACCTTTGAAAAAAATTAAATCCATCCAATTTATCTCCAATTTCCATTTATTTTGGGTTAAATTGTAATTTTGAGGGGTAAAAAGGTCATTTCGTTAACATTCCGTTAAATCCACTAACGGAAATTAGACGGAAGTGGATGAATGCAACAAAAAACAAACTTCAGGTGGCGCGCTGAAAAAAAAAGTGTTTGTGTATTTTTGAAAAAGACAACAAACAGGTGGACGAGTGTAAATTTCCCTTTAAAATACTACATGATGAAATACAATGCATTATAGTGTGTACTTTTTATCTTCTAATTTACCCCTAACTATGGATAATGATTTTTGATTGAAAAATAATAATAATAATAATAATAATTATTATTATTATTATTATTATTTTTATCATTATTATTATATAAAAAATTTAGTTGACTTCATTAAAAAGAGTTTAATAAACTCACGCGCACACAATATAATTATCCTTGAATTTTAAATATGTATAAAATCATATGTTATTTTATCATTCTTGATATTTTTATTTGAAAATAGTTTACATTTATTTAATTGAAAATCGTATCATCAATGAATTATATAGTAAACTAACTGTAAATTCACAGAAGAGTGTTTTATTTTATTTTTTTAAATAAGGATAAAATAAATTATTGTTTAAAAAGTAAGAATGAAATGAACTAATATATCAAACCCAGGGGTGAAAAGGACTTCTTTTCCCATGACAAGTCAGCTAAGAAAAACCTCATAGAACAAATCTCTTAAATATAAACTTTTTCAAACAAAATTCATAGTTTGAAAACATAAGAAAAAAAAAAGCATCTCTTCCTTTGAACTAACCACCGTGATAGCAGAGGATGAAAACACTTCCTTCTTTGATCCGAAGACAAAGTTGCACATCCAACTATCACTCTATATAGGTACAAGAAGACAAGTGTCACTAGGTATCACAAGGACAATGACACTTGTCTTCAATATAACAAAGACTCAAGTCAAACTAAAGTAACTTATAAATATAAGCTCCCCATCCTTTTTTAAAGATTATCCAAAAATCACTAAAGAGGAAAAATGATGGCTTTCTCTCTTTAGATTTTATCTCTCTAAATTTTTCTACTCTAAACTTTATTTGGGATCGTCGGTCAAGTTAAATATATTTGAAAGTTAAAAGGTGCATCATAAAAAGCCCAATCATTAGTAGAAATCTCCTTTTGAAATTTTCTTGAAAAAAGAGACTGCCGTAACAAGGATTCTGGTTCATCTAAACATGGAGCTCCTTTTTTCAGAGGAAGAATGGTATATTTTACCTTATAAGAAAATGACTTTCATTGATATTAAGATACTGGTACTAAATAAAAAAAAAAGTATTAGTATTTGATGACTTAAGTGATTTTTAACATTTTTAAGATATTAGCGTCAGTAGTAATTGATATTATAGAATTATAATCTATATTGATATTGAGTAATGCATTTTTTATTATTTTTTATTTTTCTTTATTCCAAACGGTGGCATTTTTGTCTTGTGATACATATTACATAAATTGAACACTTGCAGAAATTTTTTTAACTCTTCATCTTCTTTATTGCCTCAAAATCATTCACTCTCTTTCTTAAAACCAGAAACTAGAATGATATAATGCTAAGCCACTCAATTTAAAAGAAGCCTAGAACTAAAAGCAAATTTGCTAAATCTAAAAGCCAAAAACTAATTCCCTCTTTCAATTGAAACAATTTGAAGCCAAAAAACTCAATTAGTTACTGCAAAATCCTAGTTCATCACACATATTTGTCTGACAATGTAAGTCTTTCAAACCTTAGCTTCCTTAGCTATAACTCCTTCAAGCCCTAGCTCATCCTTCAAATGTAGGTCATTTAGCCACACCATTCAATTCTCCTAGTCTCGCAATCGAGCTCATTTTCAATCTTGCTCATCAGTTTGTGCCATTCAATTCTCTATTTAGCTCACTTTTCAATTCTCTCTCTTAATAGATGTAAGTGTCGATCTCTCATCAATTTAGCTTAATCTTTCGCTTTAATCGACTAGGGTTATAGATTGAATGAATTGTACGTATGTTATTTTTAAAAAAATTGAAAGGATTTAACACTCCACTATTTAAATTGTTCTCTAGCTAAGAGTTAAAGGATCAAGCTTGTGATGCGGTTGGTTTTGGTCTTTTGAAGTGGAGGATACGAGTCTTTGATGCTGTTGACGAGGTTGAATTCATTGATAACTTATCTTTTCCATGCAAAATTATTGTTCTCATGCAAATTTCATCTTTATGATTTTATATATTGCAATCAACTATTGGCCTTCTGATTTGGAAATGAAACTTATGTGAGTATTGGATATGAAGCTCCAACAATGTTTAAATTGCATAGTGATCTTCGTTTTCTCTTTCAGCTCTTCAAGAGGCACCAAATGTTTGGCAGATTATTGGGGAACAGAGGTAGACAATTTGAGCTTATTCTATTTATTATTTCATGAATAGATCCGTAATTTTATTTTTGATTTCAAAGATTGCTTTGGAAGATAAAACTTGGTAAAATGTTTGTGGTTACAAATATTGTTCTTATACTATTGTTAGTTATTGGCCTTCTTTAGTATTGCATATTTTTTAAAACATAGTTCATTTGGCTTCGAGGATCTCGTACTCTTTTCTATCCTTGGAAGAGGATATTGAGTGTATACATCTGTAAATTGTATGGGTATGTGTTACAATTTTTAAAATAAAATTATTTTCACTTGTTTGATTACAAAAAACAAGTAGGTTTAAGTTAGATTGACTTAATTGTTTTGTTTTCTCCCTTTATATTTTAAGTTTTCTTAGAGATTGGGTCTTTTCATAGACTGGTATCTTTTAAATTTCTCTAACTTGTAGCCGATTATATAACAATGACTTCTTCAGACAGCATAAGCGAAGATTCGTTAATTCTATAACTTTCAGCATTATTTTAGTATTACTTCTTATTGTTTTATTGGTTATTGAAACATCATTCAATTGTTCTATTTAATTAGCCACTCACAATCAATTCATTTTCTGCAATTTATTTCACAATGTCCCTCGTAGATTTAAAGTTGGTAAGGTAAGATATAATTAGGAGGAAACAAACGAGTCTTGTGGAGAGAGATATTGTTTTACCAATGGCATAGCAAGAGCTTAAGAAAATCATGACTAAAGACCCATAGCTTACTGAAACTGTTAGAGAAACTTACTAACACATAAAATATCTTTCGAAAATTTTTGAAAATAACCAAAAAACTTTTGAATATTTTAAATTTGACCCCTTAAACTTTTTCCTATCATAACTAGCCAAATAATAATTTTTTTAACGAAATAGCCCTCATCACTTTCAACAAATTTACAAACAATGCCACTTTTACAATTTCCATGTTTTACTCAACACTCTCAACGAACCTTAACACTCTCAACACTCTCAACAACCTCAGCAAACCTCATCTTTCTTAGCATAACTGAAGATATAAAATCATCAATTGGAGAGCATTTTAATAGTTAGTGTATGTTCTTACACAATATGAATTTTTAATGTATTAAGTTTAGGGTTTATGTTCAAAATTGATGTGGGTTTTGTTGTAAATATTATTATTTTTTTATTCATAAAGTAATATGATTTGTTAAAATACTTAGATTTTGTATTTATCGTCTGTCGTACATAATTCAACATGTTGCACATAACCTGAGTTTCATTTTTAACTCGACTTTCTGCTTTTTTCAATGATTTTTATTGATTTCTCAATTAAGACAAGTAGATTTTATTACAAAGAGAGAATACAAGAAAGTGTCTTAGGATAGATGATCAACGCACTACTAGAGAGTCCATTTTATAGGCATCTATTATGCAAATTTTGTTGTACTCGCAAGCTTATAAATCTGTTGTAGAATAGGTTTTGTGGTGACGAGTGTTGATCCCACGAAAATGTAGATTTAATTATGCGTAGGGTTAATTTTCTAAGTGTAAATGTGAGTTGGTTGGGAGTGAATTTTTTTATCATAGGATTTAAAATAAAATTGCATGAATGAATTAAGGATGAAAATAATGTAAATGAAACGCTTAAGTCTCTGGATTCATTCTCAACATTCACCATTGGCTTAATATTCCTTTTTAGTTTCGATTAATTCATGAGGGAGTGTTTCAATAAATATGATATCAACCCCTTAATGTGCCAGAGGTAATGATCTTCCATTAAATATGGTGTTAAGAACACACTGTGCCAAATGATAATAATGCTTCTATCCACAACGTGGCAAGACAATTAGACAATTCACTAAATAGCTTAGATACACTCTCTGCCGACATTGAGTAAAGACGATCCACAAAATACTAGAGGGGAATTTTCTCTCTAATTATTATAGTGCTAAGTGCTCATTGTGCTAGACAGTAATGATCCTTTACTAGAGAGTTGGTATACCGTGCAAAATTTAGATAAGATACATTGTCTGTCGATAATGAGTCAAAACAACCACATAAATGAGAGAGGAAAATAAAACAAACTTATTTAATTAAACCCATTGATCATGTCGAGACTTCACCTTCAATCCAAACTTGAAACTAAACTAGCCACTCATAATTGAATTATGGGTAAAATGATAATTTTATTAATATATGTAAAAAAAATGGAAAAAGAATTACAAAAATTGGAGCTTAAAAATATATTCAGGGGTGTCAAATTAGGGAGGAGGACCCTCTATTCATAGATACAATGGGTAAAATCACGACCATTAGATGAAAACAATTCGGACGCTCAGAATTGCGTCACATGGCAAGCTTTGATTGGTTGGAACACATCATCAATCAACTCCACATAAGCATTTCAGTCCAATAAAATGCTACAATATCATCGGTCAATGCCACATCAGTATTTTGGTCCAATAGCATCATGCCACATCATCGGTCAACGCCACACCTTTGGTCGAATAGGATGCTACCACGTCATCGGTCAATGCCACGTTATCGTACTGTATATATGAATAGTGTCATACTTGTGAACAGTACCGTAATACCCTTTTACACTCCGCCTAAAGTTTTTGACCGTTCTGAGTTAAAAAATATCATTCGTTTTGTTGTCTGACTTCTCATTAATTATGAAATGGCCAAAATATCCTTAAAATATATAAAATACTTAAATTATAATAAAACACACATAATACAAACTTAAAGGATTTAAACACATAAAAGTAGAAATATTAGTGAGACTTAGAGCACGGAATGACAATATTACCCTTTACAAATATGCATTCTCTAGTACTCAACAGTAATGAATCGAGCTCATAGTCACCGTTATTCTATAATTGCTTCAAGAACACCTAGTAGATATATTACACGAAAAATTATAGGGGAGTATTGTTGGTGTATAAATACTAATGCTATTGGTGTCAATGTGCAAGTGTACATAACAAGTAATAAAGTGATGAGTATTCAAGATCGTCTCCACAAGGATTGATGTTATCAGATTTGCTACAGCAATCTTAACAGTGCAGATTTTGTGCTAAAATAAAATAAAACAATTGGTGAAACTATTATACTAATTAAAATAAAAGCGCAATAAATGAAATGCAATAAAGTAGATTATCACGTCAAACTCAAAGATAAAATCAATGGGATTATAAAGTAATTGAATGAATAAACTCTATTAATGGTCTTGATTATTTTTCTAATGTTTGGTTCGGTTGCTACAGCATTTTCTACAGCATTGGGTAGAATCCTTATGTATCCTTAGCCATCGCATGTTGGATATCTTATATCTATATACAACCTAACAGTGATCAGTTGCTATGCCAACATAAGATATAGCATTACACGCTTATGTTCTATTTACCCTACAAGGTGAATCCTTATGTCTAGTTCATCACTAATCTTAATTCAAGCATGATCCTTTTAGGACTCAAGTAAAACTCAATCCGGGAAACTCAATTTAAGATCAAGTATTGTTCTGATATGTTCCACTAAGATAGGCCCTTTTGCGGCTCTCTCCTAACTTGCATCATTAAATGAGTGATCAACCCAAATAATGAATAAAAGAAAATACTATCAAAACAAACAGCTGCAGCAAACATGCAGCAACACATATATTCAATCAATAAGCCATCAAGATTGTTTACCACTCAACCACAAATAAATTTAGTTCATGGTTTGTAAAAGAAAAATAAAGAACAAAGTCTCAGTCATGAAACACATCCCCATAAATAAATAGAAAATGAGAAAATAAGAGAAGAATAAGAATGATTGAGCTCCCAATTGATTTCTGTAAATTCTCTTTTTGTGCAGCCCTTAATCTCTCCCTTGAATCTTGTTTTTCTTTTGTTTCTTTGTGTTTTTCTCCTAGGGTGACGGCCTTCCTCTTTTCTTATAATGTGTGCTTCTTTTATAGTTGAAAATTAGGGTAAACGGAACCCTAGGACGCGCATAAGTCAAATTAGGAAACTGCAGATCACAGGTTATCCCGCATAATTTTTCTGCGTTGTTCCGGATTGCTACAATGGTTGCTATGAATCGCATTATTCCAGATTTGTTTCAACTCTTTTGTAGCCATGTTCTTTCTTTATTTTTGCAAGCCTATTGCATAGCATTCCTTCCATGAATTATAAGCTTCTGGAAACCTACAATTATGCATACAATTTGAGCACAAATTACTTTAAATCGAGCAAAACTTATTAAGACTGACTAAAATGATTATTTATGCAAAATGTAACAAAAATGCAATAGAAACACATAATTTACTCTCTAAGTAGTATTGATTTAAGCCTAAAAGTGCCATGATAACTCTCATTTCATAAAGTTATCACACCCCCAAACTTAAACCATTACTTGTCCTCAAGTAATGACAAAAACGCTAACACTTCAATCATACAATCATGCAACAAATAACTTAACTCTGTCATCAAATTTGCAAGGATTCTTCCACCCTCAGATCGCACTCTTAATCATACAAAATTGCCATAGTAGCTCAGTTATAAACTTAGGCTTCATTCTGTCCAAAGTGTGTGTGTGCCACTTTGATCAAATTCCAGAGGTGCTACAACATTACACAGAAATTGCATATAATTCAAAGGTAGAACACAAATATATTCACATATGGGGGAGCAGAACTCACAATTATATTCAAACTGTGTTACAATTTTTTTTTCAGTTAAACCCTTCAATGCAACATTGAGCTTTCATGTAAATGCATATCACTTGTAATGACGACATCCAATTATTCACTCAAAGTACATGTCAGAGTTGCTACAACAATACATCCAGGATGTTATATCTAGGTCATACATTTGGACGCCTTTGACTCAAGGCTGAACATGGGGCTCATGAACAGACCAGGATACTCAGTATCCTAGGCAGCAGACCTCTTTATCACCATTTTTTTTGCTTTTCTTTTTCTTTTTTTTTAATAATTGCTGCAGCACTGCTCGTAGCTCGTGTTGCCTTTGGACTCAAGTTTGCATATGGGGTGCATACTCAACCCTGGTTACTCAGTAACTTAAACCATTGGAGCAGAATTTATTTCATAACAGGCACAGTCCAACAAAAATTTTCCCCCAAACTTGAGATATTTTCTACTCTTTTTTTTTTTGGTTTTCCTGGCTCTGTTACAGCATTCTCATAAAACTCAACCAAAGTCTAAGTGTCGAGACAAAAGTTCAACCTCCATCTATAACTATCTCTACTTGGCTTTCTCATAAATACTGAATAACACTCAATTTATCTTCATTAGGTTTTCAAATCCATACACAAATATTAGATAACAAAGCTTCACACAACACAAGCATAAATACATGCACTCAGAAACACAACCCCCCCAAACTTGAGTGGTGTTGTGTCCTCACAAGCACACAAAACAAAACCACATGAACCGGACATGCATACACTAAATAAAAGGACATGCAGAATGAATCAGAAAATTAAAACTAAATGAAAGAAAAGTTTTTCAACAAGAAATAAAATAAACTAGCGGTTAGGGGTACTGCCTTGTTGCTGGAAGCACTGCTTCAGCATAGGCTGTGAATGGTCACTTTTTCTTTAATCCACTTCTCAAACACTCCTTATCATAAAATTTGATCAATCAATTTGCTACTGCAAAAGCAAGAAATGCCTCTATTGTTTGAGAATCTTCTATTAAATGTCATGTTGTAAGTGATGCTGCAGCAATTCCTTCCTGCTTTTTTTTCGCATTTTTTTTGTTTTTTTGTTTTATTTTGTTTTTTTTTTACTATCTGCTGCAGTTTAACACAAAGATATAAAAAATTAGATGCACACTTAAAATAACAAAAAGACAAATTAAATAATTTAAAAGCTAAATTCAATGCCTTAAAAACTTGAAACAACTTCCCTTATTGGGTTGCCTCCCAATTAGCGCTTGATTTTAGGTCTTTCAGCCTAACCTTTCTTGTTTCCTCAACCTGGATTCTTCAAGAACATATCTGTCTTTAGGCTGTTCACACCATCTCTCATATAGTGCTTCACTTTCGGCCCAATAACCTTGAATTCTTGTTGGTATGGAGTGAGTTCTCTTTGTTGGATTTGGTCGTCAATTCTGAAGGGTTGCTTCTCTCTTGACCATGCTATGTTAGCTGCTTCATGATCTTCATCATCAAGTTCTTCCAATGTTACAGCATTGATTTCTTCCTTACTGCAGCAACTGTGTAATTTCTCTGCTACAACAAAGTCCACAACACTGATAAAATTACAATCTTCAATCTCATCGGGACTCTTCATGGCATCCAGCACATTGAATGTAACTTGCTGGTCATTCACCCTCACGGTTAATTCTCCTTTTTGAACATCAATTAAAGTTTTTCCTGTGGCTAAGAAAGGTCTCCCTAGAATGATTGACACTTCTTTGTCTGCCTCAAAGTCTAGCACAATGAAATCCACTGGAAAAATAAATTTATCCACCTTCACCAACACATCTTCAATCTTTCCTTCTGGATATGCATGAGATCTGTCAGCAAGTTGTAAAGTTACTATTGTTGGTCTACATTCACCAACTCCCAATTGCTTAAACACTGATAAAGGCATGAGATTGATGCTAGCCCCCATATCGCAAAGTGCTTTGCCACTGTATTTAGTGCCTATGGAGCAAGGGATTGTGAAGCTTCCTGGATCCTTAATCTTCTGCGGTATCTTACTCTGAAGCATTCGGCTACACTCTCGTGTTAGAGCAACTGTCTCAAATTCTCCAAGTTTTCTTTTCTTTGTCAAGATATCTTTCAAAAACTTCGCATAGTTTGGCATTTGCTCTAGAGCTTCCACAAAAGGAATATTGATATGTAGTTGTTTTAGCTCTCTCAATATTTTGCTGAACTGCTTATCTTGTTGCTGCTTCTGAAATCTTTGAGGGAAAGGTGGTGGGTGTCTAAACTGTTGTGCTGCAGCAGGTTGTGCAGACTGCTTCTCTTTTGCTTTACTCGGTTCTGTTGATGTTAATGTTGTAGCTGCCTCACCACTAGGTGATGGATCATAACTTTCTGCAGATGCTGTAGCAGAACTGTGTCGATTTGCATTTTGAAAAGTGAAAAATTGTAACTCTTTCTATACTTGAATGTCTTATTTTCCCTTGTTGGACTCAATTCTTCTTTTTGGTACACCAACTGAACTATCAATATCCTTTCCAGATCTCAAGTTAATCACTTTGCAATGCTCTTTCCCTTCTCTTCTTGGGTCTTCTTTGGGTAAACCGCCTTGAGGTCCTTAATGTCAAAAATTTGATTTTCTAAGTTTCTAAAAGATGCAGCATGACTTTGGACAACCGCTTCATTCTTCACAATATAATCCTTAATCAAAGCTTCAAGGGAGCTAAGTTGATCATTGTTGATGCTTATTTGCTCTTGATTTTGCTAATAAAATCCAGGTGATTGAGCAGGTCTGTTCTGTCCACTAAGTGTTGCAGCAGGTTGATTCTGATTACTCCATGAAAAGTTCGCGTGTTGTCTCCATCCAGGGTTGTAAGTGTTTGAATATGAATTTTCCTGGTTCTGTCTATTGAAGCTGCCCACATAATTGACTGAAGTTGGATTCCCAGGACAATTTTCGAATAAATGCCCTTCTCCACAATAAACGCAAGCCATATAAAAAATTTGGTTAACAGTTGCTGGAGCAGTAGTCATAGCCTTTACCATCTTTGTTAATGAAGCTACTGAGGCTGATACTGCTGTCAAGGCATCTACGTTATGGACTCCTACTGTTCCTCTTGCTGCAGCTTGTCTGGTTGATGGCCACTGATAATTGTTGTTAGCAATCCTCTCCAAAATTTCATAAGCCTCATTGTAAGACTTAGATAACAAAGCCCCATTTGCTGAAGCGTCTACAATCAATCTAGTGCTTGTGTTGAGACCATTATAGAAAGTTTCCAACTGTATGCAGCAAAGAATACCATAATGAGGACATCTTCGAAGTAACTCCTTAAATCTCTCTCATGCATCACACAAGCTCTCATCTTCAAGTTGATGGAAAGATGTGATCTCGTTCCTCAACTTTGCATTCTTGGTTGGCGGGAAGTATTTCAACAAAAATTTGTCAGCCAAGTCACTCCATGTAGTGATAGAATCTGGTGGTAGAGAATTCAACCATGCTCTTGCTCGATCTCTCAAATAAAACGGGAAAAGTCTGAGTCTCAATGCTTCCTGCGATGCTCCAGCAATCTTGAAAGCATCACTCACTTCCAAAAATAACTTAAGGTGTAGATGAGGATCTTCGGATGGCAAACCATTAAATTGCCCCACTATTTGAAGCATCTGAAACATCACGGGTTTGAGTTCAAAATTGTCAACTTGAACGTCGGGTCTAACTATTCCCGAATGTATGGCTTGAGAAGTCAACACTGCGTAGTCTCGAATGGCTCTATCTTTATTGTTCGCCATGTGAATAATGTTGTTGTTCCCTGGTTGCCTTTGAACAAATTGTCCATTCAGACCTTCATGTACATTGACTGGTTGTATCCCCTCTCTACGGTTCAAGTTTCTCAAATCTTGCAAAACATCCATTGCTACAGCAGCTTGTAACTCCTGATGCTCTCTTCTCAATCTCCTTGCAGTTCTTTCAATTTTTGGATCAAACTGGAAGTCATCAGATTTATATTTGCGCATGCAAGGGTTGCTAGATCACCTATTTCAATAAAATAAACAAATTAAAATAAAATAAAAAATAGCACCGTTAAAACTAATTTCACAAATCACAATTAACAATCAGTCCCCGGCAACGGCGCCAAAAACTTATTGGTGTATAAATACTAATGCTATTGGTGTCAATGAGCAAGTGTACACAACAAGTAATAAAGTGATGAGTATTCAAGATCGTCTCCACAGGGATTGATGTTATCAGATTTGCTACAACAATCTTAACAGTGCAGATTTTGTGCCAAAATAAAATAAAACAATTGGTGAAACTATTATACTAATTAAAATAAAAGCGCAATAAATGAAATGCAATAAAGTAGATTATCACGTCAAACTCAAGGATAAAATCAATGGGATTATAAAGTAGTTGAATGAATAAACTCTCTTAATGGTCTTGACTATTTTTCTAATTTTTTATTCAGTTGCTACAGCATTTTCTACAACACTGGACAGAATCATTATGTATCCTCAGCCGTCGCATGTTGGATATCTTATATCTATATGCAACCTAACAGTGATCAGTTGCTATGCCAACATAAGATATAGCATTACACGCTTAGGTTCTATTTATCCTACAAGGTGAATCCTTTTGTCTAGTTCATCACTAATCTTAAATCGAGCATGGCCCTTTCGAGACTCAAGTAAAACTCAATCCGGAAAACTCAATTTAAGATCAAGTATTGTTCTGATATGTTCCACTAAGATAGGCCCTTTTGCGGCTCTCTCCTAACTTGTATCATTAAATGGGTGATCAACCGAAATAATGAATAAAAGAAAATACTATCAAAACAAATTGTTGCAGCAAACAGGCAGCAACACATATATTTAGTCAATAAACCATCAAGATTATTTACCACTCAACCACAAATAAATTTAGTTCATGGTTTGTAAAAGAAAAATAAAGAACAAAGTTTCAGTCATGAAACACATCCCCATAAATAAATAAAAAATGAGAAAATAAGAGAAGAATAAGAAGGATTGAGCTCCCAACTGATTTCTGTAAATTCTCCTCTTGTGCAGCCCTTAATCTCTCCCTTGAATCTTGTTTTTCTTTTTTTTCTTTGTGTTTTTCTCCTTGGGTGACGGTCTTCTTCTTTCCTTATAATGTGTGCTTCTTTTATAGTTGAAAATTAGGGTAAACGGAACCTTAGGGCGCGCATAAGTCAGATTAGGAAACTGCAGATCGCAATTCTGCAGTTATCCCGCGCAGAATTTTCTCTGTCGTTGTTCCAGGATTGCTACAGCAATGGTTGCTACAGCAATAGCTACAGCAACTGCACTGTTCCAGATTTGTTTCAACTCTTTTGTAGCCATGTTCTTTCCTTATTTTTGCAAGCCTATTGCATAGCATTCCTTCCATGAATTATAAGCTTCTGGAAACCTACAATTATGCATACAATTTGAGCACAAATTACTTTAAATCGAGCAAAACTTATTAAGACTGACTAAAATGATTATTTATGCAAAATGTAACAAAAATGCAATAGAAACACATAATTTACTCTCTAAGTAGTATTGATTTAAGCCTAAAAGTTTCATGATAACTCTCATTTCATAGAGTTATCAAGTACCAGCATCAATATGCAATTAGGAGATAAGAAATTAAAGTGACGATTATAAGTTTTGTAATCTCATTACCCAAAAAAACATGTTTGTATACGTGACACGCTGAAATAAGGTATTTGGATACTGCATCTTCAAGAAATAATACTTAACAATACTTATCTCATCCTCTAGCCATCCCAGTGCGGCTTGGCCGAATAATATTTCAAAAAATTTGTGCAATTGTCAGATTATGCGATCCACTGTGATTTGGCCAGTAAACCACTAATCGAACTTATTTAATACTCTTGGATCCTCTAATCCTCTAAGTGAGTTTATATCCACACTCGTTCTTTCATCAATGTCACGCTCCATTATTTCAAGTGTGAATACATGCTTAATTTTCCTAACTCTCTTAAAAGAAGGACACATGTAAGGACTATTAAAGATGTACGAAGGCTGGTAGGGACGTTCAAACTTACTTATTCCTGGTGGTGCCTTTGTGAAGATTTGGACGCTATCACCACTTAGGTCCCCGTGGAAACTATATAAACAACATAGGAGTATAATGGTTATTCCCATCAACATCAATATTTATATTTCACAGTCATCTGAGGCCTCTCAATTAACCAAGATGAACATATTAAACTCATGTCGGATTAAAAGGTAAATGATAACAAATATAAAATGTTGAACCTGCTCATTGTATATAAGTATCTAATCGGGGAATCATCGTTTGACTACTTTGATGTACCATCATTATATGAATTAATAAACCCCATCGCAGCTTGTCTAAACTCCCTTACTTCCGACTTCAATTCAGAAATGGAAAAATCAATCTTGTTCATCCGTTGAATGACATAATCATAATAAAACTTTATCCTTAACTGTTATTAGGACACAAAAATCTAACGAGACAGTGTTAAAATCATTTATTAATTTATATTTCTACTATGAAATGATCATTAATGAAAATATAACCTCAGAATCTTGTGTGTAATTAGAATCATATGAGTGGTCGTTCTGGTCAGCTGTAGTATACTCACCATCAACGGGGTTTTGCTGCTTTTGTTCTTCGCTCATGGTGTTGTGCTGCTCTGCTACTTCTTATTGAATGGGCGGCGTGTTGATTGTAGATTGATGCTGCACTTAGTACATAAAAAATGAGAAAATAATTACCAAAATTATCGAGCTTTGATAATGTTTTGAACTATATATATAATGTACTCAACACTACATACATTATGAACCCATCTTGGGATATATGGCACGTCATCCTTCATATACTTCCAATAATTTTACACCTTCTTATTTGCATCTAGCTGGATGGTTTGTACAACATTTCCTTATTATAAAGTTGACCAAATTTTATGTTGGAATAATTTTTTACTACTTAGTAATATTGCCAGTTGTTTTAGTTTTATAATAATTACAATACGAGTGTTGTCATTGAAAAATGAATGCACCACGTCATCAGTTTTTTTTAAAAAAACAAATGCCTTCCACTTTAAGATGTAGGGAATTTGCTTGTTTATTTTCATGGTCCATTGTGATGGTATCCCCCCAATCACTTCAAAAAGTCAAGCCTACAATAAGCAAAGTTAAAAAAAACCATAAAAAATAATTTCGTGAGTTATTAATAAGTACAAAACTTACAAATTTTTTTTTTACCAACGTATCTGAACCCAATGACGGAAGCCATAAAGATTGTATTTCTCAATATTATGAGAAGGATTTTTCAAGCGATCGTTCTTAAATTTTTCGGCCTTCTGGTTCAATGCATTGTCAATATTGTCATATACCATTTGCCATGATAAATTACCCATGGACAACTTCGAAAGTGGTCTATATCTTCAACATAATTCATTAAATGGGAATCAACTTGACTGTGATCCTTTCTTCCATTCAGTACCCTATTTGTAAAGTAATACAATGCGATTTTCAAGGCATCAATGTCGTCTATAGCACGAAAGTTCAAGGCAATAAATCTTGCATCCATTTGTTTGAGATTCATGTCTTTAAACCTACCACTGAAGTATTTATTAACCACCATGTATAGCGCCTTCATATTTTTTGGTAGGACATCTGGACCATTGGAAAACCTTGGAACTAGGCATCACTTTCCAATCGATAAATGTAGCAAGTGCTCTCTAATTTAAAAGCATAATTGATTTTCATCGATTTTTCATGTGCCATTTGCCTAAGCAATAGGTTGTGAATTATGACATTATTGAATGCCTAACTACCCAAGTCCATGAAGTGCCCAAAAATATCACTTTTGAACAACTATTTGTGCATTAGCTTACACCAGATGGCTTTGATGAATTTTTTAAATTTTGATGTCTCTATAATACGACCCAAGAAATGATCATCATCATACCATAACTTCATCACGCCTGGCTCCTTCCTAGGTTCGGATAGATTATGCTTTGCCAAATTAGTTATTGCTGTCTATCTGAAACAAAATCGAAATTTTATTCATTATTGTGCAATCTATAAAGTTAATATTATAATTTTATAAAATAAATAGTATATCCAAAAAAATAAAAATGATACTATGTTTTAGAAACAGATTGTGCACAAAAACCCATTGTACAAAAATTCAGAATGTACAATCTGATATTTTGTGTGACAACTTTTTGTGAGATGGGCTTTCATCGCACAATAAACTAGATTTGGTTTTTAGGGAGACAAGTATAAATTGAGATTACACATTCTAAATTTTTATGCGACAGGTTTGTGCAACGTCGCACAAAAATACAGAAGGGCTACCAACCCATTGCATGAAATTCGTGAGATAGGCAGCACCCATTGCATGAAATTCTTAGCTACACACAAACACTGACAATGCACCAACAACCTCCACCACCACTACCAGCAACACCAACAAATACTCAATCCTCCACCACTACCTACAACATCAATAAATACTCAATCCTCCACCTCCACCACCAGCACAACAACACAAAACAACAACACAGAGCCATAACACAACACAAGAATAAAATAAAGCATATATTTGAAATTGCTAACCTAGGATTTTTATACTTCAACTGTTGATTTTAGAGATCTTGGCTGTTATTGGATGTGATACCACTCACATAAAAATGGATTGCAATATATTTATGTCCATTTTAATGCATCCCAGACACTAACAGGCGATTATGAAGTAGCCTACGATATAGTGCGATAAATTTAGTATGATCTAGTATTGTGTGAAACATTTTTCTCATGAAGAAACAAAAGTAATTTTCAATTATTTTGGATGCATAGCGTTTTTTATTGTGTTAAATTTAAACTAAGCATCAAGGTTCATTATTGGTTCAACCTTGCCCTTCTTGTGCTTTTGTATATATCTATAGCAATGATTCCACTTTTTGGTCTAGGTATGATTAAATTGAGAGATAGATTGAGGCTTATTTAAAGTTGACAACAAAAATGTACTATTTTTCAGTGATGAAAATGCTTTACATACAAATTTATTTACCTAAATAGCTCTTACAATTTCTTTTGTTTCTATTAGATCTATATTTGTAACTTAATAGACTTAAAAAAATTCGACCAGGATCCAGTGCTCAACTGAACTTGTGTTGAGCACCAGATCAATGGTCAGCAATTGCTTAGGGCCCACATATGGCAATTGCTGACCATTGATCCGGTGCTCAGCACAAGCTTAACTGAACAGCGGATCTGCTTCCTAAAAAATTAGCTCATGCTTTGGAATCTCATAATAGACATGTTTAATAGTCAATAAATGCCTCTTGAAAGTATGTAAACTTGTACAACGAACAAGACTTTGCAATCTTCATCTTTTAAGGGGTACTTTTGAATTGAATAAGGGAAAAATCAAATAGGTTTACTATAATTAAATTATTTTATTTTCTCTCATCATCTTTGAAATTCAAATAGCTTTATCATATGTGAAGAATTGGCCTAATGTATTTTAATACTGTCTCGTTAAGCATGTGTTTATATATTATTGTCTTTTCCAGATCTGCAATGTAGTAGCCATAGTTAAGCTTTTAAATGTAATACTAGTCTTCCCTTGTTTTGAGTTTAACAGTGTTTGAAAGAATACAAGGTAGCTCTAGAAACTAGGTCATTGTTTTTCTTGTTCTAAACTTTAATAGAAGAATAATTGTGCTAGATTTATAGTCTACATTGCATAAATATCTTATAATCCAATCATATATGTTCAACCAAATATTTAAATAGACATAACAAACTTTTTGTGCATTTAGAGAAGAATTAAGTATAAACTTTTTATAAAATCAAAGCAAATAGTTAAGGTGCTATCTGGAGGAAGAGTTCACCACCGACATATTATTTTTCTTTTATAAAAAAATTTTAAAATTGCCAATGCAGCTGACATATTATTTCACATGAATAAAATACCTTTTTAAAAATTTTCTTTGGCTACATGTTAGTATGGGATAATTATACTTTGTTTGTTTTGTTTTAATTTGAAACTTTTGATATTTTAAGTGGTACTAAAACTAATTTCACAAATGTGTAGCGCCCCCCAACAACTAGGTGGTTTTAAATATGGGTAATTTGTTATGAAGATAAGAGGATCTGATTTTTAATTTTTTTTTTTAGGAATGATGATAATGATGCCTTTGTTGTTCCTTCATACTTTCAAGAACATGTTGGAACTATAGAATCTTGCCACTGTTAAATTTTACCAAGGTTATTGAAGATTGTTGCTACTAATTTCTGCTCAGTATATTGAGGATTGTTGATGTTGATTTATTCTTAGGTTTTATTGTTGGTTGCTTGTGCACCTAAACAAGTTTGTGCATCTATTTTGTCGGATGTTTATGATACTTTAAGAATTGGTGTCATTAGATTATGTTAAACAAGATTATAAATTATATTGTCAAATGTTTATGACACTTTGGGTAGTTTATGGTATTATTGTTGAATAGAGCTTATTGGATTGCAAATGTAAATTCTATTTTTGGTTTTATTTTTATTCTTTAATTTCCTCAAATAAATACTACCACCAATTTAGCATATATTAAAACTGTTGTTCTAGAATCAAAATTTAGTTAACCCAAGAATATCACAGAATCAATATGAACATGATATTTTATAATTAGAATAGTTTTGATATCATAATGACATAAGATCATTGATATTATTTTCTAGTGTCAATATGACATTGGCTCGAGCTTTGCTGACACTAAAACTCAGTATCAACGAAACAAGTTGACACCAAAATAGTATCAACATAAGCCATTTTTCTACTAGTGCATATGCATCCTACAACATTCATTATCATCTTTTCGTAATTTTATTAAGTAGCAATTTCAAGCTAAATAGGAAAGAGTGCCAACATTATTTTTAGTTTGAAGACTCAATGTGAAACTCAAAATTGCTAAAATAGTATTTAAATCATATTCTTAATATTATAAGATAATTCAATTGTCATATAGTCCAACGAATTTCAAAATCTATTTTGAAAGCATACAAACTAATATAGTCTTTGTTGTGAGATTTTCTTTTTTAATATATAGGCATGGAAGAGTGCCCAAAGATATTTATTTGTCCAATGGGGAAATATAATTAATAGACCTTCAATTTCTCATGTAGTATATTTCTTGATTTGCTAGCTTACAAAATTATATGCAAATGTCGAAAATTGTACTACTGTATGAAATATCATGTGATATATATCTCATTTGACCTTAGATTAATGTATCAAATGCCCCTAAAATATAGTTTACTTCATTAATCTACAAATTAATTTTTATTAATATTTATATTTCATATATCAATTCATAATACATTAGGATAATTATGATTTCAATTTCCCTCCTATTAATAAATAGGGGTATATAGAAGTATTTAATATATATGTGTGTGTATGCGCATGTATATATATATATATCAATTCATATGCTTCAATAACTACGAGAAACATCAACATTAATAATTTTTTCCCATACCATTTTTATTAGATATTACCAATTTACTTTTTACGATAGTATTTTGTAGAAGAAAGATACAATTGACTACTCAAAAATGCCCTTATATTTTTTATTGCATTTTACTTTAAAGTTGCAATACTTTATAAATGCAAAGTTTAATTTTTAGTAACATAACACTCCAACAAAATCAACATCTTAAGTGAGATGTATGATATAGAATAATATGACACTTTAAATATGCTACAAAATTAATAGAAAAAAGATCACCCACACCTACAAGTTTTGCTTAAATTGTCATACAAACCCCCTTAATATTAAAAAGTTATTTTAACACTATTAATTTGTCATATTCTTTAATAATAATAAAATATGATTGACATACTAATACTAGTAAAATAATTATGCCTAACATTCACAATAATTTATAAAATTTGAATTTTTTATTTACAATATCTTTTTTAATTTTGTCTATATTAGTATCAATCTTAAAAAGTCAATTTTTAGATTAATAGATTTTAGTAAATCTATCGAGATAGACTAATACTAACTTAATATTAAAAAAATTCATTATACACATTATTTTATTAATTATGCTTATTGTAATATTTTATTTATATCATATGATATTTATTTATTATTTTTATCTTATTACTATATTTATATTTATTTAAGTTATTTTAATCGAATGGTATAATAGTCATTTATGAAATTAAGAGGTCGATGTGATCATTTATGAATCTAAGGGGATATGCATGGCCATTTAAGCAAACCTTGGGTGTGTGGGTGGTTTTTTCTAAATTAATATTTATTTTAAATTAAAAATAATATTACCAGCAACCTATAAGTTACATGCTATCTTTTAATTAATCATTTAATTATCCATTATATTAAACTAATGATGGAGATTAAAACACTTATGTTGCGTTTACTTACCGGATTATGGAATTAGAATCTAGAATCGGAATCATTGACAGTGTTTACTTTTCAAGATAGATTCGGAAATCAGAATCAGAATCATGGGCACCAAAATTTGGAAATAAGGAATATGAGACTCATTACCAAGGGAGGGCTTAGGAATGAGTCTCCTATTCCCAGCATTGACCATTTTGCCCTCCCCAAAATTAAAAATGTTCACTTTGTCCTCATTTTATAATTAATTAATACATTATTATAATTAATTAATATATTATTAATATGTTATTAATAATAATTATTAATAATTATAGTTTTTGAGCTAATATATTATTATTAGAATTAATTCGTATATTATTATTAACTAATTAATATAGTAATATTTTGTTAATAATTATAATTAATTATTAGTATACTATTATAATAATTATTATAATTAATTTATATATTATTATTAATTAATATAATTATTACTATTAATTAATATATTAATATTTTATTGTTCTTGAATATTACTATTATAGTTCTTGAATATAAATTAAAAAAACTGAAAATGTATTATTATTATGGAATTCAATTATTGTTGTTGTTGTCATTATTTTTATTTTAATTATTATTTATATTATTATAAAATTTATTGTTGTTGTTATTGTTATTAATTTATTAATTATTACTATTATGTTTTATTATTTTGACTATTATTATCATTATCATTATTATTATTATTGTTATTGTTATCATCAAATGACAATAATTAACAAAGGGTATTTTAATAAATTATTAATGATATTATTTTTAATAATATTATTATTAATCATTTTTATAATAATAAAAATCACAAATAATAATGATGATCATGATCATGATCATGATAGTTATTATTATAATTAACTAAGGGTCTTTTAGTAACTTGAAATAATTCATCTTATTTTGATTCCAATTTCAAAATGAAATAAACACAACAATGAGATTTCAGGCCATTTCTATTTTGATTCTTGCACCTCAAGTAAACAACTAATTTTTATTCTTATTCATCATTCTCATTCCAGCTCATTTCCATTCCATCTCATTCCGATTCCAATCCATTTAAATTACTGATAAGTAAATGCAGCATTAAATCTAAAGGTCGACAATAATCTCACTATCAATGTTGTAAAAATACATACAGCATCATAGAGAAATCCTATTTATTTTTGTTTTTGGAAACAATCAATAACTTCATTATATCAAAGTGTTCATTATATCAAAGTGTATATAATAGTTCTAATGGAAAGAGCTTACTTAACTGGCACATGGGCTGAGTTATTATGTCCAAAACAAAATACCTTAAATATTATCTTTTCCAAGTACTTAATTTCTAACTTAACGTCGCAATCTCATTTTCCTTTTCCAACTCTATCATTGTATTCTCTCTTTAGTTTATGTTAATTCTTAGATGCATATTTCATAAAAATTGACAAAACAAATGCTATAATATCAGTCAATTTATTTTTAAATTAATTGGAATGAATTTGTAAATGAATAATAAATTTCTATGAATCAATTTTCAAGACACTTTGTTTTCGTAATTTGATTTGAACTATAAACACCAATTCCTTCATGAAATGATAATTTCATGTGTTTAATCATGTCAAATATATCTGTTTTTGACATGCGTTTCTAAATTATATGACTTGATAAGTTTTTTTTAATAATATTATTTATTTACCCTTACAAATTAAAGTGTTAAAATTGACAGTGTAATCTTGCAATTTATTTTATGAAAGGTCAATCAAAGTTTAGAGTTTGGATGAAGGATATGTTTATATTGTTATCTTTTTTTTAATCATAAATTTATGATTTTTTTTTTACTTTGTTATTAATCAACAAGGTCGTATTGGATGAAGCTAAAAAAAATTTTATATTATCTCTTTATACAATAGAACTCACCTTTGTTGCAACAGTTTATCTAACGGAACCATTAGATTTAAATGCGATCAATCAAATGCTCCACAGATGGCCATGTTTGTGTTAAAAATTACCGGATAAGTCAGTTAAGAAAAAGTTAAGTTACTCGCATCTGAAAACACACGGTGAGTGTTATGTAAAAGAAAGTTTGACGAATTTATGAAGTTAAGGTGATAATTGAAAGAAGCCCCTTGCAAAGGCCAAATGGGAGGCGATTCCTTCATCAGAGGAAGAAAAAATTGGGCAAGTACCCTAATTTGGGGGAGTTTTGGTCCGCCGGCAAGACATGCACTTTTTACGCTTTTTATTTTATTTATTCTCTTCGTATGAATTTATGTTGTTGGTTTGGGTGAGAATCAAAGTTGAGTACAATTGATCCAATTATTGTTACTTGATTTGTGATGCATTTGAACTTGAAAATAAGAAAACAACAAGATTTTGAATCCAGCGTTGGAGCTTTTAAAATTTAGATGTGTTTGATTAATAATAATCTCTTATTCTCCAGCCGCAATGCTTCTTTCTTTGATGTAACGCCTCCCAGTTTATTGTGCTTCTTTGTTAGATTTTTTTATTGTCAAAGGCTTTGGATTCTTCCAATTTCCTTTTTTTAAATCAATGTTTTTGTCTTTCCAATACTGATGATTTTGGTTTTAGTCTTGTTTTTTTGTTTTAAAACTTTTCCAACCCATGTATTTGATCATGGTTTCATACTGTCTGGTTTTGCAAACAAAGCGGACCAAGAAGGCAGGAATTTTTGGAAAGTATGGTGTGTATTGAGGGTAGTTTTATTCTTTTTATTTTTTGGTTTGTTTAGTGTCCTCAAGTATAGATGCTAATATGCTATGGTAACGTAGACTTATTAGATTTTCATTTTTTTCCCTTGGGATATCTTTAAGGTAGAATTATTAAGTCTCATTAAGCTTTGAGCATGAATTGTGGGTTGTTCACATGTTTATTTGAGAAAGCTTGCTACTGGCATTATATATACAAAAATTTATGATAGGAACCATATCGTGAAAAGCCTTGTGATGGTCTCTCTCTAGCCTGTTGTTAATCCGCTTTGATGTTTTAGTTTGTTTGCATGTGTGACTTTGGGATCTTGGAATTATAAGGTATTATTTTTTTCTAGGTGCCCATTATGGTGCCAGTCAGCGTAAACAGCTTAAGAAGATGGAGGTTGGTCAACTTAACAAGTACTTCTGTGAATTTTTTGGGAAGGTAATACATTCCCCTCTTTCCTGCTTTTCATCTTTTTCCATTTCTTTTTATGCTCTTGGTTCAATGATTGTTCGCTTTTGCTTGTGGATGTATTAAATGTCTACATATTCCTTGCTGTTGGCAATATGCTGTGAAGAGGAAGGCTGTGGTAATCTTGCGAAGATTTTGACAAGGTGAAAGCTGGAGGTGCTTGCACTTTGAAGTAAGATTCTCATCGTCTGTTCTATTTACTTTGATTATTCAATTTAAATGATTCTACATCCTGTCCTATATTCCTTTCCAGAATTGCTATTGTTGTGACCGTGAGAAGTACCATTCAGACGCTAAGAGAGCAGACTGATTTAATTTTGTCGCCAATTTATCTTTTTTTCCTTTTCATTTATTTGTGATGGGAGTAATTCCTGCGGCAGGATTGTCTAAATGGATTTCCATGCTTGGATATTTGGTTTAGAATGTTTTGACTTTGAATCTCTTTATTAAACAGATTTTGATGGACTTTTAGTTTTGTAGTATTAAATGCATGGTCTATTACTTCAAAATTCTGTTGTTAAACATCATGGCTATAATTATTTAAATGGGCCACAAT
The DNA here is from genome assembly GCA_030449895.1 of Citrus mangshanensis. Classification (NCBI taxonomy): domain Eukaryota; kingdom Viridiplantae; phylum Streptophyta; class Magnoliopsida; order Sapindales; family Rutaceae; genus Citrus; species Citrus mangshanensis. The sequence goes on from JASUUJ010000211.1 coordinate 440,044, forward strand.
GAAAATTGATCTCCACCATTAGTAATCATTCATAATAAACCTAGTTTCAATTGAAATTAAAGTTTTATTCTTATATGTTAGTGAAATGAAATCAATTCCTTCAAACGGCATACGTTGATTATCCTTTTGGATTAAATCCATTAACTTCCTAAGATACAGGCAGGCATTAATCGTATTTCATTGTGAGAATCAGTCAGTTTACACACAATAAGATCTTTTATCAGCGCTCCAACTCTTACATTATTTCTAATTTTACAAAACTCTTAAGAAGATGGAAAAGACAAATATTATCTAAACACACAAGCTATTGCCGTCACCTCTGTTCTCTCCCTCCACTTTGCTAGTGACCCCCATTTCTGAATGTGTGCACTCCAAGCCCTTGTCTTATACCCTCCCGCCAGGCTCCTTTATACCGATGCCCATCAGCAAAATGATAGACATCAAATCCATGCAGCTTTTCCACAAAATATTCTCCAGCATATGTGTCTCCATTTCTAAGTAAGAAACTTGGATGTCAAAATGGGAAGAAAAAGATTCATATGCCTATGCATTAAAAAAATACCAAAACAAACAATTAGTACAATTTACCATTAAACTCGCTATCTAATAAAATTCAGCAAGGTATCCAGACCAACAAAATGAACACAAATTATCCTTAGGAATGACATCTTCATGATCACTTTTATCTTTATCCATTGATCAATAAAATTATGATCAAGCCTAAGCTCACTTGCATTATCATCTGACAATGTATTATCATCTAACAGTTGTCGGCGAATCCACTAAGGGGTAACAATCTATTACTAATGTGAGAACACTAATTTGAAACTAGTGAAACGCAATCACATGATCAATACCCCTAGTAAATTCATGGTGATGAAATCAAATGATACAAAGAATACATTTTATAAATCACAACTACACGGCTCACGTTATAATCCTTGTTGACCATATTCTAACAAATAAGTGCCTTATCTTTAGGAAATTTACAAAAATAACTTAAGAAGTTTTGTTATTTTTACAATTAACCTTTCAAATTTTTTTCTATCAACATTAGTCAAACACAAGGTTTTCTTCTCAAATTACCCTCGTTTACAAACCAAAATCAACTTTTCTTCTCCCCCTTGATAAACGAAACGCAGTCTTGTACTCTTTGAATCATTACCAGCGACGGCAAATGGCAACGGAAAACGCCAACTGCGAATGGTAAAAGTGAACTCTAATCAAATACAACATAATCCATCCAGATCCAACACCAATCCGTATCACCGAGTGATAAAAGATATTTTCTTAACTCGCGAACTTGATTCAGTGCGATTGCAGACAAGTGCAACAGGCACTTGTCGCACGATTTTGGTGCCACAAGCAGTCTGTCGCATGATGTTGGTGCAACAGGCTGATGCGACAGGCAGCCTGTCGCACCAACATTGTTTTCTGGAATGCTTGCCTGTCGCACGATGTTGGTGCAACAGGCTGGTGCGACAGGCTGCCTGTCACACCAACATTGTTTTCTGGAATGCTTATCATTAACCATGATCTATCTGGCATATACTTTGCCTGAAATAAAGGGTACGGTGGTTATTAAACAACTTTAACTCTATGGAAAAAATGTTTACATCACGTGCATCAACTGATTGAGATGCCACTTTATGATTAATTTTTCCGTAAGACTGCCTGTGAGGCATGTAGGTGTCCAGACTTGTGTTTCACCCTCTTCTTTTTCCTTTTACTTGGTTTTACATAGCTTTGTACAACCAAGGCATATTCTTTGTGTCTAGAATGTTAATTGAGATGGATGTACTGGACGGAGAGATTTCGGCTATAAGGTTTATTTCTTGACCACAGTACAGTAAACAACTTGGATTTTGCTGGAAACTGAATAAGATAAGCTAACTCCGTCTGAGATTTAGCTTTGGAATTGAGTTAAACCAAGTAAAAACATGTTTATAGAATTAAGTTTATGGTTATTTGATCTTGCTGGAACCGTGTACCGGAATGACAATAGTTGACACACTATAGATATTGCTTAAAGTAATCAAGTTGTGGGAGCAATGATTAAAACAGTCATACTTTCATGTTGTTTAAAAAGATTCTTTTTCAAAGTGACAGTAAATCTCAACCCAACTGGAACGAGAAAATGATCAAATGCTTTTGGAAGTATACTTTTACATTATTGTACAGACTCTCTTGTCTTCATATTTGATTGCATGGTATGAATAAAATGCTCAAATTCTTTGTTCCTTTCCATGACCAGGGGGCAAACACATCAGCGGTTGTACAGGTACGCCATACATACGAGTTGTTGTTTTGACCTATAATTTATGGCAATAAAATTTCCTTCTTCTGAGAGTTTTTCTCCCCCTCTTTCTCTGGGCGACAATATTTGACAGTTATTATTTATAGAATAATTCCTGTAGTTTCTGATATGCTATACACTTTTACATTATGCAGATACAGTGAAGCGACATCGGAAAGGGGAACTTGAACCATTCTTTGCTAAAAGTGCAGAGAACTAGCTACGTTGGTTACCAAGCTAGAGATTCACCTCATTGATTGAAATACATGCCACGAGTTTCAGAAGTGACCTTTATTCTCTGTAGTTTTCCAATCAAATTGTATATTGAACTCATGACATTATCTTAGCATATCTTATTAATATGAACATAAGCTGGGAGTGAATTCGGCGGGAGAGAGAGAGAGAGTGTTATGGGAGGGGTATTTTCAGTACTAGGGATGATTATTGGCTAATATTAATAGGAAATAAGTTGAGGAGTTAGTTGTAAAAATAACAAATTTTTTTAGGTTATTTGTGTAAATTTCCCCTCATCTTTCCCCATCCATGCAAGTACCACTTCATTAATTCAATTCAATGCTATCAACAATGTCCTCAAAATTGAAGTAAAAATCAGAAAAGTAGATCAATAGTCATGGAAACCAATGCACATACAAAGGTCACCAATCCCTAACTCTAACAACAAATATTAGAATCCAATAAAAAAAACTTAATAAATATTAACACAAGACACCCCAATTAATTAATAAAACTGGATCCACAGGGGAAGAAAAATTACCTGAAATGATAATGGCCGTGGCCATGCTTGAACCCCACTTAAATTTCCCAACATATCGAGTTCCATTCTCACAAGTATGAACTCCACATCCATGACTCTGCCCATTAAACCACTCATTTGCATAAACATCTACGGTAGCGTAAGGACTTGCTTATATTGGCCCCGTATCGGCTCCGTCTAGCCCAAGTCTCGACTTCATATCCATAAAATTTGCCATCAACCCCAGTCACCCCTATATCTACCAATAATACACACCACTCCAAGAACATTTCCCTTTGTTATACTCACCTTTATAAATGTCGCCATTGCTGTAAACTTGCACCCAGCAACCCGAATTTCCTCTCTTTTCTAGCTTGGGCCTTGACCCAATTGACCAAAACACAAGCAGAGGCAGCCTCGAGATTTTGGAAGAATTAGTGAGCTTAATTGGGAATGAAGGGGCGAAGAACAAATAAATGGAAGGCAGACGAGGAAGAGCGAGATTGAAGAGAACAATAAAGCCACGGAGAAGGCAAAAGTCGATAAGAAATCGAGAAAAAACAAATGACTCAAATGAGAAACGAGAAAATAAAAGAAGGGCAAGGATAACAACATAATCAGTCGCAAATGAACTCTCAAACGACGGACGTATTTCCAGCGGCGGCTTTGGCGGCAATCAAAACGGAAAACAGAGACTGAATTTGTGGAATCAAAGAATTGAATTAAGGGTTTAAGTGATTTGATTAGCACAAGAAGTGTTATATTTATATACAACCGGCTGCAACGGTTGTAAGTAGCTGCATTAATTATCTAAGTATTAATTTCAGCCGTTAGATTGAACAAGAAAGCATTCAACTATTGTGCTGAATAAGGACAAAAATTATGGTATGATACCACTGATGCAATATAGGAGGACCCTATACAATAACATAAATACAATTATTATATTGTGACACAAGACATATATGCTTAGTTAAATAAAAAGATAATTAATCAATGTCAAAAGCTTTTTAGGGTTGGCAACACCGTAGGTTTTAAAATAATTAATGTCAGCTGCGCTGTAGAAATATCAGTTGTGAAGAGAATCAGTAAATATTTGATAAAATTTATTTTAAAAGTGATGTGAGTTTTCAAAGTAATTATAGATATTTGATAAATTTTACTTTTAAACTATTGTAAGAATATAAATAATTAAATTAGATATAATGTTAAATAATATTTATTCACACATTTATATACATGCATATAAAATATTTTTTATTATGTATGTATAATAATTAATAACTTAAATAAATATTTTTTACTATTAATTTAACTTTATTTTTTTTATTTTGACATAATTGATAATAATAATAATAGCTCTTTAAAGTTAATAATTTTATTTCCTTGTTAGTAAGAATAATTTTAATTTTTTTAATATATATAAGAATATATGTGAAATTGTAATAAGTATAAAAATATATTCCTTATTTATTTTTAAAAATCTACCAAAGTGATTTAACCGAAAGGAATTTGTAAAAGGGTAATTTTTAAAAACCTCTCATTAGTAGATGGTGAGAATTGATTTATTTGTAATTTTAACATTGACCGTTAATTGACTGTGCAAAGACAATATTACCCTTAACAATAGTTTGTAAACGAAAATAACTAAAAAAAAAACTACAATTGTTGGCTATTTTACCCTCTTTAAATTATTGATATTTTCTTAAAGTTCCTACAAAAAAGATAAAATTAAAAACTTAAAAAATCATCTTTAAATTATTGATATTTCCTTAAAGTTCCTACAAGAAAGATAAAATTAAAAACTTGAAAATGAAATAGTCATAATCTTTACCTATGATATTGTAAATCTTTGTAATTGATAAGAATAAAATTGTCAAAAAAATAGGATTTGTGTTTTTCGCGCTAATAATTTTAGTTTTTTTTTTAGTTATATCATTTTTATTGTTAAAATTAATCGATGAGTGATTTTTGCAAATAAATCAATTCTCATCATCTACTTGCAACAAACTCAAACCTCAGAAAAAAATTTTAAAAATTACCTATTTATAAAAATAAGACTTATTAAATATTAAAATTAATTTTTACCTTTTAACTTTTTAACTTTTTAACTTTTGAGATTCCTAGAAGCCTATAGTTGAATTCGTCAAACATCTTTTCCTAAGTTGATTAGATATCTTTTCGCCTCATCCTTGGTTTAGAGATTCCAATCGTTTTGTGAGTCCCAAGATTCCCAACGAATATTGGGCCGGACTTCAGGAGTTGACATATAATAATGGGCTCTATTCATTTGTATAGCAGCATTCTCTTATCTAAACAAAATGAAAAACAAAAAAAAGAATCCTCAATTTCTGGCCATTAGCAAAAAATAAAATAACTTTTAACACTGTTCTTCTCCCTCGTAAAATTACTTGCATAGTATTTACATGAATAAGCGGTGAAAAAGTAGGCTATAAAAAACCTCGCCTCCCTGGTCTGGTGTGTCTGGTCAGCACTTTATCTTCCTCTGTCAAATGCCAGTTCTTCATTACTCGTAAGTTGTTCCATTCTCTCTTCCACCGCATGAGCTACATACTCAAATTCTTGTTGTTCTTGTTTACTTTGAAGTCTTAATTCTCTCCCCCTTTTGTACTTTTTACTTACTGCATACGAGTAGCTTACTTTTGTTATACTGTCTCATTGAAGCAAATAATAAAATGAATAAAAATCAATTTTGAGTAAACCAAATAGTTTAACAAGGTGTAATTCAAATGCAATTTTCCTGGGTTTAGCTTGAAGCTGGGTTTTTCTTTTTCTTTTTTTTTTTAATACTCTTTTTGTTGTTTGAAGTTTCATGCTTACATATGATGCGTTGAATAAGAAATTGATGTAATCTCATGGTTTTGTGGTTAGTTCTGAACATGGGTTGTAGAATTTCGAGCTCTTTAAGTTGCTACTAAAATATTACATATTTTCATTGAAGTTTGATCAAAACTCTCCCTGTTACTACGTGCATTTGGTTGAGTTCATATTATCAAATTATAAGCTTGGGCTCATCTTTTAATGCATCAGCAATCTTCTAGTTAGATTCTGTGTTCTTCTTGAAAAATGGGCTGATTGTGTAGCTATTGTTGGTTACCTTTGTATTTGTTGCTGAGTATTGGTTTGTTTGATTATCCATCAAGTCTTCATATGAAAAAAAACATGCTTTGTTATTTTCACTGTTTTTATTAATTGGACAGATTCATATGAAAGAAAATTTCCAACTTGTTCGTTCATATAAATTATCTGCTGATTTTGTAGTACTGATGTCCTGAAAAGGTTCTAAAACACAGAAAACAGATGATGCTATTCTACCTTGCATTCATGTGAATTCCTGATATGCGCAGCTGCATAAATAAACCCAAATGTGCATTGATGTGTACACACTGAATTATGGGTGACAATTGTGATCGCATGATTAAATGATCCCAACTAATTTCACTCGGGATAGTTACACTGTGTTTATAACCAATGTCTCTCTTCTAACAATTCGCTAGGAGGTTGTCTGTTCCGCATCCATCTTCCAATAATGTTCCAAGCACCCTTTTATGGCCTTGTACTATGAAGGAGTATAAATATTGTCTACAAAATACATTTCAAGCAAGTTTTTATGATCCTGCGTTGAAGAAAGTCTCTCCTTCAAGCATGTATCTTAATTCCTCAAGACTTCAGCATATTGGAGCCTTGCATATGAGGGTTGATATAGGAAACATATCAAACTTTTGCCATTTTCACGAGTCAAAGGTTTGTATAGGCTCATATGAGATGGCAACTTGCGGTGAGGAGGCTCGAGTAGATGTTTTTAGCGAATATATTGATGGTTTTTGGGATATGGATCAAACTGAAAAGGAAAGAAGAAGAAAAATAGGTTTGGCCAACAAAGGAAGGGTGCCATGGAACAAAGGTAGAAAACATAGTGCAGGTGAGTTCTAACATAAATGTATCAGTCTACTTGAGGCCTTGATTCAGTTGATTGATTGTAAACTTGAGTATTTATAATTTTGCAGAGACTCGTGCACGAATCAAGCAGAGAACAAGAGAAGCTTTGAGAAACCCCAAGGTGAAGTCATGTAAGATTCAGCAGTTTTGCAAATTGTCATACTTTTTTAGTGAAAGAATGGTTGAAATAGTAATTAAAAGAGTGCTTACTTGTGGCAGAATCATGGTTATTTTCGCATCATCCTCATTGTTGTAATTGGCATCCATGTCTAGAAATTCAAGTAGAAATTTTGCTGTGTAAAATGGCTGATAAACAATAGCAAACCTTTTTCGGTGGCCATTTCAATTTTGTGTATTCTTTGTTGTTGCCTTTACTCAATTGTGGATACTGAACTTTTGACTTGTGGGGCAATAAAAAACTAATCATCACTAACAATCTATTAACATGTAAAAGAAAGTTTTGTTCTAAGAAGATTTCAAATAATCAGTTTCATTTTGCCAGTCATAAGTACCATTTTATTCAAGTACATCCTGAACCTGGAGATCACATAACCTACCAGAAATTAGAACTTAAAACTTTTTCTAAGCTTTACCTTTTTTTGAGTTGTATAGTTTAAGTTTGTGGTATACCCGATTGATCCCCATTACTAATTCTCAAATGAAGCAATTAGAAAGTCAAGCTTAAGATCACTATATCTCTAATAGACCTAATTCCCCAGCTTAATATTTAAGTGCATAGTGGATCCTCCCTTGTTATTTCTCTTATCAATAGAGATTTCACTCTCTTTTATCTTTACTTTTATTTCTGAAATTCTTGTTTTCACCTTTTTCGCCTTAACAAATTTCAGGTCCGGAAGAAGATGGGTGAACATCCCATTGCTCACAGGTATTGTCTGTTGTAAAACTTTTAAACTTTTACTTACAAATGTTAAATATTTACGGTTTCAGAAATTAGGAATTAAATACCATGCAGGCTGTCTTTATTTACAGTCGAACCTTAAGTTAAGATGGGCTTTGCTTATGATTGACATGGAATGCATTAAGTGATAATTCAATGTAGCTTACAACCAAACGTTACACACCATTTAAGGATTTTAATATAATTTTATGCTTATTTATATTTTAAAACTTGCAAAATGTGGAATTATAGGAAGAAAAAAAGTGTATTTGATATAAGCTTGGGTGCCTCTTCCAGTGATTTTATGAATAAAAAGTTGGTAATACAACTTAAGCATTTGTGCAAGCGATTATAATATGATTAAAACATTTCAGTGGTTGCCAAATTATATCCCCGAGAAGTTTGGTCAAGGTGGTGAATTGAGAACTTGAAATTTTAAATTCTGCGGGACACTTTTGCTGATTTTCATGGAACTTTAAACATTATCCCAGTTATGGGATGCTTGTTTAAGCATTGCATGAAAATCCAATGTTAGTCCCATGATCACTAAGAATTGTCTTATGGTCATGAACATTCGATGGTCTAATAATAAAAAAACTGTGTATAGTTGGTTCAGGTATTTATTATGGTGGCGTTTATTTTTTAACTTAATAACTTAAAGTGACTTAACTTAATTAATTAAGTTAATTAGAGGTGTTTGTTTTTATAACTTAATGAGACTTTTTAGATAATTTTGACTTAATAAAATAAGCCAATTTTTTTGGCTTTTTACTTAATGGAGAAATTTGAATTAAGTCAATTACTTACTAATGTCAAAAATATCCATATTTTATAATTTATTTTTCATGTCTATCCCAAAACTCACCCACATACATTTATCCCACATAAAAATATCTCTGTTTTTTCTTTCTTATATTATATACGATAAAATTTGAAATTTACGGTATTTTATATATTAAAATTCCAAAATAATTATGTATTCAATTGAATATAATTTTACTTATAAATGTTAAAATATTGTGGTATTTAACATATTATTTATTTGACATTCAAATTTAATAAGGATACAAATGTAAAAATACATATTTTCAACTTTTTCAGTTGAAAAAACAAACAACTTAATACTTATTTATCGAGATTCAGATGAAAAAACAAACATATTATTCATATTCAGACATTTAGATCTATTCAGAATTTAGACTAATTCAGGTCTATTCAGATTTCAGACAAAAAAACAAACGCCACCTATGTTATTTACCAATCTATGAATAATAAACATGGGTCTTTTTAGAGGTTTACTTTTCTCCTTCCCAGACCTTTAATGCGCATCATTGGCTCGCTACAAAACAACCATGTAACACTGACTTTCAAATATTGGGAATTCAAAATCGATTCTCTAGCAGTGATGAGAGCAAAGCAAGAATAAGTTCTGCATTAAAACATGTTTGGGGCAAGCGTCTGAGATGGAAACAGTTGGGGGAGAAGTTCTTACTGACATGGACAGAAAGCATAGCAAAAGCTGCTAAGGATGGAGGGAATGACCAACAAGAGCTTGATTGGGACAGCTATGATAAGATAAAGCAGGAGATGGCTTTGCAACGGCTGCAATGGGCTGTGGACAGGGCAAAGGCAAAGGAGATGGCAAAAAAGCAAGCAGCTCTTGCTAGAGCTGAGAAAGCAGCTCTAAAAAAGGCAGAAAAAATAGCAAAGCTTGCTGAAAAGAAGAAAGAGCGGGAGCAGAAAGCCAAAGCTAGAAGAGAAATAAAGAGAAAGGCTGGCAGAAAATATGAGAAAAAAGGAGTTTCCCCAGGATTGAAACTTATGAAGAGATTAATCAAGGTAAAAACTCATTGGATTGCATGAACCTAAACCACTTACCTTTCAGGAATAATGTAGAGTAACTAACACCACGGTGCACCAATGCCATATTGAAGGTGAATAAGTTGGTGGATGATGGCACAATTTCAGGAATGGAAAATTTTTCTTTTTGTGGAAAAATCACGGAAATTATAAAAAATTTATGAAAGACACCAAATGAGAGTACTGTGCAAAGGAAAAAATGAAAAACGCAGTGGCAGACTCTTGTCGTTGGTTTGCATTTGTAAATAGGAACGTTGTATACTAGGTGTTGACTGAGCACATAATCCATAAAATCATTTAGTTAATTTCTTAATTATATCTCCAAACAAGCTGTCTGAAAAATGTTTCTGAATTCATTGTTTCACACAGGCACATACTATCATCACACTGGTATATTTAGATGCACAGTTGGCTCTTGGAATTATAGCTACCTTGACAGACCTTCATGTGTGTGTGTGTGTGTGTGTGTGTGTATATGAATATTCGAGGAATATTACCATTCTCTTAGCGATTCAAAAATCTTAGGAGATGTGTCTTGTACATTATGTGCATAACATAATCTTGTAATGTTCTAATTTATATCTGGTCTTCAAGTTGTGATAATGCTAATGCTAAACCCTGTCTTTGTGTTAGATTCACAAAAAGAAATCAATAGCTGGTCCAGTCATTATTCCTGAGAACACAGGAGATTTACATATCCGAGCTTGGGAGAAGCTGGACATAGACCTTGTGAAGAAAGAAAAAATGCAGAGCGAAATTTCACTTGCAGATCAGATCCAAGCTGCTAAAGAAAAAAGAATGGAGTCTGTGACTAGGGAAGTTCTGCAGCCTTGTCCACTGGTCATCCACCAGGTGTGAGATTCACAGTTGCAGCAAAAGTAAAAAAAAGGTGCATTGAGGACCATGTGTGCAATTGACCCTTTTTTTAATAGTTTTGTTGTATTCTTGCTTGCAAGTGTTTCTTATATGGCTACACACCTACACCTCTTTTCTTGTGGTGGAAACATAAGCCAGTTAGTTTTCTAGCTCCTGAGTTATCATCTATTCTCCAATGTCATATAGACTGGTTATTAGCAGTTTTGGTTTCCATTATGCTTTTTATTAGATAGAAAAGTTAAAAGAAAAAACTTCCAATTCTTTTACTGGATTACATTATTTTGTTAAAGCCGGAAGATCACATTACAGCCTTGTTTTTATGATTCTTTTCTTCATCTGCATTTCTTGTGGTCTGATACATCTTGTCATGCTGGCGGTGTAGGCTGATTGGAGCTGGAACAGAAAAGAGCAGCAGACAGAGATTTGTAATGCAAGTTCACTTCTTAACAGCATGATTCAACTTTGGTTGCTAGCCACCAATGATACTAGAGAGGTCAGGATTTTGTACATACAGAGGCAGGCACATTCTTTACTCCATTGAAGTTCATAGGTTATATGTATTTGCATGGATATCAATGCATAACATGCCAGAAAATTTTGTGTTGACTCTTGCAATTTTAATAAGATAACATTATTCAGACTAGCAAGGGTAGAATATTGTTCTTATGTTAAATGAAACTAGTTACCAACCACCCATTGTAGTCTTAAAATTTTCCATTATGTCTTTGTTGAGTAAGCTTAAAAATTTCATAAACAGATTTGCCACTTTCAATGTGTTTTTCTTGTTGATTTCACAATGATTATAAGAGGTCAGCATCCCTCTTGCTGTTAATGAGATTATCCATAAAGCAGATACACAAAATCTCTAATGAGAGCAGGCACTAATGCATTTTAATGAATAGGAGAGTCAAACGTGTCACGTCATCCGTGTATTCATCCAAAAAAATTAGGTCGCCCAAACTTCATTTTCAAAACTATCACTCAATATTTTGATATATGCATGGAAGAATATTATTACTTGGATATGTTTTCTTGTAATAAGACTGCAGACACCGTTACAGGACTCTTTCAAGTGGAATTTGGTTTATGATCAGCAGGACGTGTGTAGCAAAACCATTATTTAAGACTACCATAAATATGCTTATGGAGATGGCAACACCAAGGCTTCATTCGCCATCACCTTTTATTTCTCATCCTTGTTTCGTCCATCTTAGTTAATGCTGCAAATAAACAAAAAGAACAAATCAAAGTTAAGCTTGAGTTATCAAGTTCTAAGGGAAACAAATATGTCAGTCATATAGCTGAACAGTTTTTCAGGTAAAACTGTAAAAGATATGCAATGGAAGGATTCATTTTGCACAGTTGGTGGTACTGGAGATGGGAATATTCATTTCAACTCCACACTTCGTACGAAGAGAGGAGGCAGCATGTTCCTTAATAATCGAATATCTAGCAGCAGCTGCCATGACACAATCGCGAGCTGCCCATAGGGTTTTTTATTTAAATATCCCTAATTTACCCTTAAATATCAAATTTATATCCTATTACATATATATACCTCACGAAGATAGGAAAAGTCAAAAATAACCTTTCAAAAACCAAGAATACACACATTTTTTCCTTGCAGTACAAGAATAAGTCGAGTACGAAGTCGAGTAAGTCGAGAATTTAGTCGAGTAAGAATTGGAGATAAGTAAGTCGAGTATATGGTCTAGTAGGAAGTCAAGTAAGCATATTAAATGAGTCGAGTATTAAGTAAAAGTCAAATAAATTTTTTGAACAAATCGAGTAAAATTTATGTAATTTTTAAATAGGTCGAGTATTAAGTCAGGTAAGTACATTGAGTCGAGTATTAATATTTTTAAAAAGAGAAGTCTGGTAAGTTGAGCATTCAGTCGAGTAAAAAATGAAGGCAATTGAAAAAGTCGAGTACGAAGTCGGTATGAAGTCTGATAAGTTGACCATTCAGTCGAGTAAGAAGTGAAGGCAATTGAAAAAATCGAGTATTTAGTCGAGTACGAAGTAAGGTATAAAGTCTGATAAGTTGACCATTCAGTCGAGTAAGAAGTGAGGGCAATTGAATAAGTCGAGTATCTAGTCGAGTACGAAGTCGGGTATGAAGTCTGGTAAGTTGAGCATTCAGTCGGGTAAGAAGTGAATGCAATTGAATAAGTCGTATTTAGTCGAGTACGAAGTCGGGTATGAAGTATGGTAAGTTAAGCATGAAATACTAGCTAGGCAATCCATGAGGGGGGGTGAATTAGGATTTTAAAATTATCCTAGGCAAACCACACAACAATTCAATCTAATGCCTTAATAAATACGAAAACAATAAATTCAATAAAAGCACAATAATAAATGAGTAAGGGAAGAGAAAGCTAACTCAAGGATTTTTACGTGGTTCGGCAATCCCCGCCTACGTCCACGCCTCCAAGCACACCGGGCTTGAGGATTTCACTATCCAAGCCTTTCCAAGGCTTCAAACGATTACAATTGACTTCAAGGTGTCAATGAACCTTTACAACAAGAGATTATCTCTCCAATCTCTTCACCCCAAGTGTCTCTCACACTTGTACTCTCACAATTTGATGAGAAATGATAAATACAACAATGAATCTCTCTTTAAGAGTGGATATACAAATTATAGCTCAATGATGATTCAACAAATGATGATTTACGAAATGGAAGCTCAATATATGTTGTGTGCACTTGTTTATGCTTGCTTGAGTTACCAAAAATGAATTGGTTTTGAGTTTATATAGTTGGAGCTGAAAAACTAGCCGTTATTGACTTTCTGCACACTGTCGGATCGCCGTTAACTAGATGTCGGATCGCCGTTTGACTGGTCAATATGACCGTTGGGCTGATTTTTCAAATTGTCAGATCGCCGTTATCTAGATGTCGGATCGCCGTTTAGGTCCAGATGCTAATCTTCAATTCTGTTATATGTCGGCGAGCCGTTTATCAAAATTGTCGGATCGCCGTTTAAGTCCATAGGCTAATCTTCAATTCTGTTAGATGTCGGCGAGCCGTTATCAATATGTCGGATCGCCGTTTTCTACAGTAACTGCTACAGTGAATTATTTTGTAAAATAATAGTTTGACCCCAAAACTTTACAAAACTGTATTATGGCCCAAAACGTTATGAAACTTTGCAAATAAGTCAAATTTCAGAATTTCTAAATAATGCTTTGTTAATCCCAAAACTTTCTGAAATTATGATATAGCCCAAAATGCTATGACACTTTTCAAATAAGTCCTTCACCAAAATTTCAAGCAATATTTGTTGATTTCAAAGTTTTCAAAATTCTTTCAATTAAACCATAAACTTGAAAAACAACCAATTTCATAAAATCATTTTTCCATTAAATATAAAACATTTATAATATGAAAATAATGATTTATTTAAAATATATAAAAAATAATTTGAGCTTAAAAAATTAATCATTCTTAATCTTGTTTGTTATCATCAAAATCAATATTATGAAAACATATATGTTAACAATCTCCCCCTTTTTTATGATGACAAACATTTCATGTATTTAAAGAATGATTCCACAAATTGCTTCCCCTAAAAATAATTTTCTCTTACAATTTGCCAATTAGCTAAATTAATGATTTAAATACATGGATTTTTCTCCCCCTCATCATCAAAAAGAAAAACTTAATTGGCAAAGACAAAAGTAGCAAATTTTTATAAATTTGAAAACATGTATTCTTCTCCCCCTTCATCATCAAAAAGAAAACTTAAAGGAAAAGAATAAAAATAGCAAATTTATTACCCATGTTACTCAAGTGGAAATTTTGAAAGAATCTCCCCCTAACAACAAGCATTACCTCAAATACAAGATTAGTAATATTACTCACAAATTATCATTATATCTCAAAATCATCAAGTCCTCACCATAATCACATATCATCAAAATCATCAAAAGAATACTCAAAGTGCATATTATTGTCCTCATTTTGATAACATAGAAATTATATATCTTTTGTCTCCCCCTTTGGACAACAAAAAAAGTTCAAAATGCATATTATCCAAAAACATATCATATGCTCCCCCTAAATATATGGCCAATTTAAAAATTTTAACCAAAACGATTTTATCCAAAAACATATTATATTTATCTCCCCTTTCATAAAAAATAGATAGATGCAATCGAAACAAGAGCATAAAAATAAGTCGATAAAGATATTACCAATTTTGTACGAGCAAAAATTTCGCCAGAGTCTCCGCTTAAAAAATGAACAAATTCTCAAATACACAATATGGTTAAAAAGATATAAGCTTCAATAATTATAACAAACCAATAATTACATCAATTCATCAAGCAATGCACATATAATCATCAATCATTATGAATTCCCCCAACACTTGTAACAATTAAATCCGAGGATTCCATAATCATATATCAACCATTAAAAGAATGCTCAAAAAGCATGTTATTTCCCCCAATTTACATCATTGAAATGATTTATTACTTTGTCTCCCCCTTTGGACAATAAAAATGTTCAAAAAGCATATTATCCAAAATAGAACAAGTAATAAGCTAAGCAAGGGAATGCAAAAAGTCATAAGAGCATAATGTCAACAATTCAAGCTCTATAATTACTAATCACATTTTAGAAATCAAGACAACTAAACTCATCAAAGATCTAATGTGACATTTTAATATAACTTACACTCTCATATGCGCCAAGATCTCAATGATCATGTATTTCTCCCCCTTTCGATTTATTTAAAGCAAGTAATGCATATTCGACAATACATCAATAAAGTACAAAAATGCATCCATTCACCAATCATAGATTGCATAAGATCAAATTTCATCAAATACAATGGAATCATCAAAGCACATTCTTTATCATCAAAACTTAAGCAAAGCATGAGAACATAATGACTATATAAATCATCAAAATCAACATATGCCATAAGAATCTCAAAGTAGATGTATTTCTCCCTTACATCTCATATCTCCCTCTTGATCATCAAAAAGTTAAGATAAGTACATTAGATCCATATTATCCAAATATAAAACATCCAAATATTAAACAATAATTATCATCAATCCACAATGAAAGCAACAATGCATATGAAAATGTAAGTGCATAATATAATAGAAAACTATGGTAAAATCCATAAGGAGAGCTCATTATGGAAGTGGTAATTTGAAATACTCAAAATGCACAAATTCGGATTTTCAAAATATTGAGTAAAAAGAGTAAGTTTGAATCAATTAAAATGATTTTAGAAATGAAGAGAAATTGAATGAAAATAGAGGTGAGCATCTCACGGTTTTGGAGAGAGAAAGAACATGTGAAGACCGAATGAAGAAGGATGAATAGTGCTAATAAACCTCTGAATTCGGCTTGCCGGATTTGTGATCCGGTTGGCCGGATATTGGCCCGAGAGTGAGATGCACGAATTCGGCTTGCCGGTTTGCTTAAACGGCTGGCCGGTTTCGAGAGACTCCATAAATTCAGCTTTCCGGATTGACTTGAACCGGAAATCCGGTTTTGTTCCAGCAAGCTTCCATGCGAATCCCGCTTTTCGATTTTGCTAACCGATAGACCAGTTGTGAGGCAGTGAGTTGCCTTTCAAATTCAGTTTGCCGGATTGAAGAACTCATCTTTTTCTCCTAGCTCATACTCAAGTGATTATCCTTACAAGCTTCCATCAAGGAACTTCTCCACCATTCCTTGATTGTGGTACCTACAAAACAAATTCAAGTTGTGTGCTTTGGTACCCAAATACTCTTGGGTCCTTGAGTGTTAGCAATGGTTCCTTGAGTGTTAGCAATGGTTCCTTTTGGAACCCAAATACACTTGACTCCATAATATACATTTCTCTTAATTGGACATCTATAACTCATATGACCATTTTGATTGCAATAATGACAAACAATTTTATGATCACTTGTGGAGGTAGCCTTAACAAAATAATTCTTATAATATTTTTGTTTCAAGTGAGGCTTATACCCAAGTCCTCCTTTATCAAACACACATTTTTGAGTGCTTAGTAATTTTTCTAAGTTCTTTTGACCATTTGTGAATTTTAACACAATTTCATTGAGCTCATTACTCTTTTTCTTAAGCACATCATTTTCTTTCATCAATTTATCAACATGTGATTTTTCATGCTCATATGAAGTACTTTGTTTACATTTAAATGATGCAATCTTATCATGTAACATTTCATTATCTAATTTCAATTCTTTGATCTTTTCATTTAATGAATCATTGCATTTTTGTAAAGCATCCTTTTCATTTTTCAAGTCATCTACATATGATTCTAGATGCTCATGTGAAGTGCTAGGTTTCTCATTTGATAATGCAACTCTATCATGCAATGTTTTATTCTCTAATTCTAGTCCTTTAATATTCTCATTCAATGACTCATTGCATTTTTGCATGGCATCCTTTTCATTTGTAGATTCTAGCAATTTCTTTTTAAGGCATGCATTCTTTTTACCAATTTTCATCAACTCATCATGCATTTCTTTAAAAGCATCATACAATTCATCATAGGTTGGATCACTTACCTCATCAAGTTCATCATCCGATTCATCTCCATTTGCCATAAGTGCCAAATTTGACATTTCATGAAATTCCTCCTCGCTCGTAGTCTCCTCATACACAATTTCAAGTTTTCTCCAAATTTCATAAGCATTAGAACAATTTGAAACTCTATGAAATTCATTTTTATCTAAGGCACAAAATAAAGCATTCATAGCCTTGGAATTTAAAGACATCTTTTTCTTATCCAATTCACTTAAAACATTCTTTCTAGGAATGAGTAAATCATCACAAACAACTTCCCAAATTTCATAATTTAAGGCTTGTAAAAACACTCTCATCCTAGTTTTCCAATAAGGATAGTCATTACCATCAAAGAATGGAGGTCTAGTGGTGGATTGGCCTTCCATGAAAGTTGAACTAATTTGGGTTGCTATTGATCTTTAACTCTAGACGGTTAATTCTAAACAAGAGCACCTCGCTCTGATACCAAATGAAATACTAGCTAGGCAACCCAAGAGGGGGGGTGAATTGGGATTTTAAAATTATCCTAGGCAAACCACACAACAATTCAATCTAATGCCTTAATAAATACGAAAACAATAAATTCAATAAAAGCACAATAATAAATGAGTAAGGGAAGAGAAAGCTAACTCAAGGATTTTTACGTGGTTCGGCAATCCCCGCCTACGTCCACGCCTCCAAGCACACCGAGCTTGAGGATTTCACTATCCAAGCCTTTCCAAGGCTTCAAACGATTACAATTGACTTCAAGGTGTCAATGAACCTTTACAACAAGAGATTATCTCTCCAATCTCTTCACCCCAAGTGTCTCTCACACTTGTACTCTCACAATTTGATGAGAAATGATAAATACAACAATGAATCTCTCTTTAAGAGTGGATATACAAATTATAGCTCAATGATGATTCAACAAATGATGATTTACGAAATGGAAGCTCAATATATGTTGTGTGCACTTGTTTATGCTTGCTTGAGTTACCAAAAATGAATTGGTTTTGAGTTTATATAGTTGGAGCTGAAAAAATTATTTTTGCACACGGATCGCCGTTAACTAGATGTCGGATCGCCGTTTGACTGGTCAATATGACCGTTGGGCTGATTTTTCAAATTGTCAGATCGCCGTTATCTAGATGTCGGATCGCCGTTTAGGTCCAGATGCTAATCTT
Source organism: Citrus mangshanensis (assembly GCA_030449895.1). Taxonomy (NCBI): domain Eukaryota; kingdom Viridiplantae; phylum Streptophyta; class Magnoliopsida; order Sapindales; family Rutaceae; genus Citrus; species Citrus mangshanensis. Next base: position 458,394 of record JASUUJ010000211.1, read on the forward strand.
CAATTCTGTTATATGTCGGCGAGCCGTTTATCAAAATTGTCGGATCGCCGTTTAAGTCCAAAGGCTAATCTTCAGATGTCGAGCCGTTATCAATATGTCGGATCGCCGTTTTCTACAGTAACTGCTACAGTGAATTATTTTGTAAAATAATAGTTTGACCCCAAAACTTTACAAAACTGTATTATGGCCCAAAACGTTATGAAACTTTGCAAATAAGTCAAATTTCAGAATTTCTAAATAATGCTTTGTTAATCCCAAAACTTTCTGAAATTATGATATAGCCCAAAATGCTATGACACTTTTCAAATAAGTCCTTCACCAAAATTTCAAGCAATATTTGTTGATTTCAAAGTTTTCAAAATTCTTTCAATTAAACCATAAACTTGAAAAACAACCAATTTCATAAAATCATTTTTCCATTAAATATAAAAACATTTATAATATGAAAATAATGATTTATTTAAAATATATAAAAAATAATTTGAGCTTAAAAAATTAATCATTCTTAATCTTGTTTGTTATCATCAAAATCAATATTATGAAAACATATATGTTAACAAAGCATTCAGTCGAGTAAGAAGTGAAGGCAATTGAATAAGTCGAGTATCTAGTCGAGTACGAAGTCGGATATGAAGTATGGTAAGTTGAGCATTCAGTCGAGTAAGAAGTGAAGGCAATTGAATAAGTCGAGAATCTAGTCGAGTACGAAGTCGGGTATAAAGTCTAGTAAGTTGAGCATTCAGTTGAGTAAGAAGCGAAGGCAATTGAATAAGTCGAGTACAAAGTCGGGTTTAAAGTTTGGTAAGTTGAGCATTCAGTTGAGTAAGAAGTGAAAGCAATTAAATAAGTCGAGTAGCTAGTCGAATATAAAGCCGGGTATGAACCCGGGTATAAAGCCAGATAAGTTGAGCATTCAGTCGAGTAAGAAGTCGAGTAAGTAGATTGAATGAGTCGAGTATTAATTTTTATTGGTATTTTATTGAGGCTATTTTTGTACTTTCTCTAGTTTATTTAAGTATGTATATGTAAAGTTACAGATTTTAACAGATTGAGGTATATTTTGGGTATTATGAGGGAAACGGGGTATATTCCACGCAATTCCCTTGCCCTTATATCAGTTGTGATTGGTGTGATTATCTTTAGGTTCTTAACACCATCACAACACAAATCAGAAGGGCTACATCCAACCATCAAGTAAGAGATGCAAGAAGCCAAAGATGCATCAACTTATCAAGATAATTGACTCAAACTTTCAAGATAAACTAAGAACGCACTAGCGAACACGCACATAACATTTAGGCCGATTTGGAGTGGGATTTTCCATGTAAACTATAGTAAAGAATTTAAAATTAAAAAATCCGAAATTGCAATGAACAATTCATAAAAAGATTAAAATAAGTTGTAAATTATGATTAAGGAATCATTCTCCGCCACTAAACATTAGATTTAAGTTAATTATCATTCACTTTCTTTTAAAAACAACAACTCTAAGATAATTACAAGCTCAATTATATTGATCTTTCCTTACTTAGTTGTTAAGTACAATAAGCTCTTAATATATGTCTATGAATTACCTAGAATAATGTCACGAGACGAGTTTGTTGCACAGCAACCCATACGACACTTAAACAACTTCTAACATAAAAGTTGTTAAGTAAGCCTAGAGAACTTTTCAAGCTAGTCAAACAAGATGATTGCTTAAAGGCTAGAAAGAAGAAAGAGCAATATGGCCAAAGATAATTTTATTACTCGTAAAAGAGAATACAAGAGAGCCTACAAGAATACAAGAGAGCTTACAAGGATGCCTGAGTTACTTGGTATTGTGTGTGATGTGGTGTTTGGTGTTGAGCAAAATTGTGGGTGCTTTCCCCTATATATAGAGGAGTTTGCCTTGGTCTAGATGGTTCTACACGAGTAGTGCAAGTTGCTTAAATATCTCTTAAGTTCTCGAGAGTTTTAGGTTTACACAAGTGTGGAAATATCTAGACATATACAAGTTGTAGAGAGTTGTAGAGATTTTTAGAAATTGGGTCGGGCTTGCTCACTTTTGGCAAATCACCACATCCTACAAAAAAGTAGTTTTTTAAAATTTGATTTTTAGAATCAATTTTATAATTTATATAATTTCATACATATCCTCACATATATTACAAAAGTTCAAAATTAACCTTATTCAATTAGGAAATAAAATCATTAAATTTAAAGAGATTATTATTATTATTACCAATTATATTGAGATAACTAATTTGATAAAATAAAAATAATAATGATAAGAATAATAATAATGATGTATTATTATTAGTAATAATATTAACAATGACAAGAATAAGAGTAATGACAATAACAATAATAAAAAAATAAACCGTGGACAAAAGTGAAATTATAAAATTTTGGTAGGATAAAAGGGTAAGTTCAAATAACGAGAGCTTGATTTCCAATATCCCATGAGAATTAAGCTCCTATTCCTTAATTTCAAAAACATATGAGCCCACAAATTTCATTCTCATTCCCCTTATATTTTAATATGTAAAGATCATCAATCATTCGTATTCTAGATTTCAATCCCTCAAACCTACAAGTAAACACGCTATTAATTGATTCTTTTTATAATTGATTATTTCTAAAGTTTAAAATAATTATTGTACTTGTGCTTTAGATTTTTTTTTTGGTTGGCTGAGTTTCATGTGAAGTTATGTTTTCTTATACTCATCCATTTCTGCCCGTACACTGTTATAACATTGATGACATTATACGGGTAAATTGTCAGTTCACCTATGCAACACAAAACGACATCATTTAAACACGATAAGAGAAAAAAAAAAAAAAAGGCAAATATGGTCCAAAGCACAACAAGCAAAAAAAAAAAAAAAAAAGGCATTCAACTTTGTGACCCACAACCATGCATGAAGAAGCAACAAAATCCCCCCCCCTTTTTTTTTTTGCAATTTCCACCCATTTTCATCAACAAACTACACTTGAGTATTGAAACTTTTGTTCATTCAAAGATTTAGAGGTCTTAAGAAAAGTTGTGAGCTATTTAGAAGTCTCGATGATTAGTATTAAAAATTGTATGTTTATTAAGGGGTAAAAATGTTATTTTGTGCTATTAATGTAATTTGTATTTGTAATTGTGTAACATATTATAAATTTTTAATTATTTGATTTTGTGTGTTTATTAGGTAAAAATAATAATTTCATGCAATTTGAGACTCGAAACAAATGTGCAGATATCAAATTTAGATTTCGGAAGTCCGAAAAATTATGTCATTGTTGAGGAGGAACCACCACTTTTGTTGTAAATTTATAAGTTTTTACTGCAGTAAATATGGTAATTTTGAAATTATAAGTTTCTATTATGTTAGGCATGGTAATTGTTAGTGGAATGTGTTGGATGTAATTGAGTGAATTGAATTAGGTTTATGTTTTATTAGTATGACAAATGTAAGGTTAAGATGTAATTAGTTTTATTTATTTATGTGGTGTGGATTAACCTTATATTAGTATAAATAGAGAGGGGGGAACACACATTTTCACACATTTTCTTCTCTTCTTTCCTTCAAATTATTCTTCTCATCTCTCTTTGTAATATATTTTCAATCAATAAATTTAGTTTTATTTTCAATGTTCAAATACCTTTTTATTTTAATAATTCCCTTTATTTCAATTATGTTTAGGTAAATACTAATAGTGCGAGGAAGGTGAAGCTATTAGGAAATAAATATGATTTAATCAAATTTTATTTTTAATTATATAAATTAAATTATTTTCTATTTAATTTTATCCATATTTTATATTTTAAAATTTTGATTTATTGTAGACAAACATGGAATTTTGGCACAATAAGTTCTTAATATCTTAGTATAAAGTATGGTAAAATAGTATTTTGACTTATTGTAGACAAATTAAATTTTGGCACATTAAGTATTTAATCCATAATAAAATTAATAGGAAAATAATTGTAATTTATACAATTAATCTTTTAGGCAATAAAATAAAAATAAAAATAATTTATTAAATTGTATTTGTTACTAAGAGTGTATCCATAAACCTAACTAATTTTATTTCATAGTTTTTCTCAAATCAAATTACATATATTTAAATTTTCTTTTCTTTTTTATAGATCAACTTAAATAAACAAATTAAATCATTTCTCAAAAGATTGATCTCGGACTCACCGAAATATAATATAACTAGGCACTCTTATACTTAGAAGTAAATTAAACACTTTTAAATCATGTCACTCAACGTTTTAGTTTTTGGCAGTTTGAGGCTACTATACTATCAAATAAGTTTTGTTGAATTTATTTACTAATTCAATTAATTTTCATATGAAACAATATTATTTCAGAATTTGTATGGTGATTTGTTAATCATTTTTTTAGAAACCCTAAAAAATTTGTAATAATTTTTTTGGTAATGATCAATTAGGGAGTATCAGGAAGGAGAAGAATGAGAGGGACAAAGATAGAGATCACGGTTAGGATCAGAAAGGAGAGAACGAGATCATGACACTAGATGAGAGAGGGACAAAGACAAGGAGAGGGAGACAGAGAAGTCGCATCGAAGTGGGAATAAGTCAGAAAGGTATTGGAGCAATTGCAATGAAAGAGAAAGGAGTCGTGATAAGGAGGTTATAGAAAGAGAGACAAGTCGGGATAGGGAGCTTAGAGAAAGAGAAAATGAGAGGGAGTTGAGAGATCAAGATTAAAAAAAAAAGCAAGTATTAATTTTTTTTGTCTTATTTTGTTTGTTTATGTACACCAATTGGTGGGTATGAGAGGATTAATGTCTGATCCCCAAGGGCAAATGATTGATTTACCCATTCAAAGTAATTTACGCGAAGGGCTTTCTTTAACAGAATATATCATTTCTTGCTATGGAGCCCGCAAGGGGGTTGTCGATACCGCTGTCCGAACATCAGATGCTGGATATCTTACGCGCAGACTTGTTGAAGTAGTTCAACACATTATTGTACGTAGAACAGATTGTGGCACTGTCCGAGGAATTTCTGTGAGTCCTCAAAATCAAAATAGGATGATGTCGGAAAGGGTTTTTAGCCAAACATTAATTGGTCGTGTATTAGCGGACGATATATATATGGGCCAGCGATCCATTGCCATTAGAAATCAAGATATTGGGATTGGACTTGTCAATCGACTCATAACCCTTCGAACACAAGCAATATCTATTCGAACCCCCTTTACTTTCATTCTTGTGAAAATTTTTGTTGCTACGGAATTTAATATAGAATTGTGTTTGAGTGGTTCAAGCAGTTTTAAGCGTGAACAAAACAAAGTTTGTCTTCTTTGCAAGGACAATTTTATGGCTATCCACATGTCGATGCCTTATCAAATATTTACAATGTTTAGTTTTACTTTATATTGCAACAAGCAAATTATTGATTGCATGGGCTTCATATTAAATATGATTTTTTTGAATTTATTTAGGACAAAATAATAATTTTACGTTTAGGGTAAAAAAAATTATTTGTTCAATATTCTATTAGTTCTCATAACAGCGTGAAGACTGAAGTGGATGGATGCAACACATTATAATTTTTAAGTGAAATTCTATATATATGTGTGCGTGTGTGCGCGCGCGCACGCGCGCGCGTTTAAAAAAATACAAAAAAGCAAAATGTGGGTAGATGATGCCCATAAAATTGAGTAGTAAATTAGTAATTGAACTTGAATTCACCATTGTCATGAAGCTCTTAAAACCGATCGAAGTGGCCCGGCCCGGCCCATTAGATAAAGCGAGTGGCGAGCTAGGGTTTAGTTTTGTGGCCATAAGTATATGAAGCAAAGCCTAACACATCGTATTCGTTCGTTTCGGCTCTGCTGCCTTCGAGACTGAGAGAAACGGAGATAGTCTTCTGCATTTCGCTCTGTAAACAGGTATGTAATAAGCAAGCTCTCTCTTCTAGCATCTAGCTCTCGGTCTTGGATTCAGTTGACTTTAATTAAAATTACATGTAATTATATGCCCATCAATTTTAATCTTTTTTATATTTGATAGTTAGTTTTGAATCTGGTTGTGATTGTGATTGTGCTCACAGAAATGAAGCACAACAATGTAATTCCAAATGGGCACTTTAAGAAGCATTGGCAGAACTATGTCAAGACTTGGTTTAACCAACCTGCACGCAAAAATCGACGAGGAGTTGGTCAGTTTTTTTTTTTAATTAGCTTTATTTTACGTCTTGTTATTGTTACTGTTAATGTCGTTTTCATTTTTTGGTGCTTATTAGCTGTTTGTTTGTTTAAAAATCACTAACAGCTCGTCAAAAGAAGGCCGTTAAAATCTTCCCTCGCCCTACTGCTGGTCCTCTTCGCCCCGTCGTTCATGGCCAGACTTTGAAATATAACATGAAATTAAGGGCCGGCAGAGGCTTTACTCTTGAGGAACTCAAGGTTTCTTTCTTTTTTTATTTTCTTTTAGTTTCATTTTCAATAATTGATTTGATAAATATGTTACTTTTGTATTCACGTTATGTTAATTATGATTCAGTTGATGTTTCTTTGTTATTATTGCTTTAGTTAATCTTATTCTCTTTACCCTAAGGCTGCTGGAATTCCCAAGAAACTGGCTCCAACAATTGGCATTTCAGTCGATCATCGACGCAAGAACCGTTCTCTTGAGGGTCTTCAATCTAATGTTCAGAGGCTGAAGACTTACAAGGCCAAGTTGGTTGTTTTCCCAAGACGTGCTCGCAAGTTTAAGGTAATTTTTTTAATTTAAATCTGCCAAGTAAGAGATTCTATTTTATTTATTTTTTGTCATTGGTTATCTTGATTTATATCTGGATGCTTTGCAGGCTGGTGATTCTGCTCCTGAGGAATTGGCAACAGCAACTCAAGTACAAGGACCTTACATGCCCATTACTCTTGAGAAGCCTACTGTCGACCTTGTTAAGGTTACTCAAGATATGAAGTCCTTCAAGGCTTATGACAAGCTCCGGGTTGAGCGTGTGAACGAGCGCCATTTTGGTGTCAGGTTGAAGAAGGCTGCAGAGGCTGAAAAGGAAGAGAAGAAGTAAACAAACTTGCTTAAGCAGCACATTGAGTGTGGCACTACATTTTACATTTCAATTTTGAATCTGTTTGTTATAGTGATTTCAATCTCTTAGCTTTAGGTTTGAAGAAGTTATTTTATTTTGAATGTGGGAAGATTTCTTGGTTATATTATTTGCAATGGACCTACCCTATGGTTGTCTTGTTTTTTAATCCTTTACAGCATTGGCAATTTTAAAATGTTGGCATATTTTGTCTGGGGTGCATTATTGCAATGCAAATTGTGTTTGACCAGTGTTTAATTTGGATAGTAGCTAAAGCAACTTTTTTTTTTAAGTGTTTAAAGACTAGCAATTTCATGTTTTATTCATGCTCGTTTCTTAAAAGACTAGCTAATCTTGTGCTTGGTATTTTAGTCGTGGCTATGGCTATCTTGGAGTTAAAGTGAAAAATAATAAAAAAAGTTCATCATAATTTTGATCGTGTGATTATGAAAAGGTGTTCTACCTTAAAGCGGTTCCAACATAGTCCGATTTTTTAGTTGTTTGTTTTCCAATTACCTTGTAGATGAATTGACTTTGAAGAAATTTTTAGAATGCTTACCTAACTTCAATGTTTTTTATTTTATTTTTTATTTTTTGATAAGTTTTTTTTTTTCAATTGCTGAGGATGGAGTATGAAGATATTCGTTTGGTATGGAGTTGTGGATTGGAGCTTTCTCTCTTTTAAGAATATCATGCCATTTTTATTTTGTTAGTTCTTGGAAAATTATGGCTTAATTTTTAGGAATGGCAACAAGAAGGAAAGGGAAGGGGATTGACATTCTCGTACACATTCTCGATATTTTGTATGTCTCTGTTCCCTACTCTTCCCTACCCGTCCCGTTAAAATTGCTCGAGGAAAGGGTATGGGGATCCCCGAATATTAACGAGGGATTCCCGAGAGTCTCAGATTTTTGAATAATTGATACGTTTTTTGTTTTCCAACTTAATATAATTATATTAACCTAAAAATGTAGAGAATAAAATGAGAAAAATCATGAATGAGTTTCATTTCATTCTACTTCACCAAAGTTTTGGTATGTATAATATTCAAATAATATTTTTCTAAACAAAATTCAAATAATGCAGTCTTTATATAACATTTGACGTGAATGTTGTCCATAAGTAATATGATATCTTTCAGCCATTGACTATGGCGTAAAGAACGCTTTGAGCCTAGCTTCTGGCTAACGACACGACGAGCTGAGTGACGCGACATGCTATTGGGTTATGATGAGATGGCAAAGTGAATAATTTAGAAAGAATGAATGAGACTGTGAGAGAATGGCTTAGGGATTTTATTTATTGATTGTGGGCTTGCGAGCTTTAAGCTGTGATTAAATCTTAGTTATATTAAAGTCTTTATATAAATTAATATTTTTATATTATTTGTATAAATATTTTGATATATGTTACTTACACCAATATTTAATATTTTACAATTTAAATTTATTATTTATTTATTAATATTTCATAAATAAAATTAAAATTAAAATGAGGAAATGGGGAGAGAATAGAGATTTCATCTCATCTCTGTGCTTTTTTCGAATAAAAAATTAAGTATAAAATTATCCCGTATCCTCCTCAAATGGGAAAGATTTCCGAGACCCTCGTCCCAGTGGTAATTTCTGCCATACTTAATTGAAGGCACATCTGCGTATTTGTAGCAGATTGGTGATGGAAAGAGTTGCAAAATCGTCATGGCAAAACAACAACAGTTAACATATTTTGGCTTCTTCTCTACCTTTTCAGTTTTCAAGCGTTCTTGGCTGCACTAAAAATAGTAAAGAGGATAAGCTTTTGGATCATATTTCCTCACCTAGAGTAAAGGAAAGAAAAAAAAAATGCACCGGCAGACTCTTATCACTGGTTTTATAAATAGGAACCTTACATACTAGAATCGACTGTACCACATAATCAATAAACTAGAACCTTTTAGTTAATATCTTAATTACAAGTCTCCAAGTAAACCGTCAGCTGATAAATGTTTCGGAATCTACCGTTTCACATTGCCACATACTACCATCACACTAGCATATTTACCTGCACATTTGTCTCATGGAAGCGTAACTACCTTGAAAATCCTACTTATTTAAAGATGAAAGTTGAGGAATATGATCATGGATATAAACCTTATGAAGAAAGAAAAAATGCAGAGCAAAACTTCACTTGCATATCAGATATGAGCCGCTAAAGGAAAAAGAGTGGAGTCTGACTGGTTGGAACTGCAACACGAAAGAGCAGCAGACAGAGATCTGTAATGCAAGTTCACTTCCTAACAACAAGGTTCAACTTTGGTTTGCGAGCTGTCAATGATACTAGAGAGGTGGGGAATTTGTACATTCAAAGTCAAGCACATTCTTAAATTGAAGTTTTTAGATAATGTATTCGCATGGACATCAATGCATAACATGCCAGAAAATTTTGTATTGAATCTTACTGCGGCAATTTTAATATGATAACATCGTCCACATAAGACTTGAAAGAGTACCAACTAATAAATATGCTTGTCTCTGTTTGGTGTCATTAAAATTAAAAGGAGAGCCTAGTTTATTTGAAAGCTATTATTACCGGATGAGGAAAAAAAATTCATGGTGGCAAATCATTTTGTCCTAAGTTTTGGCCCCTTAAAATTTACTGGAGAACTGCAAGTCGAGAACAATTTTATCTAATACATGTTTATATGATCGCATTGTGTTTGTCTGATCAAAAAGTTGGATCGTGTTGTAGCAAGGGTATGGCCTCTGACTGTTGGTAGAATGTAAAAATGAACCTAACTTACCGCCCCTTGTAGTCTAAAAATTTTCCATTATGTCTTTGTTGAATTAGTTGAAAACTTCATAAACGGATACATTTTCAAGAATAGGAGAGTCAACTGTATCATGTCATTTGTGTATTCATCCGATAAAATTAGGTTGTGCATGCGTTCATTTTTAAAACTATCACTCAATAGACAGGTATAGATGTAGTACACACACCCAGTATACTGAGATTATCTCAATACTTATAACACCGATGTGTTTTTATTGCAATAAGACTGCATACGCTGTTACAGGACTCTTTAAAGCTGAATTTGAAATATGATCACCAGGACCTGTGGAACAAAACCATTATTTAACGCTATCATAGATATGATAATGGAGATGGCAACACCCAAGGCTCCATTGGCCATCACTTTATTTCTCATCCTGGTTTCCTCCATCTTAATTAATGCTGTAAATAGCCAAAAAGAACAAATCAAAGTTAAGCTTGAGTTACCAAGTTTCTAAGGGAAACAAATATGTGACTTATGAATCTGGAAGGTTTTGCATGGAAAAGAAGATATGCAATAGAAGGACTCACTTTGCACAGTTGGTGGACCTGGAGATGGGAATGTTCATTTCAACTCCACATTTTGTAGGAAGAGAGGAGGCTGCATCTTCCTTGATATTCGGATATCGAGCAGCATGTCACGGGATGAGTGTTTTGCGCAGCTAACCCGTGCGACACTTAGACAACTTTGCCGAATGTTGCTAAGTAAGCCTAGAGATTCTCGAACAAGAGAAGAGAGAGCAATTGAGCCAAAGAAACTTGTATTGCACAAAGAGAGATTACAATGCTTGTTGGATACAAATGCCTAATGTCATCCCATATTTATAGGGGAGGCTTTGCCTAACTTTGCCTAACTTTCACCTAACTTTGCCTAACTTTGCCAAACTTGGTCAAACTCTAGAGTATTCTACAATTTCCTAGCTATTTGCATGTGCTGGAATTGTATAAAGTATTCTAGAATATTTACATGTTCACATGTGCTAGAGTTGCCTAGAAGCTCTTGGCCTTGTGTTGGCTCTCTAGCCTTGTGGGCAATTGGGCTAGCGGGGTCCGCAACATCCTCCCCCACTTAAGCTCGCGGCGCCCTCATCGCGCTCTCGTGCTTGAAGTGCTGGATGTGCTGCCACAAATCATCTTCACGTTCCCAAGTGGCTTCGCTCTCGGGAGGTTTTTCCACTTTACCAAGTACTCGCTATGTGGCACGCCCTCCTCGGTCCGCAATGATGTAGTCCACATCTTTGTCGAATGCGGTGATAACGGCAGTTGGCGCGCGCCTCGATTCTCTGCGACTTGGTTCTCCCATGTCTTCGTGATATGGCTTGAGAAGGCTCACATGGAAGACCGGATGGATCTTGAGTCTTGGCGGAAGTTGGAGTTGATACGAGACGTTGCCCACACGTCGAACAACTTGGAAGGGTCCCTCGTAGCGCCTCACTAACCCCTTGTGAACTTTCCGCAAAGTCTTGAACTGTTGGGGTAGGAGCTTGATCATGACTTGATCACCTTCCTTGTACTCAACATGCCGTCTCCTTGTATCCGCCCATTTCTTCATTTTCCTCGCGGCTTTGTCGAGGTAGGCTCGCGTGATGTCCGCTTCCTCATGCCATTCGCGGGCGAGCTTGTGTGCCGCGGGGCTTTTCCCTCCGTAAGTCGAGGCTATGGCATTGGGGTCATGGGCTGGAATCCCATGATGATCTCGAACGGACTCTTGGCCGTAGCCTCACTTCGCCAAGTTATAAGAAAATTGGGCGATGTCAAGTAGTTTCGCCCAATCCCGCTGATGAGCGCTCACATAATGTCTCAGGTACATCTCGAGGAGGCCATTGATGCGCTCGGTCTGCCCATCCGTTTGTGGGTGGAAGCTTGTCGAGAACTTGAGATCGGTCCCCAACATCTTGAAGAGCTCCGTCCAAAAACGCCCAGTGAACCGAGGGTCTCGGTCGCTCACAATGCTCTTCGGAACTCCCCAAAGCTTCACAATGTGCTTGACAAATAGGCGGGCTGCCTTGTCCGCTTTGCAATCGACTGGTGCGGCAATGAATGTAGCATACTTGCTGTATCGGTCGACAACGACCATGATGCTACCGCAACCTTCGGACTTGGGCAGCGATGTGATGAAGTCCATGGAGACACTCTCCCATGGCCTTGTTGCTAGCGGCAGCGGTTCCAATAATCCTGCTGGGAGTTGATGATCCACCTTGTCTTGTTGGCACACAAGACAAGTTCGCACATATGCCTCGATGTCGTCCCTCATGTGCGGCCAAAAATACGAGGCTTGGACTAGTGCGGTGGTGCGCTCAATTCCTGGGTGACCAGCCCACTTGGAGTCATGGCACTCCTTGATTACTTCCTTCCGCAAGTTTCCCCACCTTGGCACGAACAGCCGATCTCCCTTGGTGAGGAGAATGCCTTCCTCTTGCCAAAATCGCCTTGTCTTTCCCTCGAGCACCTTCTCCAGCAAATCCTTTGCTAGCGGATCTTGTTGGAGACCTTCCTTGATGCGTGAGACAAGGTCGGACTTCGGTTGGCTCATGCTAAGTGTTGCCAATTCTGCCTTGCGGCTTAGAGCATCCGCAACGACATTGGCTTTCCCCGGTTTGTACTCGAGCCGGTAGTCAAACTCCGCTAGGAAATCTTGCCACCGTGCTTGCTTCGGACTCAACTTCTTTTGAGTTTGAAAGTAGCTTGTCGCCACGTTATCCGTCATAATCGTGAAGTGCGAGCCAAGCAAGTAATGTCGCCACACCCGCAAGCAATGTATGATTGCGGTCATCTCCTTTTCTTGCACCGTGTAGCGGCGTTCTGTATCATTTAGCTTTCGACTCTCGAACGCTATAGGGTGGCCTTCTTGCATGAGGACTCCTCCTATGGCAAAATCCGAGGCATCCGTTTGCACTTCGAAGGGCTTGGTGTGGTCCGGAAGAGCGAGGACTGGTTCCTCCGAAATTGCCTTCTTCAACTCCTCGAATGCACGTTGGCACTCTTTGGACCAATGCCACGTTCTGTTTTTCTTGAGCATATCCGTCAAGGGTGCCGCCTTGGCTGAATAGCCCTTAATGAAGCGGCGGTAGTAATTCACCAGCCCAAGGAACGAGCGAAGCTCGGGCACTTTCGAGGGAGGCTCCCAATCGAGGATGGCCTTTACTTTGTCATTCTCCATCATGATCTTCCCGCCCGCAATCTTGTGGCCAAGGAACTCCACCTCTTGTTGGGCAAACGAGCACTTCTCTAGTTTGAGGAAGAGCTCATTGTCTCGAAGTACTTGGAGGACTTGTTGCAAGTGTTGGGCATGATCCTCGAGCGTGGTGCTATACACCACTATGTCATCCAAGTACACGACCACGAAGCGGTCGAGGAATGGTTGGAGCACCTTGTTCATGAGTGTGCAAAATGTGGCGGGTGCATTAGTAAGGCCAAAAGGCATCACAAGGAATTCGAAAGACCCGTACCTTGTTGTGCACGCTGTCTTTGGTTCGTCTCCCTTGGCGATGCGCACTTGATAGTACCCGGAGCGCAAGTCAAGTTTGGTGAAGTACCGTGCTTTGCCAAGCTGGTCGAACAAGTCCGCAATCAAGGGAATTGGATACTTGTTCTTGATGGTGATCTTGTTGAGAGCTCTATAGTCGATGCACATCCGCAGCGATCCATCCTTTTTCTTTTGGAAGAGGACCGGTGCACCGAATGGGGCCTTTGAGGGGCGAATATAGCCTGCGTCCAGCAAGTCTTTGAGTTGTCTCCGCAACTCCTCTAATTCGGGTGGCGCCATGCGGTAGGGCGCCAAGGCTGGTGGCTTCGCGCCTTGTTCCAGCTCGATCGCATGATCTACCTCTCGCAGAGGTGGGAGCTTCTTCGGAAGTTCTGGAGGCATCACGTCCTTGTACTCCTTGAGGACGGCTTGAATTTGCGGAGGGACTTGGCTTGGCGAAGTTCCGCTATTTCCTTCCTCATTTAGTTCCCGAATGGAGACTAAGAAGCTTGGGTCCTTCTTGAAAGCCTTCTTGAATTGCATGGCGGAGAGTGTCTTCTCCTCGGACTTGCCTCGTTCCGTGGGAACCATGCATGCTTTACTCCCGTCAAGGATGCTTAAGGAGTTTGTAGCGGGCAGCAGGAAGGCATGGACTTGGTCGAAGAATTCCATGCCGAGGACCATCTTGAAGTCGTCCATGGGCACAATGGAGAAGTCAAGCTTTCCGCTCCACGTACTGTGATGTGCACGCCTTGTGCAATTCCCGCAATTGGCTTGGCGGGTGAGTTCACCGCTTTCATCGTGCCTCCTTCCTTGGTAGCCTTGAGGCCTAAGCGCTTGGCCTCATCTGATTGTGCGTTGCTCCGTGTCTAGCAGAACGGACCGTTTACCTTTGCGCTTACATACATGAGCCCTTTCTTGACGAGTGTGGGCTGTTGGCGATTAAGTGCGCCAAGACGTTAGAGAGAACCCATGCTGAGTTGGGGTTCCTCTGTGGACATTGTAGGGTTGCTCTTGAGTTGGGCAGCAAGAGCATTAAGCGACCTCTTCTCCGGACAGTCGCGTACCCAGTGAAGGCCGTTGCATATAAAGCATGGGCTTCGTGGCTTTGGCGCCTCCTTCTTGCCCTCCGATTTTCCTTGTCCGCCCTTGTTGCTAGGCGGCTTTTTCTGCCCCCAATCCTTGCGGTTGTTGCCCTTGTCCTTGCGACTCTCTCCCTCACCTTTGCCTTGGTTGGCCTTTTTGTCCTTGGATTGGGTAGAGTATTCGGTGAGCGACTCCAAAATGGCGATGGCGTCGTCAAGTGTCTGAACACCACGCTTATCGAGCTCGGTTATGGCCCAATCCTTGAGGCCATCTTGAAAGTAGAAGAGCGAATTCTTGTCGGACATGTCGTTTATCTCCAATATGAGGGTAGTGAACTTGTTGATGTAGTCCCGAATGCCACCCGTTTGCTTGAGGCGACGTAAGCGCGCTCGCGCTTCCTTCTCCGCATTGCTTGGGGCGGCTGGAGTTCTTGCTTGAAGTCGGCCCAAGTGTCGATGGCGCAAATGACCTTGCCCATCTCGCCATGCTTGCGACGCCAACATAGTTGTGCGGCGCCTCTAAGATAGGTGGGTGCGGTGCCCACTCGATGCCTCATCTCGGACACCCATGGCATCAAAGTATTGATCCAGAATAGGAAGTTGTCCACAATTGTGGCAGTGCGTGTGCCATCATAAGTGTCGGGCTTTGGCACGTCAATGCGGCGCGCATCACTCGAGTTTGCGGAAGCTGGACTTGTGGAGAGTGTGCGCTTGTGCCATGCCCAATCCGAGCGGACTTCATCCACTTCCGCACGGACAGCGCGTAGTTCGTCCTGAACAAAACTACGAATTTTGAGCAACTCATCATGGAAAGAACGAAACTCACCTCGGAGAATGTTCGCTTGCTCATGGATGAGAGCTTTTGTGGCCACCGTGAACTCTGCGTATTCTCCCTCGAGACCATCCACTCTTTCCTCCAATCCCACGAGGCTATCTTGAGCGGCGGACAATGCTATTTCGAGAGTACCTACACGAGGCTCCAACGCATCCACGGATAGAGCCTTGGACTTGCCGCGAGTCTTGCCTTGGGCGCGATCTCCCTCTCGGCCGCGGCTTGGTTCCGGTGGAACATCCACACCAACAACACCCTCTTGTGCTACGTTCGAAGGGTTGGCCATTGCTTCGTGAGCTAATTTGCGTGCGTGCAAACCTTAGCTCTGATACCACTTGTCACGGGATGAGTGTTTTGCGCAGCTAACCCGTGCGGCACTTAGACAACTTTGCCGAATGTTGCTAAGTAAGCCTAGAGATTCTCGAACAAGAGAAGAGAGCAATTGAGCCAAAGAAACTTGTATTGCACAAAGAGAGATTACAATGCTTGTTGGATACAAATGCCTAATGTCATCCCATATTTATAGGGGAGGCTTTGCCTAACTTTGCCTAACTTTCACCTAACTTTGCCTAACTTTGCCAAACTTGGTCAAACTCTAGAGTATTCTACAATTTCCTAGCTATTTGCATGTGCTGGAATTGTATAAAGTATTCTAGAATATTTACATGTTCACATGTGCTAGAGTTGCCTAGAACCTTCCGGAATTGGGCCAAGCTAGCACTCTTGGCCTTGTGTTGGCTCTCTAGCCCGAAGTTGTGGGCAATTGGGCTAGCGAATTGGGCGGTCCGCAACAAGCAGCTGCCTTGACACAATCACAAGCTGCCCGTCTGTCCGCTGTTGTTGGTGTGATCGTCTTGAGATTCTTGAGACCATCACAGCACACGGCAGAAGGGCTGCCTCCAGCCGTCAAGTAACTAATGCTAGAAGCCAAAGATGCATCGACTTGGCCGCAAGTGACAGCCTCTCCTGGCTTCACCATGATCTGAACCAAGGCAACGACCAACATCAATATGACAACACTTTTCATCTTTACTAATGTATGCTAGTAAACTCAAATTACTTTGAGGTTATACTTGAATGAGCTTCTGCCTGAGTGAACTATAACGGAGGCTCACCTGGGGTATTTATAGCAGATTGGTGATTGAAAGAGTTGAAATAGGTGGGGTCATGGCATTAACAATAACAGTTACAGAACTTTGGCTTCTATCTGCTTTTTCAGTTTTTCGAGTGATATTGGCTACACTAAAGATAGTAAAGAGGATAAGCTTTTGGATCATATTTCCTTCTATTTTTATGTTTCTGACCTTCTGCTAGTGCCTTTATTGGAAGAAACAATGTTTGTTGGCTCCCAAAACTACACAAGGGATCGTTTAAACTGCAATAAAACTTCAATCAATCATGATTTTCAGGTATCTCTGCTTTTATCATGCCATCCATCTATGCTTGATCAACTGCTCATTATTTCCCCACGTAAGCTAAAACAAAAAAATCATGACGAACGATTTAGGGCGAATTGTTCTGATCTTTCATATATTTTCATATGTAAAAGAAGGAAATTACTTATGATATGACTAAGTATTCCAAGTAACATGAAACAGGAAATCTTTTCAGAGACAATGGCTCCAGTTTGTGATAACAGATTCGTATAGCCACTAACTAGAGGTTTCCCTCAGAACCTTTGCTACTACCAGGAACTACTTAAAGCTTCAAGCAGACGATGAAAAAGCACCAACTGGCGAGAACTATTTGAATGATAACACCAGACAGTATTGCAAACTAATAAATTAGCAAACTAATAAACCAAGCTTCTATCATGAAAATGAAAAGGAGAGCAAATTTATTTGGATGCCGTTAGTACTGGTGGAGAAACAGAGATTTTCTGTGACAAAATCATCTTCTTTCATTTATAAAATTTACTGGTAGTACTGTATATCACGCACAAATTATCCATTGTATTATATGATCACGTTATGTTTGTCTGATCAAGAAGTTGGATTGTGGTGTACATGAATCAATTCTTTCCATTTCATCTGCCATTGTGGTAAATGAAGCTAGCTTACCATCAATTCTGGTCCATTGTTATGTCTTCGTTGAGTGAGCTAAAAATTTCACAAACAGATTTTTCCACTTTCAAAGTGCTTTTCTTATTGATCCCAAATTTGAATGCAAGAGGTCAACATCCCTATTGCTTTAATAAAGTTATCCATGAAGAAGATTGATAAAATCTCTAATAAGAACAGCCACGGTTGCCATTTCAAGAATTGAGAGTCAAGTGTATCATGCCATCTACGTTGTTTACATGTAATACTATTATGCGATCTTATCCATGAGTTAAAACTTTTGGATAAAATTTTTTTCACTAATATGTGTGTTCATCCAATATAGTTGGAAAGTACATACATTCATTGACATACATCTCAATGCTTATAACATGGATAATCACATGTATTTATTGCCATAAGACTGCATACACAATTACAAGACTCTTTTTAAGTAGAATTTGGTCTATGATCTCCAGGACGTGTACAACAAAAGTAAGAAGCCATTATTTAACGCTATCAACTTATAAAATGAGTTTGGAGACGGCAACACCCAAGGCTCCATTTGCCGTCACTTTATTTCTCATGCTGCCTCCATCTTAGTTAATGCTGTAGATAACCAAAAAGAACAAATCAAAGTTAAGCTTGAGTTACCAAGTTTCTAAGGGAAAGTTAAGCTTGAATTACCAAGTTTCTAAGGGAAACTGTAAGTTATGAAGCTGGAAGTTTTGCATGTAAACGAAGATATGCGATGAAAGGACTCACTTTGCACAGTTGATGGACTTGGATATGGGAATGTTCATTTCAACTCCACATTTTTTAGGAAGAGAGGAGGCTGCATCTTCCTTGATATTTGGATATCAAGCAGCATGTCACGGACCGCAATCGTGGCACTTAAGATATGTGCTTGTACGCTAGTGTCGATGATGGTTGTGCTTATTGTTGGAGACGTGCTTCAGGGGCGTGCGTGTGGGGAATACAATGGCCCTAAACTCTTTGGAGTTCAGGCAGGCCGACCCGGTTGAGTTTGGGGAGCTTGTCGCTAATCGAGAACTTAACCTTGAAGAGGAGTCTAGGCGAAACCCTACACACACTGGTTGGGAACTGAAGCCGTTCTCCTGATGAGCCCAAGGCAGGGCGAAACCAGTCGATATTGTGTCACTTCCACTAGGCTTACTCTCGTAGTATGGGATGCGGGAGTGCCGCACGGGTTCGAAACCTCTCGTCCCGTGACAAATGGTATCAGAGCCGCGCTTGTCATCTCTCGAAGCCCTCGTTGCGAGCTCGCCAAGCGCTCCAATGCCGCACCACGCAGGTCCCCACCTTTTTGGGCGCAAGGG
The DNA here is from genome assembly GCA_030449895.1 of Citrus mangshanensis. Taxonomy (NCBI): domain Eukaryota; kingdom Viridiplantae; phylum Streptophyta; class Magnoliopsida; order Sapindales; family Rutaceae; genus Citrus; species Citrus mangshanensis. Next base: position 477,021 of record JASUUJ010000211.1, read on the forward strand.
TCGACAAGCGGGACGAACAGGCGGGTTCTCACACCCCCAAGCGTTTGCACTAAGTTGGGTAGTGTCTACACGCGGGTCCTCTCCCTCGATCGAGGACGAGTAGGCAGGGAGTTCATGGGTGAGATTGACAAGCCGATCTTCACGTTTTCGCGCGGAAGTGCACATTTGCGAGGCGTACTCTTCATGCACGAGGACGTGCACGGTCATGGCGGTGGGAGAATGTCACGAACCGCAATCGTGGCACCCAAGATATGCGCTTGTACGCTAGTGTCGATGATGGTTGTGCTTCTTGTTGAAGACGTGCTTCAGGGGCATGCATGTGGGGAATACAATGGCCCTAAACTCTTTGGAGTTCAGGCAGACCGACCCAGTTGAGTTTGGGGAGCTTGTCGCTAGTCGAGGACTTAACCTTGAAGAGGAGTTTAGGCGAAACCCTACACACACTGGTTGGGAACTGAAGCCGTTCTCCTGATGAGCCCAAGACAGGACGAAACCAGTCGATATTGTGCCACTTCCACTAGACTTACTCTCGTAGTATGGGATGCGGGAGTGCCGCACGGATTCGAAACCTCTCGTCCCATGACAAGCAGCTGCCTTGAAACAATCACAAGCTGCCCGTCTATCTGCTGTGGTTGGTGTGATCGTCTTGAGATTCTTGACGCCATCACAGCACACGGCCGAAGGGCTGCCTCCAGCCGTCAAGTAAGAAATGCAAGAAGCCAAAGATGCATCAACTTGGCCGCAAGTGACTGCCTCTCCTGGCTTTACCACGAACTGAAACATGGCAACAACCAACACAAATATGACAACACTTTTAATCTTTACTAGTGTATGCTAGTAAACTCAAAAGACTTCTGAGTTATACTTCGGTGAGCTTCTGCCTGGAATCTGGATGAACCATATCGGAGGGTATTTATAGCGGATTGGTGATTGAAATAGTTGAATTACGCGGGCCACGGCATTAACATTAACAGTTACAGAATTTTGGCTTCTCTGCCTTTTTCAATTGTTCCTTGCTACACTAAAAATAGTAAAGAGGATAAGCTTTTATGCCATTTTTCCTTCTCTTCTAATGTTTCTGATTTTCTGTTAGCGCCTTAACCGGAAAGAAACATGTCGGTTGGCCCTCAAAACTTAGCAAGGGATCGTTTAGACTGCAGTAACCCTAGAAACAATCATGATTTTCAGCAATCCTGCCTGTCTCATCCACCTAACTCTTCGATCAACTTGTTCATTCTCATCTTTCATATCTCCCACAATTAAAAGCTAAGACTAAAGAATAACGAACAATTTGAGGCAACATAACTACATCCGCCATTTGATTGAATAGTAATGGCAATAGTCATACAAGGCAATTACTGATTGTATACAAATACGAATTCTAACTACACGAAACACAAAATTTCTCAACCACAATGGATCCAGTTTATGATATCACAGTTCTACAACCACTAACCGAAGGCAATTCTCAGAACCTTACCTAAAAGCTACTACCAGGAACTACCTAGAGCTTCAAGCAAAGGAGGAAAAAGCACCAAATAGCAACAACTATTTGAAATTGTAATTGTATTTTAGTCAAACCTTAAAACAGATCTCAACATCTCTGTGCCAGAAGATAGCATCAATAAAATTCCTGAAGCTTAGAAAACACTGAACATTGACAACATTAACTGAAGATCCAGGCTATCATCCATACTTATCTACAACATGCCAAAAGTAGTCTACTCAGGGGAAGGAGTACAACACAATATGTCTGGGCATGTTTCAAGCCTGGTAAAGGTTTCCACCAGGCATGCCTCAATTTCACTGTCTTGGTGTGTAGCTATTCTGAAAGGAAGGACCATCTGCATTCTGGTTCATATTCCCAGGCGTGTTGCCTGACCATCTAGCATTCGGCGGCATTCCTCCCATGTTCCCTGAGTTGTAATTAGGAGGTGGCTGCATTCCTCCATAGTTATTTTGTGGCGGTGGAGTTCCTCCATAGTTGTTCTGTGGTGGTGTTCCTCCATAGTTCTGTGGTGGCGGCGTTCCTCCATAGTTGTTCTGCGGTGGCAGCGCTCCTCCATAGTTGTTCTGTGGTGGCGGTGCTCCTCCATAGTTGTTCTGTGGTGGCGGCGTCCCTCCATAGTTGTTCTGTGGTGGCGGCGTCCCTCCATAGTTGCTCTGCGGTGGCGGCATCCCTCCATAGTTGTTCTGTGGTGGCGGCCTCCCTCCATACTTGTTCTGTGGTGGCGGCGCTCCTCCATACTTGTTCTGTGGTGGCGGCGCTCCTCCATAGTTGTTCTGTGGTGGCGGCGCTCCTGCATAGTTGTTGGGTGGCGGCATTCCACCATAGTTGTTGGGCGGTGGTGTTCCACCATAGTTGTTCTGCGGCATCCCTCCGAGGTTGTTCTGTGGCATGCTTCCCATATTTGGTGACATGTTGCTGCTGGAAGGGACGTTGTTAGGGGGCATACCACTCATATTAGGTGCAGGGTTTGGCATACCCTGGTTCTGAAAATTGCGGTTCTGCATGTTCTCCCTTCTTCTTTCAAAGTTTCTAGATCTATCGTAGCTGCGAGGCCTATCATTGCGCCTATTACGCTCATTAGCACGAGCATTGTTCCTAACCCATTCCTCATGGTACTTTGGGTCATAAGGAACAGCCTGCCCATTAATGAAAGGTTCCCCTGAAAATGCAGAAGAAAGGGCAATAAAGCATACAATATTGTACAACATAGCAATGAAGTGTAGCTAATAAAGAAGATCCAACTTCCGTGAAAGAGGTCTAGCATTACATAAGATGATGGCCATTGAGATTGCATGCAGCACTCAACATTGTGCCAGACTTTTTGTTATGTTAATAACCAACAAGTGTCCACGAAAAACTTTTAACGAGCTTCTGCTTCAACTAAAAAGGAACAAACATGTTGAGTGCTGCACTTCTAACAAACTTTAAAAAATAAAAAATAAAGACATAAAAATCATTGGTATAACCATAAAAAATGGTTAAAGAAAAAATTGAAGGTATTCAAATTCAAGACACTTTCCTTGGATTACCCTAACAACACAATTAACAAAGATTTCGGGTAAGTAAGAAGACAAAGAAAAGGCAAGACTTTTTTGCACTTCAATATAGTAAAGCGATAAAGTACAATCTTTCCAAATAAAATTTATATCGAAAAGAAACATAATAGATCATCACTGAATTTGATTGAAATAAATCTTCAAGGGTAAATGACAAACCAAATGAATGCTACAAGAGGGAAAAGCTATCATATGTTACCCTGCACTATACAGACAAATTTGAGCTCAAACATCATAGTCCTATCTCAAATTTTAAAAATGGAAGGCATATCTTACCTCCATAATCTTTGTTTTTAACATCCAAATATGAATCAGGAAGAACCCAGCGGACTCCAGGCAACTCTGCAGACGGAAAAAATCATAAGTTTCCTTCTGTAAAGGTCAAAGCCAAAACAAAAGCATAAGTCAAATAAAATATGTACCTTTGAGCTTGTATGAAGTTTCTTCATCCACAAGAGCTCCAAATGCGTAGTAGTGCTTAGTTGAAACTGAGTAGATCTTCATCCTTGCTTCATCCTCACTATATGTGAAAAACATTGAAGGTCAAAAGTCAAAAGGGCACAAGAAAAAATACTCAATTCAGATACAAAAAATTGAAAAACTAAATGAATAAAATATTAACCCATCAGAAAAGAAATACAAATAAATACAGAAACAAAAATAATCAATAAATATTTGGTCTGACCGGCCGTCAAAAACCGTGGCAAGGGTTTTGATATAACGATCAATAATCTCGTCCCTAGTGGGGTCCCCTTCAGGCTTTTCCATCACAACAAGCCAGTGCTCAAAATCACACCCATCAAGCAAAATCGTTTCTTTAGGCGGCCGGTTCGACCAATTGGGGCTGCTGTCGTTGAGCGAAGAGGTGGCGGGACGTGACGACATCCCGCGAGCGGAGGGCCCGGTGACGATGCCGCCAGAGCCAAAACGAACCGCGGCGGACAAAGGGCGGAAGCGGTTGAGGAAGAGGAGGGGGAGAGAACGGGAAGAGGGCTTGATGGTGGTGGCGGTGGTGGAGAATGAACGAGACAAGAGAGACGCTAGCGCTTTGGTGGCGGTGGGATTTGAGAGAAACATACGAGAGAATATCTGGGTCGCCATTTCTGCTAAACCCTAAGAGACACAGGGAGAGAAATGAAAAGGAAATTAGACGATAGGGTTTATGGTTAGGGCTTTATAGTTGTAGAAGCAGGAGAAAAAAAAAAGAGCCCCTGCATTTTTAGTGAAATTGCATAAGGGTTTTGAAAAATCAAAAGAGTATTTTTGTTTGGTTTTTTCTTTTTAATGGATTTAAGAAATTCTTGATTTTATTTATATGATGAGAATCTTATGATCTGAAGTAAAAAATTTTGGGAATTTATCTAATTTATCTTTTTAGGGTTCGCCTGTGTTGCCACTGTACCTTACCACAACCTTTATCTTTTACGAATTAGTTAATGTAATATTTCATTGAACCTTTTGCTTTCTATTTTATTTATAATTTATCATAAAGTATTATAATATTTTATACTTACCTACATTATCAAAATTTAATTTATTATCTTACACTTTTTTTATTTATTATTTTTTATAAGTATTAAAAAAGTTTTATTTTTAACCACGCTGCATTAATAATCATAACACATTAATATTAATGAAAAGACAAAAATATCCTTAGATTAACATTAAAAATTTTTATAAAATTAAGATTAACTCATCTCTCATCATTAATCATTAATAAAGTTAACTCATCATCAACAAAGCTAATTAAGTAGAGTTGGCGAGTGACGATGTCTACAGAAGGGAGACTTAAGAACATTTTGGCCACAATAGCGACCACAAGGTTGACTAAGGTAAGGGCCAAGATATTTGGGCATGTACTTAACCCCACTGGCCAGAAGTCACCCCACAAGATTTTGTGGAAGAAGCTCATCAGCGACAAGGTTGCTGGATGTACCCATATGACATCAAGAAAGATGATCCTCTCGTCATGGCCCACCAAGAACAAGAGCGCTTATCCAAGCTTGAAATGTTGAAACGTCGTGGAAAGGGACCTCCTAAGAAAGGCCAAGGGAAGCGTGCAGCCAAGTGCATATAGTAGATATTCTACCTCTGAATTACCTGGGAATTGGATCATTACTGATTTGAAAGAAGATATGCAATTGGTTTTGGTACCTTTGTTTTAGCTTGTGGAATATAAAATCTTATCCGTTTTTTGTGAGATTTTCCATTTTGTGCCCAGTTTCTGATACTGAGTAGAGTTTTTGTCTTGAATGGAAATTGAAGTATTTGTTGGTTTTAAAAAAAAAATCATCATCAACAAAATTTTCAACCATATGAGTGGGGATTCTAGTCTAGGTTAATTACAAAATCGATCTATTCATAACTTATAATTAAAAAAATAACACTAAAAGAAAATAACCCAAATACCCACACACGCGACATCCAAACGAAATCAATCCAAAATCAAATTCAAAAGAAACCATCATGGCTTCATCTCTCCAGTTTGCTCTTTAACCCAAATAACCACATTGTGAAGCTACTTGCTATCGGTTGCCACCACACTGCTCCACGTTGGCAAGATAGCACAGTCACACCACGACCGACAGCCTTGACCCATGTCAGCCTTATCTTTCCTCTCTTGAAACAACATCACGTCAGCTGCACCACAATAGCACCATGACAGACAGAGGAAATCGGAGATCTATCGAAGCCACAATATGAAGCTGCAGCGCATAATCGCTTTGGATAAGCAAGGCCTGAGCTCGCCTTGCCATTGCCATTTTGCTTTCTCTCACTCTCACTTCGGTTTTTCAGATCAAATTGAGGATTTTATTTTTATGCCTATAATTTCCACCACGAGAACCATCACACAAACAATCAATGACCTACAACTAATTATCCTCAAATCGGTCAACAACCTTGATCAATATTGAAGCCATCATTAAACCCATCACAGAGAACAAATGAGAGAGCAGGAGAACGGAAAAAAAATATTGGAGACAAAATTTGAGGATAATTTTATCTTTTCAATACTTATTAATAAATTATAAATAAAATAGAGTGCAAGGAGTTCAATAAAAATTTATATTAACTAATTCACAAAAGATCAAGGCTGTGGTAAGGTACAACAGTGGCAACATAGGCGAACCCTTTTATCTTAAATGTTTTCATAATAAAAATTATCTGAAGGTTCTCGATATCTTCGAGTCAACTGATTTTTTTAATTCAATTTATATGTCGATCTTGATTTTGTATTCAACGGCTGAAGCTTTTTCTAATTGCCGAACAATTTTTGGGCTTTAGCTGGATTCACTTCTGAGACTGCAAATGCCAGCCTAACCAGGCCCATTTAACATGTTCCGTTGCGTTTGTGTGGTAAAACGAATGAGTGATGGTGATTCACCATCAATTTTATCACGTCTATCTCGTCAGCTCCTGCTTCTCAATTAATCTCAATAAGAATTTTAAAATAATTTTTCTCTCAATTTATTCCATCTAATCTTCACTTTACTTTTAATTAAAAAAATGCCACCTTACTCTTACTGTAATTTTTGGACTTTATTCTTTTTTAAGGGTGTTTGCGGATCAAATTTTGTAGATTAGACGTCAATCCGTATCCGATTTATAATTTTACGGATTATAAAATTTTAATCTAATCAAATCCATATATTAGTTAAATTCAGTTCAAATTCAATCCATACATCTGCAGATCAGATGCAAATTTGACCCAATTCATATCCAATCCACCATTTTACGGATTGGTTTGGGGGCTAAAATTTTTTAATCATGTTCTATATATGAACTAACTAAATAAAAAATTTAATATAAAAATGATTTCACTACCGATCAAATTCAAAATTAAATAAGATTTAAATAAATTAATTGTTTAAATAAAGTTAGAAAATACATTCAAAGTTTCAAAATATAACACATCAAAAAGAAAAAAAATCTCATTTATTTACATCAATACATGAAAATTAACTGCTTAAGAAGCTATATTTTTCATTTAATTATTTTTATTTTATATAATTATCGGATAAGTTATAATATAGTATTAATGCAACTATATTTTAACTTATTTATTTATTAGTAAGTATAATACTATATTTATGAGTTTAATTTTTTATTAAATAATTTTTTTATTTTTTTACAGATTCGCGGATTTTTACGGATTTATAATCCATATCCAATTCACTAACTGCGGAATTTTAAACTTTTAATCCAGAAAAATTGAGCAGATCAGATTCTACGAATCAAACGAATTGAGCAGATCAGATTGAATTCTAAATATCCCTATCCTTTTTCATACGCAATACCATTTAAAACTTAAAAAATCTACTTAAAAGAAAAAAATTCTTTAAATCTTTCTCTTCCTTTACTATTGCAGCTTTTTGTTTTTTTCTCTTCACAAGTGCAGCCATGGCCCGTGGGCCTGATGGGGAAACAAATTTCTAGGTTCAGATTTAAATTCTTCCTTTTCTTTTTATTAGTGGGGCAATGAGATTATTCCTTGGTAATTAAATTAACCAAAAAAAAAAAAAGTAGAGTGTAGAAGGCCCTTCAGTTAAATGCACTAATTTACCAGGAACATAGATTTAACCAACCTATTAAAAACGACTGTAAGAAAGAACGTTATGGCCCACAGCGCAGCTACCTTAAATGCTCTTAAAATAGGCCAAGGTTTTAAGGAATATCTTGAGTATAATTAAGAAGTTGGTGGTACAATATAAGACTTCAAATTTGATAATGGTCCATTGAAGATAAATTGATAATTTTAAAAGCAAAATTCAAAACGAAAATGTTTTATTATAGAAGTAAAACTCTTCTATATATTGTATTGAAAAGATGCGTCTTCAAATAAGATTTTATTACTTATTTGAAGAAATCAATATTTAAAGCTCCAAAAGATACTCCAATTAAGATTCTTCAAAAAAAAATTATTCTCTCTCTTCAAATTTGGAGAGTTAATTTCTCTCTCTTCAATTTATATTTAATTATTTTTCATTGAAGAAAGAGAGTCTTTAATTGCTATTGACTTTTCCTTTAAAAAACTAATTATATGATTAAAATAATATTAATTTATTTCTATTTGAAGAGTCTTTTAGATAATATTATATTTTTTCACCCTTCTATTTGCCACATAGGTAAGCAAATAAGTATTTGAAGAGTAAAATTTATAGAGTCTTTTGGAGATGCTCTTATGTAACTTTCTTTTTCAACCATAAATATTACTTGCATAAAATTGTTTTTAAAATAGTATTATCGAACAAATATTCTTTATTTTATTATTGTTAATTACCGTGGAACGAGAGCAAATACAAGCAAATTAGGATTGTATTATATGTAAGTGGGGTCCACATGATTGTGTACAGAAATATTTTAGCATGAAGAGAACGCACATGACAAGTCTACATGATGAAGTTGGCGAGAACTATAGAAGAAATAGAAGATTTAGGCATTAATCTTTGTGAGGACCATAAGATCAAAGTAATTGAAGACAAATCAATGTCTACATGGAAATTATCATTCAAGAGCAAGCAAACAATATCCTAGAGATATCATATTAATGTTGTTGTGATTCTTAAAGTTCAAGATAGAGTTGATTTGTACAAATAAAAATCCCTTTGATTACTCAGTATGTTCATCATATTCCCTTCTTTGATTTATCAAGATTATAGAGAGGTATTGAAGAGATAATATCCCTATATTTTCATGAAGAGTTCCGTATGTATCTAAAGGCTTAAAAGATGAAGATTTGATATAATTATACTCTTATAGTGTATTTACTTCATGGAATAGGGAATGTAAATGAAGGAATGGGATGAAACCTATGTTTACTTAGCAAAATATAATTTAGAAATGAGAATAAAATGTATGAGTCCCACACAATTTGGGAATGAGTAATTTTTAGAAACCTCCCCTGAGGTTTGACGTATTCTCGCTTAGATAGAAAGTATCTGCTTATTCTCAATAGCCTTCCCTGATGTTAGTATTCCTACTCTTAAACCGTTTGTTGACTGATAAAATGACCAACATACCATTGACTTCAAAACAACACATTTTTTATATTAAGATTAATATATAGTATGTACGATTGGTTGATAGTATCATATTTGTTTTGGCGCCAAATAAATATAGACACAATGAAAGTACCAAATCACCCTTGTCATTTTCCAAAATGACTTAGCTTAAAGAGAAAAAATTTGAAGTCTTTTTTTTTGGGGGAGGGGGGGGGGGGGAATAGAAAAAAAATTGAATTTTTTAAATAGAAAAAAATTCAAAATTTAATTTCAACTTGCTTCTAAAATAATTTCAACTTGCTTCTCAAACTTAAGATATAAGATAAAACATTCATCTTCCTTCATTAGTATCAAACCACCACTGCAAATATCATTTTATCTCCACATTAATCATTTACAAACTCTTTCAACAAAAATCAAGAGATTCCATAAAGCATGAATTTTGATAATTTATCAATAAATGGAGACTCTGCAACATTAATGGCACACGCAAGAGCAACAATTTTGTTCCCGCACCTTCTTGCTTGTCATGAGGGTAACTGCCAGCCGTAGCAATCCATTCCTTTCTCTTATCCACGTCTTTATATGAACATAAATGTCAAAGTGTGTTGCAATTGGGAAGTCTGTAGTTCTGAAAGCAGGGTAATGTCTGTATCACCACAAAACCAAGATGGACAAGTTCATGAGGCACGAAAAAAGAAAAACTAACCAAATAAGATTAAGAATGAACATTTCCAACATCATCCTTCCCCAAGTCAAAAGCATAATATGCTCTACACATTGCTTTTTATCATTCAAAATTTTCTTTTCAAACACTAGATTGTCATTAGCAGTCTTGCCTTTTCTAACAGTGCCAAGGGATTGATTAATAATCTTTCTCTGCAAATAATGATAAAAGGTAGACATCTACAATCATCACAACAATACAAACAAAAATTCTGATAGCAGAAAATAATTAATGTATAGAGTGGGAAACAAATCTTATATAGTCATTATGTATCCCTAAAATCAAAACTTAAGGGGAAAGAGAAAAAAAATGTGAAATAAATCATCCCAAAATTCCTTCAAGTATTACTAACCTTCTTCATACTAATAAGAATTTTGGACTAGAAGCCGCTAGTAAACTCGATTTAACATGATTAGAGAAATAAATAAATAAATAAACAAAAACCTTGGAAACTAAATATTATTTCTTGACAAAAAAATAGTATTAGGGAAAAGCAGACAAACTTGTAACTAAGTCATGTAGGGACTTGAATTAACATCTCAATGCTTTCTATATTTCAAATGAAGTCTGCAAGAGTTTGCCTTTAAGAAGGTTGACTTAATATGATGCGGAAAATGTGACCAGGAAGGACATACTACTTGGTATGCAATGCAACCTCCTTATATAAACTTGTCATGCTTGGCCTCTCCAATTTCGAACTAAAATGCTGTGTGTAACTTTATTGAACCTGAGCAGAGTTGTGGTCTGAAATTGCATTAAAAATAAAATGTCAAAAAAGTTAACCTGAAGAAACAACAATGAAGAAAATGATATTAAAAAATATAAATTGAAAAACAACAATTTGCAGAATTTTTAATGCAACTGTCCATGCTTTCATTTATACAAAACCAACAAGTTATCACCAATCATAGGTTAATATAATTTCTCCATCACAAATTTATCTAGTTTTTCCACATATAACCATTCTTTATAATTTCAGTGCATGCCCCAATAAAGCCATGTAATGCACTTCGCTGTTGAAACTTTTTTCCTTGAATTAAAACATATATGCAACTAAAATATCTCATGTGCACCCTAAACCCATGGATCCAAAGAATACATCAAACCATTTCATTTTTCGCAACCCAAGTCATGTAAATAACACGATAAAAACCCAAAAAAAATTCAAAAACCCCTTTAACAGAATATTTAATAAAGCCATGTAATGCTCAATGTGCACCCTATACTACCCATATACACTTGAAACTATCTTCAATATACATTTTTATATTTAATTTTACTATAACTATCATGAATCTATTGAAAATAATCATAAGAAACAAATAAAAATCTAAAAAATTTTCAAGAACTATTTTTCAAATCAATCATAAGGCAGCAAAGATATTTAGCTCTATGTTCAACGTGCTTTTGCAATACTCATTTAACTACAACTAACACTAAGGTAGCGTTTACTTTTTGGATTGGATTGGGAATCCTGGAGAGTGGGAATCCTAGGATTGGGAGTGTGGAGTGGGAGTGAGAGTAGGTTGTTTACTTACACTGGAATGGAAGCATTGAATAGAGATCAGAATCCAATTTATGTGTTTACTTTGTCTTGAATTGGGAGTAAATAGTTTCAAATTACAATTTTATCCTTATTTAAAGAATTATAGTTTTTAATTACAAAACTAATAAAAAATATATTTAATGAATAATATTTATTTTATTATATTTGTAAATTTATTATAATTATTAATATTCTTAATTATGAACAATAAATTATTAATTGTAATTTTAATATAAAATGAAATGTTATTTTATTTTATTTAATATAATTATATTAAATTTATTATTATATAAAATAATAATATAATATTATTTAGTACAAAATTAATATTTTCTTAGAATAAAGTATTTATTATTATTAATATTAAATAAATATAGTACTATTATTTTTAAAATAAATATAATAATATTATATTTATTAATTCTCTATTAATATAATAATATTATTTTAAAATAATTTTAACTTAGAATCAATGTAAATTATTATTTAGTTAAATATAATATTATTATTTAAATAAATATAATATTATTATTCAAATAAATATAATATTATTTATTTTATTTTATTAATTATAAAACATAAAATTAAAAAAAAAAGGGTAGAAATGGGAGAGGTGGGAGTGGATTCCCACTCCCACCTCCCCCAATGGGAGTCCCACTCCCACTCCCCACTCCAAAAATGGGTGGGGCCCAATCCCTCCTCATTTTAAGTAAGTAAACACTGGAGTGGGAGGAATCCACACTCCTCACTCCCACTCCAGCAAGTAAACACAACATAAATGATGGATAAAATCAAAAGCAATAGCAACAATCTTAAAAAAATTTCAAGACCCATTTGCTAATTTTTCACCGAGACTACCAATTTCAGCTAATAAAACTAGCATGCATTGAAAGAATTAATACCTTGGCTAGTTGCCGGCAAAACTCACTCGCGGTCGTGAATCATTCGTAGCCAATATTAGAGTTGGCTTCATCGTCATGGTCTTTAATTTATGGCCGAAGTACTTGATCAAAGCATTAGAGAGAAAATGAAATGGGTTTTGCTTGGTTGCTTTGGATTTTTGTGGAGTAGAGAGATGAGCACTTTTTATTTTGTTAATGTCTGTTGGATAAAAGCATGCTTCAATTTATTCTCCATTGGATATTAACAATGGTCAAATCATTTCCAAAGCCCAACGCGAAAATATTAAGTTAATTTGCATAGTTTTGTCATTAACATATTTAATTTACAATCTTGCCCTCACTACTCAACATATACTAAACGGAATACTAACATTAGGGGAGGCTATTGAGAATATACAGATACTTTCTATCTAAGTGAGAATACGTGAAATTTGAGGGGAGGTTTTTAAAAATTATCTTTTGAGAATAAAGAATAAGAATTTATTCCAAGAATGAAAATAAAAAAATGAGAATAAAATATATGTTTATTTTTGTATCTCTCAAATTTTTTTATATTTCTCAAATTACCCTCATTTAAATCACAATTAATTTTATTATTTTAAATGTCATTAATAATAATAATAATTATTATTAAATTTTATTTATTTTATTATTTTAGTTATTATTAATTATTTTTATTGTTATTTTTATTAATATTATCACTATTAATAATAAACATAATGATAAAAATAATTAATTTATCATTATTAATAACATTATCATTATTGTTGTTGTTGTTGTTGTTGTTGTTGTTGTTAATAATAATAATAATAATAATAATAATAACAATAATTAATAATAATTAAAATAATAAAGTTAATAAAATTTAATAGAAATTATGTAATTTTCATTTTCTAGATATAAAAATGATATTAATTAAAAAATAATAATAAATGTTAATAATGATAATATTAATAAAATAATAATAACAATAATTAATAGTAACTAAAATAATAATAATAATAATAATAATAATAATAATAAATGTTGATAATGATAATATTAATAAAAATAATAATAACAATAATTAATAATAACTAAAATAATAAAGTTGATAAAATTTAATAATAATAATAAATGTTAATAATTATTATTAATAAAAATAATATTAACAATAATTAATAATAACTAAAATAGTAAAGTTAATAATAATAATAATAATAATAATAAATGCTAATAATAATAAACATGTTAATAATGATAATATTAATAATAAAGTTAATAAAATTTAATAATAATAATAATAAATGTTAATAATGATAATATTAATAAAAATAATATTAACAATAATTAATAATAACTAAAATAGTAAAGTTAATAAATGTTAATAATGATAATATTAATAAAAATAATATCAACAATAATAATAATATATTATTATAATATTATTATTATTAAATTTTATTAACTTTATTATTTTAGTTATTATTAATTATTGTTAATATTATTTTTAATAATAATAATAACAACAACAACAATAACAACAATAATGATAATATTGTTAATAATGATAAATTAATTATTTTTATTAATTATTAATACTATGGGTATTTTGGTAAATTGATTCTCATTCCCATTTATTTTGCCAAGTAAATACATCAATGAAATTCCAGCACATTCTCATTCTTATTTATTTTTGCCAAGTAAATATTGAAATTTCATTCCCATTTCTTGAAGTAAACGCACCATTAATTACATGTGATTCACCTAGCTCTGTATAAAGGAGAGTCATTCACATATATTGGTAAAAGGTAAAACAAACAATATTTGAGAGTATCTTTGTTAACCCTTTTAAGGATGATGTCGTTCGTTTCTTATCTTCTCTTTAATGACTTTGATGTGAGAAGAGACTGTATCTATATTAAGACTTTATGATTCTTAGGCGGTTTTGATTATTTGGTGATTAATTTGTTGATTCGGTCTTTGCAAGAGTGAAGGTTGTTAGAGCAATATAGGAATTCTACATCAAAGGCTAAAAAATGGGGATCATTCTTTGATTTAGGAGATGTTGTCTCTAGTCTTTTCGGGAGAAAGGATCGTGTGTTTTAGTAAAGTAGTTTTAAGGAAAGGCGACATACCGTTGACTTAAAAGTCTTGCTAAGAAGAAGTAAAACTTGGTGAGGTTATAATAAGGTGACATAAATCACTGAGAGGAAGTCTCTTATTGTGTAAGATTTTAATAGTTTGTAATCTCTTGAACCTAGTTAACTCCTTGTAATCTTATGGTGGCTCGTGGAAGTAGAGATTTGGACCCAAACAGCATAAAATCCTCTTGTGTGCTTTATTTTTACACATTAATTTATTTAATTAACTTTTAATTAAACTTGTTAAGCCTACTAAAATTTGATCTAGTGCAGCATCTTGAAAACATCAACTTTGTTCTCATTTTTTTTCTAAATATTAATTGACATGTTTATAATTTAAATATTATTTTAATATTCCCTAACTTAGTTTTATGTTAATTTAATTTAATTTTTTATGTTTTATTACTGTAGGAATATTTTAGAATATTTAAATAATAAGAGTTTAAAGAAGAAATTAATTGAAAATTTATGGAAAGTAATAGAATTAAAATGGAGGAAAATCGAAGAAGTAAAGACTTAATAAGGCAATCACGTGGAGAGTAAAAGAAAAATAGGAAAAAGGAAGCTTAAAGGAGAATAATTGGCTATTTTTAAGTGTACAACTCGCGTGAATAATTGGAGAAGCATTGACCTTTGATTCAAGTGGCATGCACGGACGCACGTGAACTTGGGCCTTTTGTTTTGCAAAATATAATGGCTAAATAAATTAAAAAAGGCGGCTTTGGCTTTTGTGTTAATCCTTTCCATGCAAGGATTTAGGGTGCGAAAATTAGAAGCATTATAAAAGGGAGGCAAAGACTGATAGTCGGTAGGGATGGCAATGGGGAGGGGAGGGGAGGGACCAATTTCTCCGTATCTATCCTGATATTTTGCGTATGTCCCCGTTCTCTCTCCGTCCCTGTCAGAATTACTTGAGAGAATTTTCATCCCCTCCCCGAATAATAACAGGGGATCCCTGAGGATTCCTGATCCCCGAATAACTAATACATTTTTTTTTTTGAGTTAATCATATTAAAATAAAAAATTCAAATAAAAGTAAAGTTCAAAATATATCTTACATTAATATCCATTACAAAAGTTACATACATTAAATTAGTAAGTAACGCAACATGAAAGGGATACAAACTTCTTTTACAAACTATCATGAACAAATTAATAGTCTAATACAAAATTGTTACAAATAAAATCGAATTTAGATTCAAAATTAACTTTTTCAATGGTGGTGTGGACACTTTATAAATGTGGACTATTCCCTTTACAACACAATAGTTAAATCGGAGCAAATCAAGAGCAAATATTATATTAGATTAAATATTAAAATTGTGATTCGTTGTGCGCAATTATAACATCTAAAAATAAATAAAAAATAGATTTAAGTTTAAAATATTTAAAGAATATTAAAATATTTAAAGAATATTAAACAATAGTTTAAAATATTGTTTAAATAATTTGCCCTTAAATTGTTAAATAATAGTTTTAACCATAAATTTAAGAATAATCCTAAATTTATTATAACTATAAAAGTATCAAATTGACAAAAATATCTCTAGATAATTTTGTTAAAAAACACACAATCTATTAAACAACAAAACACTTAAAGCTTATCTGCATAATCAACATTTCCATATTTTAGTTTTGTTTGTTTGTTTGTTTGAGATTAGATTGTGCATTTTTTAACAAAAATATCCGGGGGTATTTTTGTTAATTCACTACTTTTACATTTATAATAAATTCAAAGTTATTCATAAATTCATGGTTAAAACTATTATTTAACAATTTTAGAGCATAACACAATTTTTTGTCTACTATTCGATACCTTTATTTTTGTGTTTTACCATAAAGGATAAATCATAAAATTAGTATTTTACTAGTCAACTAACGGTTTTAACGGAAAATAGTAAAATAAAAAATCTTGCAAAGTTATAGTAGTAAAATAATAGAGAATAATATTTTTTTTTATAGTTATTTGATATTTTACAATTCTTGAAATAATGAAATAATAATAACCCAAAGCAATATATTCTTAAGTAATTTCATTTAAGAATAGAATATGTTACAATAAAAATGAGTAATGAGGGATAATCAGATAAAAGGAGGAAATCCAATATCACCATCCAAAACAAAACAAACCGAATAAGGTTATCATGTTATTTGATCTCAAAAATCAGATCACAAAGCTCACTGTTGGCCTAATGTCTTTAACAATGTCGAGAGTATCAATTCATAGCCTTTATAGGGATTTCTGGTGATCTTCTATCACTACAAGAAAATCGATTATTACCGAGGGATTTTTTTCATCGGGGTCCGTCGTGAAAGCACTCGTCGTTAATTCTATACAACCGATAAACCCTCCGAATTAAGTACTTTTTCCTACGGATTTTTCCCTCGATATAAAAAATAACGTTCCTCGGTAAAAGTATTCAAACGAGGAAGAAAAACACTTCCTAGGGCTATTTGTTGTCGGTAATAGTTAACTTCCGATGATTTCTTTTTGTCGGTAAAATTATGATCCATCGGGAATAGAATTTCCGACGACATATGTTCGCTCGGAACAAAAATTAGTCCCTTGAAAATTACTAACTTCCAAATATATGAATCCCTCGGAAATAATGAATTTTCCCTCGGAAATGTTGAATATTGACCACTAACATTTCTGCAGAAATCAATATTTAATTAAAAACATCAATATTACGTTATTTTTTTCTTTATTTGTTATATCAATTAATTCGGTACTAAAGTTATAGAATCTATGTGTAATAAAGTTCACTAAATTAAAATAATAATAATCCAATACATAAAACCAAAGCTAAATGTAGTTTTGATGGTTCAGCTTTATACAAAATGATTCCTCATCTTCATATTCCCACACATCAACAGCTAAGGTTGTACATTCATACTTCTTAAATATTCCAGCTATTTGGCTCATCACTTTCAATTTGTTCCTCATCTTTTTCCTCTACTCTAGCGTCCTGCATTATTATTTCAAAACCTCTTTTATATAAGTACGCCATGCTATAATATTAACTAAAGAAAGAAAGGGAAAATAAAACTAAATAAAATTAGTCCAAACACTTGACATATTCAAAACCAAAAAGAATTTAAAGTAGATTTAAAGGAAACAAGCGCTAACTTTTTTAGTGCAACTAAAGAAGAGATGTACAATCCAATCACCGAAGGCAAAAACATCCTGAAACTCAATAAATTTTCACAGGCATGATATAGTGGTATAATATAAATAAGTTACACAAGCAAGGCAATCCCTTCACTTACCCAAAAGAAATGATATCTTTATAAAACAACAGTCATGGCAACAAAAAATCCTACCTCGTTTCTAATTCTCTATTTTTTCAGTCATCATTTTTAATAAACCATATGAAACTATCCTTCCAATTATTATCAAATTAAGACAACCACAGTCCAGCAATTCTCATAAAAATTATCCTTAAAAGAGAAGCAAAATAACTAAATAGATTAACGGCAAAAGAAAATAATTTCATCAATCATAAGTTCCATTTAAGAGACAAAAAGAAAAATAATCATACCATGTTAGGCACTTGCTGGAAGCTTGATTGAGACATAATAAAATTCATTTTCTCTTCCATCATTTTCATTTGCTCTTTTACTTTTCTAAGCTCACTTAATTCCTCTTCCATTTTTTCAACTTTTAATTCCAATTCTCGCCTTGGTATAATTAAAATTTATTTTATCTTCTTTAATTAAAAAAAAAAACTCTGCTTAAACCATATAATATAAGAAATAAGCAAGCAAAATGAAAAAGAAGAATAAAACTCACACTGGAAATCGTGCTAAGAAGATCTGCATTTGACCAAGAAAGATGCTACATTTCTCTCAGGGTTTCTGGAATTTAATTTGTTTTTTTTATCATAAAGCAAGCAAAAAAAAGAAGCCGTGTCTTTCTTTTTGGTTGGTGTAAATGTCTTTTGCTTTTCCTGGTGTAAATGTCTTTCGTTTTTGCTTTTAACTACCAAGGGATGCTTTTATCTTTTCCAACAAATGTTTCCCGGGTAATAAAAAATATATATAATTTGTACTTGCAAAAACTTATTTCCGAGGGAATACCGATTCGTCGCTTCTAAATATGGCGCTTTCAACTCCTGCGCTAAATTATTCACCCTACCGAGTGATTTTATACTCTTTAGCAACTAATTATTTTCCCTTGATAATATCATGTGGATTTTTTTTATTTTTACCTACAAATGATTAACATCTCTCGGAAATACATTTTTTTTCCTAGGGAATTTTAGTTCCCTCGGAAATAAATGATGGGAAATACCCAATTTTGTTGTAGTGTATTTCACATTTGAGCTAGGTAGATTTTTCATCAAAATCTAGTGAGCAAAGATTTTTAAGCTGTGGTCGGTAGACTTTTAGGTTGTGCTATAAGCGTATGCATG
Source organism: Citrus mangshanensis (assembly GCA_030449895.1). Classification (NCBI taxonomy): domain Eukaryota; kingdom Viridiplantae; phylum Streptophyta; class Magnoliopsida; order Sapindales; family Rutaceae; genus Citrus; species Citrus mangshanensis. The sequence continues at coordinate 495,802 of JASUUJ010000211.1, forward strand.
TAAAATTTCAAGAGACTTAGATGATAAGATATATATGTAAAGTGTAATAAATTTAGAGTAATGATACAGCCAGAAACTCTTGTACAAATTTATTTTGTACAAATTAATGTGTCATTAATTCATTGGTTGAATTAAATATCTCTTGGCCCATATGATTTATTTATATTATTTTATATTTTCATTCAACCAATAAATTAATGCCACATCAATTTGTACAAAATAAATTTGTACAAAAATTTGTGGTTGTATCATCACTCATAAATTTAAGGTAGGACTATTTGTGTTCTAAAAATTACTATAAACACTCTAATTTTAATAAAAATATGTATTATAAAGATATCCATTATGTGAATTACTATCAAGTACAATTTATTATAAGTCAATACTATATAATTACTTTGAGCACCCATATAGAACACTCATTATTCAATTTATAATTTCATACCTTAAACTCTAAAATTTTTATTTCCAACATCTTAATTAATATTTAAATGAATAACGAGGAAATTAATGTTGAGAAAAAATTTGACTTTAGTACTTTTTATTTTAAAAATAAAATAAAATAAAAGCATTGTATAAGAATTTTTTTTTGGGACTTGGCCATTCTTCTTCAGCTTCTTAATCTCTTCGTCATCTTCTTTTCATCTCTCTCTTTATTATTATTATTATTTTTTCTGTGCAGTAGTTATGGAATATTTTCTATTATTATGTTCTCATTACAAATTATTTTGGGTGTAAAATTTAATATTGACCATAAATAAATAAAAATTAATAACTAAAATTATGTTAAATAATTTATTTGTAACTTGATTTAATTAAATTATTGTGGCTATCTGTTAAATCTCTTAAAAACAATATGATGAATAGTTTTATTAGTATTTTAAGTAAATAAAGTTAAGTAACTTACATAATAGTAAGGATATTTTTGGAAATTTAAAGAGTGTATAAAGTAAAACTTAAATTTTTTATGGGTGGGGCTATTTGAACTCACTAACCTACTCATTAAACCCATTTTTGAAAATAATTTTTTTATGATTAAAATACCCTTAAATTAAATTACAATTATGGATATTAAAATATAATAGAAAAGAAATAAAAATGGTAAATTGAGCATTCAAGTGGGTTTATGGAGTAAAATTTTAAATTTAAAAATTTAAAAATGAGTTATTTAGTAAATAGGTGTAATGATTAGTTTGTTGGGTTTCAATAGGCCCACCCTCTTTTTTTATTACTAAGCTATGAGCATGTAAAGTAATATGGTGCTCAAATTAATATTTAGAGTGCAAATATCCCACCATAAATTTAAATAAACAAGATCTAAATTCTTTGAAAAATAATATTGAGAAAACAGTGTCGTTTTCGTGACTATTTTATCATCATTTTTTTATTATCGTTGTTCAAGTTCTTTTAACATATTTAATCCAAACGTGTCTAGTAAAAAGCTTTTAGTTCTGGTAAAGTTGATTAGGTTAATTTGAAGAACGTATAATTTGGATTGCTAGAAGTACATAAAAGTAAACCCTTCTTGAACATTCAAGATCGCTTGATTAAGTCATATATAGAACATTCAGTAACGCTTGAGTAAAAAGACATGCATATATATATATATATGAATAACTTCAGCTTCATGGTGATTAGAATCTTAATTACTTGTTAGTTTTAATTAAATCGATGCCAACCATTATCCAATTTTGACCGCTCAAGATATTTTTAGCACATTATGTCCTAAGCATTATAATTTCAATTCCACAACACAACACATATTACATTTTGACCATTGTGATACAGAAATTTCATGCCCCAACAACTAATTGTTGTAAGAATACTCCAACCAAACTGTTGAGCTGTCAGTTAAGGTGGGGAAAGATGGTGAGGCCACCAACACCAAACGCTACATAGTCAATGTGCAGCTCACCTGAAAAAACTTCACATAATAAGTAACACAAATTTCATTCTCTGCTTCTTTTCTTGTAACACTTCCAAATTCCCATTTGCCTAAAGAAAAATGCAAAGCAAAAAAAATAAAGTCAAGCCAATGCCTAAAAAATTCTCCAGTGTATAAGCCCATGCATGCCACATTTCAATTATTTGCCTTTGCTTGCTTTAACTTGTGCACTATAACACAGTTTGGTGAGTTAGCTGATCTCCTAGTTCTCATTCAACTCATCTCACATATTCTATTTTTCTCACTTTTCATTCACTTTCTCGTCTCTACAACTTTCCCATGATGGAGTTGCCAGTCAGGGCACCAGTTTCCGGTAGCCGGAAAGCCTTATGCAGATTAGAAACTAAAAATTTGTCCTACAAGTTATGCAGTAAATTTGATGAGTTCAATTGGGTTTATTGTGGTGTGACTTCAAAGAAAGATCCTAAGTTCATTTTGAAGGACGTAAGTTGTGAAGCTAGGCCTGGCGAGATTACTGCAATTGCTGGTCCTAGTGGAGCAGGAAAAACAACATTGCTAGAGATTCTTGCAGGGAAGATATCGTCGCGAAAAGTTTCAGGTAAACTGCTAGTAAATGACAGGCCTATGGATGCTGAACATTTTCGAAGAATATCGGGATATGTCACTCAAGATGATGCACTGTTTCCATTGCTTACGGTTGAAGAAACATTAATGTACAGTGCCCTTCTAAGGCTAACTGCAGGCAGGCGAAAACAGGCTGCCAGTAGAGTTAGAGGGCTGTTGAAAGAGCTTGGCCTGGATCATGTTGCAAGCTCAAGAATTGGTGGAGGATCATCAAATTGTGGCATTTCAGGTGGTGAAAGGCGAAGAGCTTCTATTGGAGTTGATTTAGTTCATGATCCTGCTGTTGTTCTGATTGATGAACCAACTTCAGGTTTGGATTCAGCTTCAGCTCTGGATGTTGTTACATTGCTAAAATCAATGGTGGTCAATCAAGGTAAAACAATTATTTTAACCATCCACCAACCTGGCTTTCGAATCCTCGAGCTGTTTGATCGGCTTGTTTTGCTTTCAAATGGGTTTGTTGTTCATAACGGAACACTAAATCATCTTGAAGAGAGGCTCAAGTCTGCTGGCCACTGCATTCCTCGCCATGTCAATGTGCTAGAATTTGCCATTGATGTCATAGAAAGCTTTGTTATACAAACTTCTGAAACTCTCAAGACAGCAAATGATAAAGACGATCATAAACTGAGGGTCGCATACTCCAATAATTTTGAAGAAAAGCAAAAGCTTCTTTCCTATCCCAACTCTCATGTCCAGGAGGTCTTAATACTGGGACAAAGATTGTGTTACAATATATTCAGGACTAATCAACTTTTTGCCACAAGAGTTATACAAGCCTTGGTGGCTGGATTTGTGCTTGGAACCATATACTTGAAGGTTGGCAATGATACAGGACAGGTTGCTCTGCAGACCCGAATTGGATTCTTTGCTTTCAGCCTCACATTCTTGTTATCTTCCACAACAGAAGGCCTGCCAATTTTCTTGCAAGAGAGAAGAATTCTAATGAGGGAGACTTCAAGAGGGGCTTATAGAGCTTCTTCTTATGTTTTATCAAACACCCTCATCTTCATTCCTTTTCTTTTGATGGTTGGTCTTCTCTTCACCATTCCAGTTTACTGGCTGATTGGCTTGAGAAGACAAGTAGATGGGTTCCTCTTCTTTTCTCTGGTGGTTTGGATGGTGCTTCTGATGTCCAATTCTTTTGTTGCATGTTTCAGTGCTCTGGTGCCGAACTTCATCATGGGAACATCAGTGATCTCGGGGCTGATGGGTTCATTCTTTCTGTTTTCTGGCTACTTCATATCGAAGGACAAAATTCCTGATTACTGGATTTTCATGCATTATTTGAGTATGTTTAAGTACCCATTTGAGTGTTTTCTGATAAATGAGTATGGAGGAGAACAAGGGAAAACAAGATGCTTAGAATTTGAGGAAGGAGAATGCAGTTTATATGGAAACGGGTTCTTAAAGCAGCAAGATCTCAGAGAGTCACAGAAATGGAGCAACTTAGCCGTTATGTTGAGTTTCATCATCGGCTATAGAGTGCTTTGCTTTTTCATCTTGTGGGGCAGATGTTACAGAGCTAGAAAGTAGATGACATTTTACAGCAAAGAGACATGATTACGTTTCCTCTTTTTTTCTTTTTCGCTTATTCTTTTACTCAAAATTTTCAATGATAATCAAACCAATGTATGATCTTTGAATAGATTCATTTATATGAGAAATTGTAGCCTAACTCTTTCTTGAAATAAATGGAAGCTTGCTTGCCCAGACATTTGCATTATTGCATACCTGAACCCATTTTCTTCAGATTTTCCCAACATTCTTTGAACTATTTCATAGATGTCACCTATTGCATTTTGTACTCTAACCTGATCAAAATTTCCGCAAATATATATGATCTGAAGTGTTGATAACATTATTGAAATCATAACAGTGCTACTAAGTGATCACAGCTTAGTTCAACAGCTTTCCCAGAACTTTCTTCCTTGTTCCATATATTTTTGAATCATAAGAAAGGAAAAAGGATTAACTTGAAAGGAGAACCGAACTACTGAGAGAATACTATAGAACGAGAACAAACTGTCATAAACAAACATGAATTTCCACTGATGTTGGTATTCACTTAATTACTGAGAGGTGTGAGTTCAGTAAAGGAAAGAGCGGAAACTTCAGTCTAGGCAGAAGAAGAAAAATAAAAGAATCAAAGAGATCGATTGCCTACTAGATTACAGAAATTATACATCAAAGTAAGTAGCACACATTTGAGAAATGAAGTCTCCCTTGGTTAGCACTAATATGCACTTAAATGCTTTTGAAAGCAATTGTTATTTTGATTTTTTTCACAGAAAATAAGAAAAGAATAATACTCAACATGCTGACCCAAAAATCTAAAAGAAAATTTACTAGACCTAATTGCTTCGGTCGAATATGGAATTGAAGGTCATGGTAGCATAAGAGGTAGTCATATTTCCTGAAGAGAAAGATGAATGATCAAGCTTGCCTGAGTCTCCAGATACAGCAGAAGCCTTGTCTTTCTCACCCTTGTCAACTCTCAGGCCCAACAAGTCAGAAAGAAGACCAGGTTTGGATATTTCCTCTTTGTTTACATCTATCTCACCTATTAGCATATTGACAAGAGTCGACATGGATGGTCGGCGTTTCGGCATATCTTGGGTGCTGAGCAGAGCAATCTTCAGATATCTGTGAGCCTCTTCAACACTATAATCTCCATTCAATGAGGCATCTACCAACTCCACCAGCTTCCCCCTTTCATACAGTTTCCATGCCTACGCACCACAAGTCTTCTTAAGAATGTTTCCCAAGATGAGTAAATGACTCTTAAAGGCCATTAAAGTTTAGTATCACAAATCAAATATCATTTGATAAAAATGCTTAAATGCATACCATTTCTAGAAGATATTGTTCTTCGTAAGGTAACCGCCTGTTTGTGTTACACCTCCCACTAACAATTTCCAGCAGCAGAACACCAAAGCTGTATATATCCGCTTTCCTTGTTAATTGACCTCTTATAGCATACTCAGGTGCCAGATAACCTCTACAGAAACAAAATAAAGGTGTCCAATAAACAGGTGAGTTCAAAGGAAATTTTTAATATTATGAAATTATCATATTCAGAAGAAATCCAAATCTGAGACCACCAACTTGAGGCTTGGCAGTCCATACAGCACTTGTTTGCAGCTTATTATAATTCATTGCAATTAGATTAGAACAACTCCGACAGCATAACAAGTATCTATAATAGGTTTTATACCAGGTCTAAGATATATTACAATACTGCTAGGGACAATAGAGTAATTATCAATTTTGTGAAGGTTCAGCTAATTCAATCTGATTGACCGTATAGTTTTTAGAACCATAAATCAATAATGTGGAAATGTCCACCAATCAACTCATGACTGTCAAACCAAATTAAACACCAGTCAAAAAACTTGATATGAGATTGAATCAAACTGCATTTTCTACAATCAATTTTAGCAACAATCTAGAGTTCCTTTAGAGAGTTGGACAAATAACTGAAGAGACTTATTTATAAGTTGACAAACTTACTCTGTTCCAGCAACACGTGTACTGATGTGAGTAAGGTTAGCTGGAAAAAGCTTTGCAAGACCAAAATCTGAAATTTTGGGTGTGAGATCTTTATCAAGGAGTATATTGCTTGCTTTGATATCTCTATGAACTATGTGTGGTTGAACCTCCTCATGAAGGAAAGCAAGCCCCTTAGCAACACCAATGCAGATATTACGACGTGTTTTCCAATTGAATTGAATACTGCTGTGACCTCTACCTAGAAGTGTTTGTGCAAGACTGTTGTTCTCAAGATAGCCATAGACCAAAATCCTGTGGTCCCCTTCCACACAACAACCATATAACTCAACCAGGTTTTCATGCTTTATATCCCTGATAACATTTATTTCTGTCAAGAACTCCCGCACCCCTTGCCTTGAGTCAGCTGACAGTACCTTTATAGCAGCCAGAGTGCCATCTTTCAACGTTCCCTGTTAATTAACTCGAGTTTCTAAAGGAAGCCGATTGTTGGAAGTTGAAAATAAATGGACAATTCATTTATTTATGAAGTTAATCTTCAAAACATTTGGAGAATATCACAAAGTATGCAATCACCTTGTAGACTGAACCAAAACCTCCTTGTCCTATTTTATTGGCCGGACTGAAATTTTCAGTTGCAACTCGCAAGTCTTTGTAACAATAGAGGTTAGTATCTTGAATTTCTGAAACATCTGTATTGACATAAATGTGTTAGAAGCTTTTAGATACACATAAAGCAAATAGAAAAAGCAGTTCTGAGAATTTGAAAATAATGCATATCTTTGTTATTCGGTCATTCTCCAAAAAAGTGTAAAAATGCAACATTTGTTTGTATTTCACAATAATTAGTCCTTACAGATAATAATGCTTTCTTTCGGTTAAGTGCTAGTTAAAGTGCTTAAGTATCATCAAAGTCGACTATTAGTCAACCTAGGAAAATCCACAAAGCGAACCAAGTTTATATCAGGCCCTAGCCTAATGCTTCTACTCCATTACTCATGAGAATCTCCTTGACTTAATACCTTCATTAACTTCTACTCTGTGAGTAGCTGAGGAAGCTCTCTTCCTTCTGAAAAATAAATGGAAACAAGTCATGAGGAGTTGCTTTCTGTGAGCCAATGCTTCAACCCAAATAAATGCTCTGCCCTGTACAAACCATAAATCAAAGACTACTTCATCATTTGACCAATAAGAGTTTATTCACCAAAAAACAATGGCAGTGTCATCAATAGTTTAATACCATCCACATCTGCTAGTTTCTCCATTAAAAGGAGAAAAGAAAAGAAGAAGAAAGAAAGCAAACATAAAATTTATGCGCATAACCACAAACTACTTGACATGTGTATCCCATATACATCCATGCTTAAGACTTAACAAGAGGAAAACTGTTCAATTCTACTTTGGTTTTACAATTTCCAGAGTCTGTCTAGGCAGGCTCAGATAAGCAGTTCTCCTTTATTACTATTAAATTTACACTGGAATTTATATATGAACTTCATTGTTTGACCAGCTTCCAAATCAGATCGAGTAAAGAAATAAATACAAAAACATATATATCGAAAGGGGAAGAAAAATGTTTAGTAATTTATAATGAAAAAATCAGAGTAAAGTTTTATAATTACTCAACTCAGAAAACAAGAAGCAACCAGCCTCTAATCACACAGTTCCCAAATTAATTCTGAAAAAGAACAAGTTGCAGAAGGATTCCATACAGATTATAAAGAAACATTGATGATGATGATTATTATTATTATTTAAAAGAATTAATTCTTATATGGGATTACCATTAAACTTGCACTTAATATGATCAAACTACCAAAACAACTAATTCTTCACACTCACAACACATAACCCAAAAAATAAAAAAATAATAAAAAAAGCACACGCACACATACACACACACAAAACTCAATTAAACGAAACACATAAGAAAGTATATGACCCAGAATTCAGTTAGAACTTTCTTGCCAACCAAACAAAACGCAGTAAGTAGGAAAAAGCAGAGACTCTCCTCACCTTAGGTGCTGCAACAAAAGGGCAGATGTAAGATAGAAGAGAAAGGGAGATGGTTGAAGTTTGTGATATTGGCTGCAACAATAGAGTTGGAAATTTGCAATCGCTGGTCTTTCAAGTGCCGAGTTGAAATGTCAAAAGTCTTTCTTTTAAATCACATCAGTTTCGTCTGCTGGCAACTGTGATGCCCTCCGCGGTTTGGCCAACTTGTCTTCGCATTTTGTCGTATTTTTCTTATCTTTTTAAATAAATATGACAACGAAACCCAAGTCTTGGCCGTCGAAAATATCAAAATAGTCACGTTTGGGCGCTGCCGGTAGTTTTCTTATCAACTCTATAAAATTATTTTATAAGTTATAAAATTTATTATTTAACAGATGACATAAATATTAAAATTTAAGTACAACTCAAATGTTGGAATCGCTATTGGTTTATTATCATTGGAAACAAGGGATTTTCACCTAGAGGTTTTGATGCATTAGTTTATTCCGTTCATATTATATAAATTATATCTCAGTTCATCTATATTTTTTAAAACAATAATTCAAAATACGCTTTCATTAATTTATCGTTAGTTTATAGTATAATTTATTGAGGATAAAATAGAATTTTCAATTACGGGGATGCAAACTATTTTAAAATAAAATTCTCAAACATAAGTAAATCTTCTGTATAAATTTAAAATTTAAGGATAAATTAATGAATAAACAATAATAGTACTAAATAATATGTAAAATATATATTTAAGATAAAATAGGGAAAAACATAAATTTCAAATGCACTAAAGTGATTTTTTAGCTTATTTTTGAATTTAATATAATCAAGATAAATAAATAAATAATCAATTAATGCTATTATTTATCAAAAGTAAACATAGACTTCTTTATTTTCCTAAAAAAATGCACACTAAAGACATAAACACAAGTTTAATATAGTACATGTTAAAATACATTGTATTACAATATGCGTTTTTTGTCTTTTAGTTTATCACTTACTTTAATTTGGTTATTGATCCTTGATAATAATAATAATAATTTTATTGTGTTATCCTTAAATTTTTAAATTTAATAAACATACAAATGCGCGTGCACACACACATATTGTATATTCTTTAGTGTTATTTTTTTTCATTATGTTATCCTTAAATTTAAGTTAGATGTTATTTAATTGCTCTAAAAATTTTTATTTTAAAATGATCTGAATCCATTTAATTGAAAATTCTATTTTATTCTCAATGAGTTATAAAGTAAATTAATTATAAATTCACAAGAAGCATTTGAAATTATCATCTAAAAAATATGGATGAAATGAATTATTATTTAAGAAATAAAGATGAAATTGACTCTCGCATGCTTTTTTCCTTATTATATTTTCTTGGACCACACAAAACCTTTTTGTGCTTAGAAATATTACACAGTTGTGCCAAAAAATAGTGTATGGAAAAAAATTATGTGGTGTCTGTGACCATTTCACAAAACTACATGGATATCGTTATCCTCCTTGCATTTTTATTCAAAAAATTTAATGTCAAAATGGGATTTATAATGTAAATTATTTTATAAATTTTTCTCCTTATATAAAAACTTCGCAATCCCAGCTGTTGTATATAAAATTCATTCATTCCTTTTAAAATAATTAATAATAATCAAAATATTTTTTTTGTATTATATATATTTTGCTGTTTAATGTTGTCGTTACCAGGACAAATTATTAGGTTTGTATAATATTGGATGACACTAATAATATTACTATATTAATTAAAGTAATATGCTGGTTTATTATGATTATGTTGGGCTTCAGTAGGATTTAATTGTATTATTAGACTTTGATATATTGGTTTAATTGTATATTTAAGTGGGTTTCAATTATATTGGATTTTATTTGAATTGTATACGATGTTAAAAAAATTAAACTAATAGTTAAAGTAAAGAAAAAGCATTTATTTATAAATTAAATTAACAAATATAAGATTTTACATTATAAATAGAAATAGCCATATTATTAACTAACTAAATTATTATGATGGAAATAATTAAATGTTAATCTATTTTCTTTTGATAGATATTGATAAATTGATAAGTTAATATTTTTAATGATAAAATATGAACAAAAAAAATTACACTAGCCAAATATTTAAATTAGTTATATAAAATTTTATAAATATTGAGAGTGAAATAATCTGCAACTATTTTTTTAATCTTAAGAGAACATATCCCATTTTGTTTAATAGTATATATAAATCCAGTGCTTAATCAAATGTTAATAAACTCTCACAATTACCAGAAAACTTAAACCCTCCACGAATTAAGGAGAGGAGGGGATGACTTACTGAACCAAGGAGTTATTAGCAACTATATTCCATGTTATTCGAACAAATTCTAGTTTCACTTTATTAAAATATAGATCCACAATAAATCATCCCAAGTGCTTTATTTACTTTAGTTGCTCAAGTTTCTATGTGAACAATAACTAATTCTCTCATGTAACTTATTATCTCGAGCCTTATAATATTGAGGGTGTGAGTTTGAGTTATATAAAAAGATGAAGGTGAAGGATTTCTTCCATACACGAGTGATGTACATTTGTGTTTTCAACGATTGAAATAGTCCAATTCCTTAAAACGATCATGAACTAAAACGTGCGGTAAACAAGTCTTAACATATTGATAAGTTTTCTAATATCAAAGTGTCAAATTAAGCCGTCTAAATGCCTTTAATTAATTAAAATAATTGTTTATTTATTTTTTTGACTAGCAAAATCGGAACGCATGGTCAAAAGTGATGAAGATAGTTGTCATTTTTTTCCCTCATTCTATTTGTGGGAACTTGGAACATAAAATCTGAAAACTGGGTCCGCCTAAGTTAAATTTAACGAAACTTATGGCTGACCCGCAATATATCAATTAGCCCCTTATACTCTATATTATTGATAATATATTTATAAGTATTATAAAATTTTTTGTATTATAAAATTTCGTTGACCCCCTTATACTTTATTTTATTTTATTGAAATCTTTGGAATACCAATTCGCCCCCTATAATTTTAAATTTCCAAAATACCCTCCATTTGATTAAAAAAATATAATAATTATTAAATAGATTATAATTATAATTATAATAATTATAATAATTATTTTATTATAATTATAATAATTTTTAAGATTATAATTATAATTATAATAATTATTTTATTATAATTATAATAATTTTTAAGATTATAATTATAATTATAATAACTATTTTATTATAATTATAATAACTGTTTTATTATAATTATAATAATTTTTAAATGGATTATTATTATTATTATTATTAACAACAAGAATAAAATGTATTATAATTAATTAATCTATTAACAATAATTAATAATAATTTTTAGTTAAAATGTCAATAATTATCATTAATAATTAATTTTTAAATAATAATAACAATAATAATAATAATTAAAAAACCAAATAATAATTATAATAAAATTAATTAAGGATTTTATAGTAATTTGTTACAATTTAACTCATTCCAATATTTATTCTAAGATAAAATAAACACATAAATGGTAATACAATTTATTCTAATTACGATTCATGCAGTTCAAGTAAATAAATTATTCTAATTTCAATTCTTCATTTTAATTCTAACTATTCCAATTCTAAATCATAATGTTTCCTTATGATTTTGACTCTTTTTTAGTGAATGCACTATAAAATTATAAATCACTTTATATTTAGTTAGACCACTCTATGTTATTTACAATTTTTTTTATAACTATTATGAATTTTATAGTACATTCACTAAACATGAATAAAAATTAACTGAAAACATAATAAGTTAGAATCGAAATATCTAGAATCCAAATGAGGAATTAGAATCAGAATAATTTATTTACCTGAACGGTATGAATCATAATTAGAATGAGTTGTGTTACCATTTATGTGTTTACTTTGTCTTAGAATCAAAATCAGAATAAATGAAATTGTAACAAATTAGTATAAAATAATTCATTAATTTTTATCATAATTATTATTTTGTATTTTAATTATTTTTATTGTTATTCTTATTCAAAAATTAATTATTAATAGTAATTATTGTTAATTATTATTAATATTTTAACTAAACAATTAATAGATTAATTAATTATAATACTTTTTATTCTTGTTAATATAATAATAATCCATTTAAATTATATTTTATTTAATAATAATTATATTTTTAATTAAATGTAGGGTATTTTGGGAATTTAAAATTATAGGGGCAAATTGGTACTCCCAAGTGTTTTATTAAAATAAAATAGAATAAAAGGGGTTCAACGAAGTTTTATAATACAGAAAGTTTTGTAATACTTATAAATAAATTATAAATAATATAGAGAATAGGGGGCGGAATGATATTATTCCTGAAAACTTATATAAAGATGGTGTTTGTCTTTTGGGACTTCTGAGGTTATGGGACTGGAAAATTGTCTGGTCGTACAACGGTGCAGGGACTTGGTTGACTGATATTTAGCGCACAAAGTTGACCCGTACCAACTTACCAATCGTGTGAAATGCGTAAATTTACTGGCAGCTATCAGCAACGATTTTGCCAAAAAGATAAACAAGATCCGGTCCATCAGCAGTGGCGGACCCAGACACTAAAACGAGGGGTTTAGTTTAAAAATTTTTATTTAACTTAAATTTTTTTAATGTTCATTTGAATATATTTTAAATTTTATAAATTCAAATTTTATTATTATTTTTAATTCTAAATAATAATAAAAATAATAAATTATTATTTTTACATACGTGAAAATATTATTTTTTGAAGTAGTATTTTAAATGCATGAAAATATTATTTTTTGAAGTAGTTTCCATAAAATATTTTAAAAAATAAAATAATGTGGCTAATGAGATTTGAACCAAGGTCTTAAAATCATTAAATATCACTCTTACCATTGAACCACAAGTCTTTTAATATATGAAAAATGTGTCCCAATTGTTTTATCTAACTTTTTCAGAAGGAACTTGGGGCACATTTAAAAGAAAGTTTAATGGTCCGGGAGAGACTGAAACCCCTCCTGGGCCTTAATTGGGTCCGCCCATGACCATCAGGCTATGTTTTTCGTTGACTAGGTGGAGGAGTGAATTTTAAGTAATTAACGGCTACGTTAGAGAGAACTCCTTTGAAATTATATAATTAAAGTAATAAATAGTAAAAAAATACATTATATTTTTGATTGTATGGTTATAAAAAATACATTATAATTCGAATATGGAAAAGATTAAAAAGAATTGTATTTCACTAATCTACTTTTACACAAATTATCTTATTATTTTACGGTTACAATTTAAGAAATTTATAAAAATAGTTCCAAAACTTTTGGGTTATCTAAAATTGAATATTCTTTTTTTTTAATAATAACTATAACTAACCAAATGCAAGTTTTTCGAACCAAATAGTCCTCATCACTTTTTAAAAATTACCAAACCACTATCACTTTTAAAAAATCATCAAACCTTACCACCTCATTAAATCACCAAACCTTATTACTCTCAACAAATTACTAAATTCATCAAACAAATGTAGCAATATATAACTGAAAATAGAATCATCAATTAGAGAGCAAGAAGTTAAAGTTAGTGTATGTTTTTTTACACAATGTGGGTTTTTAAATGTTCTATGTTTAGGCTTTAGGTTTGAAATCGATGTGGGTTTTATTATAAATATTATTGTTTTTCGTTCATAAAACAATGTGAATTCCTGTGGTGCATTTACGAATTCGTAATTAGAATAATTTGAAATCGAAATAGGTAGGAATTGGAATGAGTTAGAATGGGAATGGAGAATGCGAATTAGAATAAATTATTTACGTGAACTGTAGAAATAGAAATCAGAATGCCTTTTATTCCCAATGATGTGCTTACTTTGTCTGAGAATCGGAATGGATTGTTTTAAGTTACTAAAATGCATTTAGTTAATTATTGTCATTTATTATTATTTATTATAGCAATTGTGATTATTATTATTATTTAAAAAATATTGTTATTAATAATCATAGTAATAATGAAAATTATAATGATGATGATGATGATGATGATGATGATAACAATGATTTTGACAATATTAATATTATTTTTGTTGTTAGATGATAATTATTATAGTTAAAAGTATCATCATCATCATCATCATGATCGTTGTTGTTATTATTATTATTATTATTATTATTAAGAACAATTACAAGAATAAGAATAATAAGAATAATAATAACATAATAATATGATAATATTGTAATCGAGGACAAGTGAAATTATGAAATTTGAATGGGGTAAAATGGAGAGTTCAAAGAATGAGAACTTGATTTCCAACCTCTCTTGGGAATTAAGTTCTCATTCCTTAATCTAAAAAATACGTGGGCTTCATATGTTTTGTTCTCATTCCCTTTTATTTTAACAAGTATCATCAACCATTCGTATTTCAGGTCTCAATTCCCCAATTACAAAAGTAAACACACTATTAAAGTACTTAACTTGAGCTGATAGATAAAAAATATTAAAAATAATAAAAATTCAAGTTCAAAGGAGATTGGAGGTGAAACCAGAATATGTGATACAAACATCTATTGTTGGCGACCAGCACCCGTCGCACATAATTATAGCCATTTACTTATATGTGACAGGCACACGTCGGCCTGCCTGTTGATAAGAACATATGCTTATCACCTATACTCGCAATATGTACAATAGCTAGGGATCTAAAATGTGGGGGGTGTTTGATCCAAAAAACTCGTATTTACCTAATTATGATAGAAAAAATTTAAAGTGGACAATTTTGAAAAGCCCAAAAATTTTAGGACTATTTTTATGAATTCTCCTTACAATTTTGACCAGTTGATTATATTATTATAGTGTTATGATTATAATAAAACAAAAAATTGCCGATGATTGAAAAAGTAATAAATCCTAATATTAAAAGTAAATTGGATTGACTAATTAAGTAAAAAAAAAAGCTTCTGCAAGACTAATGCACGCAATTTATATGATGTCATTCTCAATTTAAACTATATAATATTTTATGGCTACAACACATCATATGCCTTTGAGATCAATCCACAATGAAAGCCGCCACAATTGATTAAGAAAACTAACGAACATTCTAATAATTTTTACTACCCCAATTTCTTCAATTTTTACTGCATTGTCTCGTATATTTTTAGTTATGGATTTTACATGGCTTTAATTTTTCTCTTCTCAGGGGTCCGTTCCTTGTTTTTTTCTAGTGTTTTGTTTGTTTAATTGACAAAAAGTCAGTTTAATTACTTGTATAAGTTAAATTGTGAAAATTATTAAAATTAATTTATGTTTCATCTTTGGAATCTTCTTAATGTCACCTAACCAACCATTAAGATGATATTTGGGCCAGGACAATGAGTTCTAAGGGAAATTCATAAAAATAGTCCCAAAACATTTAAATATTTTAAATATGACTCCTCTAACTTTTTTAATCATAACTAACTAAATACAAGTATTTAAATCAAATAACCTCATTACTTTTAACAAATTATCAAACCAACACCGCCCTTAAAAAATAAGCAAACCTCACTATCTCACCAAACCACCAAACCTTATCACTCACAATAAATTATGAAATTCATCAAACAAATATCATACCACATAACTGAAGATAAAATCATCAATTGGGAAGTAAAAGTTAAAGCTAGTGTGTGTTTTTACACATGTGGATTTTTAATGTATTAATTTAGGATTTAGGTTCAAAATTGATGTGGGTTTTATTGTAAATTTTGTTATTTTCAGTTCATAAGAAAATGTGGGTTCTTAAAATACTTAGTTTGAGTGGAGAGATGAAAAAAATAAAATCATTGAGAACAATAAAAGTTAGAGTTAAAATGACATTGGACATGAAACCTGAAATATGAGTAACATGCATTTGTCATTAGCGACAATTAGGGTAACAATCATTTGTCCTGCGACAAGCAAGGCGAGAGGTTCCTATCACACGTAATTAAATGGTTGTTGAATATATTGTATTTATGTGTGACAAGCACCTGTCACTAATGACAGATGCTTGTCGCACATACTCAAAGTATGTCTGACAACCATGTAAAGTGTGCCGTATATTGACCGTATCACGTTTTGTAGTGTCTAATATGTGTTTTTTTTCTAATCTTTTAGGTTTAATAGATTAAATTGTGCTTCAAATGTGTTTTGACAGTTTCGAGCAAAAGTTGTTAGATGGTGTATAGAGCACATGAATGACAAGAACAAAGCTTTTTTTGTGTGGAAAAATCTATATGGTTGATCAGTTTTTGCAAGAGTGTATGAGATTCTATAGATAAATCATAATGAATATTGTATCCTGATGAAGGCAACCTTAAGATCTAGTTATTCCATTCCAAATGAATATTCACTACTTATAAACTTGATGATAAAATAGTCAAGATTGTGTTATATATGGGGTCTAATCTAGTCAACTCTTGGTGCATCCTTATATTTGTTAGTACATCTCTTAGAGTTCCGAAGCAAGATCATGTGATGGTTGAAACTCAAAATTCTTTTAGAGCAAGCATATCTATACCTGGTATTCAAGAAAAGTTATTACCATTGATGACATCATGGCAGCAATGTTACTCTCCACTTTGCTACAACGATGAACCCATTGATGACAATGATATTGTAATAGCGAATGTTCAAGAAGAGGTATTACCAATAGCAACATCCTTAGAGCAACATTATGCTACATTCCAAAACAATGATGATCTTATTGATGATAATAGCAATACATAAGTAGATAACATTTGTGCAGAGTCATATAATAGTCATTATAGAGGCTTACTTCAATAGTCCAGTTGTTGATGAGGGTGACAATTAATATGATATTCCTATTACTGATGAGGATAATAATAATTACAATAGTCTTATTAATAATAGATATAGCCTACCTATTCCTCTAATGGCGCATTTGAGTATGAGGATAGCAGTTGACCCTTTGTAAGTATTGTTTGAATTTTGCCTTAAAACGTAGTTGCTTTGAAGGTCGTTAAAAGTTGTAGTTATGATAATATTAGTGTGGCTAAGCTGTTTGTTGAAAGTATCAGTTAATATTGGAATTGCATAAGGTTTTTCTGAAAGATAAGTTTGATGTTAAGATTGCAAGATCTATAACATCTCTTGAGGCCCCCTATTCTTCAAAATATGTAAACAGTATTTTTGAGCAATGAGAGAATTGAATGAAAAGAATGTTCATTAGATAGTGAGGAAATTTGACAATATACATACGTGTTCTAATGAAGTGTTTACTAGTGGTCTTCACCAATGAAGTGTTGATTATATAATCGCGAACATATATATTCAAAAGAAGAGGAAATACACTCCAAATGATACAGTTGGTGCACAATGTTTAATTATGATACTAGCAGGCATATCAAGCCAAAGTTAATCGTGAAATTATACAAATGACCCCTATAACTTACTTCCCAAACTGTGCATTACTTTGTAGTTCTTGAATCTTGCATCAAGAGTTTTATACGGTGCATTACACTAGTGATTGCTATAGACGATACTTATCTAAAAGGGCTATATCGCGGAATGATGTTTATGGCAACATGCTTGAATGAAAATAATGAATTGCATCTATTAACCATTCAGATCTAAGATTCAAAAGACAATGATTCTTGGAAATGTTTTATGACAGAGTTGCATATACTGATTGGTGATAGGGCAGAGTTAGTAATTATCTCTTATCAATACACTTCCATCAAAAGAGCTCTTCTGAAAGTATTTCACAATACCACAAATGGTGTCTATTTTTATCATGCGAAAGATAACATAAAGTGAAAAATTCAAGATATCCAAAGCTTTTTAGGATCAATTTAAGCCTGTATTTATAAAAGCAGTAAAAACCATATGGATGTGAAGATTTTAGAAAACAACTTGAGAGGTTATAGAAGCCCTACTCAGTACAATTGATTAGTTGGAGAATAATATGGGTATTTGTAATTGGGCACAATTTCAATTTAAAGGTAGGATGTACAAAATTCTAACCACTAACATTGTGAAGAGTGTTAATTCTTTCGTAAGAGAACTGAAAAAATTTTCTATTACTCATCTAATTGACTATTTCAAAAATTACTACAACAATTTTTTTATTATAGAAAAATTTGGTTGAATTGATTAGTACTCTTATAATAATATGTGTATATGATATAGTTGTTGTGAGAAAAAATATGGCCAAAAGAATGACCATTCATCTTTTTTTTTTTAATCATGAATTCCAATTTTGGGTAATAGTGTTAGAAAGGGATAAATTGACATAGGTAGCAAGACTTTTATATATATAGTATTCCAACTTGATCAACTTGTCTACACTTATGTAATTGCTGCTTACCTAACCGTCTAAGTAGATTACAAAAGCCTTTATTCTAATTTTTATACTATGGTGTTGGCTTATACAATACCAATTTGGCTAGTTAGCGAGTGGAATCTTGGGAAGTTCTATAGGTTATCTGAGAGTTAAAGGTTAACCTACCAATAGAAGCAACATCAACTGATCATTGTCCAGAGCTCAAAATACCTTCTGCAGTTGAGGATGTATTTTGGAGAACAATGAAATGTAGGTGGTTTAAGGAACTAACCATAATAAAAAGAAATGTAAGAATCTTATTGCATCGAATCCAAACTAATGGTGTAGTTCCAAGCAATTATATATTTTAAACTTTTTATCTTTTGTGTATTGCACAATTTTATGTGATGGAAGTAATTTATTTAGTATTTTAAAATAGTTACTTAAATAGTTTCATAATTAATTATAAGTAAAAATATCAGCATAACCTCAAGATTTATTTACCATATGGCTAACCTGTAATACAATACAGAAAAGTTTAGGTTACTTAAATAGGTTTACAACAACGAAACTTAGACATTGAAGTTACATAAATCTATACAATAACTTGTGAATAATTACAATGACTTATAATTCAATGTCGTCATTTAAAATGTCTACAACAACCTTCTTCCTAAAGTACTACTCATGGATACTATTGGAATCAAGTTTGAATTTAAACATTAAATACATTGTAAATATCAACATAAAAATTCTACAAGCACCACTATGAGTCTCTTGTTGTGGCACGCCCTTAACTGTTAAAATTTTTCAAGAGTTTGAACTTTGCAAATCTTGTCATATGTTGTAAAAATCCAACATTTTCTAACCATCAAAGAAACATAACTTTAAATAACTTGAACAGATCTTGCACATTTTAAAATCACCAACTTCCATTATTGAGTCATAAATCTACATCTTCTATTTACAAAACATCGGTTGAGCTAGTATCTAATGATTGACTCCTAAATTCACTGGAACAAATTCATACTATAAAAATTATAGTAAATTTATCATTTTTGTTATCTTTAAAGTCAATAAAAAATAAAATAAAGTAAGTTAATGGTGCAGTAACCCACACCATCTACTTGTGTGAATCGTTTCGATGAGGTCTTGCCACCCATCAATATAAGTACTAAACTTATTTCATATTCTAATGAATTAACATCACATTTACCGCCATTCTATAGTTGCTTCAAGAATACCTAATTAATATATTACATGAAAAATAAATCTTATAAGAGATAAGAAATTAAATGGATGATTATAAGTTTTGTAAATTCATTACACAAAAAAAATATTTGTATGTGTATGCATTGGGATACTGTCTTTACTTCTCACTTATTAAACGAAAGTATTCATGGATATGCTATGAAGGACGAAGAAATGTGTTGAATTAGAACAAAAGACAGTACGCAGGATCAACAAAACTTCAAGAAATTATACTTAATATCACTTACTTCATCCCTTAGCCATCCTATTAAAGTGTGTCTCGAAAGTACCTGAAAGAAATTGTGTGATTTTCGGATAGTATGATCTATTATGATGTTGCCAGCAAACCATTGCTCGAACTCATCAAATAGTCTTGGATCCTCCATTTCTTTAAGTGAATTTATATCCACACTTGTTCTTAAGTGATCTCGCGGTCCATTATTTCGAGGTGGGAAAAGGCTTGACATTCTTTACTCTCTTGAAAGGAGGAATCGAGTAATAATGACTATTAAAGACATCTAAAGGCCTATAGGGATTTCTAAACTTACTTATGCCAATAGTAACTTCTGTGAGGATATGCATGCTATCATCACTTAAGTCCCCATATAAACTATATAATGACATGAGAGTGTTATCATTATGATTGCCAACATCAGTATAGGCTCTATAGTAATTAGCCAGGATGGACATATTAAACTCGCTAGATTAAAAGCTAAAAGAACATAATTGTTAAATATTAAGCTTGGTCACCATATAGAGGCGTCCAATCAAGAAATCACAGTATAAGCACTTGAATGAACCATCATTATATCAACTGATAAACCCCATGACATGTTTATTATTTCTGCTCTGCCTCAATAGCTGACTTAATGTAATTCATCTTCTTATATATCATAGATTTAAGTTCAAAAATGGAACAATCAATCTTGTTCATCAGTTGAATGATATAATCATAATAAAACCTTGTCCTCGATTGTTATCATAAAATAAAAAATAACGAGAGACTGTCAAAATCATTTATTAATTTACATTTGAGCAAAGAAATTGATCCTTTAAATTAGAATGTAACCTCTGAATCCTATGTGTTAACAAAATCGTGTAAATGAATATGATAGTTAGCTGCAACATTCTTAAAAATGGCCAACGAGCTGGGTGGCACGTGGTAAGGCATGGGCATGGCATGAGCACGTTTCAGTAGGACACGCGGCACGATACGACACACACATGGGCTGGGTCGTGCTTAGAGTTTTAGGCATGTGGGCCTTAAAAGCACGGTATGATTGAATATGGGTTAAAGTAAAAAGAAACATAATAAGCACGCTTCATTGGTGGGCTAGTAAATATAAAATGTTATGATTTACAAATATCTTGAATTTAAATTTTTAATATATTTTATTATCATAGGCTTTTAAAAATTAATTTAATTTATAGTTTAAAAAAATTCTAATTGTTTTATGTTTATCATTTATTAAATGAATAAATGATATCGTGGTTTTAATAAATAAAGTTATAAATATCATGATTCTATAAAGGGAAATTATCATTCGTATACCCTTAATTTACTCTGTTATAAAAAATACTATAACACTTTGAGGGTGTATCAATCGTCCACCCTAAGTTTACAAAATGTATCTATCGTCCACCAAACCGTTACTTGCCGTTTAAATAGGATGACATCAGAGGGGTAATTTGGTCTTTTCATATGATTTAAGTGATAATTTGAGGATATACAAGTGATAATTTTCTTTTACTTTAATTTAAGTTTCAAGGGTAAAATCATCAATTTGCTATAATTACGTTAATTTTCAAACGGCAGCTAACGATTTGGTGGTCGGCAGATAACTTTTGTCAATTTGGGGTGGACGATTGATACATCCTTAAAATATTGTAGTATTTTTAATAATAGAACAAATATAGGGTATACAAATGATAATTTCCCTTCTATAAATGATAAATTTAAAATTTTATGACATTAATATTTCATTTGTGAAATAATAACTTAGTTAAAGGAGACCAAATTAACCTTGCTCATTTATCGTATCCATAGTTGTGATTAATAAACGTTATTTCGTGCTTAATAATCAATATTTCGTACTCTCATAGTTGTGATTTGTTGTAATCTGCGTTTCGTAGTTGTAATAAGTTATGACTTGTGACTTGTTATAATTGATATCTCGTAGTTATGACTTCTTATAATCGTTATTCCGGGATTGTAATTTTAATTTTTATTAATCATTGTTATGTTTATGGAATTAAATTTATGTATTGTTGTATTATAATTGATTATTGTGAAATTAAATATATAGTTGTGAAATTGTGATATAATGATAATGAAATGTTAATTATTCCCTTAATAAAAATTATTATTATTGTTGTTGTTGTTGTTATAAAGATGATGATGATGATTATTATTATTATTATTGTTGTTGGACATGGGTTGATGGGCTTAAAAAAGCACGCTAGGATTATGGGCTTGAGGAAAAAAAAGAAGATTAGTGGGTCTTTTTTGGGTACGGCCCGAGCACAGCACGTATGGGCTCATGTCGTGGGCCAAACCATACCTTAAAAAAATTAGGCACGGCATGGCCCGTTGGCCATCTTTAAACATACTTATCTTTAATGATATTCTGCTACTCCTATATTGAGCTCATGGTGCCATGATGTCCTCTATTTCCTCTAGAATGGGTGGGCATTAATTTAGGTTGATTCTACAAAAAGTAACATTGAAATGAGTAAATAATTGTCAACATTATTGAGTTTTGATGACATTTTAAATTGTGTATATAACGCACTAAAAGATACGTACATTATGAAACCAACTTAGAATATATGGCACGTGATCTTCTAAAATTGATGGTTTATATAACATTTCCCCAACGTAAAGTACCCAAAATTTTATGTTGAACTAATCATCTACTACCTAGTAATATTGAAAATGATTTTTTTTATTTTGATATATAATACTTACAATATGAGTGTTGTTATTGAAAAAATGAGTGTAACACATTAAAATCATTTTTAAAGAAGTAATGGCCTTCCACTTTAAGATGTGTAAAATCTTTTTATTTTCATGGCTCATTATGATGACAACCCCTCATTCAAATAGTCAAGCCTACAATAAGTAAATTTACAAAATCATTAAAAAAATCATAATTATTCATAAGTTTCCAACCGACTTGGACCATGCGACTAAGGCCATAAAAATTGTGTTTTTCAATTTTATTATTGAATTTGCTAAGTGGTCATTCTTAAATTTCTTTCATATATTTTAATACTTTCGTATACTGTTTGCCATGATAAACAACATTATGGATGATTTTGGAGGTGATTTGTATCGTTAATATAATTCACCAATGAGAAATCAATTTGGCAGTGATATTTTCTCCCATTCATTACTCTATCCACAAAGTAATATAGTGCAACGTTTAGCACATCAATGTCGTAGATAGCACCAAAGTTCTATTTGGAAAGTCTAGTATCCAATTGTTCAAAATTTAAGTTTTTAAATTTACCACATCAAAGTACTTATCAAGTAACCTATGCTGCACCTGCAGATTGTTTTGTACAACATTTAGAGCACCAGAAAGTCTTGTAAGTAGGCACTACTCTTCAGTCAATAAATGTATTAAATGATTACTAATTTGGAACCATGACCGATCTTTATTGGATGCTTCACGTACCACTTGCCTAAGCAACACGTTGTTGATTGTAACACGACTTAATGCAAAACTATCCTAATCCTTAAGATGCTTGAAAATATCATTCTTGAATTACAATAATTGTTCATAGATTAACTTAATTTGGATATCTTGGATAACTTTTTTAAATTTTGGCGTCTCAGTAATACAACTAGAGAAATTATCAACAAAATGTAACTTTATCGTGTAGTGCTTGATTAATACTAAAAAGTGTACATGTAATAAAGGCAAAATTATTAGTTTTTCACTTAAAGTGTTGATTAATGTACTTATAACTTATAAATTATATGAATACTCCCCTAATAAATTTTTATGTTAAATTAATTCACAATATGTTAATTTTTATCTTGTAAATATTTTTCAGGAATAAAGGCGGAATTGGATTTGAAAGCGGGAACAAATAAGAACCACTGGAGCAATTTAGAATGTATTATTGAGGAGATGTAATAAAAAAAAAAGAATAAGTGGGCAATCATGTTGGTGATGGTTAGAAGGCCATTATGCCTCCTGACCATCACACATCTCAACATACATATATATTATAAAATGAAATAAATAAAGGATGATTCATTCCTTGCCTATAAAAGGTAAGAAGATACAGGGAGCAGAGAGCAAAGCCAATAAAGTAGAGCGAAGCCGAGAGAGAATGAGAGGGCAAAGCTGAGGAATTATTTATTTTTCCTCTTTTTCTTTTCTTTTTCTTATTTTGTTGTGTAATCAATTTCCTTATAACATATTTCAAAAGTTTATAAAAAAAAAGAGTGTTTTGTTTTCTTTCAATATGAGTGGCTAATTTTATTAAGTTGAGGTGAAGGGTGAAACTCAAGGTTTCAAACTATTAAATTTATTACTTTCTCAAGTGAGTTTTTAAGTTTATTTTACTATTTTTTAGTTATTTTTATGTCATGTTAATTTATAAATTCTCTTGGATCTATATGATATTTTGACATAATGTCGACACATTAATACAGTTGTGGCACATTAGGTACTTTATTTCATATTTATCCATACACATAGTTAGTTAAAAATTAAATGATATAATAATTAATTGGTAAAAATGAGGAAAAATATAAAAAAGAGAACGTATTAAAATTATAGTTTAAGTAACTGAGAGTGGATCCCGAAACCTTAACATAGTTTTAAATTGATTTCTAATGATTTCTTTTCTCACAATTAATTTTCTTTAGGTAACAAATTGACAACTAGATTTTAAATTTAATGTGGTTCGACCATGGACTCACCGGGTTATATTATAACTAAACACTCTTATACTTAGAGATAATACACTTTTGAGTCGTGTTAATTTTTTGGCGCTGTTACCAGAGAATTTTCTAAATTTTGTATCAGTTTGTCTTTATTTTCTTATTCATTTCTTTATTTTTTTCGTTACTTTCTTTTCGTCATTCTATTTTATTCTCCTTTTACAAAACTTCAGTTAGCACCCCTCTTCTCTTGAAATTTTAACACTATTAATAAAAGTTGTGAAAAACTTCATTTTAGCCCAAAAAATTTTGCAAATCAATCGTCAAACCAAATTTGTTGGACTTTTGGACTTGGCAGAGATGAACTTGGACTTTTAAAACCACCATTATGGCCCAATAATTGAAATTTAATTGGCTGGTAAATTTTAAAATTAAAAAAAAACTACAATTTTTTCTTTCTTTCTTTAAATTTTTGCAATTTATTTTTGCAATTATTTTTAATGTTCGATTCCACCGCCTTATTGTTATTTAAATTTTGTTAATTTATTTATTTCTATTTTTATGGTTGGTTCTATTGCCTAACATTTTAATTTCAGTTTGTTTATTCTTGTGCATTAATTTATTTAATTTTATGTTTTATTAGATGGCTGATTTTAAAATACCGCCTAAATTGTTTCCTTTAATTTCTTTGTTTTTATGACTGGTTTCACCGCCTAATTTTTTTCTTTTAATTTCAGTTTGTTTATTTTTATTTTGCATTATTTTGCTTATTTAATTTTCAGTTTGTTTTTATTTCTACAATTTTCATTTAGTGTTTTATGCATCATTAATTTATTTAGCACACATCACTAGCATTGCATGCGTTGTTCGTCTCGTACAAATAGTCGCAGGTTAATTAAGAGATCACCTTCACCACCCTTAAATGTGGCTGACATAGAAGCTGATAATTTTTCAGAGTACGAAGATAATCAGGCCTTACAAAATTTTCATGAACAACCTAGGACCCTTAGAGACTGCATGCATCCTACTAGAATATGGTCACCATTATGAGTAGTTTTTCCTCCTAATGCATTACGTTTTAATTTCAAACTTGGTATCATTTGACTTCTGCCTACTTTTCATGGTTTTGAATCTGAAAATCCATATCTACACTAGAGAGAATTTGAAGAAGTTTGTAACACCTGTACTGATAAAAATTGTAGCATGAATATAATTAGGTTTAAGTTTTTCCCTTTCTCACTAAAGGATAAAGTTAAAACTTGGCTATAAAATCTTAGGTCAGGATCTATTAGATTTTGGGATGAAATGCAAGCACAAATTTTGAAAAAACTTCTTTCATCCCCACAGAACAAATTGTTTCAAAAGAGAAATCACCACCTTCACTTAAAAACTAGGAGAAACCCTCTACCAAAGTTAGGATAGGTATAAAAAGTTACTTAACATTTGCCCACACCATGGTTTTGAAACATGAAGGTTAGTGTCTTATTTCTACGAGGGACTAACTTCCCAAAGTAGACATGTTGTCGAAATGATGTGTAATGGTGAGTTTAGGGATAAAAGTCCTGAAAATGCATTAGATTATCTTGATTATATAGCAGAGAATGCACAACATTGGGATAAAGTTGGGTCTTATGAGTCATTAAGTAAACTTTAGCCATCTCCATCTGGTGGAGGCATGCACAACCTTAGGGAAGGCCATGACCTTCAATCCAAATTTACATCCTTAGCTAGAAAATTTAAAGCATTAGAGTTGAAAAAGAATGATCATGTAAAGTTTGTTCAAAATATTTATTGTTATATTTGCGATTTTATTGACCATTATACGCAGGACTGTCCAACCTTGCCAGCTCTGAGAGAAAGTTTGTACGAACAAGTAAATGTCGTTGACAATTTCAAAAGACCAAATCCAAATCCATACTCCCAAACTTGCAACTCTAGTTGAAGAAACCACCCAAATTTTAGTTAGAGAAATAACAATCATGCACAACCTTCACAACCAGTTGAAATACAAGTATGCAACCCAAGAGAGGGGGTGAATTGGGATTCTAAAAATTATTCAATTTATAAAGAAAAACTTAAAGCAAATATAATTCAAATTTAAAGCAATAACAATTAAGTTGATCACAATATAAAAAGATAAGGGAAGAGGGATTCAAACACAAAGATTTTTACGTGGTTCGGCCAACCACGCTTACGTCCACGCCTCCAAGCTTTCTGGGCTTGAGGATTCCACTAAGCAAGCCTTCCAAGGCTTCAAACGCTTACAATTGACTTCCAAGGTGTCAATGGACCTTTACAACAAGAGATTATCCCCAATCTCTTAACCCAAGTGTATCCCAACACTTACAATCACTCAAAGTAAAAGATTACAAATTGTTCTTCTCTCACATAATATTTAAGATTACAAATCGATGCCCAATGTGTGAATAGATGAAGAGAAAATGTGTTTTTAGCTCTATGAAAATTGTATTCTCGGATATAAGCTCAGTGGTAGTGTTGTGATTAACCTTCTTTGGATTTGAATGAGCTTATTTATATCTGGAGCTGAAAATCTAGCCGTTACAAATTGTCGGACAGAAAATGGTTCGCCGTTAACCCTAAACGGTTAACCGTTTCAGTTGGTCAAAGTTACCGTTGGACCATATTTCAAATAAACGGTTTGCCGTTTAGGATTACCCTTTCGCCGTTAACTTCCAAAGACCTGCAAGATGAGCATCAGTTATCCGTTTACATTAAACGGTTAAGGATTTGCATGAAGTGACTTATCTGGATATTATCGGTTAACCGTTTGTAATAAACGGTTCGCCGTTTGTCTCCAGTAACCTGCAAAATAATTTAGCCTTATCAAGTTTTTGTTAATTAGTGCCAGAGGAGGACAACCTTCAATTCTGGACGTTATCGGTTAACCGTTTAAAATAAATGGTTCACCGTTAAGTTCCAGTAGCCTTCCCATATTTTGTGTTTTCCGTTTTTCATAAACGGTTAGAGCTTAGACAATATGGTTCTCTCTGGTGTTAATCGGTTAACTGTTTAAATAAACGGTTCACCGTTTATAACCAGAATTGCATTTTAAACCAGTTTTTGCAGAGAATCTTTTTCTAAATTGAAAGCCCGTCTTTTATGAAGAATGAATGGAATGATTATTAAGGCTTTCGTTTATTAAGAAATAGCTCCAATATTTTTATCAAAAACCATTTAAAATTTGTTATCATCAAAATCAATATTATTAACATATTCATGTTAACAATCTCCCCCTTTTTGATGATGACAAATTTCGATAAATGTTTAGCTCCCCCTTAATATGTGCTCCCCCTAAATGTATGGTCAAATTGAGAAATGTTCAATACCAGGATTTTTGCTCAAGAAAACATTTTTAAATTCATTCTTAATCTCCCCATTTTAAATCCTTCTTAAATACCATAAATCCATTTTAAATACCATAATTATCTCCCTCTTCATCATCAAAAAGAAAAGAGAGAATAGGAAAAATGATCAATTGAAATACAAGTATGCAAATCCGTTAAAGAAGTTATCCGGTTTTGGCGAGTGAAAATTTTGGCAGAGTTTCCCCTTAAAAATGATCAAAACCACTAATACAAAATGAGATTAAAACACTTCCAAAATAGATTAACACCAACTTCATCTTTCAACAAGCCAACAACGCCATGAACAAACAAACCAACACTTCAATATCCACAAAATAAACCAATACTTCAATAGCCAACAATCAGCAATCAGCAATCATCAATCATCCAATCATCAAGAACATCACAGACATGTCATCAAAATCTAAAAAAAATATAAATGCAAACAATCAAAATATGAAATGTATGTGCGAAAACAAAACTCAGAAAGTACAGAGGTGGAGAAGATGTGCTCCCCGGATCATAGCCGAAATAGCGAAGAAGAGTCCGCTGTCCAGCGATAAGCTCAAGCTGCTGATCAATGCTCTACTGCTGGAAAGTCTGAAAGTCAGAGCGGAGCTGCTGGTGGTCACGGGAAATAGTGTCCAACCGATCAAGAATTAGTTGCTGGCGCTCCGAAATCCGGTGAACATCGAACCAACCGCACAACATCCAAGTGGGTAGGGCGATGGCTGCTCAGGAACAACAGATGGCTCAGGAGCAGGAGGCGGCTCGGAAGAGGAGGGAATATCAGCATCCATCGCACGCCTCAGAGTCTGAGTCAGCTGGAGGCCGAGGGACAAAATGGCGACGCGGAGGATGAGGATGAGCTCCTAATCTAAAGTCAGGAAGCTGATCGGGAGAATAGACATCATTGAGCATCGGATCGTCCTCTGGAGCAATCAAAGTATCTCGGTTTTTGGAGTTGCTTGTCTTTATCCACTCTCCATGCTTCCTAGAGAAACCGATACTAGTCATGGCCTCGGGACCAATCCGTCTAGTCTCCATGTGTCCAGTATCAAGAAAAGGCACCTCAAAGCGTCGCAGTATTTTAGTGATGATACTGCTATAAGGAAGCAAGCGGTGATTGACTGTGGGAGTACTCAACATGTGTCACACAATAATATACCCGAGGTTAATGAGACGGTCTGTAAGTAGGCTATTTAATAGGGCAACGTCCAACCTCGTAACCTCATCCGAGTGACCCTTTCTAGGTGTCACTATGTGCTGTAAAATAGTGTGAAGAATACGAACTTGGAGAGGTAAAAGTTGAGACCGAAACGGAAGCAAACACATCTCATCCGATAAGTCTCGACGACGACATATATTACGGACGCCATCAGTATGAGAAAAACTGTCAAAGGAGAGGGCTTTCATAGAGGTGTAAATATCAATCCCCTTACAAGAGATACCAAGAAAGTCAGCTAAGTCCGCATCATCAAATTCTATTGGCACACGGCCGACTTGAGTAACTATCCTATTTGGGCGAGTATCAGAGAGTTCCATGTTGGAGTAAAAGACTCGCACTAAATTTGGATAAACCCGGTCATCAAAGTCAATGGCAGACTCCCAAGGCTGAAGCATATCCCGAATGCTTCTACAACAAACAACTAAATTACGGAAATCATCAATGTCAACAAAGAAGGGGTCAAGTACCTTTCGACCATCGAAGCGTTCTTCGAACCGCTTGGCCAAGGAAGGTGTAGGGAAGTGAATCCTTGCAAATTCAGAGACTTCCCGAGGAGGTATAGGATTCCTTGGAGGTACAGATTTACGCCTGGGATTTCTTCGAGAGGGTTCAGCCATGGAAAATGCAGGAGAGATGAAAAAGAATAGATGATTAGCTTATGGATGAATAGGAGATGTGATTTGGGTGCTCAATTTGGTTGAAGAAGGGGAAGAATCGGATTAAAAACGAAGAAATCCGACCCGCGGCAGTTAGTGTTTCGATTTGGGATTTTTGAATTTTGGGCTTGATTTGGCGTTTTGAATCGGTGAAATTGTTCTAAAATTGATAAGAAATGACGTTGAAGGTTTGATTTGGCAAGAAAAGTAAGAAAAATGAGGGTTTGAGGGTAGAAAGACCTTCGGCTGCGCAACAATGGCTGAAATGGTGAAGGGTTAACTAGGAAAGGAGAAGAAAAACCTTTGAACAATTTTTATACTCGCGAAAACGGTTAACTGTTTATTGAAACGGTTAAAGGGTAACTTTCAGAGACTAAGGAATAGGTAACGGTGAAGGCTTAAACGCTTAACGGCTAAGGAGTAACTGTTAGAGGACTCTCTGTTGAAAAACGGTTCACCGATTGTAGCAAACGATGAAAGAGTAAATGGACAGACACATAATCTCGTTTCTGGAATTAAACGGTGATCCGTTTATAGGAAACGGCTAACCGTTTATTTTATCTGTAATTTCGCACATTTGATTTAATTTTTGGCCAGCAAATAATATATCCCAAGATCATTTAATTGATCTGAAAATATTTTATGAGCCATTTTAATGCATGATTCATGAACATGTTTTCAACCAATTAATTCATATAATCAAGAGTTATCAAGGCAAATTCATCATTTGACTATCAAGCTCAAGCATTTCATAAACAATAGTCAATCAATTCAGTACACTCAATAGCATGAATAGAGACGTTAATGCGAAAATTTCATCATCCCAAGTTCATGCCGAATTTTTGAAAATTGTTTTTCGCAAAGTGGTTTTGTGAAAATATCGGCAAGTTGTTTTTCCGTGGAAATAAACTCTAATGCAATATCTCCCTTTTGAACATGATCTCTTAAGAAATGATGTCTAATTTCTATATGCTTGGTTTTAGAGTGTTGAATGGGATTCTTTGAAAGATTTATAGCACTAGTATTATCACACTTAATAGGAATTTGTTCAAGATTAATGCCATAATCTCTAAGTGTTTGTTTCATCCAAAGTGCTTGTGCACAACAACTTCCTATATATATTCAGTTGAAAGTGCGACAGAATTTTATTTCTTGCTAAACCATGAAACAAGAGAGTGTCCTAGAATATAGCAAGTTCCACTAGTGCTCTTCCTATCCACTTTATAACCGGCAAAGTCCGCATCGGAATAACATGTTAAATCTATATGAGTTCCCCTAGGATACCAAAGGCCAATATCTATGGTTCCACTCAAATAACGGAAAATTCTTTTAACAGCAAGTAAATAGGATTCCTTGGGACATGACTGAAATCTTGCACACAAACATACACTAAACATGATATTGGGTCTACTTGCAGTCAAATAAAGTAGGGATCCGATCATACCTCGATACATTTTGATATCCACTTCTTTGCCTTTTTCATCTTTATCCAGCTTGGTTGTTGTGCTCATTGTTGTATTTTTGGTCTTTGAGTCATCAATGCCGAATCGTTTGAGTAGATCTTTTACGTACTTGGCTTGATTTATGAAAATTCCTTCCTCGTTTTGTTTGATTTGAAGTCCAAGGAAATACTTCAACTCACCCATCATACTCATCTCAAATTCTTTGCTCATACACGATAAAAATTCTTTACACAACAATTCATTAGTAGAACAAAAAATAATATCATCAACATAAATTTGAACAATAAGTACATCTTGGTTCTTATGCTTAAAAAATAAAGTAGTATCCTCTTTACCCATTGAAAAATCATTTTCCAACAGGAAATTCTTAAGTCTATCATACCATGCTCTAGGTGCTTGTTTTAATTCATATAAGGATTTAAGCAACTTATAAACGTAATTTGGAAATTTTTCATTTTCAAAACCAGGGGGTTGTTTTACATATACTTCTTCCATAATATACCCATTTAGGAAAGCACTTTTCACATCCATTTGAAATAAGATAAAATCTTTATGACATGCAAATGCCAACAACATTCTAATTGATTCTAGTCTAGCAACGGGTGCAAAAGTTTCATCAAAATCAATTCTTTCTTCTTGGTTATAACTTTGAGCCACTAATCTAGCTTTATTTCTTACAACCACACCGGATTCATCCATCTTATTTCTAAATATCCATTTAGTACCTATGACGGATTGATGTTCCGGTTTAGGAACTAATTCCCACACATTGTTTCTTTTAAATTGATTTAACTCCTCTTGCATTGCAATAATCCAAGCTTCATCATTTTCTGCATCCTCAAAGGATTTTGGTTCAATTTGAGAAATGAATGCATTATGCTCACAAGTATTTCTAAGTGATGATCTAGTTGTAATACCTCGTGAGGGATCTCCTAAAATTACATCTTTAGGGTGAGAAGAGACATACCTCCACTCCTTGGGGAGTGTTTGAGAAGTACCTTCATTTTGCTCCACATTTGGTTCTTCATGATGTTCCTCTTGAATTCCATTTGGTGCGTCTTCTTGGTTGTTTTTTGATGCTTCTTCTTGTTGTTCTTCTTCTGCATTATCATCAACAACGACTTTCTCCGTAGAGGAGGGGTTAGACTCATCAAATGTGACATGCATAGATTCTTCCACAACTAAAGTTCTTGTGTTATAGACTCTATAAGCTTTGCTTGAATTTGAATAACCAAGAAAAATGCCAACATCAGATTTTAGATCAAATTTACCAAGATTATCTTTTGTGTTCAAAACAAAACATTTGCATCCAAAAACTTTAAAATAGCCAATGTTGGGTTTTCTATCTTTCCAAAGCTCATATGGAGTTTTATTAAGATTAGGTCTAATCAACACCCGATTTAAAACATAACAAGCGGTGTTGACGGCTTCGGCCCAAAAATATTTTGGTAATGCATTTTCATTTAACATGATCCTAGCCATTTCTTGAATAGACCTATTCTTTCTCTCAATAACTCCATTTTGTTGTGGAGTTCTAGGTGATGAGAATTGATGCTCAATGCCTAGATTATTGCAAAAAATCTCAAATGCATGATTTTCAA
The DNA here is from genome assembly GCA_030449895.1 of Citrus mangshanensis. NCBI lineage: Eukaryota > Viridiplantae > Streptophyta > Magnoliopsida > Sapindales > Rutaceae > Citrus > Citrus mangshanensis. Next base: position 528,647 of record JASUUJ010000211.1, read on the forward strand.
ATTCTCCTCCATGATCACTTCTAATGCATACAATACCATGCCCTTTTTCATTTTGTAATTTCTTACAAAGCACTTTAAAAGCATCAAGAGCATCATCCTTATTGGCTAAGAATAATACCCACGTATATCTAGAATAATCATCCACTATCACAAATGCATAATATTTGCCATTTAGACTCGCATATCTAGATGGCCCAAAAAGATCTATGTGAAGAAGTTCAAGTGGTTTTGAAGTAGAAATATGGTTTTTATTCTTGAAAGAAGTTTTAATTTGTTTTCCAAATTGACAAGCTTCACAAACCTTATCCTTTTGAAAAACAATTTTCGGAAGACCTTTAACTAAATCATCTTTCGAAATTTTTGAAATCAAATCCATACTTGCATGTCCTAACCTTCTATGCCATAACCAACTACATCATGCAATGCCGAAAAACATTTATCAAGAGAAGATGCACATTCTATGTCAATGATATAAACATTACCACATCTATTACCAACAAACAAGGTTTTGCCATCACATGAGTTCTCAATAACACAACTAAATTTATCAAAGATAACTTTATAACTTTTGTCACATAATTGACTAATGCTAAGTAAGTTGTGTTTCAAGTTCTCAACCAAACATACATTCTCAATTAGAGTTGAAGAAACTTTACCAACATTTCCAATTCCAAGAATTTTTCCTTTTGAGTTGTCTCCAAAAGATACGTCTCCACCATTTTCAATTTTGGTGAAGCTTGAGAACCATGCATAGTTTCCGGTCATGTGCCTTGAACAACCGCTGTCCAAGTACCATTTATTTTTCTTCTTCTTCAAGCCCTACAAGAAAAAATCTTAAGTTTTAGGTACCCAAAGCTTTTTGGGTTCTTGAGAGTTAGCAACGGTTCCTTTTGGAACCCAAATGCATTTGACACCATAATATGCATTCCTTTTCACGGGACATCTATATTTTATGTGACCATTTTGATTACAATAATGACATACAATCTTAAGATCATTTGTGGAGGTAGCTTTAACAAAATAATTCTTATAATACTTTTGCTTCAAGTTAGGCTTATATCCAAGTCCTCCTTTATCAAAAACACATTTTTGTGAGTTAAGCATATTATCCAACATCTTTTTCCCATTTCTAAATTTCAAAACAATTTCATTCAATTCATTACTCTTTTTCTTGAGCATTTTGTTTTCATTTTTCAACTTATCTATGTGTGATTCTAAATGCTCATGTAAGATGCTAGGTTTCTCATTTGATAATACAATTTCATCATGCAATGTTTTGTTCCCTACTTCTAGGCATACAATTCTTGCATTTAGAGATTCATTTTTATCTTTAAGCTTTGCCATTTCCTTTTTAAGACATACATTCTTTTTACCAATCTTCATCAACTCATTATGCAAATCTTTAAAAGCATCATACAATTCATCATAGGTGGGATCACTTACCTCATTGAGATCATCATCCCCTCCTATTGCCATGAGTGCTAGGTTTGGTACTTCTTGCGATCCTTCTTCATCACTTGATTCTTCCTCACTATCATCCCAAGTTGCAACCATTGCTTTCTTCTTGAGTTTGTTGATAAGTGGGCACTCCGATCTTATATGTCTAGGCTTTTTGCATTCATAGCATGTGATTGCCTCCTTCTTCCCCCTATGGTTTTTAAAGTTTCTGAAATTTCTTCGCTCTCCGGTTTTCTTGAAGAATTTTCTGAACCTCCTTGCTAGCATGGCTAGCTCTTCATCATCCGGTTCACTCTCTCCATCACTCTCATATTTTGAAGCTTTGAGAGCAATGCTTTTCTTATTCTCCTCATGTCCTTTTTCTGCAGCTAAATCCTCTTCATATGAAATGAGAGAACCAATTAAATCATCAAGAGGTAAAGTATTTAAATCTTTGGCCTCTTTAATGGCGGTTCTTTTAGGTCTTCATTCTTTTGGAAGTGACATAATGATTTTCTTAACTTTCTCACTATTTGAGAAGGTTTTCTCTAAGGCACTTAGGGTGTTCACTATGTCCGTGAATCTAGTATACATAGAATACACATTTTCATTTTGTTCCATTTGGAACAACTCATATTGACGAGTGTATCTACTGATTTTAGACTCTTTTACTTGATTTGTCCCTTCATAGACAACCTCAAGTTTGTTCCATATCTCTTGTGCACTTTCACAACTAGATACTCTATGGAATTCTTTCTTATCAAGGGCACAAAACAAAGCATTCATAGCCTTGGAGTTTAGAGACATTTTTCTCTTTTCTAACTCACTCCATTGACTTGATGGTTTAAGAATATCATCTCCTACTTCATCTTTAAGCATAGACATGAATGGATCGTCACAAACAACTTCCCAAATTTCATAATCTAAGGCTTGCAAGTAGATTCTCATTCTAGTTTTCTAATAAGCATAGTCATTTCCATCAAAGAATGGTGGTCTAGTTGTAGATTGCCCTTCTCTAAAGGTTTAGTCATTTAGGGTTGCCATGGATCTTTTACTCTAGACGATTAAGTCTTAACAAGAGAACAAGGCTCTGATACCAATTAAAATATAAGTATGCAACCCAAGAGGGGGGGTGAATTGGGATTCTAAAAATTATTCAATTTATAAAGAAAAACTTAATGCAAATATAATTCAAATTCAAAGCAATAACAATTAAGTTGATCACAATATAAAATGATAAGGGAAGAGGGATTCAAACACAGAGATTTTTACGTGGTTCGGCCAACCTCGCCTACGTCCACGCCTCCAAGCTTTCCGGGCTTGAGGATTCCACTAAGCAAGCCTCCCAAGGCTTCAAACGCTTACAATTGACTTCCAAGGTGTCAATGGACCTTTACAACAAGAGATTATCCCCAATCTCTTAACCCAAGTGTATCTCAACACTTACAATCACTCAAAGTAAAAGATTACAAATTGTTCTTCTCTCACACAATATTTAAGATTACAAATCGATGCCTAATGTGTGAATAGATGAAGAGAAAATATGTTTTTAGCTCTATGAAAATTGTATTCTCAGATATAAGCTCAGTGGTAGTGTTGTGATCAACCTTATTTGGATTTGAATGAGCTTATTTATATCTGGAGCTGAAAATCTAGCCGACAAAACGGTTCGCTTAACCCTAAATTAACTGCTTTGGTCAAAGTTACCGTTGGACCATATTTCAAATAAACGGTTTGCCGTTTAGGATTACCCTTTCGCCGTTAACTTCCAGAGACCTGCAAGATGAGCATCAGTTATCCGTTTACATTAAACGGTTAAGGATTTGCATGAAGTGACTTCTCTGGATATTATCGGTTAACCGTCTGTAATAAACGGTTCGCCGTTTGTCTCCAATAACCTGCAAAACAATTTAGCCTTATCAAGTTTTTGTTAATCAGTGCCAGAGGAGGACAACCTTCAATTCTGGACGTTATCGGTTAACCGTTTAAAATAAACGGTTCACCGTTAAGTTCCAGTAGCCTTCCCATCTTTTCTGTTTTCCGTTTTTCATAAACGCTTGAGACAATATGGTTCTCTCTCGGTGTTAATCGCTTTAAATAAACGGTTCACCGTTTATAACCGTAATTGCATTTTAAACTTTTGAGAATCTTTTCTAAATTGAAAGCCCGTCTTTTATGAAGAATGAATGGAATGATTATTAAGGCTTTCGTTTATTAAGAAATAGCTCCAATATTTTTTATCAAAAACCATTTAAAATTTGTTATCATCAAAATCAATATTATTAACATATTCATGTTAACACCAGTTCCTCCACGTCAAAATTTCCAACACCCCTAGAGTTACCCACCATATGTCCCAGCACCAAGAAAAACTCTAGAAGACACATTGCATTAGTTTATTGAAAAACAAGAGTTGATCTATAACCAAATGATGCAAACCTTAACTAATTTGACAAATCTCTAAAATTACATATGCTCTGACTATGCATGAAAAAGGAAAGTTTCCTTCTCAACCTGAACCAAACCCCAAGAGTCAAAATCCTCAAATGGAAAATTCAGGAAACCAAAATATGAGCTAAGTCAAATCAGTATAACCCTTCGTGGTGGTAAAGTTGTCGAAAAACATATCCTGGATCCTTGTGAAACTAGCAAAGATTCAATTTCAGATAATAGGAAAGATTCTGTCGAACCTTTAAACCATGAAGAAATAACAACTCTCCTCCTGTACTCCCTGAAATACAAGTAAGCAACCCAAGAGGGGGGGTGAATTGGGATTCTAAAAAATTATTCAATAATAAAGAAAATCTTAATTCAATTATAACTCAAATTCAAAGCAATAATAATTAAGATGATCACAATATAAAAAGGTAAGGGAAGAGAGATTCAAACACGAGATTTTTACGTGGTTCGGCCAACCTCGCCTACGTCCACGCCTCCAAGCTTTCCGGGCTTGAGGATTCCACTAAGCAAGCCTCCAAGGCTTCAAATGCTTACACTTGACTTCCAAGGTGTCAATGGACCTTTACAATAAGAGATTATCCCCAATCTCTTAACCCAAGTGTATCCCAACACTTACAATCACTCAAAGTAAAAGATTACAAATTTGTTTTGCCTCTCACAATATACAAGATAACTCAATGATGCTTAATATGTGAATAGATGAAGCAAGAATGTGTTCTAAGCTCTATGGAGATTGTATTCTCGAATATTAGCTCAAATGGTTGTGTTGTGATCAACCTTTGTTTGGATTTGAATGAGCTTATTTATAGTTGCAGCTGAAAACTAGCCGTTATAGACTGTCTGCACACTGTCGGATCGCCGTTAGCTAGATATCGGATCGCCGTTTGACTGGTCAATATGACCGTTGAGCTGATTTTTCAAATTGTCGGATCGCCGTTATCTAGATGTCGGATCGCCGTTAGTGTCCAGAGACTAATCTTCAATTCTGCTTGTTGTCGGCCAACAAGAAGTCGGATCGCCGTTAGTGTCGATCTTCACGCCGATGTCGGAGAGCCGTTATCCATATATCGGATCGCCGTTTATGTCCAGAGGCTACTGGTTGATATCGGTGAGCCGTTTATCACAACTGTCGGTTCGCCGTTTTGGTCCAGAGGCTATACTTCACTTAATATCGGCGAGCCGCTTTATCTCAATCGGTTCGCCGCTTTTCCATAAAACCGCCGCAGAGCTATTTTTGCAAGAAAACTGTTTTGACACCAAATCTTCATAAAAATGCTTTATGAAACTTGTCAAAATAGATGAAGGTTATGTTGAGCTTTTTAAAACGATTTAATCAATTTTAATTAAGTTTGTTATCATCAAAATCAATAAAGAATAATTTATGTTAACAATCTCCCCCTTTTTGATGATGACAAACTTTTCAAGAAAATGCTTGTGCAATTTTTGCTCCCCCTAAATATGTGCTCCCCCTAAGTGAAATTTTGAAAGACTTGTTAACTCCCTTGTTAAAAAAAATATTCAACTGTTAATCTCAAAATTTTAAACACGACAGATTAAAAAAAAATTATGCCAGTAAACACATGCATGCATGCCAAAACCAATTTTGCATTTTGCTAATTTCTCTCCCCCTTCATCATCAAAAAGAAAGAGACTCGATGAATGATTTATGTTTGGAGAAATTTGGGCAGAGTCTCCCCTGAAATATGAGCATTTCCTCAACAACACACAGAGTTAAAAAGAAAAACACTTCCATATAAATATACCACCAAATCAACCAACCTCCATACCAACAAATACACACTTCCATAATTAGCAAGATAAACAATATAGCACCAAAGTCATCTCAAGCATAAATCAAGAGCACATGTCCAACATGAGATATCAGAAGCATAAACACAAAATAAATAACATCATATGCATAAGGCAAATAACATGAAATGAGAAATGTCTGTGCGAATATCATAGGGTCAGAAAAGCTAAGATGAGGGCTGTGAAGACGAGCTGCCGGGGTCATATCCAAAGTAGCCGAGAATGCGACGCTGACCCGCAAGTAACTCCATCTGCTGATATGAAATTTGCTCCCGAAAGGTTGCAAAATCAGATCGAAGCTGCTATCACTGGGACAGGCATCCACTTGGCCGGAAGGCTGATCCTCGTGATGCCGCAGGAGGGACGGCAGTCTCGGTAGGCTCGTCATCTTGAGGTGCATCTGCTGCTGGTGAAGTAGGAGCTGCCGCTGCAGCCCCAAGACGGAAATCGGCAAATCCTCGAGTAGACATCATTCAAAGATGCGATCATCCCTGCACGAATGGCTTCGTTTTTGGACGATGTAGTCTTTTCCCATTTCCCACGCTTCTTAAAGAATCCAATGGCAGAAATAATTTCTCGTCTGAGCTTACGAGTCTCGAGAAAGACAGGCTCGACGATAGGAACATGAAAGTGGTTCAGGATCCTGATGATCTTTGCCGCCATAAGGAAGGGATCGGTTGGAGACTTTAGGGGTGGACAAAGATATGGCACATAATGGTGTAGGATAGGCTCACATGGCGTCGATTTAAGAGAGTCTAATAGACCAATATCAAGCCTAGTGACCTCATCGCTGTCAGAGTGACCATGTCAAGAATAATGTGTAGAATTCGAATCAAAAGGGAGGAGTTGAGACTAAAGGACAAAGAATGATGTCATCGGAAGATCCCGACGACAAATGTTCCGTACACCATCCACATGACGAAAATTACTAAAAACTAGTTCTTTCCTAGTGGTGTACAGATCCAATCCTCCATAAGTGATTCCTAGAATACTACACAATTCGGGTTCATCAAGTTCAATGCGAATTCCTCCTACGAATGTATGAAGCTCATCACGACTAGAGGAGGTGAAATCTATGTTTGAATAAAAGACTCTAACTAGATTTTCATAAATAGGTTCATCAATACTTAAAGCTTGCTTCCAATGACTAAGCATTTGAGAAATTGAGTGACCACAAACAGAAATATCCGAGAACTCCGAAATGTTAAGAGAAAAAGAGGGAGTTACGGGTTTACCCATGAACTTCTCACGGAATCGCTGAGCAGAGGTAGCATCGGGAAAATGAAGACTCTCGAAGTCTTGAGGAGGAGACCTGGGTGGACTGGAACGGCGTGGAGCAGTGTGCTTGGTTCGAGCACGCCTTTGTGGTCGTTCCGCCATGGATGTGTTAAAAAAAATTTGTGGAAATGAAGTTTGAGAGAAGAGATAATGATTGTGGGTGGAAATGTGATTGGAAAAAGGAAGAGATTTGGGTTAATTTTAGCAAGAAAGGATCGACTGGTTCTAGGGTTTCAAAAAGAGGATTTTTCAATTTTTAGATGAAGGAGAGGGATTTGAATCGGTTAAAAGGTGTTAGAGATGATAGAAATGACTTGTAATGCTTCAATTTGGTGAAAAATGACAAGAAAAGTGATGGATTTGAGAAGAGAGAACTGGTGCAGTCGCGGGTTGAAGTGAGAGAGAGAGAGAGAAAGAGAAACCGAAATGAGGGGGAAGACGAAGAACTGTTCAATTAACGCGTGATAACGGCGAGCCGACAGAGTCCAGAGAGTCCTAAAAAAAATTTCATCAAAACGGCGAACCGTTTGTATAAATAACGGCGAGCCGATAGGGTCCAGGGAGTCTCCTCAAAAATTTGGATCAGGACGGCGAGCCGATAGATAGTTATCGGCGAACCGATATCGCCCAGAAAATTTTCAATTGATTTTGCCCAAAACGGTTAGCCGTTTATTGAAATAACGGCAATCCGTTTTCTATAACTTATGATTTCGCACATGTATTTTGATATTTGGCTACTTATTAATACATTTCAAGATCATTTTATTGATCCAAAATGATTTAAGTGCCAGTTCAATGCATAATTCATGAATATATATATGTATTGCAACAATTGATTCATACATTTTCAAATATCCATACACATCTCATGCATATTACGATTGAGCATTCCATAGATATTAAAGCATCAAGTCATAGATCAATCAATGTTAATAGACTCAATAGCATGAATAAAGATGTTAATGTGAAAATTTCATCATCCCAAGTTCATGCCGAATTTTAAAAAATTGATCTTCGCAAAGTGGTTTTGTAAAAATATCGGCTAGTTGTTTTTCCGTGGAGATAAACTCTAATGCAATTTCTCCCTTTTGAACATGATCTCTCAAGAAATGATGTCTTATTTCTATATGCTTGGTTCGAGAGTGTTGAATGGGATTCTTTGAAAGATTTATAGCACTAGTATTGTCACACTTAATAGGAATTTGTTCAAGATTTATGCCATAGTCTCTAAGTGTTTGTTTCATCCAAAGTGCTTGTGCACAACAACTTCCGGCAGCTATATATTCAGCCTCGGTAGTTGAAAGTGCGACAGAATTTTGTTTCTTGCTAAACCATGAAACAAGAGAATGTCCTAGAATATAGCAAGTTCCACTAGTGCTCTTCCTATCCACTTTATAACCAGCAAAATCCGCATCCGAAAAACATGTTAAATCTATGTGAGTTCCCCTAGGATACCAAAGGCCAATATCTATGGTTCCATTCAAATAACGGAAAATTCTTTTAACAGCTAGCAAATGAGATTCCTTGGGACAAGACTGAAATCTTGCACACAAACATACACTAAACATGATATCGGGTCTACTTGCAGTCAAATAAAGTAGGGATCCGATCATACCTCGATACATTTTGATATCCACTTCTTTGCCTTTTTCATCTTTGTCCAGCTTGGTGGTTGTGCTCATTGGTGTATTCTTGGTCTTTGAGTCATCAATGCCGAATCGTTTGAGTAGATCTTTTACGTACTTGGCTTGATTTATGAAGATTCCTTCCTCATTTTGTTTGATTTGAAGTCCAAGGAAGTACTTCAACTCTCCCATCATGCTCATTTCAAATTCTTTGCTCATACACGATGAAAATTCTTTACATAACAACTCATTAGTAGAACCAAAAATAATATCATCAACATAAATTTGAACAATAAGTATGTCTTGGTTTTTATGCTTAACAAATAGAGTAGTGTCCGCTTTACCCATTGAAAAGTCATTTTCCAACAGAAAATTCTTAAGTCTATCATACCATGCTCTAGGTGCTTGTTTTAATCCATACAAGGCTTTAAGCAACTTATAAACATGATTTGGAAATTTTTCATTTTCAAAACCAGGAGGTTGTTTTACATAAACTTCCTCCAAAATATAACCATTTAAGAAAGCACTCTTGACATCCATTTGATATAAAATAAAATCCTTATGACATGCATATGCTAACAACATCCTAATTGATTCTAACCTTGCTACAGGAGCAAAGGTTTCATCAAAATCAATTCCTTCTTCTTGGTTGTAACCTTGAGCCACTAATCTAGCTTTATTTCTTACAACCACACCGGATTCATCCATCTTATTTCTAAACACCCATTTAGTACCTATTATAGATTGATGTCCTGGTTTAGAACTAATTCCCACACATTGTTTCTTTCAAATTGATTTAACTCCTCTTACATTGCCATAATCCAAGATTCATCATTTTCTGCATCCTCAAAGGATTTTGGTTCAATTTGAGAGATGAATGCATTATGCTCACAAGTATTTCTAAGTGATGATCTAGTTGTAATACCTCGTGAGGGATCTCCTAAAATTACATCTTTAGGGTGAGAAGAGACATACCTCCACTCCTTGGGGAGTGTTTGAGAAGTACCTTCATTTTGCTCCACATTTGGTTCTTCATGATGTTTCTCTTGAATTTCATGTGGTGCATCCTCTTGAATGTTATTTGATGCTTTTTCTTCTTGTTCTGCTTCTTCTTCTTGTTTCTCTTGAATTTCATGTGGTGCATCCTACAAGAAAAAGTCTCAAGTTTTAGGTACCCAAAGCTTTTTGGGTCCTTGAGAGTTAGCAACGGTTCCTTTTGGAACCCAAATGCACTTGACACCATAATATGCATTCCTTTTTACGGGACATCTATATTTCATATGACCATTTTGATTACAATAATGACATACAATCTTATGATCATTTGTGGAGGTAGCTTTAACAAAATAATTCTTATAATACTTTTGCTTCAAGTTTGGCTTATATCCAAGTCCTCATTTATCAAAAATACATTTTTGTGAGTTAAGCATATTATCCAACATCTTTTGCCCATTTGTAAATTTCAGAACAATTTCATTCAATTCATTATTCTTTTTCTTGAGTAATTCGTTCTCATTTTTCAGCTCATCTATGTGTGATTTCAAATGCTCATGTGAGATGCTAGGTTTCTCATTTGATAATGCAATTTCATCATGCAATGTTTTGTTTCCTACTTCTAGGCATACAATTCTTGCATTTAGAGATTCATTTTCATTTTTGAGCTTTGCCATTTCCTTTTTAAGACATACATTCTTTTTACCAATTTTCATCAACTCATTATGCAAATCTTGAAAAGCATCATACAATTCATCATAGGTAGGATCACTTACTTCATTGAGATCATCATCCCCTCCTATTGCCATGAGTGCTAGGTTTGATACTTCTTGCGATCCTTCTTCATCATTTGATTCTTCCTCACTATCATCCCAAGTTGCAACCATTGCTTTCTTCTTGAGTTTGTTGATAAGTGGGCACTCCGATCTTATATGTCCAGGCTTCTTGCATTCACAGCAAGTGATTGCCTCCTTCTTCTCCCTATAGTTCTTGAAGTTTCTGAAATTTCTTCGCTCTCCGGTTTTCTTGAAGAATTTTCTGAACCTCCTTGCTAGCATGGCTAGTTCTTCATCATCCGGTTCACTCTCCTCATCACTCTCATATTTTGAAGCTTTGAGAGCAATGCTTTTCTTCTTCTCCTCATGTCCTTTTTCTGCAGCTAAATCTTGTTCATACGAAATAAGAGAACCAATTAAATCATCAAGAGGTAAAGTATTTAAATCTTTGGCCTCTTCAATAGCAGTTCTTTTAGGTCTCCATTCTTTTGGAAGTGACCTAATGATTTTCTTAACTTTCTCACTATTTGAGAAGGTTTTCCCTAAAGCACCTAGGGTGTTCACTATGTCCGTGAATCTAGTGTACATAGAATACACATTTTCATTTTGTTCCATTTGGGACAACTCATATTGGCGAGTGTATCTACTGATTTTAGACTCTTTCACTTGATTTGTCCCTTCATAGACAACTTCAAGTTTGTTCCATACCTCTTGTGCACTTTCACAACTAGATACTCTATGGAATTCTTTCTTATCAAGGGCACAAAACAAAGCATTCATAGCCTTGGAGTTTAGAGACATCTTTCTCTTTTCTAACTCACTCCATTGACTCGATGGTTTAGGAATATCATCTCCTACTTCATCTTTGAACGTAGGCATGAATGGACCATCACAAACAACTTCCCAAATTTCATAATCTAAGGCTTGCAAATAGATTCTCATTCTAGTTTTCCAATAAGCATAATCATTACCATCAAAAAATGGTGGTCTAGTGGATTGCCCTTCTAAAGGTTGAGTCATTTAGGGTTGCCATGGATCTTTTACTCTAGACGATTAAGTCTTAACAAGAGAACGAGGCTCTGATACCAATTGAAATACAAGTAAGCAACCCAAGAGGGGGGGTGAATTGGGATTCTAAAAATTATTCAATAATAAAGAAAATCTTAATGCAATTATAACTCAAATTCAAAGCAATAATAATTAAGATGATCACAATATAAAAAGGTAAGGGAAGAGAGATTCAAACACGAGATTTTTACGTGGTTCGGCCAACCTCGCCTACGTCCACGCCTCCAAGCTTTCCGGGCTTGAGGATTCCACTAAGCAAGCCTCCCAAGGCTTCAAACGCTTACAATTGACTTCCAAGGTGTCAATGGACCTTTACAACAAGAGATTATTCCCAATCTCTTAACCCAAGTGTATCCCAACACTTACAATCACTCAAAGTAAAAGATTACAAATTTGTTTTGCCTCTCACAATATACAAGATAACTCAATGATGCTTAATATGTGAATAGATGAAGCAAGAATGTGTTCTAAGCTCTATGGAGATTGTATTCTCGAATATTAGCTCAAATGGTTGTGTTGTGATCAACCTTTGTTTGGATTTGAATGAGCTTATTTATAGTTGCAGCTGAAAACTAGCCGTTGTAGACTGCTCGCACATCGCCGCTAGATATCGGATCGCCGTCAATATGACCGTTGAGCTGATTTTTCAAATTGTCGGATCGCCGTTATCTAGATGTCGGATCGCCGTTAGTGTCCAAGGACTAATCTTCAATTCTGCTTGTTGTCGGCGAGCCGTTAACAAGAAGTCGGATCGCCGTTAGTGTCCAGAGATTGATCTTCAATTCTGCTCGATGTCGGCGAGCCGTTAACCAAATATCGGATCGCCGTTTATGTCCAGAGGCTACTGGTTGATATCGGTTAGCCGTTTTTGTCCAGAGGCTATACTTCACTTCTGGTTAATATCGGCGAGCCGTTTATCTCAACTGTCGGTTCGCCGTTTTCCATAAAAACTGCTGCAGAGAGCTATTTTTGCAAGAAAACTGTTTTGACACCAAATCTTCATAAAAATGCTTTATGAAACTTGTCAAAATAGATGAAGGTTATGTTGAGCTTTTTAAAACTATTTAATCAATTTTAATTAAGTTTGTTATCATCAAAATCAATAAAGAATAATTTATGTTAACACTCCCATTTCCTCAAGCACTAATCAAGCCAAAGAAATCAAATCACAGTTAATAAATTTATAAAGTTTTTAAACAAGTAAAGGTCAACATTCTTCTACTGGATGTCATTAAACATATGCCTTCTTATACTAAATTGCTGAAAGATCTATGCACGGTGAAAAGGAAATATATGGTGCAAAAGAAAGCTTTTTTAGCAAAACAAGTAAGTTTCATTCTCTCAACCAATAGTGCTTTGAAATACAATGATCTTGGTTGTCCAACCATTTCTTGCATTATTGGGGATCATAAAATTGGACATGCTCTACTTTATCTTGGTGCCAGTGTTAATTTGCTTCCTTACTCAATGTACCAACAACTTAATCTTAGTGAGTTAAAACCAACCTTTACCACTCTTTTCCTTGCTGAAAGGTCGATTAAGGTTCCAAAAGAAATAATTGAAGATGTATTAGTCAGAGTCGATAAATTCATATACCCTGTGGATTTTATTATTTTGGAAATAGAACCAGTTGATAATGAATGCAAACAAATTTCTATTATATTAGGTCGACCATTTTTAGCTACTGCTAATGCCTTGATTATTTGTCGGAATGGAGTAATGAATTTATCTTCCGGCAACATGATATTGGAACTCAATGTGTTCAACATGTGTAAACGACCTCACCACCAAGAAGATGATGATAGTGAGAATGAGGATATTGATATTATCGAGCCAATTATTGAAGAACACATTCAGGATAAGAATTTTACAAACTATGTGGAAATTTGTTTTGCTGGTTCTTTTGAATCAAGTAAAGAATTAAATTGTGATATTGCTAACATATGCTCTATACTTGATTCTGTGCAGGTACCTACAGGTGATGATGACTAATCAAAATTTGAAGATACGACACAGTTTGAAGAACCAAACGAAAAGAGAGCACTAGAGCTCGAATTAAAGCCCTTACCGGAAGAATTAAAGTATGCCTATCTTAGAGAGCAGCAGACATATCTGATGATAATTTTTTCCCAACTCATGCATGATCAAGAAGGTAAGTTTCTATCTATACTAAAAAGGCATAAAATTGCATTTGGTTGGTCTTTAAAAGACATAAAAGAGATTAATCCTTTAATCTGCACACACCGAATACACTTAAAGGAAAATGTTAAAACAAACCGTCAACCACAAAGAAGACTAAACCCTCGCATGAAAGAAGTGGTAAAGAATGAGTTTCTTAAACTACTAGATGTAGGAATTATTTATCCTATCTCTAATAATAAATGGGTAAGTCCAACACAAGTAGTACCAAAGAAGTCTAGAATAACCGTTGTAAAAAATGTGAACTAATCCTGACACGAATTCCATCTAGTTGGCACATGTGCATTGATTACAGAAAATTAAATGAAGCCACTAAAAAAGATCATTTTTCCCTTCTATTTCTAGACCAAAATCTCGAAAAAGTTACTGGACATCCCTATTACTGCTTTCTTGATGGATACTCTGGCTATTGTCAAATCCCTATAGCCTTAGTATACCCGTAAAAGACCACATTAACATTTCCATTTGGAACATTTGTATTTAGGAGAATTCCTTTTGGACTTTGTAATGCTTCTGCAACATTTCAAAGGTGCATGTTAAGTATTTTTAGTGACATGGTCGAAAATTATCTAGAGATTTTTATAGATGATTTAACTGTATTTGGTATTTCTTTTGATATATGTCTTGATAATTTAGAAAGAGTTTTGGAAAGGTGTAAAGAAAAAAGGACTAGTTTTAAATTGGGAAAAATGCCATTTCATGACCACTTTTGGAATTGTCTTGGGCCATGTCATGTCGTGAAAAGGAATCAAAGTTGACAAAGCTAAAGTTGAAGTCATCTCAAAATTACCCCCACCAAAGACAATCAGAGAAGTCCATTCTTTTTTTGGACATGCTGAGTTTTGTAGGAGGTTGATAATTTTTCTTACATCTCCCCCCCGGAGCCCAGGTATCATACACGCCCCCAAAATAAATGTCTTATCTAGACCAATTTGTAACCTCATAATAAAAGACACAATTTGAATGGATAAAAAATTGTCAACAAGCTTTTAAAAAGATAATTAGTCTTTTGACATCAGCCCCAATAATGCAACCTCCTGATTAGTCTTTGCCTTTTGAGCTAATGTGTGACGCTAGTGATAATGTTGTTGGCTTTGCTCTGGGCCAAAGAAAGAAAGGTAAGCCCTTTGTCATCTATTATGCAAGTAGAACTTTACATAATGCTCAAATGAATTACACTACAACTGAAAAAAAACTACTTGCTGTAATATTTGCATTGGATAAAGTTCGTTCATATTTAATTAGTTCATCTACTATTGTTTATTCTGATCATGCTGTTGTAAGATATTTAATGTCGAAACAGGATGCCAAACCAAGGTTGATATGATGGATTTTGCTACTTCAAGAATTTAACTTGACAATCAAGGACAAAAAGGGCATCGAAAATGTTGTTGCAGATCATCTTTCAAGACTTATAAATGAGTCTTCAATTGAAACAACACCCATAAATGATTTTTTCCCTGATGAATTTTTGTTTTATATAAACAAAATACTTTGGTATGCTAATGTTGTTAATTATCTTTCAAAAAGTGAAATGTCATGTGACTGAAGTTCCCAAGACGAGAGGAAATTCTTAATAGAAGTAAAAAGCTTTTACTGGGATAATCCATACTTGTTCAAGTACTGTTCTGATCAAATTTTTTGAAGATGTATACCAGACGACGATGGAAGTTAAAGTCAAAGTGGAATGGTCCATTTGTTGTAAAAAATGTGTATCCATATGGAGCTGTAGAAATTAAGAATCCAAAGGATGGTGTCACATTTAAAGTTAATGGTTCAAGATTGAATCATATCTGGAATACCAACCACGTGAAGCAGACACCAAAATCAATTTGAGTGACCTACCAAATCTTGATTAAGCCTTTTGTTTTAACTTTTTGTGAATTTATTTTACTATTACTTCATCGTTTGAATTGTTTGATTTTTTTTCTTTTCCCTATGTCTTGAATGAAGTGCATTACGTTATTTCTTATTTAAGTGTGTTTTTTGACAATTGTGCTTTTAATCACCATTTTTTATACATGTCATGGTACCTCCATGAAAAAAATCATTTTCAAGCATCTTATAGAACTTTTACATGTAAAATTTCACCTAAGGAACTTGATTTGATTTTGGAAATCACATCCTATTTTGGATCTACAATCACCAGAGTTGGTATCCCACGTTAAAGATCTAGAAATATAACTCAAAGAAATAAAGGATGGTATTTATGAACTGCAATTGGAACTTGAGGTAAATTCAATAAAAGGACGAAGGTGAGTGATATGCATTGTGTGTTTTTATTTTGTTCTTTTTCTTTATTTTTGATTTGATTTTACAGATTTGATTCGTTTCTTTGATTTGTTTTGATTCACTCCTCCATATAAATGACGGATAACATTACTCCGTGACTTTTTAAGTTGATATTTCTAGTTTCTCACAATACTTGAACCCCAAAATCAAGCATGGAAAAAATACAACATAAACTGTATAAGCGTTTTCCTTCTCTCCCTCAAAATCTCTCAAGAAGATTTACAAAGCTCGTTGTGAATGACTGCGTTTGTTAATGATCAATATGATTCCTACTAACATTCCTTGGTTAATGAAGTAACGGTCTGACTGGTAGGTGAGTTTTCGGATCCATTTATTTCCTATGTACCTAGTTTTGGTAAAAGTACACTTACTAAAAAAAGAAGAGCTAAGTGGCTTGGCTCTAAATGTCCTAACTGCGTAAGACTTGCTTGCAAAAAACCACATTATAACTTTAGGAATGGTTTCTATAAATCATAAAGATAAAATCAAATTCATTGAATATGACATGAGTAAAGAATCGTTGGATGATATCTTACGAACTCTTGAGACGCATCCGAGCAGATTTGTTCAACGTGAAATTTATAATTTATGGAAGTTGTTCCAAAAGGAAAGTGCACAGTTTAGTTTTGGGAGTCTAACTCTAAAAGACCCTTTTTGCCAATTTATAAGAAAACTGGATGGGAAGCCTATCCTTGACCCATAGAGAGCATTCAAATCGTTACTGGACGTAAAACTAGAGGAAAATGTGAGCCATAATCATAACTATCAGTACCTTCATGTGTTTGTTTTTATGTCTAATCACTGTTTGTTTTTTTTGTTTACTTTTGAATTATTGAGCTAAAAGCTTCATGCGTCATTTGACAAACACACCACCCCATTTACAAATGTGTATCATTGTGTCCATCACCAAGATCCTTAAATAGAAGCTCTTTTTCAAGCACTCACAAATTGTTTCTTTTTAGAATTGTTCTAATGGCAGCAACTTCAAGTAGCCATAGATCTTGGTCGTGTTGTAGTAGAGAGACAACCACATCTTGTATCTAGAGGAGGTGACCGAGGGTTATCAAAGCTTGAAGCTGCTTTCGTTTGTGGAAGCCAAGTGTTAGGCATTATTTCAAAAGCTGTAAAACCTTTAGGATGTCTACTAAACCCACCAACTGGAGAAAAGTTAGTTGTCTCAGGGATGCAAGAAAGAATATCTGAAATGTTAAATCATGATGACGCTTTCATTTTCTTTCCATGAGATCTTGCAACTTTAGAGGCGTTAATTACATTTGTTTCTTGGGCTAATTTGAATATCCATAAAAAACTCATCGGTTTGTTAAATGTTAATAACTTTGATGATGACATAATAACATTTCTTAATCATTTAATTAAAAATTATTTCATTCCACCCTCAGCGAAAAAACTCTTTATTTGTGCTCCTATTGTTAATGAGTTACTTGATCTTTTGCAAGCTTACAAACTAGAGCCAGATCTCATGACTTTGGCATTAGACTAGACAACTGATGACGATGGCATTAACTCTCGTAAAAAGTGTAAAATATATTCAACTCTCTGTTTGTAAATATTTTCCGGCAGTGGCCAGAAGATGTTTTCTAAACTCTACTCATTTATTCTAAGACATTGAGGACAATGTCTCCTTCAGGTTGGGGGGAGAGAATAAGTGACAATTGTGGAATGTGTCAGTCTTGGTAATGTTTTTACTAATTTTTGTTGTAAAGACTAACTTTGGATAAAATTTGAGTTGAAAATGGCAGAATATAGAATGTGGTGTCTCTAGAAACGCATCTTCTTAATTTTAGAGTTTTGTTTCTTCAAAAAAGAAAATTGTTTTCGAACTTCTTTTTTTTTCTCTTTTTCTGTTAATTATCTCCCTTAAGTTTTTGCAATCAGTCCCAATTTTTTTTTGTGTTTTCTTTAACTTAAAAAAAAAAAGATTTTTTTTTGTGTAATCTTTTAACATTGGATAACATGATGATTTTCAAATTTTG
The DNA here is from genome assembly GCA_030449895.1 of Citrus mangshanensis. Taxonomy (NCBI): domain Eukaryota; kingdom Viridiplantae; phylum Streptophyta; class Magnoliopsida; order Sapindales; family Rutaceae; genus Citrus; species Citrus mangshanensis. Next base: position 546,578 of record JASUUJ010000211.1, read on the forward strand.
GTATTTGTATTATCTTTTGCCTTGAGTTATTTGAAACATAAATTGAGAAATTTGATGAGTGAAATTGATTAAGTCATTTGGAGGAATGTACATGTTATGAAAAGTTCAAGCGAGTTTTCGAGCCTATTATCCTTGGAGAATAACCATGCTTGCCTATACAATTGACACAACTTAAAAGTAATTTTTAACTCCCAAGTAGTTCGAGGTCGATCTACAGAGAAAAGATTTAATTTATTTATTTTATGTTATCTAAAAATTAAGAAAAACTTAAATATGAACAACTTAATTAAAATAAAACTATAAAATTGAATTAGTTAGGGTTGTGGATCCACTCTTAGAAGTAAATAAAACTTAATAAATTCCTTTTGCCATTTTTTAGATTTATTGCCCAAAAGATTAATTATGTAAAATATTATTATTTTCCCTCTAATTTTATGATGAATTAAGTATTTATTGTGCCAAAATTTAATTTGTCTACAATAAGTCAAAATACCATTTTACCATACCTTATATTAAGATATTAAGAATTTATTGTGCCAAACTCCCTTGTTTATCTACAATAAATCAAAATTTCAAAATATAAAATATGTATAAAATTAAATAGAAAATAATTTAATTTAAAAAATTAAAAATAGAATTTGATTAAATTATATTTATTTCTTAAGAGTTTCACCTTACCCTAATTATTATTATTTAGTTAAGTATAATTGAAAAAGAATTATTAAAATTAAATTAAACATAATTAAAAGTAATAAAAACAACTTAAATTGAAAATAAAACTAAATTTATTAATAAAATAATTATACAAAATACTAAAAACACACCTGAGAAGAAGAGAGATGTAGATAGATGATTAAAAACACAAAAATGAAGCTCTATTTATAGAAAAATAAATTCGTAATCCAGTGTTTTGCCGTCCATCGTAAACTTCATGCATGTGCTCCTCACAACCTTTAGATCAAGATCCAATGGCTGGTCAAACTTCAAAAGTAAACATCACACGTGGCATTATTTGACTCGTCCGATTTGGCCAAAAAATGGTTGGGATTTGGCGGGTTAATGGGTGGATCGGGTCGACCTGAATATAAGGATTTAGATCCTACAACTTGCTTTACCAACCATTGCCATGTGGCACAATTATGACCATTGAATCATGAATGGTTGAGATTTAATCAAAATTGCCAACTATCCTATACACTCATATTTATTGTAAGCTCATTTCATCATCCAATCAGTGCTCGGTCAACAGAAAAAGTCAACTCTTTTTACACAAGTCCAATTTTAAGTCGATATTGACTGATCTTAAGGTTTTCGGACCTCCAGAATCCAAATTTGGCCTCCATTTATTTGTTTGGAGCATCGAATTATGTGAAATTAATATTTACCTAATAAACACATAAAAATACACAAAATTAAATATATTTAAAACATAATTAATAATTCTTAATATATTACATAAGCACAAATATAAATTATAACATAAGCACAAAATAATATTATTATCGCTTGATAATTAAATACTTTTTAATACTAATCACACCCCCCAACTAGCTTGTTGGTAGCCCCTAGCAATTAAAGCGTTATATTAAATTAAGATTTATAAAATTCACATGCAAGTTAATTGTTGTTCATCTATCCTCTAAACTACCAAATAAATAAACTCTCCCTAATTTCTTTACCACATTGATGTTCACTCATTATCCAGAATATCATCAAACATTATTTTATGCTCAAGTAATTAACACAATACTTATGGGACTTCATTAAAAGAAAAACAACATTTTCGTTCCAAAATTCATTAGAAATTCTATCTTTGGGCAGCATATTATTCACACATATTTTGAAAGTATTACATTTTTAACCCATGTAGCAAGCTTTAGGTCAGTGACTCCCAGACCAGTTGGCCTTAGGGCACTAGATGTTGAAGCACCCTTACGAACTTAATTACTCGGGTTTCTAATAAATAAGAAAATAATATATCTATAACCCATATAGCCAGCTTTAGGCCAATGACTCCCAGGCTAGTTGACATTAGGGCAATAGGTGTTGAAGCACCCCTACGGACTTAATTACTCGGGTTCTAGATATAACATTTATTTTTTTCTTATTTTTTTCATTTTTTTATTTTTTTTTGTTTTTTTGCAATATACACTTTCTACTGCCTTAGATACTATTCCTAATAAATCAAAAGAACTAAATGCTGCAAAATTTTAACTTACAACCCACTAGTATGTGTCATAATGTGTGTGTGAAGAATGATTCAATAATACCTGTTAAATGAGTAAACAATTAAATGACTTAATAACCAAATGGAGAGTTCATAAATTCGAGTAATTCAAAGAAAAGTGAACAAAAACAATTTACAATGAATTTTAAAATCAAAATATAATACAACAAGTCTACTAGAATGCGTCTTAAAAGTCGTGACTCTTTACACAACCATCCTAGACAAGAATAATTTTTTTTAAACAAAGTAAAGAAAAGAGAAAAGAGAAACGCATTTCTAGAGGTACTACATTCTCTATATCCTGCCATCTTCGACTCAAATTTATCCTAAGTTAGTCAACCCTAATTTAAGAAGATGCGTTTCTGGAGGTATTGCACTCTCCATATCCAACCATCTTAGACTCAAATTTAGTCCAAAGTTAGTCTTTACAGAATTTTTTTTTAAAACATCACCAGGACTAAGACATTCCACAATTATCAACTATTCACTCCCCCCAACTTGAAAAAGACATTGTTCTCAATGCTATAAAAGGAAAGAGAAATAGTTTAGAAGACAACACATGAACACTGCAACAGAAAATATTTACAGATGGAGAGTTAAATCTAATTCGCACTGCTTATTACTGCTCTTGCTACCATCATTAGTTGACTAATTCAGCGCAAAAGTCTTGGGATCTGGCTATGGTGTATAAGCTTGTAAAAGATCAAGTAATTCATTAGCAGTAGAAGTAGAGATAAAGAGTTTTTTTACAGAGTATGGAACAAAATGATTCTTTATTGCATGATTAATAAAAGTTAGCAAGCCATCATAAAAATTATTAACATTTAACAAACCAATGGGTTTTTGATGAATGTTCAAGTGGGCCCGAGATGAAAATGTAATCAGTGCCTCAAAAGTTGCAAGATCTCCTGGCAAGAAAATGAAAGCATCAGCATGATTTATCATTTCAGATATTCTCTCTTGCATACTTGATACCACTAATTCTTCTCCAATTGGTAGGCCAAACAGGCATACTAGCGGTTTCATGGCTTTTGGGATAATATACATTTTCTAACACTCAATACACTCCCCAACTAACTTACTGCCAGTCCCTAGCAAATAAAACGAAAATAAAATACAAACCCAAAATAATTTTTTTAAACAATCTTGTTTATTCAATCAGACTAATGATAGCAATCAAATAAAAGTATAAGCATTATTTCTAGTCTAAAGAAATATCACAACCACATCAACCATCCACATGAATCAGCCTAGTAGACTTTGTCACAGTTACATTCAAGAATGACGTGTCGAACCCCAAAATCTCACTGGTAGTAGTGACACTCTCACAAAGAAATTAAACCCAAAAAATAATCACTCCAATGAATGGTAATTGAGAGAAAATAATAAAGAAGTAATATCACACGCTCTCCCCAAGATGAAATAAATATGTCCTAAGCTTAAAAATAATACGATCTCAAGTCAAAAAAAATGTTAGTCAATCCAATTTATTTATTAATTTTTTTATGCACCACTACATCTTTTTAGCCCATATAGCTAGCTTCCACTTCAGAGTATAGCTCCCTAAAATCAAGAAGGACTTTTATTAAGACGTAACATAGGTTAGGGATATGACTAACAAAGGAGGGGAAATAAGAAAAACAAAGTGTATATTTGAGAAAAATCTAGAGATTTTTTTTTTGAAGTTGCAAGGTGGATTTCACATATTATTGTTATTTATTTTTTTAACAACAATATTTTTTATTTTTTTATTTTTGCTTTTGTTTGGCATAACTTCACTGAACAAAATAATTATTTACATTTTTCTCAAACATAAATAGGTGATGAAACTTGTAAGATATCGGGCAATACTCCAAATCGGAGTGGGTCAAGATGATACGTTTGACAAAGAAATGGTTTTTTTTTAAAAAAAAAGGCTCAAAAGGGTTAACTATGGATATTTCACAAAAAAGATGGCTAGAAAGGATCAAAGGGATCAAAGATGGCCTTCCATAATTTTTTTGGGCTCTAAATAATCTTCCATATCTACTAGTTAGATGTAGCCTCCAGATATTTTTTTTTAATTTTACAACTTTTTTTTAAGGGTTAACTGAAAAGAAATCTAGAGATCGTGTATAAAATAATAAACTGCTAAGCTGTATGAAGAATGGGCAAAAGAGTTACTCTCCAAGAAAAATGATAGGCTGAAAAACTTACTTGGTACTTATTATGACACGTTCATTCCTTTGAGTAACTCATATTTGTCTTCGATATCAACATGTAGAGTAGCAAACATGGCGTAACATCACTTAAGACCAAAGATAATACAAATACTAAAATTTGAAATTCATCATGTCATCCAATGTTAAAACAAATCACACAATTTTTTTTAAACAACATTCTACCCCCAACCTATTCTAAACATGAAACGAAAATATGCATGCAGAAATGTGAAAATGATGCAGAAAAACTAATTAGAAAAGTTACACTTAAAATGATAGAAAAAGAAAATATTTTTTTTTAACTAAGAAGATGCGTTTCTAGAGGCACTACACTCCATATTCAGCCATCTTCGACTTAAAAATTTGAAAATGTATATTTATAAAGAAGAAATTAAAAAGAAGAAGTAAAAAAGTGAATATCAAAGCTTAATAAAGAAAAAGAAAATGTTTGGAATTTTTTTTAACGAAGAAAATGCGTTTCTAGAGTAATTACACTCCATATTCAGCTATTTTCAACACAAAAAGTTAGCAACAGTTAGTTTCTACAACAAAAAATAGTAAAAACTTAACCAAGATTCCATAATTGTCGACTATTCCCTCCCCCCAACCAGAAGGAAACATTGTCCTCAATGTTTTAAAGGAAAGAAGTAGAGTTTAGAAGACATCACTTGGGTGGTGCAACACAGAAGAAAATATTTACAAGCGGAAAGTTAAATCTAATTTGTACTTCTTATTGCGGCTACTATTACCGTTATTATTTGGAGACTCCAACACAAAGGTCCTGAGGTTTGGCTCTGGTTTATAAGCTTGTAACAGATCAAGTAGCTCATTAGCAGTGTGAGCACAAATAAAAAGCTTTTTCGCTGTGGAAGGAATGAAATATATTTTTTTTTGCATGGCTAAGAAATGCTATAAAACCATCATAAAAGTTATTGACATTTAACAAACCGATGGGTTTATGGTGAATGTGCAGATGAGCCCAAGATGCTAATATGATAAGTGCCTCTAGAGTTGCAAGATCTCCTTGTAGGAAAATAAAAGCATTAACATGATTAAGCATTTCAGTTATTCTTTCTTGCATACCTGAGACGACTAACTCTTCTCCTGTCCGTGAGTCAGACAAACTGCCTAAAGGTTTTAGGGCTCTTGGGATGATGCCTAACACTTGGCTTCCTCAGACAAAAGCAGCTTCTGAGACCAATTTTGATAACTCTCGATTACCTCCTCCATACACCAAGTGTAATTTTCTCTCTGCTATACTTCGACCAAGATCTATGGCTGCCTCAATGAACTCTTTATGTTTGCCATAGTTATATCCAGAAAGCACACAAATGTTCTTGAATTTTTTATTGGGAGTAGTTGCCATTAGGGGTGTTCGCGGATCGGATTTTACAGATTAGACATCAATCCATATCCGATCCACAATTTTGCAGATTATAATTTTTTTATCCAATCCAATCCACGGATTGATTAAACTCAATCCAAATCCAATCCATACACCTACGGATCGGATGCGGATTTGACTCAATCCATATCCAATCCATACGTCTGCGGATCAGATGCGGATTTAACTTAATTCATATCCAATGCACTATTTTGTGCATTAGTTTCCGAATTAAAAATTTTTAGTTCTCCCCAATCCATGAACTAATGAAATTAAAAAAAAATCTAATACAAAAATAATTTTATTACAAATTAAATTTAAAACTGAATAAAATTTAAACAAATTAATTGTTTAAATAAAACTAAAATAATACATTCAGCGTTTCAAAATATAGCATATCGAGATTAATTATTCAAATAAAACTATAATAATACGTTTAAAGTTTTAAGATATAACATTCTAAGATTAATTGTTCAAATAAAGTTACAATAATATATTAATATAACACCGAAATTAATTGTACAAATAAAGCCACAATTAATTGAAATGACGAAGTTTTTGAAACCAAATATAGTCTGATCCTTCACCAGGGCTATTGCACTTGTCGAAAAGTGGTGATTACGGAGTCGTCAACGATGGGAACCAGGAGAAGTACGAGTGGCGATTTTAAAGGTTGTAATAGTGCAATTGTTTGGTTTGAACTAGTGATTGTGAAGTGGCTCGATGGACTTGGGAAAGAATATGTGCTCTCGCTGGAATCACGCGGACGACGTCCTTCAAATCGGTGTTGAGAGTGTATCGAATCAATATTGGGTGTTGCTAGTGCGTGTGACGGCGATGAAGCTTAGGGTTTTTTGTTTGCAAATTTTTGGTGACTTGGCGTTATGTTACTTTGCTTTTGGGTGACTTTGCAAATTGTTGGTAACTTGGCGTTATGTTACTTTGCTTTTGCTAGTGCGTGTGACTTTGCTTTTATTTTGTTTTACAATTTTTACAAGTTATATTTGTATATTTGATTATTTAATTATTTTTTATTTAATATTATTATTGGGTAATGGCTAAGATATGTTATAGTGTTTTATGTAACTATGCAATGCCACATTTATATATATATATATATATAGTTATTTAGTTAGTTAAAAAATTATTATAAATTTAATTAAAGAATATTATAAATGTGGCATTGCATAGTTACATAAAACACTATAACATATCTTAGCCATTACCCAATAATAATATTAAATAAAAAATAATTAAATAATCAAATATACAAATATAACTTGTAAAAAATTATATATATATATATATATTTGCCGATTCACGGATTTTTACTGATTTACAGAAGTAAATCCATATCCAATCCATCAACTGCGAATTTTTAAATTTTCAATCTATATCTAATTCACGGATCCACGGATCGGATGTATACAGATCAGATTTTCACGGATCAGACGGATTGAGCGGATTGGATTAGATTCTGAACACCCCTAGCTGCCATTGGGATACTTCTCAAAAATAATTTGTGAGTGCTTAACAAAAAGTCATATTTAAGAATCTTGGTGACAGTGGCTCACAACTGTGTATGAGATAACATGTCAGTGTCAATGAACGCGTAAAGCACATAGCTCACGAGTAAAAAAGGAAACAGTAAAAAGAAAAAGAAACAATGATAAAATAAAATTATTAAAGACAATAATGCAAATAATAAAACAACAGTGAAATAAAATAACAGTGAAGTAAAATGATATTTACAGGTAGTTGCAATTGTGACTCACATCTTCCTCTGGTTTTACATCCAGAAACGGCTTGAACGCCCTCTATGGGTCGATGATAGGCTTCCCATCCAGTTTTCTTATAAACTGGCAAACAAGGTCGTTTATAGTCAGATTCTTGAGACTATATCGTGCATGCTCTTTCTGGAATAATGGCCATAACTTGAGAATCGCTCCTTGTACATATCCACTGGATGCGTTTCAAGAGATAAAAGGATATCATCCAATGATTCCTTATTCAAGCCATCCCTAATGAATTGAATCTTATCTTCCCTGTTATCAGACACCATTCCTAAAGAACATGGTTTTTTATCGCAACTTATTCTGGCATATTTATGACAAGTAATAGAAATTCTTCGAGCTCTTCGTTTTCTTACATAATTTGCTTTACGACAACTAGGCATATATGTAATAAATTTTGGAGGTAACTCACCCGCCAATCGTACTTTAGCCTTTATTAACCAACGAATGTCAGCAAGCATATTATCCCTCATAAGCAATCGCATGCGTTCGGACCGAGCTTTATAGATTGTATGGAGGGCATTCTGAGGAAGTGAAGGGAATCGATTGTGAAGCTTTGCTAGAATATCGTTTTTGTCCATAGGTTCGCCTCAGAATATCAGTTATTATAGGAAATTGAAGTAACCGACTTAATTCTCACGGAGTATCATTATCCGCCACTTCACTGGGGTAACAAATTAAAGCCACATAAATAAAAATAAATTAAAACACATAAAGAAAATTACAATCGTTCTCTTATTGAATTTACCTCAAGCTCCAACTGGATGTTGTAGACACTTCTCTCAATGTCTCTGAGTTGGCTTTCTAAATCCTCAACATATGATACTAACTCTGGTGGTTGTAGAGCCCAAATATGATGTGTTTTACAAAATTGAATCTGCCTTTTGATATGAGAGTTTACACGTTGAAGTGGTCTAAGAATGTCCAGGAGGAACTGTTTAGCTATGGCTTTCATGATTAACAGTGATAAGAGAAAGCTTAATGGTTAAATAAGCGCACTTATGTAAAAATAATTTCAATTAGCAAAAGAATAATAAAAAGAAAAAAAGAAAAAAAACTCAATTCAAATTTGGTGGGTCACTTAAATTTATTTCGGTGTCCTCTCCATGTGGTTGGTACTCTAGATATGGTTTTAATCTTTGACCGTTATCTTTAAACATGACACCGTTCTTTGGGTCCTTAATTTCAATTGCCCCATGTGGAAAAACAGTGTGAACAATAAATGGGCCGAACCATCGAGAGCGTAACTTACCTAGGAATAAGTGCAATAGAATAAAAGTACTTTCTGACCTAGAGTGAAAGCTTTTCTCATAATTTGCTTGTTATGAAAGACTTTCATTTGTTGCTTGTAAATTTTGGCATTTTCGTATGTATCATTGAGAATTTCTTCAAGTTTTGCCAGTTGTAATCTTCTTTTGGAGCTAGCTTACTGCATGTCAAAGTTGAATTTCTTGATGACCCAATATGCACGATGTTCGAGTTCCATAGGTAGGTGGCAAGCTTTTCCATACACTAGCTTGTAGGGTGACATCCCAATCGGGGTCTTGAAAGCCGTTCTATATACCCATAATGCATCATCAAGTCTTAATGACCAATCTTTTCTGTTTGGCCTCATCGTCTTTTCTAATATGTACTTTATTTCTCGATTGGAGATCTCAACTTGGCCACTGGTTTGTGGATGATATGGGGTCGTCACTTTGTGAGTGATGGAATACTTTGTCAAAAGAGTTTTGAATGCTTTGTTATCAAAGTGGGCAGCATCATAACTGATTATTGCTCGAGGGAATCCAAAGCGTGAAATAATATTGCTTTTAAAAAATCCGATCACCACCTTGTGATTATTGGTTCTGCATGGAATTGCTTTTACCCATTTCGATACGTAGTCAACAACAACCAATATGTATTGATGGCCAAAAGAAGGGGAAAATGGTCCCATGAAGTCGATACCCTATACGTCAAAAATCTCAACGATTAAAATTGGATTTAGTGGCAACATGTTCCTTCGTGTAATGCTCCCCATTCGTTGACACATATCACAAGAAGAACAGAAAGTGTAAGCGTCGCGAAATATAGTTGGCCAATAGAAACCACATTGTAAAACTTTAGTTGTTGTTTTTTTAGCACTGAAATGGTCTCCACAAGCTTGTTCATGGCAGAATGAAAGGATATTTTGAATTTTACTTTCTGGGACACATCGTCTAATAATTTGATCTGCACAATACTTGAACAAATAAGGATCATCCCAAAAGAAATTCTTTATTTCCGCAAAAAATTTGGCTTCGTCTTGCTTGGTCCAATGCTTTGAAAGTTGACCTGTAACAAGATAATTAACGATATCAACATACTGTTAACACAAATATTTCTTTATTATTGATTTTGATAATAACAAACTTGATTAAGATTGATTAATCTTTTAAAAGCTCAAAATGTTTTTCATATACCTTTTTAAATCATCATTCTCACTTTTATTCTATGAACATGTTTTTGGTTAGTTTCATGTTAATAGTCTTCAATTGAAAAGCTTTGAGAATTTTGATAATAACAAATATTGTTTCAAATCCTGTAAATGGATCTATTTTGACAAGTTTTATAAAGTGTTTTTATAAAGATTTGGAGACAAACTGTTATCTTGCAAAATAGTTCACTGCAGCAGTTTCTGAGGAAAACGGTGATTCGAAAAGCTTGATAACGGCTCATCGAAATCAAACAGAACTAAAGATTAGCCTCTAGACCTAAACGGCGATCTGACAATTCTGATAAACGGCTCGCCGCTATTGAACAGAACTGAAGATTAGTCTCTGGACCTAAACAGTGATCCGAAAATTATGATAAACGGCTCGCCGCTATTAAACAGAATTGAAGATTAGGACTTAATCGTCTAGAGTAAAAGATCCATAGCAACCCTAAATGACTTAACCTTTAGAGAAAGGCAATCCATAACTAGACCACCGTTCTTTGACGGTAATGACTATGCTTATTGAAAAACTAGAATGAGAATCTATTTGCAAGCCTTAGATTATGAAATTTGGGAAGTTGTTTGTGATGGTCCATTTATGCCTATGTTTAGAGATGAAGTAGGAGATGATATTCCTAAACCATCAAGTCAATGGAGTGAGTTAGAAAAGAGAAAAATGTCCCTAAACTCCAAGGCAGTGAATGCTTTGTTTTGTGCTCTTGATAAGAAAGAATTCCATAGAGTATCTAGTTGTGAAAGTGCACAAGAAATATGGAATAAACTTGAAGGGACAAATCAAGTTAAAGAGTCTAAAATTAGTAGATATACTCGTCAATATGAATTGTTCCAAATGGAACAAATTGAAAATGTGTATTCTATGTATACTAGATTTACGGACATAGTGAACACCCTAGGAGCCTTAGGAAAGACCTTATCAAATAGCGAGAAAGTTAAGGAAATCATTAGGTCACTTCTAAAAGAATGGAGACCTAAAAGAACTGCCATTAAAGAGGCAGAAATTTTAAATACTTTACCTCTTGATGATTTAATTAGTTCTCTCATTTCATATGAAGAAGACTTTGCAGCATAAAAAGGGCATGAGGAGAAGAAGAAAAACATTGCTCTCAAGGCTTCAAAATATGAGAGTGATGGAGAGAGTGAACCGGATGATGAAGAGTTAGCCACGCTAGCAAAGAGATTCAGAAAGTTTGTCAAGAAAACTGGAGAGCGAAGAAAATTCAGAAACTTCAAGAACCAAAGGGAGAAGAAAAAGGTGATCACATGCTATGAGTGCAAGAAGCCTGACCATATAAGATCGGAGTGCCCACTTATCAACAAACTCAAGAAGAAAGTCATGGTTGCAAATTGGGATGATAGCGAGGAAGATTCAAGTGATGAAGAAGGTTCACAAGATGTATCAAACTTAACGCTTATGGCAATAGGAGAGGATGATAATCTTAATGAGGTAAGTGATCCTACCTATGAAGAATTTTATGATGCTTTTAAAAAATTGCTTAATGAGTTGATAAAGATTGGTAAAAAGAATGTATGTCTTAAAAAGGAAATAGCAAAGCTTAAAAATGAAAATGAATCTTTAAATGCAAAAATTACATGCCTAGAAGTAGAGAACAAAACATTGCATGATGAAATTACATTATCACATGATAAACTTAACATCTCACATGAGCATTTAGAATCACACATAGATGATTTGAAAAATCAAGACGAAACGCTTAAGAAAAAGAGCAATGAGTTGAATGAGATTGTTTTGAAATTTACAAATGGACAAAAGATTTTGGATAACATGCTTAATTCACAAAAATGTGTGATTGACAAAGGAGGTATTTGTTATAAACCGAACTTGAAACAAAAATATTATAAAAACTACTTTGTGAAGAGTACATCTAGTAACAATCAAATTGTACATCATTTTTGTAATCAAAATGGTCATATGAAAAGTAGATTTCTAGTAAAAAGAAATGCATATTATGGTATGAAATGCATTTGAGTTCCAAAAGGAATCACTACTAACTCTCAAGGACCCAAAAAGCTTTGGGTACCTAAAACTTGAGATTTTCTTTGTAGAGCTTGAAGAAGAAGAAAAATAAATGGTACTTGGACAGTGGCTGTTCAAGGCACATGACCGGAAACTATGCATGGTTCTCAAGCTTCACCAAAATTGAAAATGGTGGAGAAGTATCTTTTGGAGACAACTCAAAAGGAAAAATTCTTGGAATTGGAAATGTTGGTAAAGTTTCTTCAACTCCAATTGAGAATGTATGTTTGGTTGAGAACTTGAAACACAACTTAATTAGTATTAGTCAATTATGTGACAAAGGTTATAAAGTTATCTTCGATAAATTTAGTTGTGTTATTGAGAACTCATGTGATGGCAAGATCGTGTTTGTTGGGAATAGATGTGGTAATGTTTATATCATTGACATAGAATATGCATCTACTCTTGATAAATGCTTTTCCGCATTATATGATGATAGTTGGTTATGGCATAGAAGGTTAGGACATGCAAGTATGGATTTGATTTCGAAAATTTCGAAAAATGATTTAGTTAGAGGTCTTCCGAAAATTGGTTTTCAAAAGGATAAGATTTGTGAAGCTTGTCAATTTGGAAAATAAATCAAAATATCTTTCAAAAATAAAAATCATATTTCTACTTTAAAACCACTTCAACTTCTTCATATTGATTTATTTGGGCCATCTAGATATGCTTGTCTAAATGGCAAATATTATGCATTTGTGATAGTGGATGATTATTCTAGATATATATGGGTATTGTTCTTAGTCAATAAGGATGGTGCTCTTGATGCCTTTAAAGTGCTTTGTAAGAAAATTCAAAATGAAAAAGGGCATGGTATTGCATGCATTAGGAGTGATCATGGAGGAGAGTTTGAAAATCATGCATTTGAGATTTTTTGCAATAATCTTGACATTGAGCATCAGTTTTCATCACCTCAAACTCCACAACAAAATGGAGTTGTTGAGAGAAAGAATAGATCCATTCAAGAAATGACTAGGACTATGTTGAATGAAAATTCTATGCCTAAGTATTTTTGGGCCGAGGCCGTCAGCACCGCTTGTTATGTTTTAAATCGTGTGTTGATTAGACTTAATCTTAACAAAACTCCATATGAGCTTTGGAAAGATAGAAAACCCAATATTGACTATTTCAAAGTTTTGGATACAAATGTTTTATTTTAAACACAAAATATAATATTGGCAAATTTGATCCAAAATCTGATATTGGTATTTTTCTTGGATATTCAAACTCAAGCAAAGTTTATAGAGTTTATAACAAAAAGAACTCTAGTTGTAGAAGAGTCTATGCATGTTACATTTGATGAATCTAACCCCACTTCTGCGGAGAAAGGAATTATTTATGATGATGAAGAAGGAGAGTTACAAGAAGAATCATTAAAGGATAAGCAAGAGAATGCACTACAAAGAAATCAAGAGGATGGACAAGAAGAGCAAACAAATATGGAGCAACATGAAGGTACTTCTCAAGCACTTCCCAAAGAGTATAGGCATGTTTCTTCTCACCCTAAGGATGTAATTTTAGGTGATCCCTGACGAGGTGTTACAACTAGATCATCACTTAAGAATGCTTGTGAGCATAATGCATTTATTTCTCAAATTGAACCCAAATCCTTTGCGGATGTGAAAAATGATGAATCTTGGATTATGACAATGCAAGAGGAGTTAAATCAATTTGAAAGAAACAATGTGTGGAAATTAGTTCCTAAACTGGAACATCAGTCCGTCATAGGTACTAAATGGGTATTTAGAAATAAGATGGATGAATCCGGTGTGGTTGTAAGAAATAAAGCTAGATTAATGACTCAAGGTTACAACTAAGAAGAAGGAATTGATTTTGATTAAACTTTTGCACCCGTAGCTAGACTAGAATCGATTAGAATGTTGTTAGCATTTGCTTGTCATAAAGATTTCATTTGATTTCAAATGGATGTGAAAAGTGCTTTCTTAAATGGTTATATTATGGAAGAAGTGTATGTAAAATAACCCCCTGGTTTTGAAAATGAAAAATTTCCAAATCATGTTTATAAGTTGTTTAAACCTTTATATGAATTAAAACAAGCACTTAGAGCATAATATGATAGGCTTAAGAATTTCTTGTTAGAAAATGATTTTTCCATGGGTAAAGCGGATACTACTCTCTTTGTCAAACATAAGAACAAAGACATACTTATTGTTCAAATTTATGTTGATGATATTATTTTTGGTTCTACTAATGAATTGTTGTGTAAAGAGTTTTCATCTTGTATGAGTAATGAATTTGAAATGAGTATGATGGGAGAGTTGAAGCACTTCCTTGGGCTATAAATAAAACAAAATGAGGAAGGAATATTCATAAATCAAGCCAAGTATGTAAGAGATCTACTTAAACGATTCGGCATTGATGACTCAATGACTAAAAATATACCAATGAGCACCACAACCAAGCTTGAAAAAGATGAAAAAGGCAAAGAAGTGGATATTAAAATGTATCAAGGTATGATCGGATCTTTACTTTATTTGACTGCAAGTAGACTCGATATCATGTTTAGTGTATGTTTGTGTGCAAGATTTCAATCATGTCCCAAGGAATCCCATTTGCTTGTTGTTAAAAGAATTTTTTGTAATTTGAGTGGAACCATAGATATTGGCCTTTGGTATCTTGGAGGAACTCATATAGATTTAACATACTATTCGGATGCGGACTTTGCTGGTTATAAAGTTGATAGGAAACGCACTAGTGGAACTTGCCATATCCTATGTCACTCACTTGTTTCATGGTTTAGTAAGAAACAAAATTCCGTTGCACTCTCAACTACCAAGGCTGAATATATAGCTGCAGGAAGCTGTTGTGCACAAGCTCTTTAGATGAAACAAATACTTAGAGACTTTGGTATTAATCTAGAAAAAAATTCCTATTAAGTGTGATATTACTAGTGCTATAAATCTTTCAAAGAATCCCATTCAACACTCTCGAACCAAGCATATAGAAATAAGACATAATTTCTTGAGAGATCATGTTCAAAAGGGAGATATTGCATTAGAGTTTATTTATACGGAAAAACAACTTGCCGATATCTTTACAAAACCACTTTGCGAAGAACAATTTTCAAAAATTCGGCAGGAACTTGGGATGATGAAATTTTCACATTAACATCTTGATTCATGTTATTGAATATATTAAAATTGATTGAGTTATGATTTGATGTTTTAATATCTATGGAATGCTCAATATGCATGTGAAGTCTGTGCATTTTTTTAAAATGTATGAATAAATTATTGAAATATATATTCATGTTCATGAATCATGCATTGAATTGGCACTTAAATAATTTTGGATCAATAAATTATCTTGAAATGTATTAATTGTTGGCCAAATATTAAAATAAATGTGCGAAATCATATGTTGTAGAAAACGGATCTCCGTTATTTCAATAATCGGCTAACCGTTTTAGGGCAGAAACAATGGGAAGCATTCTGGAATCTATCGGCTCGCCGATATCTCTATAAATGGCTCACCATCCTGATAAAAAAATTTTTTGGGGAACTCTCTGGACTCTGTTGGCTAGCCGATATATCTATAAACGGCTCGCCATCCTGATGAAAAATTTTGGGGAGCTTTCTAGACACTGTCGGCTTGCCGATATCTCTATAACAGCTCGCCGTTATCGCGCGATAAGTGAACAGTCATTCGTCGTCTTCTTCATTTCGTTCTTCCCCTCTCTCTCTCTCTCTTTCAAACCTGCGACTGCCACTTCGTCTCTCTCTCAAATCCACCATTCTTCTTGCTTTCTCTCACCAAATTGAACCATTCAAAACCCTTCTCATCTTGTTTAGAACCTTTTTAACCGATCAAAACTCGTTTTTGATTAATTTTTTGAAAAATCCCAAATTTCAAACCCTAGCACCAGCCGCAGTTCTCTCGCCAAAATTGAGCCAATTTTCTTCCATTTTCAAACACATTTCAACTTGTCATTACTCTTTCATCACTCAAACTTTATTTCTCCCGATTCAAATTTCTCCAATCGAATCAATGGCCGAACGACCCCAGAGGCGTGCTCGAACCAAACACACTGCTCCGCGTCGTTCCAGTCCCTCCAGGTCTCCCTCTCAGGACTTCTAGAGTCTTCATTTCTCCAATGACACCTCTGCTCACGATTTCGTGGAAAATTCATGGGCAAACCGGTAACTCCCTCTTTTTCTCTTAACATTACAGAGTTTTCGGATATTACCATTTGTGGTCATTCTATTACTCAATTACTTAGCCATTGGAATGAAGCCTTATGTATAGAAGAGCCCATCTGTGAAAATATAGTCCGTGTCTTTTATTTTAATATGGAACTCTCCTCTTCCCATCGTGTTGAACTTTATACTTACGTAGGAGGAGTTCGTATTGCATTTAATGAGTTAGAATTATGTAGTATTCTGGGAATTTCTTATAGAGGCTTAGATATTTACACAGCTAGGAAAGAACTTGAATTTAATGATTTCTATCATGTGGATGGTGTACGGAACATTTGTCGGCGTCGAGATCTTTTCGATAACGTTTGTTCTTTGTCCTTTAGGTCTCAGCTCCTCCTTTTCCTGGTTCGAATACTTCATATAATTCTCCAACATATGGTCACTCCTAGACAAGGTCACACTGATGAGGTAACGAGAGTTGATGTTGGTTTATTAGATTCCCTCATCCATAGACGGCATGTGAGTTTATCCTACATTATCCTTTGTCATATGCTGTCCACACTTAGAGTCTCCAACCGATCCCTTCCATATGGCAGCATCATTACTAGGATCTTAAAATTCTTTAGAGTTCCTATCACTAAGCCTGTTTATCTTGAGACCCAAAAGCTCGGTCAAGAGATTATTTATGCTATCGAATTTTTAAGAAGCGTGGAAAGTGGGAAAAGACAATATCCTCTAAGAATGAAGATACTCTGCTTGCACCCGAGGATGATCGTATGTTAAATGATATCTATTCCGAGGATGAGTTACCCGACTTCTGGCTTGGGGCTAGATAGTGTGTCCCTCACAGAGCAGCAGCAACATCAGTATCAACAGCAGCACCGGTAGCAGCATTAGCAGCAGCTTCCTCTCAGGATGACAAGCCAGCCGAGCCTGCTGTCCCTCCTATAGCATCGACCATTCTTGTGGATCGCTTTCAGCAACTTTCTGACAAAGTGAATGTCCTGTCCCAGCAGCAGCAACAGCTTCAATCTGACTTTGCGACCTTTCAGCAGAAAATGTTTGATTAGCAGATAAAGTTAATTGCTGGCCAGCGCCACATTCTTGGTTACTTTGGTTATGACCAAGGTAGCTCTTCTTTACAGCCCCGTCTTAGTATTTTGCCCCTTTGTTTTTCGCACAAACATTACTCATTTCATGTCGTTTGTTGTGACACTTATTTTTTATTATGTTTGTGATGTTTTAATGTTGTTTTCTGTTGGATATGTGGACTTTATTTATGTTTAAGTTGATTTTGATGATATCTTGATTATATTGATGATCTGTTTGACTGTTGGAATGGAAGTTGGTTGATAAGTTGGCATATACATATATGGAAGTGCTTTTAACTATTTGTATTGTTGAGAATATGTTCATTTTTAAGGGGAGATTCTGCTGAAATGTTTCCAACTAGGTTAATCTCTAAACTTCGCTTTTAATCTTTTCACGCTCATTTCTTTTTGATGATGAAGGGGGAGATAATTCATCAATTTAATCTATTCTGTTTAAATTATCTTCTATGGGATTAAAAATTGATGGGCACATATTTAAGGGAAGTTAAATTCTTTAAAAATTTTAACTTAGGGGGAGCACATATTTAGGGGGAGCAAAATTGCACAAATATATTCTTGAATAGTTTGTCATCATAAAAAAGGAGGAGATTGTTAACACAAATATTTATTTATTATTGATTTTGATTATAACAAACTTGATTAAGATTGATTAATCTTTTAAAAGCTCAATATGATTTTCATATATCTTTTCAAATCATCATTCTCACTTTTATTCTATGAAAATGTTTTTGGTTATTTTCATGTTAATAGTCTTCAATTGAAAAGCTTTGAGAATTTTGATAATAACAAATATTGTTTCAAATCCTGCAAATGGATCTATTTTGACAAGTTTTATAAAGTGTTTTTATAAAGATTTGGAGACAAACTGTTATCTTATAAAATAGTTCACTACAGCTGTTTTTGAGGAAAACGACAATCCGACAAGCTTGATAACGGCTCGCCGAAATCAAACAGAACTAAAGATTAGCCTCTGGACCTAAACGGCGATCCGACAATTCTGATAAACGGCTCGCCGCTATTGAATAGAACTGAAGATTAGTCTCTGGACCTAAACGGTGATTCGACAATTATGATAAACGGCTCGCCGCTATTGAACAGAACTGAAGATTAGTCTCTGGACCTAAACGGCGATCCGACAATTCTGATAAACGGCTCGCCGATATTGAACAGAACTGAAGATTAGCTTCTGGACTTAAACGGTGATCCGAAAACTAGATAACGGCGATCCGACAATTTGAAAATCAACCCAATGGTCATATTGACCAGTCAAACGGCGATCCGGCATCTAGTTAACGGCAATCCGACAGTGTGCAGAAAGTCAATAACGGCTAGTTTTCAGCTTCATCTATAAATAACCTCATTTAAATTCAAACAAGAGTTGATTACAACACGACTATTGAGCTTATACTTGAGAATACAATCTTTATAGAGCTTTGAATACATTATTGCTTCATCTATTCACATAGTGGGCATCATTTTGTAATCTTAAATATTGTGAGAGGTAATACAAATTTATAATCTTTTATTTTGAGTGATTGTAAGTGTTGGGATACACTTGGGTTAAGAGATTGGGATAATCTCTTGTTGTAAAGGTTATTGACACCTTGGAAGTGAAGTGTAAGTATTTGAAGCCTTAGAGGCTTGCTTAGTGGAATCCTCAAGCTCGGAAAGCTTGGAGGCGTGGACGTAGGCGAGGTTGGCCGAACCACGTAAAAATCTCTGTGTTTGAATCTCTCTTCCCTTATCTTTTTATATTGTGATTAAACTTATCTGTTATTTCTTTGAATTTGTTTTATATTTGCATTAAGTTTTTCTTTATAAATTGAATAATTTTTAGAATTCCAATTCACTCTCCTCTTGGGTTGCATAACTAGAATTTCACATACCACGGTAATACTTTCACACTCTTCAATTGTTCATCTGGGAATGACTCATTCAATGTTAATGGTTCTGTAAATTTGTCAAAATGGAGACGAGAGAGATGGTCGGCCACAATATTTTCTATGCCTTTCTTATCTTTAAATTCTAAGTCGAATTCCTGCATCTTTCTTTGTTTTTGCATCTTTCTTTGTGAGAAGATATTTAAAAACAGAATGATCTGTGAATATAATTATTTTACAACCAATGAGATAAGATAGAAATTTCTCTAATGCAAACACTACTGCTAGCATTTCTTTTTCAATAGTTGAATAGTTCAACTGTGCATCATTCAATGTCATACTAGCATAGTAAATAACATGGGGAATTCAATCAACCCTTTATCCTAATACTACTCCTACTGCATAATCAGATGCATCACACATGAGCTAAAATGGTAAGCTCCAGTTTGGGGGTTGAATGATGGATGATGATGTCAACAACTGCTTTAATTTTTCAAATGCCACAAGACATGAATCATTAAAGATAAAAGGTACACCCTTCGCAAGTAGACTGCATAAGGGTCTAGAAATATTGCTAAAATCTTTAATGAAATGTCTATAAAAACCAGCATGCCCAAGGAAAGATCTTACTTCACTGATTGTTTTAAGTGGAGGAAGATTGGAAACGAGATCCACGTTTACTTTGTCAACCTCAATACCTTTACTTGAAATGATATGACTGAGAACAATACCTTATTTTACTATAAAATGACACTTCTCTCAATTTAAGACTAAATTCTTCTCGATACATCTCTGCAGAACTAGTGTTAGAATGTAAACATTGATCAAACGAGTCACCAAAAACAGAAAAGTCATCCATAAAGACTTCAAGGAATCGTTCAACCATATCAGAAAAAATGCTTAATATGCATCGTTGAAATATAGCAGGTGCATTACATAATCCAAATGGCATCATTCTATATGCAAAAGTACCAAAAGGGCAAGTGAAAATGGTATTCTCTTGATCTTTTGGTGCTATGGGAATCTGATTATATCCTGAGTAGCCATCTAGAAACTAATAAAATTCATGGCGTGCTAATCTATCAAGTATTTGATCGATAAATGATAAAGAAAAATGGTCTTTACGTGTGATAGAATTCAACTTTCTATAATCAATGCATACACGCCATCTTGTAGTTACTCTAGTGGGTATCAATTCATTATTAGCATTGGTAACTACTGTGACTCCAAACTTTTTAGGAACAACTTGTACATGACTAACCTATGAACTATAAAAAATTGGGTAAATGATACATGCGTCTAATAGTTTAAGAACTTCAGTTCTAACAACTTCTTTCATGTTAGGATTTAACCGACGTTGCATTTACTTAGTAGGTTTATCATTTTCATCAAGGTGAATGTAATGCATGTAGTCTATTGGGTTTATACCTTTGATGTCTGCTATGGTCCATCTTAATGCTCTTTTGTGCTCTTTTAAAACATCCAACAACTTACCTTTTTGTTCGTCATTTAAGGATGATGAGATGATTACCGGCAGAGTACTTTCTTCTCCTAAAAATGCATATTCCAAAGTGTTGGGTAATGGTTTTAGCTCGAGTTTCAGTGGTGATTCTGATTATGGGATGAGTTTCTTCTCTGATGGTGCTAGTTGTTCAACTCTTGACTTCCATTTATTAGTGTCCATGGATGGTGCTGACTCAAGTAGAGCGTTGACCTCATCGACTAATCTGTCAATATCAAAATCCAAACTAAAGTGGGTTAAACATGTTTGTAAAGGATCATAACTAAGATTTGAAAGAAAAGTATTATCAACTATTGTTTCTATTAAATCCACATCAACAATTCAATCATTTGCATTGTGAGGTTGTTTGGCAATGTTAAAGATATTTAGCTCCATAGTCATGTTGCCAAAAGACAACTGCATATTTCCAGTCCTGCATTAAATGTGAGCATCCGCAGTTACCAAGAAATGTTGGCCTAGAATAATGGGGATGTGCTTCTTTGAATCCTGTATTGGTTGAGTGTCAATTACAATGAAATCAATAGGAAAATAAAACTTGTGTGTTGGTTTATTCTTTTCCTTCGATGGTGAGTCCTCAACATTCACAGGTACAATTTGATTTGTTTTCGTCACTGGCATCTCTACTTTGTTGTCGAATTCTTTCCTTTTTCGTAAGGTCATGACGACTTTGACCTCTCCGTGTTGCTGTGGTGGATTGGTGCTTACTTCATGCACTCCTTTAGGATTAGGCACTGGTTGACTTGGAAACTTGTCTTTCTCAACAGTCATTGCCAAAGTCTGAATTGAAGAAGCAAGTTGTCCCACCATCTTCTCGAGGCTTGAAACTGATTGGGCTTGTGAGTTAAAGCCTGCTCTCATCTTATTTCATATTTTATTAATAGTGCGGTTCTATTATTCAATCGTGGAGTGGGTAACATTCTTGAAATTCTGGAGTGAATCCTCCCACGGTCTGGGTTGAGAGTAGTTCTGGTTATGATTGTATGGTCTAAATGGGGGTTGAGAGGCTTGAGAAACTTGGGGAATTGGTTGCATTGGTGGAGTTGGAGCTGCTGATCCATTCTGTTGGAATCCTTGAGACCATGAAAAATTAGGGTGGTCTCTCCATCCAGGGTTATATGTATTGGAGTATGGGTTGTAATTTGATGGTTTTCTCATTACACCTATGATATTGGCTTGATCTGAGTATGAGTTATAGTCATGTGGCTCTATTGATTTAGCAGTCGATAACGATGCTATTTGTTAGGAGAGACTTTCAATTATCGCTTTGACTTCTTTAATTTATGAACTTGACTCACCAATGTGAACCTCATTCACTCCTTTAATTCTTCTAGTATTCCTGAGTGATCGACTCCGTTGTTGGGAATTATTCGCTTGTCGCTGGAAGAATTCCTAAATCTCTGATGCACTTTTTGACAGTAGCTCTCCTCCACTTATTGCCATTAGCCATTCTTGCACATGTGACAATAATCCCTCAAAAACGTATTGGCATTGGTGTTATTTCTCGTATCCATGATGTAGACACTTCAAGAGTAGCCCATTGAATTGCTCCCATGTTTCGAAAAACTACTCGTCTTCTCTCTGAGTAAACTCTGAAATTTCCCTGGGAATAGCATTGGTTTTATGCACTGGGAAATATTTATTCAAAAATTTTGTAACCATTTGTTCTTATGATGTAATGCTATTAGCAGGCAATGTATTGAGCCATGAATGAGCTCTATCCTTTAAAGAAAATGGGAATAGTCTAAGTTTAACACATCATCTAAAAAATTCTCATATTTAAATGTTTAACAAACAGCATAAAAATCATTCAAATAATTATATGGGTCTTGTTGGTAATTTTTATAATCACATGCTATTGGTGTCAATGTGCAAGTGCACACAAAAAATAATAAAGTGATGAATTTTCAAGATCGTCTCCACAGTGATTGATGTTACTTGGAATGCTATAGCAATCACAATAGTGCAAACTAACTTAAATCCGAAGTTAACAAATGTAAAGTATGTTCTATCGTAATTGATGATTGTGAAAGAATAAAGTAAAACAATACCGTAATGAAATAAACTAAATTAGATGTGTCTAAGATTCAATTGATGTAATAACTCTCATTTTATAGAGTTGTCACACCCCCAAACTTAAACTTTTACTTTTCCCCAAGTAATGACAATATACTAACACTTCACGCAAACAATCATGCAACACAACTTTAGCTCTTTTATCAAATTTGCAAGGATTCTTCCACCTTCAGATCACAATCCCAATCATGCAAAGTGACCATAGTAAATCAGTTCTAGACTTAAGCTTCCTTTTGTCCATAGTGTGTGTGTGCTACTTTGATTGAATTCCAAAGATGCTGTAAATCACCAAGAGATTGCATGTAATTCAGCAGTAACAAAATTCCATTCATATATGGGGTAACATAAATTTCACATACTTAAACTGTGCTGATTTTAAGATTGAAAACTTGAGATTATTCAACCTCCTCACTGCAACATTTATTTTTCATATGAATGTCAATAAATTGTAATGATGACACCCAATTACTCAAACCATGCACAGATCAGAGTTGTTGTAACATTATCTGTAATATAATCTTATCTATAGATATCTTTTAGTCAAGGCTAAACATGAGGCTCATGAACAGACTTGGCTACTCAATGCCTTAGACAAAGGACTTTCTTGTATTATTGTCTTACTTTTTTTTTAATTTATTTGCTACAGCATTGCTCATAACTCTTGCTACATTTGAACACAACTCTGCATATGGGGTACATACTCAGATCTGGTTACTCAATAACTTGAGCCATTGGAACAAAGTTTATTTCATAAATAGCACAGTCAATCAAACTTAAGATCTTTTTTATTCTTTTGGCTCTGCTCTAGCAGTCTCATGCAACTCAACCAAAGTCTAAGTGTCGGGATAAAATTTCAACCTCCATCTATAACTATCTCTACTTGGCATTCTCACAAATACTAAATACACTCAATTTATCTTCATTAGGTTTTCAAATCCATACACAAATGTTAGATAATAGAGCTTCACACAACACACAACACAAGCATAAACAAAAACACAACCCCTCCAAAATTAAGAGGTGCTGTGTCCTTATAAGCATACACAACGAAGTCACACAATTTGACAAGGACAAAAAAGACATTAGAAAATACCACACAAATTGAAAAACATAATGAAAGAAATTTTTTTAACAGAATGAAATAAATTGACAGTAAGAAGGGAATACTTCCCTGTGGTTGGTATTGCTGCAGCATGACGGGATGACATCAGCGCTTCTTGGATGCACTACGCAGCTTACCCTTTGGTGAAACTTGTGGGGAAGTAGTTGACAACGTCTTTGTCTTTTTCTTCACTAGGCTAGTGAGAGAAGTTGCGGCTGGGGTAGCTGGCGTGGTCGACACCGATCTGGTCCATTTTGGTCCTGTCGAGGCAGTTGTGACAGTGTCTCTAGAATTACTGCCCTTTCTTTTGCTAGATTGTCGCGGACTAGTACAAATGGGTTGGCCAGGAGTTTGCTGTGGAGGAGTTGGGGTTGATGCATTAGCTACATGTCCCTCAACTGTGATGGCAGTAATGATATCAAGCAACTTCTTGGCTTCTGCGGGTGTATGCGTAACTTTGGTTGCTGCAGCAGCCAGCTCTGCATCAAGTTGCTCTATTTCGTCTTCAGAGGCTGGAGGTGTTGCTATTTTTTCCTTGCCCTTTCTCGAAATGACTGGAATGGGGGGCTCCTCTTCAGGGTTCTCCTCTTCCTCTTCTCGGATAATGTGCATTTTCCTAGTTTTGGAATGGGTCTTGATTGAGGGTTCCTCACGTTCTTTCTCAAATTATCTTCTGCCTCTGTGGGTGAGCTGTCAGTCGCAGACTTGTCATCTTCTTCCTCAGGTTAATCAGATGGTTCAGCATCTTCTGATTCTACCTCTGCTTGTGGTTCAGCCTTCGGTTCATCCGTGGTGGCTTCGTCAACCTGAGCACCTGTGGTGTTGGTGTCGAAAATTGTACTGTTAGAGCAATGAATTAGGAAAATTCCAATAAGTACTTTTCATGTAAAGAGCAAATTGGTGTAGTTGGTTGTCCAAGTGTTGTAGATAGTCCAAAACCGATCGTTTTCCCTCTGAGCCTCAAAGACATTGAGTTATCTGCTTGCGCTTTGCTTAAACCAATAGCTCGTCTTTCTCTTGTTACAGCAGCTGGTTCAGTTGTCGTTCCAACACTCTCGCCAGTAATTCTCTCAATTGTACATATAGTAAGGGCACCATCATTCTTGACATGTTCATCTTTCGCATCAAGACGAACACCGGATACTACACAGATGCTGGTGATGAGTGAAGGGAATAGCAAGGAAGTAACTTTGTGATTTTTTATGGCACAATCTCTGATTTCATTTTCGATGATGCGGCCCACATCTATGGGAAGCCCTCGAGCAATGGTATATTACAACACCAACCTTTCTTGTGAAACCGTAGTAGTGTGAATGGTGGGCATAAGTCTAGATTTCATAAATTTCACCCACACCTTAGTAATAGGTTTCAAATCTATCCTATTGACTATACACCCCTCCTCATTAGCCCATAATTCCCCTTCTATTGTAAGAGTTGTGAAGATGGTGTTTCATTTTTTCGGGGTCAATTCATCAAGCAACTTGGCATACTTACAATTAATTTCAGCAGGTAAGTTATAAAAAGCATTTATAACTCGAGAGTCTAATAGAACAAGTGTGTTTCTTACCCAAATGTTGTGCTGATCAGGGCTTACCAAATTGGCGTAAAATTCCTTGACTACTGGTGGCACAGGATCTCAAGGGTGGTTGCAAAACTTTAACCATCCACGCTTTGCTGCAGCATTATGTATTGTTTGAACAATTCCAGTGAGTTATTCCAGAAATTGAAACCCTTTTTCTTCCAGAATCTTACGCGCCTCTATGAATTCTTTATATTTTTCTTCGGCGTGGTAACTCTGGAAGCGTGAAGGATCTTTGAGGCGGCTGGCTGTTTTCTTATATCTTGGCATTGGTATAACAGTAACAAATTGAGGCTAATGTCCCTAAGAGTAAAATAAGAAGAAGAGGGTAAGAATTATGAGAGTTGTACTTGCGAAGGAGATGGGGAATAGTGTCGTAGGTCACTACGCACAGTGATTCCTTTTTATAGTGGACTTTAAATGAAGATAAATCTGGTAACTAAAGATAATGCATTAATTTCAGAGATTTTTTCTCAATTGCTATCCAAAGCCATGCATCCATCTTTGATGATTTATCTCCAACGGTAAGTAAAAGGCTCTAATTTTTAATTTACTGTAACGGTAAAATTGGTTACTGCAGCACCCATTTCCTTGCTCTAGCAACGGTTACATACTCCACTCCAATACCCTCTGACACGTGGCTTGCCTCCGCACTCTGTCACCATACAACCTCACTTATCAAAATGGAATTAAATTGCCACACAGACTTCCCACAAAAACTAAAACCAATACTAAAAATAATTAAAAATAAAGAGATCAAATGATAGTAAAAGTAAAGAGTTCGATAATGTAAAAGGATAAAACTAAATAACTAGAACTGAAGAACAAAATTAAATAAAATGGAAGAGATGAAAAGCCGTCAACAAAACCAAAGAGGATCAAACTTGGTTTGAGGTGGCTGTCTCCACAATGGGTTGCCTCTCATTGAGCGCTTGATTTAAGGTCCTTCAGTCTGACCTTCCTTTTCTACTCAGTAGCTGAGTTCTTTAAGGAGTAAAACCTCCTTTGAACAATTTGCCTCTGGGTGTATGTAATGCTTAACCCTGTGTCCATTAACTTTAAATTCGTGACCTGCTTGTTCATCAAGAAGATCAACAACCCCATGAGGAGAAAATTTTAACAACTTAAAAGGTCTAGACCATCGTGATTTTAGTTTTCTTGGAAATAATCTTAGTCTCGTATTATGGAGCAGCACTAATTGATCAGGGCTAAATTGCATGTTTTGAATATGCTTGTCGTGCCAGTGTTTTGTCCTCTCTTTATAGATTCTTGTATTTTCATATAAAAATAGTTGTAATTCATCAAGCTCACAAACTTGAAGCTTCATTTGCTCTACTACAGCATGAATATTCCAATTTAATTTCTTCAGTGCCCAGTGTGCTTTATGCTCTAGCTCTAATGGCAAGTGACAAGCCTTCTCATAAATAATTCGGTAAGGAGACATGCCAAGTGGAGTTTTGTATATTGTTTTGTAGGCCCATAGGGAGTCATGTAACTGCAAAGACCAATCATTCCTTGTTAAGTTCACCATTTTTTCTAAGATCTTTTTAATTTCTCTGTTGGACACTTTAGCCTGACCATTGGATTGTGGGTGATATGCTGTTGCTACCTTGTGTCTGACTCCATATTTCACCATAGCTGTAGAAAATACTTTGTTGCAAAGATGAGTACCCTTATCACTAATAATTGCTCTAGAGGTGCCAAAACTGGAAAAAATATTTTTCTAAAGAAAAGTCACCACTGTTTTAGCATCATTGGTAAGTAATACTGCAACTTCTACCCACTTGGAGACGTAATCCACAGCAACAAGGATATATAAATTCCCAACGGATGGTGGAAAAGGTCTCATAAAATCTATTCCCTAGACATCAAAAACTTCTACTTCCAGAATGTTGATAAATGGCATTTCATGTCTTCTAGTTATGTTCCCTGTCCTTTGACACTTGTCACAACACTTAACAAATTCATAAGCATTTTTAAAAATAGTAGGCCAGTAATAACTTGATTGCAGAACTTTAGCAGCTGTTCTGTGACCACCAAAATGTCTTCTTTATGCTACAGCATGGCATGACTCCAGTATGTGGGGAATTTCTCATTCTGAAGCACATCTTCGTATTACTTGATCTGAGCATAACTTATATAAATGTGGGTCATCCCACTGATAACTTCTAACATGATGAAGAAATTTCTTTTTCTCTTGAAACTTCAGCTTAGGTGGTAGCAACCCACTTACGAAGTAGTTAACAAAATCTGCATACCATAGAGATTTTGACTATTGCAGCATATGTGCTTGTTGTACTACCAACAACTATTCATCAGGAAAAGTTTCAGTGATGTCCCTCATTGTCAATGTACTTGTGTCTGCTTCCAGTCGTGACAGGTGGTCTGCTACTTGATTCTCAGTCCCCTTTCTATCTTTAATTTCTAGATCAAATTCCTGAAGCAATAAGATCCATCTGATTAATCTTGGTTTGACATCCTTATTTGAAATTAAGTATTTGATGGCTGCATGGTCTGTGTATATAGTCACTTTAGTCCCCCCAAGTAAGCTCTGAATTTATCGAAAGCAAATACCACTGCTAGCAACTCTTTCTCTGTAGTGGTGTAATTGATTTGAGTTTGAGTAAGAGTTTTGCTTGCATAGTATATGGAGTGAAAAATCTTATCCTTTTTTTGCCCTAATACTACTCCCACAGAATGATCACTAGCATCACACATCAGTTCAAATGGTAAAGTCCAGTCTGGAGAGATAACCACTGGTACAGTGATCAGAGCTTTCTTTAATTCTCTAAATGCTTGGAGACAATCTTTGTCAAAGTGAAAATATTTGTCATGTTCCAGCAATGAGCATAATGGTTTAGCTACCTTGGAAAAATCCTTAATGATTCTTCTGTAAAATTCAGTATGACCCAAAAAACTCTTGATGCCCTTTATTGAAGTGGGGGGTGGCAGTTTATCTATTACCCCTATCTTGGCTTTGTCTACCTCAATGCCTTTCTTGGACAGCTTATGACCCAACACTATTTCTTCTTGCACCATGAAATGACATTTTTCCCAATTGAGTACTAAGTTAGTCATCTCACATCTTTTAAGAACTTCTTCCAAGTTGTGTAAACAATCATTGTATGTTTCGCCAAAAACTGAGAAGTCATCCATGAAAACTTCTAAAGTCTTCTCTACCATATTAGAAAAAATAGACATCATGCATCTCTGACAAGTTGCTGAAGCATTGCACAAACCAAATGGCATTCTTCTAAAGGCAAATGTTCCATAAGGACAAGTAAATGTAGTCTTCTCCTGATCCTCTAGAGCTATAGCAATTTGGTTGTAGCCTGAATACCCATCTAGGAAATAATAGTATTGTTTTCTAGTAAGTCTGTCCAACATCTGATCTATGAATGGGAGTGGGAAATGATCTTTCCTTGTGGCTTTGTTGAGCTTCTTGTAATCTATATATACTTTCCATCCAGTCATTGTCCTTGTAGGAATAAGTTCATCCCTCTCATTAGCTATCACTGTTATCCCTCCTTTTTTTGGAACACATTGAACTGGGCTCACCCACAAACTGTCTGATATTTGGATATATGATTTCAGTATCCAACTATTTGATGATTTTCTTTTTCACCACTTCTTACATAATAGGGTTTAACCTTCTTTGTTGCTCCATTGAATTTTTGTAATAGTCTTCTAACAGAATTTTATGCATGCATATTAATGGGCTTATCTCTTTGATGTCTGCCATGATCTATAC
This sequence comes from Citrus mangshanensis, assembly GCA_030449895.1. Classification (NCBI taxonomy): domain Eukaryota; kingdom Viridiplantae; phylum Streptophyta; class Magnoliopsida; order Sapindales; family Rutaceae; genus Citrus; species Citrus mangshanensis. The sequence goes on from JASUUJ010000211.1 coordinate 575,870, forward strand.
AATTGCTCTTCTGTATCTCCCAAGCACATCTACTGGACCCTGTTCTTGACCTGCATCCAAAGTAGAAAAAATGATTACAGGGAGTGTGTTGTTTTAACCAAGATAAACATATTTCAAATGTGAGGGTAACAATTTTAATTCAAGACTAGGAGATGATTCAATAAATGGTAAAGTTGTTTTTACATCCATGTCTGAAAGATTCAGATGATCAACAAATCTCTTATATCTATCAGATTGCTTTCCTTCCATCCAATCTATCTGGTTTGCTGCAACATTTTCTTCTTCAAAGTCTTCAAAGGTGGTAACTTTATTGATCTCATTACTGCAGCACCTGTCGATTCTGTTTGCTACAACAAAATCCACAACACTCAGGAAATTGCAATCTTCTAACTCATCAGGGTTCTTTATAGCCTTCAATACATTAAATGTGACTTGCTAATCATTCACTCTCATGGTGAGCTCTCCTTTCTGCACATCTATCAAAGTTTTCCCAGTTACTAGGAAAGGTCTTCCAAGTATAATGGGTGCCTCTTTATCAGCCTCAAAATCTAGTATAATGAAGTCTACTAGAAAGATAAATTTGTCAACTTTCACCAGTACATCCTCAATTTTTCCTTTAGGATATGCATGACATCTGTCAGCTAATTGCAGAGTGACTGTTGTTGGACTGCATTCCCCTACTCACAGCTGCTTAAATACAGACAATGACATCCGATTAATACTGGCTCCTAAGTCACAAAGTGCTCTGCCAGTGTACCTAGTTCCTATAGAGCAGAGTATTGTAAAACTTCCTGGATCCTTCACTTTTGTAGGAATCTTACTTTGGAGTATATGACTGCTTTCCTTTGTTAAAACAATAGTTTCAAATTCTCCCAGTCTTCTCTTTTGTGCCAAGATGTCTTTTAGAAATTTCATATAATTAGGCATTTGCTCCAAAGCTTCCACAAAAGGTATGTTAATGTGTAATTGCTTCAGCACTTCCAGGAATTTACTGAACTGCTTGTCTTATTTTTACTTTTGAAATCTCTGTGGGAAAGGTGGTGGATGTCTAAACTGCTGGGTAGCTTCAAGAGGTACCAAACTCTTCTTGTTTAGTTTATTGTAGGTCGTAGCTACTGGTGTTGCAACTTCTTTTTCAGTATGTTCTGGCTGAGTTCTTTCTAAAGTTGCTATAGCTTGGCCCCTATAACTAGTGTCTTGATGGTTGGGTTGTTGTAACATGCTTCCATCTTGAGGTGGTTTTTGTGAGGAATTAAATTTCATACCCTTGTTAGTCACATCAACTGGGATATCAATATTCTTTCCAAATTTCAAACTAATTGCTTTGCAGTGTTCTTTGTTTTCTCTCTTAAGGTCTTCTGTGTTGCTAGGTAAACTTCCTTGAGTCCTTTTACTCATTGCTGTGGCAAGTTGTCCCATTTAGTTTTCTAGGTTCCTCAAGGATACAGCTTGACTCTGCATAATTGCTTTATTATTTGCAATGTATTCATTAATCAGTACTTCCAGTGAAATGATTGGATCATGACTAATATGTTTTTACCCTTGACTCTGCTGATGAAAACTAGGTGGTTGAGTGTTCTTATTTTGTCTATTTAACACTGGAGCCTTTCGATTCTGACTGCTCCATGAAAAATTTGGGTGTTGTTTCCATCCAGGGTTGTAAGTATTTGAATATAGGTTGTTCTGAGGCTTACCTACATAGTTTACTGATGCTGGATTTTTAGGACAATTATCAAAGTCATGTTCTTCACCACAGTATATACAAGAAAGTTCAGTAACTTGCTTCACTACTGCTGGAGCAGATGTCATGGCCTTTATCATGTTAGTTAATGAGGTTACTTGCGCTGATAAGGTTGTAATTGCATCTATGTTATGTATCCCTGCTGTTCCTCTTACTGCTGGTTGCCTGGTTGATGGCCACTGATAAATATTATTGGCAATTCTCGCCAGAATTTCATAAGCTTCAGTGTAAGATTTGTATAATAGAGCTCCATTTGCTGAAGCATCCACCTTTAATCTTATACTCGGATTTAACCCATTGTAGAAAGTTTCCAATTGAATGCAACAAGGAATTCCATGATGAAGACACCTTCTGAGCAGTTCTTTGAATATTTCTCAAACCTCAAACAAACTCTCATCTTCAAGTTGATGGAAAGAAGTAATCTCATTCCGCAACTTTGCATTTTTTGTCGATGGGAAATATTTCATTAGAAATTTATCAGCCAACTCATTCCATGTAGTGATGGAATTAGATGGTAATAAATTTAACCATGCTCTTGCTCAATCTCTTAAAGAATAAGGAAAAAGCCTCAGTCTTAAAGTATCTTGTGTTGCTCCAGCAATCTTGAAAGCATCACTCACTTCCAAGAACAACTTAACATGGAGATGCGGATCTTCATTTGGGAATCCATTGAATTGACCTACTGTTTGCAACATCTAAAACATCACTAGCTTCAATTCAAAGTTTGCGGCTTCTACTTCAGGTCTGATTATCCCAGGGTGTACAACTTGAGGAGTTAACACAGCATAATCTCTAATAGCTTTGTCTCTGTCATCAGTCATGTAAATAATGTTGTTATCGCCTAGCTGTCTCTGATTAGCATGTTCATTATGCTCTTCTTGAACATTGACTGGTTGTAAGGGCCCATGGGGATCCAAATTTCCCACATCCTGTAAATTATTCATGCTTGAAATAGTTTTTGAATTCCTTTGTTCTCTTCGCAATCTCCTAACAGTCCTTTCAATCTCAGGATCAAATTGGAATACCACAGATCCATCTTTGCGCAAGCATGTATTGATCTGGCAATAAATAGAATGAATCAAATCAAATTAGCGCTATCAAGATTTACTTCACACTTCAAAATTAAACAATCAATCCCCGGCAACAGCGTCAAAAACTTGTTGGTAATTTTTATAAACAAATGCTATTGGTGTCAATGTACAAGTGTACACAACAAGTAATAAAGTGATGAATATTCAAGATCGTCTCCACAGGGATTGATGTCACTTGAATGCTATAGCAATCACAATAGTGCAAACTAACTTAAATCCAAAGTTAATAACAAACGTAAAGTATATTCTATCGTAATTGATGATTGTGAGAGAATAAAGTAAAACAATACCGTAATGAAATAAACTAAATTAGATGTGTCTAAGATTCAATTGAGACTATGGTAGTTGAATGATCAAACTCTCCTTTTGGACTGCCTACTTTTCATTAAGTTAACACCAATTGTTACTGCAAGTGCTGCAACACTGGGCAGAATTAATCTGCATCCTCAGCTATCGCATATTGGAACTCTCATACCCTTAAATATATTAGCAATGACCAGTTGCTAATCTACTTATGATATGGCCTTATGACCCTTTAGTCTCTCTACCCTACAAGGTGAACACCTATGTCTAGTGTGTCATAAATCTTAACTCCAAGTATAGCCCTTATGGGATTCAAGATAACTTAATCTAGGAAACTTAAATTGAGACCCCATATCATCCGCAAACCAGTGGCCAAGTTGAGATCTCCAATCGAGAAATAAAGCACATATTAAAAAAGACGGTGAGGCCAGACAGGAAAGATTGGTCATTACGACTTGATGATGCATTATGGGCATATAGAACGGCTTTCAAGACCCCGATTGGGATGTCACCGTACAGACTAGTGTATGAAAAAGCTTACCACCTACCTGTGGAACTCGAGCATCGTGCATATTGGGCCATCAAGAAATTCAACTTTGACATAAAGTAAGCCAGCTCAGAAAGAAGATTACGGCTGGCAGAACTTGAGGAAATTCGCAATGATGCATACGAAAATGCCAAAATTTACAAGCAGCGAATGAAAGTCTTCCATGAAAAGTAAATTATGAGAAAATCTTTCACTCCAGGTCAGAAAGTGCTTCTATTCAATTCTCTCTTGCACCTATTCCCAAGTAAGTTACGCGCTGTTGGTCTGGCCCCTTTATTGTTCAAACTTTTTTTCCACATGGGGCAATTGAAATTAAGGACCCAAAGAACGGTGTCACGTTTAAAATTAATGGTCAAAGATTAAAGCCATATCTAGAGTACCAACCACATAGAGAAGACACCGAAATAAATTTGAGTGACCTACTAGATTTGAATTGATTTTTTTCTTTTCAGTGATTTGATTTTTTCTTTCTTTCTTTTTATTATTCTTTTGCTAATTGAAATTATTTTTGCATAAGTGTGTTTGTTTAACCATTAAGTTTCTCTTATCAGTGTTAATCATGAGTGCCATATCTAAACAGTTCCTCCTGAACATTCTTAGACCATTTCAATGTGTAAAATCTCATCTCAAAAGGCAGATTCGATTTTGTAAAACACATCACATTTGGGCTGTACAACCACCAGAGTTAGTAGCCTATGTTGAAGATTTAAAAAGCCAACTCAGAGACATTGAGAGAGGTGTCTACAACATCTAGTTGGAGCTTGAGGTAAATTCAATAAGAGGACGATTTTAAATTTCTTTTTGTGTTTTAGTTTGTTTTTCTTTATTTGTGTACTTTAGTTTGTTACCCCGGTGAAGTGGCGGATAACGGTACTCCGTGATAATCAAGTCGGTTACTTCAGTTTCCCATAATAACTGATATTCTGAGGCGAAGGTATAGACAGAACCGAGATTCTAGCGAAACTTTACAAGCGATTCCCTTCACTTCCTCAGAATGCCCTCCTTACGATCTATAAAGCTCGGTCCGAACGCATGCGATTGCTTATGAGGGATAACATGCCTACTGACATCCATTGGTTAATCGAAACTAAAGTACGATTGGTAGGTGAGTTACCTCCAAAATTTATTGCATACATGCCTGGTTGTGGTAAAGGAAATTATGCAAGAAAACGACGAGCTCAAAGAATTTCTGTTGCTTGTCTTAAGTGTGCCAGAATGAGTTGCGATAAAAAACCATGTTCTTTAGGAATGGTGTCTGATAACAGGGAAGATAAGATCATTAGGGATGGCTTGAATAAGGAGTCATTGGATGATATCCTTTTGTCTCTTGAAACGAATCCCAATGGATATGTGCAAGGAGCGATTCTCCAGTTATGACCATTATTCCAGAAAGAGCATGCACGATATAGTCTCGGGAATCTGACTATAAACAACCATGTTTGCTAGTTTATAAGAAAACTGAATGGGAAGCCTATCCTCGACCCATAGAGGGCGTTCAAGCCGTTTCTGGACGTAAAACCAGAGGAAGATGTAAGCCACAATCGCAACTACCTGTAAATATCCTTTTACTTTACTATTATTTTATTTCACTATTGTTTTATTGTTTGTATTATTGTCTTTAATAATTTTATTACTGTTGTTTTTTTCTTTTTACTGTTTCTTTTTTTACTCCCGAGCCATGTGCCTTACGCATTATTTGACACTGACATGCCACCTCATACACAGTTGTGACCCACTATCACCAAGATTCTTAAATATGATTTTTTGTCAAGCACTCAAATTATTTTTTAGAAGTATCCCAATGGCAGCTACTCCAAATAGACAATTCAAGAACATTTGTGTGCTTTCTGGATTTAACTATGGCAAACATAAAGAGTTCGTTGAGGCAGCCATAGATCTGGGTCGAAACATAGCAGACTATTTCATTCCTTCCAATGTAAAAAAACTTTTTATTTGTGCTCACATTGTTAATGAGCTACTTGATCTGTTACAAGCTTATAGATCGGAGCCAGACCACTGGACCATTGTGTTGGAGTGTCCAAATAATGATGGTAACAGTAGCCGCAGTAAGAAGTACAAATTAGATTTAACTCTCTGCTTGTAAATATTTTCTTCTGTGTTGCACCACCCAGGTGATGTCTTCTAAACTCTACTTCTTTCCTTTAAAACATTGAGGACAATGTTTTGTTCTGGTTGGGGGGAGGGAATAGTCGACAATTGTGGAATCTTGATTAAGTTTTTACTGATTTTTTGTTGTAAAAACTAATTGTTGCTAACTTTTAGTGTTAAAGATGGCTGAATATGAAGTGTAGTGACTCTAGAAAAGCATCTTCCTCGTTTAAAAAAAATTAAAAAAATTAAAAAAATTCTGACATTTTCTTTTTCTTTATTAAGTTTTGTTATTTATTTTTCTTCCTCTTTTTAATTTCTCCTTTATAAATATACATTTTCAAATTTTTGAGTCGAAGAAGACTGAATATGGAGTGTAGTGTCTCTAGAAACGCATCTTTTTAGTTAAAAAAATCATTTTCTTTTTCTATCATTTTAAGTGTAACTTTTCTAATTAGTTTTTGGGATATTATCATTTTCCCACTAAAGGTATTCTGACACATCATGTCAGTACCATGATTTGGTAAAACTATCAATTTACCACCAAACGTTTAAACTGTTAGTATTTTCCCACCATTCCGTTAAAACTCAGTTAATATGTAACAGAAAATTCATAAAAGGTCAATTTTACCCCTGGAGCGTAAAAGACTATGTAATTAACCTTTTATGAATTTTGTAATTAAATCATCATTTGTTGTTCTTCCTTCTTAAAGGACAAAAATTACCCTTTATAAATTTTGTAAAATTGACCGTGTGGTGCTAGGTACTTCATAAATTGATTTAATTTATTTAATTTTTAAAGGGCAAATTTATTTATTAAATTGACGAGCTAAAGACAATTTATTCTACTACTAAAACTCAATTTATGAAAGGGCAAAAAAAAAAAAAAGAATGTGCAAAAGAAGCAATTTAATCTTTGATATGATGATAATAATTTTACACAAAAAATTAAATAAATAAATTTGCCCCTTAAAAATTAAATAAATTAAATCGATTTATGAATTACCTAACACCACACGATCAATTTTATAAAATTCATAAAGGGTAATTTTTGTCCTTTAAGAATGAAGAACAATAAATGATGATTTAATTACAAAATTCATAAAAATGTTAATTACATGGTCTTTTATACTCCAGGGGTAAAATTAACTTTTTAAAAATTTTCCGTTACATATTAACTGAGTTTTAACGGAATGGTGGGAAAATGCTAACAGTTTAAATATTTGGTGGTAAATTGATAGTTTTACCAAACCGCGGTACTGACATGATGTGTCAGAATACCTTTGGTGGGAAAATGATAATATCCCTAAAAGTAACAATAAAAGAGAGTGAATTTAAAAAAAAAGGATATTATCATTTTCCCACCAAAGGTATTCTGACACATCATGTTAGTACCATGGTTTGGTAAAACTATCAATTTACCACCAAACGTTTAAACTGTTAGTATTTTCCCACCATTCCGTTAAAACTCAGTTAATATGTAACAGAAAATTCATAAAAGGTCAATTTTACCCCTGGAGCGTAAAAGACTATGTAATTAACATTTTATGAATTTTGTAATTAAATAATCATTTGTTGTTCTTCCTTCTTAAAGGACAAAAATTACCCTTTATAAATTTTGTAAAATTGACCATGTGGTGCTAGGTACTTCATAAATTGATTTAATTCATTTCATTTTTAAAGGGCAAATTTATTTATTAAATTGACGAGCTAAAGACAATTTATTCTACTACTAAAACTCAATTTATGAAAGGGCAAAAAAAAAAAAAAGAATGTGCAAAAGAAACAATTTAATCTTTGATATGATGATAATAATTTTACACAAAAAATTAGATAAATAAATTTGCCCTTTAAAAATTAAATAAATTAAATCAATTTATGAATTACCTAACACCACACGGTCAATTTTACAAAATTCATAAAGGGTAATTTTTGTCCTTTAAGAATGAAGAACAATAAATGATGATTTAATTACAAAATTCATAAAAGGTTAATTACATGGTCTTTTATACTCCAGGGGTAAAATTGACTTTTTAAAAATTTTCCGTTACATATTAACTGAGTTTTAACGGAATGGTGGGAAAATGCTAACAGTTTAAATGTTTGGTGGTAAATTGATAGTTTTACCAAACCGTGGTACTGACATGATGTGTCAGAATACCTTTGGTGGAAAAATGATAATATCCCTAAAAGTAACAATAAAAGAGAGTGAATTTAAAAAAAGGGATATTATCATTTTCCCACCAAAGGTATTCTGACACATCATGCCAGTACCATGGTTTGGTAAAACTATCAATTTACCACCAAACGTTTAAACTGTTAGCATTTTCCCACCATTAAAACTCGATTAATATGTAAAAAATTCATAAAAGGTCAATTTTACCCCTGGAGCGTAAAAGACTATGTAATTAACCTTTTATGAATTTTTTAATTAAATCATCATTTGTTGTTCTTCTTCTTAAAGGACAAAAATTACCCTTTATAAATTTTGTAAAATTGACCGTGTGGTGCTAGGTACTTCATAAATTGATTTAATTTATTTAATTTTTAAAGGACAAATTTATTTATTAAATTGACGAGCTAAAGACAATTTATTCTACTACTAAAACTCAATTTATGAAAGGGCAAAAAAAAAAAAAGAATGTGCAAAAGAAGCAATTTAATCTTTGATATGATGATAATAATTTTACACAAAAAATTAAATAAATAAATTTGCCCTTTAAAAATTAAATAAATTAAATCAATTTATGAATTACCTAACACCACACGATCAATTTTACAAAATAATAAAGGGTAATTTTTGTCCTTTAAGAATGAAGAACAATAAATGATGATTTAATTACAAAATTCATAAAAGGTTAATTACATGGTCTTTTATACTCCAGGGGTAAAATTGACTTTTTAAAAATTTTTCGTTACATATTAACTGAGTTTTAACGGAATGGTGGGAAAATGCTAACAGTTTAAATGTTTGGTGGTAAATTGATAGTTTTACCAAACCGTGGTACTGACATGATGTGTCAGAATACCTTTGGTGGGAAAATGATAATATCCCTTAGTTTTTCTATATCATTTTCACATTTCTGCATGCATATTTTCCTTTCATGTTTAGAATAGGTTGGGGGGTAGAATGTTGTTTGAAAAAAAAAATTGTGTGATTTGTTTTAACATTAGATGATATGATTAATTTCAAAATTTAGTATTTGTATTATCTTTGGTCTTAAGTGATGTTACGCTATATTTGTTACTCTACATGTTGATGTCGGAGACAAATATGAATTGCTTGAAGGAATGAATATGTCATAATAAGTACCAAGTGAATTTTGTGCCTATTATTTTTCTTGGAGAGAAACCATTTTGCCCATTCTTCATACAGTTTAGCAGTTTATTATTTTATACACGATCTCTAGATTTTTTTTGAGTTAACCCTTAAAAAACAATTTGTAAAATTAAAAAAAAAATGTGTTGCTACATTTGAAGGCCCATCTAACTAGTAAATATGGAAGATTATTTAGAGCCCTAAAAGACGATGGAAATGCCATCTTTGATCCGTTTGAGCCTTTCTAGCCATCCTTTTTATCAAATATCCATAGTTAACCATTTTGAGCCCTTTAAAAAAAAAAATTCTTTGTCAAACTTATCATCTTGACCCACTCCGATTTGGAGTATTACCCAATATCTTACAAGTTCCATCACCTATTTATGTTTGAGAAAAATGTAAATAAGTATTTTGTACAGTGAAGTTATGCCCAACAAAAGCAAAAAAAAAATTGTTGTTTCAAAAAAAAAGAAGAAAAAAATAACAATAATAGGTGAAATCTACCTTGCAACTTCTAAAAAAAAAAAAATCTCTGCATTTTTCTTAAACATACACTTTGTTTTCCTTATTCCCCTCATTTGTTATCCATGTACCTAGCCTACGTTACATCCTAATAAAAGTCTTTCTTGATTTTAGGGAACTATAGTCTGAAATAGAAGCTAGTTATATGAGCTAAAAAGATGTAGTAGTGCATAAAAAAATAAAAATAAAAAAGATAAATAAAGTGGGTTGACTAGCATTTTTGTTTGACTTGAGATCATATTATTTCTAAGCTGAGGGCATATTTCTTTCATCTTGGTGAGAGTATGTGATATCACTTCTTTATTATTTTCTTTCAATTACCATTCATTGAAGTGACTATTTTTATTGGGTTTAATTTCTTTATGAGAGTGTCACTATATCCAGTGAGATTTTGGGGTTTAACATGTCATTCTTGAAAGTAGCTGTGACAAAGTCTATTAGTTTGATTCATGTGGATGGTTGATGTGGGTGTAATGTTTCTTTAGACTGGAGATAATGCTTATACTTTTATTTGATTGTTATCATTAGTTTGATTAAATAAACACGAGTGTTTAAAAAAAATCATTTTGAATTTGAATTTTGTTTTCGCTTTATTTGCTAAGGACTAGCAATAAGCTGGTTGAGTGTTAGAAAATGTATATTTATAAAGGAGAAAATCATCATTTTACATTTCAAGTCTTACTAACAATCATTACTTTTATGTATTTAAGCTTCTTATAATTTAATTATGTGTGTTTTATTTTAATTAAGTATTTTATGTATTTTAGGGGTATCATAGTCATTTCACAATGAACAAGAGATAAGATGATAAAACGGACATCACTTTTGAATTCAGGACAGTCGAAAACCTTAGGAGAAGTATAAAAGGAAAAATGGTATTGTTTACATGTACGGTACTGTTTATGTTACTATTCACGACACTGTTTATATAGACGGATCGATGACGTGGCATTGACCGATGATGTGCATTGACTGATGAGGTGTCACGATCCTGTTAGACTAAAATTCTTATGCACTGCTGATTGGTGACGTGGCAGCATATCAGTGGACCAAAAATCTCGCGTACGGTACATGTATTACACAGGATTATTTTCAACCAAACCACGTTACTGTTCAAGCCAGGTCAAACCGTGTTACTGTTCAAACTGCGTGGTCAAATCGCGTACTGTTGACTAATGATGTGGCGCAATCCTGAGCGTCCAAACTGTTTTTAATCCGATAGTCATGATTTACTCAATGTATGTATAAAAATGGGGCCTTCACCCCAAATTTGATATCTCTGAATTCATTTTTGGGCTCTATTTTCTGTAATTCCTTCTCCATCTTGTATTTTCTATGTATTTTAATAAATTCTCATTTTGCCCCTAGTTCAATTATGAGTAGCTAATTTTTATTCAAGCTTGGGTTGAAGAACATGTGTCATGGGCTTTATTTGGTAAATTTATTTTTTATTCTCCTCTAGTTTTTGTGGATGTTTTGACTTCTCATCGACAAATAATAATATTCTTGTTTACATATCGCTTTGGTTTCACCGGTTTCCTAGTACAAGGTTATTATTATTTGACACGATAAGCCCTTAGCACCATATTGATTAGAGTGTGGTTCATGAGGTGTGGATTCCCCCCTCATGATTTAATTGGCATTAATAATGAATATTTAGCCCATGGTGTATGTTGATACGGATCCAGATAGCCAAGTGCCACATTTCAATATAATTCTTTTCAATTTATTCTCGCCATTTCAATTCCAATTTTAGGATAATCTAAATCACTTTCACCACAAATCCAACCACCCATTTAAAAAATTAATTCTACACACAATTAAAATTCATCTCCTCGTGGGATCGACACTTGTCACCATTAGTCTATTCTACAATAGATTCGTGCGCTTGCGAGTTCAATAAAATTTGCACAACAGTAAGGTCAAATCTTGAAGTAACAAAATCCAACGAATTAGTCTCGGTTTGGCCTCATGTTTACTCATCAAATATCTCACATCAGCATGGTCAGTAAACACAACAGATTTAGAGCCAAGCAAATATGAATGAAATTTGTTTAATGCAAATACCACAGCAAGTAATTCTTTTTCAGTTGTAGAATAATTCATTTGAGCACTATCCAAAGTCTTACTCATATAATAAATCACAAAAGGCTTACCATCCATTCTTTGTCCTAAAACAACACCAACAACAAAATCACTTGCATCACACATTAATTCAAAGGGAAAAGACCAATCAGGACATTGCATAATAGGTGCAGATGTTAAAAGATAAATTATTTTCTCAAAAGATTTTTGGCAATCATCATTCCATTCAAATGGTGTATCTTTTAATAAGAGGTTACAAAGTAGTTTAGATATGACACTAAAGTTTTTTATAAACCTCCTATAAAATCTTGCATATCCTAAAAAGGATCGCACATCTCTAATTATTTTTTGTTGTGGCAATTTAGATATGACTTCAATTCCTTTAACAAAAACAACATGACCTAAAACAATTCCAGGAGTAATCATGTGGTGACATTTTTCTCAATTCAACACGAGTTCTTTTTCAATACATCTTTTTAAAACTTTCTCCAAATTATCAAGGCAATCATCAAAAGAATTACCAAACACAGTCAAATCATCCATAAAGACCTCTAAACAATGTTCAACCATATCACAAAAAATGCTTAGCATACATCTTTGAAATGTTGCAGGAGCATTACAAAATCCAAATGGCATTCTTTTAAATGTAAATGTTCCAAAAGGACATGTAAATGTGGTCTTTTCTTGGTCTTCAAGTGCTATAACAATTTGATAATAACCTGAATATCCATATAAAAAGTAGTAGTAGGGATGTCCAGCTACTCTTTCTAAGATTTGGTCAAGGAATGGTAATGGAAAATGATATTTTCTATTTAACTTTCTATAATCAATGTACATGCGCCAACTAGATGTAATTCGTGTTGGAATTAATTCACCTTTTTCATTTTTAACAACAATGATTTCAAATTTTTTAGGCACTACTTGTGTAGAACTTACCCACTTACTATCATAAATAAGGTAGATAATTCCTACATCAAGCAATTTAAGGACTTCTGTTTTGACTACTCTTTCATGTGTGCGTTTAATCTTCTTTGAGGTTGTTAACATGTTTTAGCATTTTCTTCCAAATTAATTCTATATGTGCATATTAAGGGATTAATGCCTTTAATATCATTTAAAGTCCATCCAATTGCATTTTAATACTTTTTAAGAACAGTTAATAACTTACTTTCTTGGTCTCTTGTTAAAGTAGAAGAAATCACAACAGGATAAGTTTGTTCTTCTCTAAAAAAAGCATACTTCAATCCTTCAGGCAAATGTTTCAATTCCAATTTAGGTACTTCTTGTTGTTCTGTCTTTTCAATACTTCCAAGCTACTCAAATCTTGGCTCGTCATCATAATTTTGTGAAGTCTGCATAGAATCAAGTAACGAATTTATATTAGAAATATCAAGTTCAAGTTGCTTATTTGACTCAATTGAATTAACTAAACAAACATCAGAGAGTTCAGAAAAATCCCTTTTTTGAATATTTTTCTCAATACAAGATTCAAGCAATTCTTTTTGTTCATCAGTATCATCTTCATTCTCATTTTCTTCATTAGGGTGCCTGCACATGTTGAAAACATTCAATTCCAAAGTCATATTTCCAAAGGATAAATTTATTAAACTATTCCCACAATTAATCAAAGTATTAGCAGTTGCTAAAAATGGTCGACCTAAAATTACAGGAATTAGTTTGTAATTATTCACAACAGGTTCAGTTTCCAAGACAATAAAATCCACATGGTATATGAATTTATCAACTTGTACTAAAAAATCTTCCACTACTCTTTTTGGTACTTTAACTGATCTATCGGCAAGCAAAAGTGTAGTTGAAGTTGATTTTAACTCACCAAGATTAAGTTGAAGATAAATTGAATATGGAAGCAAACTAACACTAGCACCAAGATCTAGTAAAGCATGCTCAATTCTGTGATCACCAATAATACAAGAAATGGTATGACAACCAAGATCTTTATATTTCAACTTATTATTAGTAGACATAATTTTACTTACTTGTTCGGCCATGAAAGCACTCTTTTTTACCTTCAATTTCCTCTTAACAGTGCACAAGTCCTTTAAAAATTTGGCATATGAAGGTACCTACTTGATTGCATCTAATAGAGGAATGTTAACTTCAACTTACTTGAAGATTTCATAAATTTCAGAATAGTGGTTTGATTTCCTTGGTTTATTCAATGCATGCCAAAATGGTGGTTTAGGTGGAACACTAGTTATTTATTCACTAGGTGTAAGTTCATTTAGTCCTTCCTTACCCTTTGAATTTTCATCATTTTCACAAGGTTCAGGCATAGGTCTATCAACAACGTTACCAAAGAGTTATAACTGACTTGACTTGGTCTGTGGGTGGATTTTGTTGAATCTTAGGATTTGATTGTAATTAGGCTGAAAATTTTCCTTTTTCTTGAATTGTGAGTGCAGAAGTAATTTTAGAAAGAGTATCTTTCAAATCAGAAAAAGTTTGTGCATTTTGATTGTTAATAACATCTTGCTTTCTGATGAATGAATGCATTGTGTCTTTTAGATTTTTCCATGGTGGTGGAACATATGGTGCATAAGGCTAAGCATTTTGGAAATTTTGTGGAGGTGGTGCTTGTGAAGATTGTGCATTATTATTATTGTTCCAACTGAAATTTGGATGATTTCTCCAACCAGGATTATAAGTCTGTGAATATGGGTTTGGTTTATTGAAAGTGTTAATGGCATTAGCTTGATCATTAAGACATTCTTTAAGTACAGGCAGAGTGGGACAATCCTGAGTGAAATGATCATTCGAACTACATATGTTATATGAAATTTCTTGAACAGATTTTACTTAATCACTTTTTTTATTCTCCAAAGCTTCAACTTTCCTAACTAGGGATGTAAATTTTGCTTGTAAATCTTGCTTGTAAATCATGATCTTCCTTAAGGTTATGGATTCCTCCACTAGATAGAGATGGTTATTGCTTATTTGTCAATTCAAAAGTTCCAACAGTATCCCAATGTTGTGCATTTTCAGCTAATTGGTCAAGGTAATCTAGTGCATCCTCAGAATTTTTATCCCTAAATTCACCATTACACATCATTTCAACAACCTGTCTACTTTGGGATATTAAGCTCTCGTAGAAGTAAGTGACCAATCGCCAAGTTTCAAAACCATGATATGGACATATGTTAAGCAATTCTTTAAACCTATCCCAACATTGGTATAATGTTTCTCTTTTTTTTTTTTTGAGTGAAAGAAGTGATTTGCCTTTTAAAAGAATTTGTTCTATAGGGTGGAAATAATTTTTTCAATAACTGTTCTTGCATATTATTCCAAGTTCTTACTGATCCAGATCTAAGGTTTTTTAGCCAAGTTTTAACTTTATCTTTTAATGAAAAAGGAAAAAGCTTTAATCTAATTATGCTCATGCTACAATTTTGGTCTGTGTATGTATTACAAACTTCCTCAAAATCTCTTAAATGCAAGTACGGATTCTCAAATTTTAAACCATGAAATGTTAGTAAAAGTTGGATAATATCTGGCTTAAAGTTAAATTGAGATGCTTTTGGAGGAAATACTATACACAACGATGCTCCGGTTCTGGTTGGATTCATGTAGTCTCTCAGAATTCTTGGTTGATTCTGATCGCGTCCATGTTGAGAATGGTTGTCTCCCTGATCAATTTAAGGATTAGGTTCATTCAAAAAGTTGTCATCTTGGTTCTCATCCATGATTGGTGGTGGAGATTGAGATCTACAAATTAACCTGCCACTTAAAGTTCGAGGTCAACGTCTCATGCAATGGTTATGACACAACAATAATATTCAAACAAATTAGTAATACAAAAACTAAATGAAAATTGCACAAAAAAATGAAAATTCAATATGCAAATAATATAAATGTACAAAAATTAAAAATTAAATTAAATTACAATTTTGGCGGTTGAACCCACCAATTAACAATAAAATAAAGTAAAAAAATAAAAATAAATGCAAAATAATAAAATAACTAAAAAAAACTGGTGGTTGAACCCACCAATAAAAAAATAAAGCAAAAATAAACAAATAAATGCAAAATAAAATAAATGTAGAAAAATTAAATAACTGAAATAAAAAAATAAATAAAAGTTAGGAGTTAGCAATTATTAAGTTAAGAGTTAGTAGTTAGAGTTAGTTTGTTCCAAATTAAGTTCAAATAAGTCCAAGATAAGTCCAAGTCTTGATTATTGTGAGAAACTTCGTCTAGGGAACTTATTGTAAATTATTTATAATTTTATGGCCACACCATAATTTTTAAAAGTTTAGAATTGATCCATGTGGGATGAAAGTGAAACTTTTGAAAGATACTGGGGTCAGAAGAGAATGTTAGAAAGGAAAAGGGGTATAAATGAAATTTTACATAAAGAGAAAAATCAAAAACGGAAAAACAAAGAAAAATAAAAACTTTTCCCCGGCAACGGCGCCAAAAACTTGACACAACTTAAAAGTAATTTTTAACTTTCAAGTATAAGAGTATTTTATTATATTATAACTCGGTGAATCCGAGGTCGATACACAGAGAAAATACTTAATTTGTTTATTTTATTTTATCTAACAATTAGGAAAAACTTAAATATAAACAACTTAATTGAAATAAAACTATGAAATTGAATTAGTTAGGGCTGTGGATCCACTCTTAGAAGTAAATAAAACTTAATAAATTCCTTTTGCCATTTTTTTAGATTATTGCCCAAAAGATTAATTATATAAATTATTATTATTTTCCCTCTAATTTTATGATGGATTAAGTATTTATTGTGCCAAAATTTAATTTATCTACAATAAGTCAAAATACCATTTTACCATACCTTATATTAAGATATTAAGAATTTATTGTGCCAAACTCCCTTGTTTGTCTACAATAAATCAAAATTTCAAAATATATAATATGTATAAAATTAAATAGAAAATAATTTAATTTATAAAATTAAAAATAGAATTTAATTAAATCATATTTATTTCTTAAGAGTTTCACCTTACCCTAACTGTTATTATTTAGTTAAGCATAATTGAAAAAAGAATTATTAAAATTAAATTAAACATAATTAAAAGTAATAAAAACAACTTAAATTGAAAATAAAACTAAATTTATTAATAAAGTAATTATACAAAATATTAAAAACACATTTGAAAATTAAGATTACAGGGAGATGGAGAGAATTTGAGAAGAAGAGAGATGTAGAGAGATGATTAAAAACATAAAAATGAGGCTCTATTTATAAATAAAAAATTTCGTAATCCAATGTTTTGCGATTCATCAAAAGCTTCATGCATGTGCTCCTCACAATCTTTAGATCAAGATCCAATGTCTGGTCAAACTTCAAAAGTCAACATCACATGTGGCATCGTTTGACTCATCTGATTTGGCCAAAAAACGGTTGAGATTTGGTGGGTTAATAGTTGGATCGGGTCGACCCGAATACAAGGATTCGGATCCTACAACTTGCTTCACCAACCATTGCCACGTAGCACAATTATGGCCATTAAATCATGAACGGTTGAGATTTAGTCAAAATTGTTAGTTATCCCAAGCACTCATTTATTGTAAGCTCATTTCATCATCCAATCAGTGCTCGGTCAACAGGAAAAGTCAATTATTTTTACACAAGCCCAATTTTAAGCCGATCTTGACTGATCTTAAAGTTTTCAGACATCCAAAATCTAAATTTGACCTTCGTTTATCTGTTTGGAGTCTCTAATTACGTGAAATTAATATTTTACCTAATAAACACATAAAAATATACAAAATTAAATATATTTAAAACATAATTAATAATTCCTAATATATTACATAAGCACAAAATAATATTATTATCATTTGATAATTAAACAATGTTTAATACTAATCAACAACTTCACAATTTATTATACAAGATCTCTATATTTTCTTTAAAGTAAAAAAAAAAATGATTTGCAGCCACATCTGAAAGTCCATTGAACTAGTGGATATGAAAGATTATTTAGAGTCCTAAAAGATAACATAAGACAATTTTTTATCCGTTTGAGCCTTTCTAGCTAACCCTATTATAAAGTATCCATAGTTAACCCCTTTGAGCCTATATATATATATATATAAAACACTTTCTTTTGGTAACTTATCATCTTATTCGTTTGAGCCTTTCTAGCTAACCCTATTATAAAGTATCCATAGTTAACCCCTTTGAGCCTATATATATAAAAAACAAAAACACTTTCTTTTGGTAACTTATCATCTTATCCCATTCCAATGTGGAATATCACCTTATGTTTTATGTTTTTCATCACCCAATTATGTTTGAAAATAGGGATGATTATAAATTTCTAATCATGGTGCTATATAAAAAAAAAGGATATGTATATATATAAAATGAAAAAAATAAAAACAAAAAAAGAAAGGAAAGAAAAAAAATTTCCAAGCAAAAAGAAAGCACCTTGCATCTCCAAAAAAAAACCCTATTTTTTAAATATATATTTTTATTTTTCCTGTTACCCTTTTTTGTTAGCCATGACCCTAGCCTACGTTACGTCATAATAAAAATCCTTAATTTTAGAGAACTATAGTCGGAAGTAAAAGCTGATAATATGGACCAAAAGATATGGTGATGTATAAAAATAAAAATAAATTTGGCTAGTAATTCCTTGGACTTGAGATCATTCAATTTCTAAGTTGTTGGCATTATTCTTGGTGAGAGTGTGTGATACTGTTTTACTATTCTCTAAATCTACCACTTTTTAGACTAACTGTCATTCTGTGGTTTATTTTCTTATGAGAGAGTTACTCTTAACCGTGAGATTTTGGAGTTTGACGTATCATTTTTAAAAATGACTTGATTAATATAGCACTGATAATTGATCATTTTATATTATTTTACTTAATTGATTTATGTGGGTGTGATTTTCTTTAGGCTGAAGATAATACTTATACTTTAATTTGATTGTTGTCATTAATTAGAAGAAAGAAGTAAACACAATTTTTCAAAAGAAAAATTCAATTTGGGTTTGAATTTTCGCTAAATTTTTATCGCTTAAATTGCTAAGGTCTAGCAATAAGTTGCTTGGGGTGCGTGATTAACACTAAAAAGTGTACATGTAATAATGATAAAATTATTAGTTTTTCACTTGAAATGTTGATTAATGGGCTTATAACTTATAAATTATATGAATACTCCCATAATAAATTTTTATGTTAAATTAATTCACTATATATTAATTTTTATCTTATAAATATTTTTCAGAAATAAAGATGAAATTGGATTTGAAAGCGGGAACAAAGAAGAACTACTGGAGCAATTTGGAATGCATCACTGAGGAGATGTAATTAATTAATAAAAATAATAAGTGGACAATCACGTTGGTGATGGTCAGGAGGCCATTTTGCCTCCAGACCATCACACATCTCAACATACATATATATTATAAAATAAAATTAATAAAGAATAATGCATTCCTTTTGTAGGCAAGGAGATGTAGGGAGCGGAGAGAAAATCTAGTCGAGTAGAGTGAAGCCGAGAGAGAATGAGAGGGGAAAGCTGAAGAATTATTTCTTTTTCTTCTTTTGTCGTGTAATCAATTTCCTTATAACATATTTCAAAATTTTATCAAATAAAAAGAGTGTTTTTTTTTCTTTCAATATGAGTAGCTAATTTTACTAAGCTGAGATGAAGGATGAAGCTCAAGGTTCCAAGCTATTAAATTTATTACTTTCTCAAGTGACTTTTTAAGTTTATTTTATTTTTTTCTAGTTATCTTTCTGTCATGTTAATTTATAAATTCTCTTGGATCTGTTTGGTATTTTGACATAATGTCGACACTTTAATACAGTTATGGCACATTAGGTACTTTATTCCATATTTATCCACACACATAGTTAGTTAAGAATTAAATGATATAATAATTAACTGGTAAAAGTGAGACAAAATATAAAAATGAGATAGTATTAAAATTATAGTTTGAGTAACTGAGAGTGGATCTCATAACCTTAGCATATTTTTAAATTGATTTCTAGTGATTTCTTTTTTCGCAATTAATTTTCTTTATTTAATAAATTGACAACTAGATTTTAAATTTTCTGTGGTTCGACCCCAGACTCACTGGGTTATATTATAATTAGACACTCTTATACTTGAGAGTAATATACTTTTGAGTCATGTCAGTGTTGGTGGATTATGCTTTGCTAATTTGTTCTTTGCCATGTATCTGCAAAAAAAATCCAAATTCTATTCATAATTGACATTTAAAAAGTTATAATAATAATATAAAAATAAAAATATTACAAAATAACTAAATAGACAATCTTTATTTTGGTGCGACAAGTCCAAAATATGATTTATAGATGAAGTTACAGTGGCGGACCTAGACAATTAAATTAGGGGGCTTAGTTCAAAACTTTTATTTAATTTGGGGTGCCTTTTTTTATGTTTACTTGACTATATTTTAAGTCTCATAAACTCAAATTCCATTACTTTCTTTTAAATTCTAAATAATAATAATAATAATAAATTATATATTTTAAATGCGTGAAAGTATTGTTTTTCTAAGTAGTTTCCACAAAATATTTAAAAAACAAAATAATGTGGCTATTGGGATTTAAACTAAGAGTTTAAAACTATCAAATAACGCTTTTACTATTGAACTACAAGTTTTTTGTTATATTAAAAATGTGTCCAAATTCTTCTATATAACTTTTTTCGGAGGGACTTGAGATACATTTAAAAGAAAAATTAATGACTCGGAAGGGGTTTCACAGTTGAATCCGCCCATGGATGAAAAATTACCTACCTTAGGTTTGTCAAGTGGAGTTCAAATTGATATGGGTTATATCTCATGGTGCTGTTGGTTTATCACTTTCCTTCTTGTCGCTGACAATTGAAATTTACTGGCTTGGCTGCCAATGATTGGAAGCACATCAAGGAGTAATATCCACAATTTAGGTTTCTAAAATTTCAAATGACAAGTATAATTTCGTCCAAATGAATGGTGTGTGGCTATATTTGAAAGAATAAGGTATATGGAGTTATTTTTGTAATTTAATAATTTATTATGGTTGGTTTCATAAATTTCCTGAGTTTTAATGTAATGCATTGCTTCTTTTCTTTTCTTTTTTTTTTCTTTTTTTTTGTGTATGTGATTATCTCATGATATGATTTTATTTATTTTTTTACTTGTAAGTACAACTTTCTATTAGATGAATATAGAGAATACTAAAATAGTTTGAATTGGAAAAGTTCGTAGCCACATAACAGGATTTTCAAACTCTAAAGTTAATTTAGCCAAACAATGGGCAAGAGTGTTACAACCTCATAGAACATGTTGAATTGAAGACTAATTTAGACTCTTCAAACTTGCTTGAATTTCTGATATCGTCCAAAAGCTCTTGATATGATTGATACAATAATAGGATTATCTTAGATTAACTGTGGAAGAGACATGTGCTCAATTTATAACTAAACTTAAAGAAATGTCTCGCTCTCTAAATTATCTTCGATGGCTGTCTTAACCTTAGTGATCATAGAAGATTTTGTTCGTTTTTTCGTCGTCAACCTATGGGGTATTAGCAATCGTTTCCAATAATTGTTTCCTTCCCAAAGGTAGGTTCTTAGAAATTACTCACTACCATTTTATTTTATTATTTTGAGAATAATAGATCCTATTGTGGATCACTAAACACTTATATACAGTGCCTTGAAATATTTTTTTTTGAGTTTAGATTTTTATGTTAAACCATTGGTACATTTATTAAAAAAATGCTCCTTAAATTTATTACTTCAATTTTGTAAAGATCCTTCATGATAAATAAAATTTCATCATTGTTAGTTAATAAACGAGGATATAATGTAAAATTAAATTTTGGCCATACACAAATAAAAATATATACGAATTAATAAATCTTTCAAATCTCAGATGTCCTTTATGTTTTTATGAGTATACTTTTAAGAAAAAAATGCTATATAATACAATTGGATACTTATAGAAATTATTTATTGGAAGGGAAATTATCATCCACCTATTTAACCTTTCCATAAGTTCAACCAAAATCTAAAATTTTTTAAAATAACTGCATCTTAATTATTTAAAAAAAGCACGATAATTCATGAATTAAATAATTCTTAATATTTTTTTGTTTTTAACTTTTTATTGAACCTCACCAAGAATTTACCGTGGGAATACCCTGAAACTTGGGTATTAATCTAGTTCTACCTCATACTAAAAAAATTATCATAATATGCCTTTTGAGATGAGTAATGTCTAAAAACTGAAACTTGATCTCTAATTACACAAGTGGTTGTCGACCACTCAACGAGTCTTGTTCTTTTTCTTCTAGATTTCTTCTTCCTCCTTTGTCATTGTATTTTTTCTCTTTTGGCCATAATAGCTTTAGCAAAATTAACCTTAGCTATCATAATAATTTATCTCTTGTTGGTGGTGGCATTCTCAAAGGCAAGGTTCTCGGCGGCAGTGAATATCAACCTTGACTAATGGCCAAGATTTCATTAAGCAGCATCAATATCAGACCTAGGAGGCGGCAGTGGCGGATATAGAAAAATAATTTATGGGGGCTAAATTAAATAACAACAAAATGTAAAAACTGAAACTTGAATATATAAAATTTTTTATAATACATTTACAATTGTTCTCTACGTGATTTTATATTCTGAAAACGTTGTGCAATAGGCTCATTATCAATACTATTAAATACATCTTTTTCTACATAAACAATCAAATTATTATTCATCCATTCATCTCCCGTCCGATTATGAAGTTCATTCTTCACAAATTTCATTACTGAAAAGGTTCTCTCTACTGTGGTTGTAGAAACTAGAAGAAAGGGGCTATTTGATAATTTGATAAAGATTATTTAAAAATTTATTAATTTTTCTTAAACAAAAGTGGGTAATTTTTTTTTTCAGTTGGGGCTTAAGCCCATGCTGGTCCTACACTACATCCGCCTCTGGGAGGCGGCATTCTCAATGGTTCATTTAATCTCTTCACTTTAAATTTTGATACTTTTAAAACACACAAGTTAAACTCAAAAAATCCCATTAGATAAAAGAGGTGGTGGCCTTAAAGTTATTGGATCATGTAATTAATGGTTTGGTTGGTATTAACTAGTTTTCAATGATAATTTGCTTTATATAACCCATCAAATTGACTTGGTAAAATAATCTCACTCGGTGATAATTTAATTGATGGTTTTGGTCATGATATTTTTAATGATGATGACATTTGAAGAGACTAATTTTAATGGTGATGGATGTTCTTTTGATTATGAAGTTAAGGTTTATTAGTTTGAAAATTGATTCTTCTTGTTTGTGTTGATGAGATTGGTGGTCAAATATATAAATAGATGTGGTGGCTTTTGGATATATGTTTATTTGTTGTTTCTTTTGGATATATGTTTATGTGTTTTTTGAAACTACAAATTAGTTCATGCTAATACATGAATGCTAAAAGAATACGGGGTTAAAGAATGTAAGACGAAATTGTTTTGAATTCAGCAGCATAGATCAATAGGCCATTCACCACTTTGAAATCTTTAGCTTATTCAAAGGATGATGACAAAACTAAACTAACTTAACAAGTTTTGATTGAACTATTAGTCTTTAGGTAATATCTTCTTATTTTGGCTTTAACATGCTTTTTTCAATTGTGCAGCAAACTATTAAAGTGCTCTCATGTTCTTCTTGGAGGTATTTGTACTTATGACAATTGTCATCTTCTTTCACTTTGTATGTAAGTAAGTTAGGTCATATTTCGTTTGGTTTACATCTTCCATTCATTACTGCATTTGATAAGACTCAAGATAGGTCCAATTCCTTGTTTCTTTTTTTTTTTTTATATATAAATTAACTTTTCAGGTTTTGTTGCTATGCAATCAAAATGAGAAGATATCATATCACGAAAGACATCTATATTGTGCTAATGTCTCATCAACTATCCCTTGGCCCATCTTGCGAGCACGAAACATATGTTAACAAGAATTAGGATATAATTGAGTACATTATATATCGTTTTTTCCCCTAAATATTGATTTTATCATTAATATGTTTGAATTTTATTAGTGGGGATTGTGGAGCATTTTTGTTGCGATACTTAAAGGTCCTAACCTATGGCCTTGACGCCAACACGTATTGCCAACAGGATGATATTACACAATATAAAAAAGCATTGGCTATCAAATTATTTGGATATAGATTATGGAAACCAACTACATAGTGTCAAGTTATGTAGAACTTTATTACTGTGACTTTGCCATTTTTTGGATAAGTTATAATGAGATGTAACATTTACAATGGCGATGTAGTTGACATTTGATGTAATTAAAGATAGCTTTGCATTATGTATAAGTTGTATATATATATATTTAAAAGGTATTATTGAAAGAATAGAAGGTAATTTTGGATAAATGACATAATAGGGTATGTTGAGTGTTAGAAAGTGTATATTTATAAAGGAGAAATCGTCATTTTACATTTCAAGTCTTACTAACATCCTTACTTTTATGTATTGAAGTTTCTTGTAATTTAATTATATGTGTTTTATTTTAATTAAGTATTTTATGTATTTTAGGGGTATCATGGTCATTTCACAATGAACGAGAGATCAGACAGCAAAACAAACATCACTTTTGAACTCAGGACAGTCGAAAACCTTAGGAGGAGAATAAAAGGAAAATGTCATTGTTCACATATACGGTATTATTCACATATACGGAATTGTCCATGTTATTGTTCACGACACCGTTCACATATACGAAATGATGATGTGGCATTGACCGATGATGTGGCATTGACTGATGAGGTATCATGATTCTATTGGACAAAATTCTTATGCACTGTTAATCGGTGACGTGGCAGCATGTTAGTGGACCAAAAATCGTGCGTACGGTCCATGCATATACACAGGATTATTTTCAACCAAATCGCGTCACTCTTTAAACCGCGTGGTCAAACCGTGTACTGTTCAAACCGCGTACTGTTGACTAATGACATGGCGCAATCTTGAGCATCCAAAATGTTTTTAATCTGATGGTCATGATTTACTCAATGTATCTATAAAAGGGGGCTCTTCCCCCCTAATTTGGAATCTCTGAATTCAATTTTGGGCTTCATTTTCTGTAATTCCTTCTTCATCCTGTATTTTCTATGTATTTTAATAAATTCTCATTTTACCCCTAGTTCAATTATGAGTAGCTAATTTTCTTTCAAGTTTGGGTTGAAGGTGAAGTCTCAACATGTGCCATGGGCTTTAATTAGTAAATTTACTTTCTCTTCCCCTCGAATTTTTGTGGATATTTTGACTTTTCATTGACAAATAGTAATAATTTTATTTAGATACCGCCCTAGTTTCACCGGCTCCCTAGTACAAGGTTATTATTATTCGGCATGATAAACCCTTAGCACCATATTGATTAGAGTGTAGTTCATGAGGTATGGAATTCCCCCTCATGATTTAATTGACATTAATAAGAAATATTTAGCCCATAATGCACATTGATGCAGATTCAGATACCCAAGTATGTCATTCTAATAGATTTTCACTTCAATTTACTTCTGCCATTCCCATTTAAATTCTAGAATAGTTTAAATCACTTCCACCACAAATCCTCATAGAAAATTAATTCTATATACAATTAAAATCCACCTCCTCGTGGGATCGACACTCGTCACCATTAATCTATTCTACAATAGATTCGTGCACTTGCGAGTTCAATAAAATTTGCACAACAAGTTTTTGGCGCCGTTGCCGGGGAGGTAAATTATTTTTAATTTGTAGAATTAATTTTTGTAAATAATTTCTTTTAGTTATTTTCTTGTAATTTTTTTTATTTTAAACAAGATGAAAAAAGTGAATCTGCATTTAGAGGTAAGAATTTGTTTTTTATGTTCTTTAAAATTCTATAATTTAATTTTCAAGTTATTCTTCTTTGTAATTTTTTTGTTTATCTTATTAATTTATTTTTAGTTAATTTATTTCACGTATTTTTTTAGTGTGTTTTTATATAAAGGTTGTAACAGCGTGATAAGGTTAGTACCATCATTTTTTCCTTCTTCTTTATTTTTATTTGTTTTGTTCCCATTTATTTTGTGTTCTTTGCATGCATGGTCGAAGGTCATTATTACTTAATCTTGAGCCTATAAACCTTGAACTTGAAAAAACAATTCGCACACACAAACACGTTAAAAATAAAATGGATTTGCAACAACAATAAGCATCACCAGAGAGGCCATTTAAGGACTATTTCAGTCTCTTATCTAATTTGAGCACATCATGCATAAGATATCAAAATGTAGCTACTAGGAGTTTTGAACTAAAACCTAGTGTGCTAAATTGTCTCCCCACATTTTATGGCCTAGAAAATGAGGACCCATATAATCATCTGAATGATTTTCATGCTGTTTGTCAAACTTTTGAATATAAGAATTTTTCAGATGATGACGTTAAACTTAGATTATTCCTATTTTCTTTAAAAGATAGAGCTCGTTCATAGCTCAATACATTACCTGCTAATAGCATTACATCATGGGAACAAATGGTAACAAAACTTTTGAATAAATATCTCCCAATGCATAAAACCAATGCTATTCGCAGGGAAATCTCAGAGTTTACTCAGAGAGAAAACGAGCAGTTTTTTGAAACATGGAAGCGATTCAATGGGCTACTTTTGAAGTTTCCACATCATGGGTACGAGAAATGGTACCAATGCCAATACTTTATGGAGGGATTATTGCCACATGTGTAAGAATGGCTAATGGCAACAAGTGGAGGAGAGTTAATGTCAAAAAGTGCATCAGAGATTTGAGAATTCTTCCAGCGACAAGCGAATAATTCCCAACAACGGAGTCGATCGCTCAGGAATACTAAAAGAATTAAAGGAGTAAATAAGGTTCACATTAGTGAGTCAAGTTTAGAAATAAAAGAAGTCAAAGCGATAATTGAAAGTCTCTCTCGACAAATAGCATCGTTATCGACTGCTAAATCAACAGAGCCACATGATCACGACTCATACTCAGATCAAGCCAATAATTTAGGTGTAATGAGAAAACCATCAAATTACAACCCATATTCCAACACATATAACCTGGATGGAGAGACCACCCCAATTTTTCGTGGTCTCAAGGATTCCAACAAAATGGACTAGCAGCTCCAGCTCCACCAATGCATCCAATGCCTCAAGTTCCTCAAGCCTCTCAACCCCCATTTAGACCATACAATCAGAACCAGAACTACTCTCAACCCATACCAAGGGAGGATTCATTCCAAAATTTCAAGAATGTTACTGACTCCACGATCGAGCAGCAGAACCGCACCATTGATGAAATATGAAATGAGATGAGAGCAGGCTTCAACTCACAAGCTCAATCAGTTTCAAGCCTAGAGAAGATGGTGGGACAGCTTACTTCTTCAGTTCAGACCTTGGCAATGACTGGTGAGAAAGGCAAATTCCCAAGTCAACCAATGTCTAATCCTAAAGGAGTGAATGGAGTAAGTATTAGTTCACCATAGCAGCATGAAGAGGTCAAAGCTATCATGACCTTACGAAAAGAAAAAGAAGTCGACAACAAAGTGGAGATGCCGGTGACAAAAACAAATCAAATTGTACCTGTGAATGCTAAGGACTCACCATCGGAGGAGAAAGAAGAAACCAACCCATAAGAATACATTCCGAAAGCTCCATTTCCTCAGAGGTTAGCTAAATGAAAGAAGGAAAAATCCACAGGTAAGATTTTTGAAATCTTCAAACAAGTAAGTGTTAACATCCCTTTACTTGATGCTATAAAATAAGTTTCATCTTATGCCCAGTTTCTTAAAGACCTTTGTACTAAAAAGAGAAACATTCACGTTCAAAAGAATGCATTTTTAACAAAAAACATTAGATATATATTTCAACACAAAATTCCTCTAAAATGCAAAGACCCAGGCTCCCCTACTATTTCATGTAGTATAGGGAACCACACAATTGATGCTATAAAATAAGTTCCATCTTTTGCCCAGTTTCTTAAAGACATTTATACTAAAAAGAGAAACATTCACGTTCAAAAGAATATCTTTTTAATAGAAAACATTAGTTATATATTTCAACACAAAATTCCTCTAAAATGCAAAGACCCAGGCTCCCCCACTATCTCATGTAGTATAGGGAACCACACAATTGAGAATGCTTTGTTGGATTTAGGAGCTGGTATAAATCTATTACCTTACTCAGTTTTTGTGAAACTTGGACTAGGCGAATTACACCCAACTCCAGTTGTGTTACAGCTTGCAGATTGGTCTACAAAAAATACCTCGTGGTATTGTGGAGGGCGTGCTTATCCAGGTAGACAAGTTTTATTTTTTTGTTGATTTCATTGTAATTGACACTCAACCAATATAGAATTCAAGGAAGCACATCCCAATTATCCTAGGCCGACCCTTCTTGGCAACCGCCGATGCTCACATTCAATGTAGAACTGGAAATATGCAGTTGTCTTTTGGCAACATGACTACGGAGCTAAACATTTTCAACATTACCAAATAATCTCACAATGCAAATGATGGAATTGTTGATGTGGATTTAATAGAAGAAATAGTTTATAATACTTTTCTTTCAAACCTTAGTGATGATCCTTTACAAACATGTTTAACTCATTTTGGTTTTGATTTTGATATTGACAGATCATTCGATGAGGTCAATGCCCTACTTGACTCAGCACCATCCATGGACACTAATAAATGGAAGTCAAAAGTTGAACAACTAGCACCATCAGAGAAGAAATTCATCCCATCATCAGAATCACCACCTAAACTCGAGCTCAAACAATTACCCAACACTTTGAAATATGTGTTTTTGGGAGAAGAAAGTACTCTATCGGTAATCATCTCATCATCCCTAAATGACGAACAAAAAGGTAAGTTGTTGGATGTTTTAAAAGAGCACAAAGGAGCATTAGGATGGACCATAGCAGACATAAAATGTATAAACCCAATAGACTGCATGCATTATATTCACCTTGATGAAAATGCTAAACCTACTAGGGAAATGCAACGTTAGTTAAATCCTAACATGAAAGAAGTTGTTAGAATTGAAGTCCTTAAGCTATTAGATGCAGGTATCATTTACCCCATTTCTGATAGTTCATGGGTCAATACTGTACAAGTTGTCCCCAAAAAGTCAGGAGTCACAGTAGTTACCAATGCTGATAACGAATTGTTACCAACTAGAGTAACTATAGGATGGTGTGTATGCATTGATTATAGAAAGTTGAATTCTGTCACATGTAAATACCACTTTCCTTTACCATTTATCGATCAAATGCTTGATAGATTGGCAGGCCATGAATTTTATTTCTTTCTAGATGGCTACTCAGGATATAACTAGATTTCAATAGCACCAAAAGATCAAGAGAAAACAACTTTCACTTGCCCTTTTGGCACTTTTGCTTATAGGAGGATGTCATTTGCATTATTTAATTCATCTGCTACATTTCAACGATGCATGTTAAGTATTTTTTCTAATATGGTTGAACGATTCCTTGAAGTCTTTATGGATGACTTTTCTGTCTTTGGTGATTCATTTGATCAATGTTTACATCATCTAACACTAGTTCTGCAGAGATGTATCGAGAAGAATTTAGTCTTAAATTGGAAGAAGTGTCATTTTATGGTAAAACAAGGTATTGAGGTTGACAAAGTAAAGTTATTGAGGTTGACAAAGCCAAGGTGGATCTCATTTCCAATCTTCCCCCACCTAAAACAGTCAGAGAAGTAAGATCTTTCCTTGGGCATGCTAGTTTTTATAGACGTTCTATTAAAGATTTTAGCAAAGTTTCTAGACCCTTATGTAATCTACTTGCTAAGGATGTACCTTTTATCTTTGATGATTCATGTCTTGTGGCGTTTAAAAAATTGAAGCAGTTGTTGACATCATCACCCATCATTCAGCCCCCAAACTGGAGCTTACCATTTGAGCTCATGTGTGATGCATCTGATTATGCAATAGGAGTAGTATTAGGACAAAGAGTTGATCGAATTTCTCATATTATTTACTATGCTAGTATGACATTAAATGATGCACAATTGAATTATTCAACTACTGAAAAAGAAATGCTAGCAGCAGTGTTTAGGACAAAGAGTTGATCAAATTTCTCACGTTATTTACTATGCTAGTATGACATTGAATGATGCACAATTGAATTATTCAACTACTGAAAAAGAAATGTTAGCAACAGTGTTTGTATTGGAAAAATTTCGATCTTATCTCATTAGTTGTAAAATAATTGTGTTAACATATCATGTTGCTCTTAAATATCTTCTCACAAAAAACGATACAAAAGTTAGGTTAATTCGTTGGGTGTTACTTTTGCAGGAATTCGACTTGGAATTTAAAGATAAGAAAGGCATAAAGAATATTGTGGCTGACCATCTCTCTCGTCTCCATTTTGACACAATTACAGAATCATTAACATTGAATAAGTCATTTCCAGATGAACAATTGATGAATGTGGAAGTATTACCATAATATGCTGACATCGTGAATTATCTTATTACAGGTCAACTTTCAGAGCATTGAACCAAGCAAGACAAGGCCAAACTTTTTACGAAATAAAGAATTTCTTTTGGGAAGACCCGTATTGTTCAAGTATTATGCTTATCAAATTGTTAGACGATGTGTCCCAGAAAGTGAAATTCAGAATATCCTTTCATTCTGCCATGAACAAGCTTGTGGAGGCTATTTCAGCGACTAAAGTTTTACAATGTAGTTTCTATTGGCCAACTATATTTCGAGTTTCTTACACTTTATGTTCTTCATGTGATAGGTGTCAACGAATGGGGAGCATTACACGAAGGAACATGATGCCACTAAATCCAATTTTAGTGGTTGAGATTTTTGACGTTTGGGGTATCGACTTCATGAGACCCTTTCCCCCTTCTTTTGGCCATCAATACATATTAGTTGCTATTGACTACATATCAAAATAGGTAGAAGCAATTCCATGTAGAACCAAGATCACAAGGTGGTGATAGGATTTTTGAAAAGCAACATTGTTTCACGCTTTGGATTCCCTCAGGCAATAATCAGTGATAGTGGTGCCCACTTTTGTAACAAAGCATTCAAAGCTCTTTTGACAAAGTATTCTATCACTCACAAAGTGGCAACCCCATATAATCCGCAAACCAGTGGCCAAGTTGAGATCTCCAATTGTAACACCCCAAATCTAACACGTGCGGAGCACGTGAAGAAGGAGGTTACTCACAAATCATTAATCTTTACTCATAAGTTTCAAACTGAAATTCCTCCAATTCTTATTCAAATAAATCCATAAATCCAAACGTCAAATACTAAATAATCTCTCTCGAGGACATATAAAAATAATAACAAAAGTCTCAAACTCCAAATTACACGTTCATAATAAAAGTAACTAAATAGAAACACAAGTCTATTTCTTCTCTTATTCAATAGCAAACGGAAACTGGAAATCACTAACTCCAAAGCTAAGTGCACCTCTCAAAAGAAACTTAATGCAAAAGTAATGACGGGGTGAGTCATTAAGTAAAACCATTCCTAACACACTAGGCCTATCGATACCAAAAATATTGCAAGCCTTCTTTTGTTTAAAGCATATATCATAATCCATAATTTTCATAAAACGATATATCACAATAACATAAGATAAATTCTTAATAATTCAGAATATTCAAAAGCATATTTACTTACGAAGCAAATCATGTAATACGTATACAGAAAACAAACAGGTTAGCTCATGTCACATAGTGTCACCTATAGTCCCAGTGACCCGGCCAGAAACACAGAAAACAAACAGGTTAGCTCATGTCACATAGTGTCACCTATAGTCCCGGTGACCCGGCCAGAAACAGAATCAGAATATCGAGTGCACATTCGAAGCGAAACCCGATCGGTCCAGACAGATATATCGTATATTACGATCAGAATCAGAATCAGAATCAAAATGACTATGGACAATGAGCCAAAACATTAGGAATTCCAAACAATCATCAATAATTGAAATCATACATAGGTACAAAACATTCGTATCAGTTTCATAAAAGTTCATATCAATAATTTAGGCTTGCATAACATTTTAAAGATAAAATCATAAAAGATTGTCATGTCATAAAATCATTTACACATTAAAAAGCATTCATAAAATACTTTGTCAAAAGAATTTAACTTAAAAACATTTACATAAAACTAATTTTATTATCAAAATCAATTAATCCTTTAAGTAGTATAAAAACATTTATACTCAAAATACTTATACATATCTAGTATACTAGGAATGAAATTACTTACCTCGACAAATGAACTTGGAGTAACACACCTCTAAGCTTCTAAGAGCCTCAAACACCTTCAAAACCTTAAACAAATACAAGATATGACAATCAATAACTTATTCTAAGAATCTGATTTTCTAATTCATACCCGTACAGGTCTGATTCTCAGAATTTTAACTCTTAATCCAAGACTCAGAATGATATAAAATCCTATGGAACCATTCTGGACATCCATGAGTACCCCATGTAAAATTTACAAGAGAATCCGATATCAAAAACATTTTAAAAACTATTTACTTCTCAGCAAATTCGAAACTGTTTTCACATAATCTAAACCAAACAGAACGGGTTCCGTGATTTTTATAAAATAAAATACTAATCAGAAAATTATGAAATTAAAACTGGAAATCCTAGACACATATATTAACATATATATAAACTTTCAGAATGTTTTGAGTTCATTTGTGGTACAAATAGTCTTGTGAATCTGATCACAATACTGGAATCGTAGATTTCCAGTGCAGTGGTTTCTATTTCCAAAATACGTATAAAATTGAAAACGAAGTCGAATTTGATGAAATAAAATTTAATCAAGAAGCCCTACATGTCTAGTTTCCAGAAATATAAATTTTATAAGAAAATTCGTTCAGAAAATATAGCTTTAAAATTCGAGATCCTCATGCTGTCCAGAATTATCCTGTGCTTAATATGTCAAGGATTGATTAACTAAACTCATACTAAATCAAAACCCTAAGCAAAGTCTAAATATATTCTAAACCATGCATCATGATCTACAACCATTAGAATCGTGCCAATATAAACCCTAGTTAGATAGAGTGATTAGAAATCTGTTGAGAACATGGAGAACAACTTACCCGTCGCTTTGATTCTCTCCTAAACAAAGGTTTGAATCCTAAGATTTGGGTAGGAGCGTAAAGAGCAGCAGAGAAGAAGAATAAACGTTGTGAACTTAGGGTTATGGAAGGGGGAAAAGTATGCATTTATAGGGGATCTTAAGAAACCCTATTCAATAAGGAAAAATAACCCTTTTCCAAAATGATCTCATAAATAACCTCTATTTAATTAGTACCCCTTTCTAAATAAGGGTTATAGGCCACCCATAATTCTCAATGAAAGCCCAATTTCCATAATTTAATATGTATGGGAATTTGTGGCGTTACACCAATCAAGAAATAAAGCATATATTAAAAAAGACGGTGAGGTCGGACAGAAAAGATTGGTCATTAAGACTTGATGATGCATTACGGACATATAGAACTTTCAAGACCCCGATTGGGATGTCACCCTATAGGCTAGTGTATAGAAAAGCTTGCCACCTACCTGTGGAACACGAGTATTGTGCATACTAGGCCATCAACAAATTTAACTTTGACATGCAGCAAGCTTGCTCGGAAAGAAGATTACAGCTGGCTGTTGTGCAAATTTTATTGAACTCGCAAGTGCACGAATTTATTGTAGAATATACTAATGGTGACGAGTGTCGATCCCGTGAGGAGATGGATTTTAATTGTGTGTAGAATTAATTTTGAAAATAGGTGGTTGGATTTCTGGTGAAATTGATTTGAAATATTCTAAAACTTAAATTAAAATGACGAGAATAAATTGAAGATAAATTTACCAAATAAAGCCCATGACACATATTGAGACTTCACCTTCAACCAAAACTTGAAAGAAAATTAGTTGCTCATAATTGAACTAGGGGCAAAATGAGAATTTATTAAAATATGTAGAAAATACAAGATAGAGAAGGACTTACAGAAAATGGAGTCCAAAAATGGATTCAGAAATATCCAATTAGGGGGGGAGGCCCCCTTTTTATAGATACATTGAGTAAATCATGGCCATCGGATTAAAAATAGTTTGGACGCTCATGATTGCGCCACGTCATCAGTCAACAGTACGCGGTTTGAACAGTAACACAGTTTGACTCGGCTTGAACAGTGACACGGTTTGGTTGAAAATAATCTTGTGTAATGCATGTACTGTACGCGAGATTTTTGGGCCATTGATATGCTGCCACGTCACCAATCAACAGTGCATAAGAATTTTAGTCCAACAGGATCGTGACACCTCATCAGTCAATGCCACATCATCGGTCAATGCCACGTCATCGATTCGTCTATGTGAACAGTGTCGTGAACAATAGCGTAGACAGTACCGTACATGTGAACATGCCATTTTTCCTTTTATGCTCTTCCTAAGGTTTTCGACCGTCCTGAGTTCAAAAGTGATGTCCGTTTTACCGTTTGATCTCTCGTTTATTGTGAAATAACTATAATGCCCCTAAAATACATAAAATACTTAATTAAAATAAAACACACGTAATTAAATCACAAGAAGGTTAAATACATAAAAGTAAGGGTTTTAGTGAAACTTGAAGTGTAAAATGACAATTTTCTCCGTTATAAATATACATTTTCTAATACTCAACACACCTCCCAACCAGCTTATTGCTAGTCCCTAGAAAATAAAGCGAAAACAAAATTTAAATCCAAAATGATTTTTTTTTAACAATCATGTTTATTCAATTAGACTAATGATAGTAATCAAATAAAAGTATAAGCATTATCTCCAGTCTAAAGCAACATTACACCTACATCAACCATCCACATGAATCAGCTCAGTAGATTTTTATCATAGCTACTTTTAAGAATGACATGTCAAACCCCAAAATCTCACTAGAAGTAGTGACACTCTCACAAAGAAATTAAATCCAAAAAATAGTCACTCCAATGAATGGTAATTGAAAGAAAATAATAAAGAAGTGATATCTCATGCTCTCACCAAGATGAAAGAAATATGCTCTCAGCTTAGAAATAATACAATCTCAAGTCAAATAAAAATACTAGTCAACCCAATTTATTTATTTATTATTTTTTTTTTATGCACCATTACATCTTTTTAGCGCATATAACTAGCTTCTACTTTAAACTATAGTTCCCTAAAATCAAGAAGGACTTTTATTAGGACGTAACATAGGTTAGGGACATGGCTAACAAAGAAGGAAAATAAGGAAAACAAAGTGTATGTTTGAGAAAAATACAGATATTTTTTTTTGGAAGTTGCGAGGTGGATTTCACCTATTATTTTTTTTTTAAAAACAAATTTTTTTTTGTTTTTTTTTTTTGCTTTTGTTTGGCACAACGTCACTGAACAAAATAATTATTTACATTTTTCTCAAACATAAATAGGTGATGGAACTTATAAGACATCGGGTAATACTCCAAATCGAAGTAGGTCAAGATGATAAGTTGAGAAAGAAAAGGTTTTTTTTTTTTAAGGCTCAAAAGGGTTAACTATGGATATTTCACAAAAAGGATAGCTAGAAAGGCTTAAACGAATCAAAGATGATATTTCCATCATTTTTTAGGGCTCTAAATAATCTTCTATATTTACTAATTAGATGGGCCTCCAGATGTAGCAACACACATTTTTTTCTTTTTTTCTCTTTTTTCTTTTTTTAATTTTACAACAACTTTTTTTTAAGGGTTAACTCAAAAGAAATCTAGAGATCGTGTATAAAATAATAAACTGCTAAGTTGTATGAAGAATGGGCAAAAGGGTTACTCTCCAAGAAAAATGATAGGCTCAAAAACTCACTTGGTACTTATTATGACATGTCCATTCCTTCAAGCAACTCATATTTGTCTCCGACATCAACATGTAGAATAGCAAACATGTCATAACATCATTTAAGATAAAAAATAATATAAATACTAAAATTTGAAATTCATCATGTCATCCAATGTTAAAACAATTCATACAAATTTTTTTTTTTAAACAACATTCTACCCTCCAACCTATTCTAAGCATGAAAGCAAAATATGCATGCAGAAATGTGAAAATGATGCAGAAAAACTAATTAGAAAAGTTACACTCAAAATGATAGAAAAACAAAATGATTTTTTTTAACTAAGAAGATCTGTTTTTAGAGGAATTACACTCCATATTCAACCATTTTCGACTCAAAAATTTGAAAATGTATATTTATAAAGGAGAAATTAAAAAGAAGAAGAAAAATAAACATAAAAACTTAATAAAGAAAAAAAATGTTTGATTTTTTTAATTTTTTTTTTTCAAACGATAAAGATGCGTTTCTAGAGTCACTATACTCCATATTCAGCCATCTTCAACACAAAAAGTTAGCAACAGTTAGTTTCTACAATAAAAATTCAATAAAAACTTAACCAAGATTCTACAATTGTCGACTATTCCCTCCCCCCAATCAGAACGAAACATTGTCCTCAATGTTTTAAAAGAAAAAAAGTAGAGTTTAGAAGACATCACCTGGGTGGTGCAATACAGAAGAAAATATTTACAAGCGGAAAGTTAAATCTAATTTGTACTTCTTACTGCGGCTACTGTTACCATCATTATTTGGACGCTCCAACACAAAGGTCCAGCGGTCTGGCTCTGGTTTATAAGCTTGTAACAGATCAAGTAGCTCATTAGCAGTGTGAGCATAAATAAAAATTTTTTTCGCATTGGAAGGGATGAAATAGTTTTTTATTGCATGGTTAAAAAATGCGATGAAGCCATCATAAAAGTTATTGACATTTAAAAAACCGATGGGCTTCTGGTGAATGTGTTGATGAGTCCAAGATGCTAGTGTGATAAGTGCCTTTAGTGTTGCAAGATCTCCTGGAAGGAAAATAAAAGCATCAACATAGTTAAGTATTTCAGTTATTCTTTCTTGCATACATGAGACGACTAACTCTTCTCCAGTCGATGAGTCAGACAAACTGCCTAAAGTTTTGAGGGCTCTTGGGATGATGCTTAACACTTGACTTCCTCTAACAAAAGCAGCTTCTGAGACCAATTTTGATAACCCTCGGTTACCTCCTCCATACACCAAGTGTAATTTTCTCTCTACTATGCTTCGACCAAGATCTATGGCTGCCTAAACGAATTCTTTATATTTGCCATAGTTAAATCCAGAAAGCACACAAATGTTCTTGAATTATCTATTGGGAGTAGCCGCCATTGGATACTTCTAAAAAACAATTTGTGAGTGCTTGACAAAAAATCATATTTAAAAATCTTGGTGACAGTGGGTCACAGCTGTGTATGAGATAACATGTCAGTGTCAAATAACGCGTAAAGCACATGGTTCATGAGTCAAAATGGAAACAGTAAAAAAAAGAAAAAGAAATAATGATAAAATAAAATTATTAAAGACAATAATGCAAATGATAAAACAATAGTAAAGCAAAATAACAGTGAAGTAAAAGGATATTTACAGGTAGTTGCGACTGTGGCTCACATCTTATAAATTGGCAAACAAGGTCATTTATAGTCAGATTCTTGAGACTATATCGTGCATGCTCTTTCTGGAATAATGGCCATAACTGGAGAATCGCTCCTTGCACATATCCACTGGGATGCGTTTCAATAGACAAAAGGATATCATCCAATGACTCCTTATTCAAGTAATCCCTAATGAATTGAATTTTATCTTCCCTGTTATCAGACATCATTCCTAAAGAACATGGGTTTTTATTGCATCTCATTCTGGCACATTTATGACAAGCAACAGAAATTCTTCGAACTCTTCGTTTTCTTGCATAATTTCCTTTACCACAACCAGGCATGTATGCAATAAATTTTGGAGGTAACTCACCTGCCAATCGTACTTTCGCCTCGATTAACCAATGGTTGTCAACAGGTATGTTATTCTTCATAAGCAATCGCATGCGTTCAGATCGAGCTTTATAGATTGTAAGGAGGGCATTCTGAGGAAGTGAAGGGAATCGCTTGTGAAGATTCGCTAGAATCTCGTTTCTGTCCATACCTTCGCCTCAGAATCTCGTTTCTGTCCATACCTTCG
Organism: Citrus mangshanensis; assembly: GCA_030449895.1. Taxonomy (NCBI): domain Eukaryota; kingdom Viridiplantae; phylum Streptophyta; class Magnoliopsida; order Sapindales; family Rutaceae; genus Citrus; species Citrus mangshanensis. The sequence continues at coordinate 613,693 of JASUUJ010000211.1, forward strand.
CCTCAGAATATCAGTTATTATGGGAAATTGAAGTAACCGCCTAGATTGTCACAGAGTACCGTTATCCGCCACTTCACCGGGGTAACAAACTAAAGCACACAAACAGAAAAACAAATTAAAACACACAAAGAAAATTAAAATTGTCCTCTTATTGAATTTACCTCAAGCTCCAACTGGATGTTATAGACACCTCTTTCAATGTCTCTGAGTTAACTTTCTAAATCCTCAACATAGGATACTAACTCTGGTGGTTGCAAAGCCCAAATACGATGTGTCTTACAAAATTGAATCTACCTTTTGAGATGAGATTTTACACGTTGAAGTGGTTTAAGAATGTTTAGGAGGAACTATTTAGATATGACACTCATGATTAACACTGATTAGAGAAACTTAATGGTTAAACAAACACACTTATGCAAAAATAATTTCAATTAGCAAAAGAATAATAAAAAGAAAGAAAAAAAAATCAAATCACCAAAAAGAAAGAAAAAAATCAACTCAAATTTGGTGGGTCACTCAAATTTATTTCGGTGTCCTCTCCATGTGGTTGGTACTCTAGATATGGCTTTAATCTTTGACCATTAACTTTAAATGTAACACTATTCTTTAGGTCCTTAACTTCAATTACCTCATATGGAAAACCAGTATGAACAATAAAGGGGTCAGACCATCAAGAGCGTAACTTACCTGGGAATAGGTGCAAGCGAGAATTGAATAAAAGCATTTTCTGACCTGGAGTGAACGATTTTCTCATAATTTGAGCTAGCTTGCTGCATGTCAAAGTTGAATTTCTTGATGGCCCAATATGCATGATGCTCGAGTTCCACAGGTAGGTGGCAAGCTTTTCCATACACTAGCCTGTAGGGTGACATCTCAATTGGGGTCTTGAAAGCCGTTCTATATGCCCATAATGCATCATCTAGTCTTAATGACCAATTTTTTCTATCTGGCCTCACCGTCTTTTCTAATATGTGCTTTATTTCTCGATTGGAGATCTCAACTTGGCCACTAGTTTGCGGATGATATGGGGTCGCCACTTTGTGTGTGATTGAATACTTTGTCAAAAGAGCTTTGAATGCTTTGTTACAAAAGTGGGCACCACCATCACTGATTATCGCTCGAGGGAATCCAAAGCGTGAAACAATGTTGCTTTTCAAAAATCCTATCACCACCTTGTGATCATTGGTTCTATATGGAATTGCTTCTACCCATTTCGATACGTAGTCAACAGCAACCAATATATATTGATGGCCAAAAGAAGGGGGAAAGGGTCCCATGAAGTCGATAACCCATACATCAAAACTCTCAACCACTAAAATTGGATTTAGTGGCATCATATTCCTTCACGTAATGCTCCCCATTCGTTGACACCTATCACATGAAGAACAGAAAGTGTAAGCATCTCGAATTATAGTTGGCCAATAAAAACCACATTGTAAAACTTTAGTTACTGTTTTCTTAGCACTAAAATGGCCTCCACAAGCTCGTTCATGGCAGAATGAAAGAATATTCTAAATTTCATTTTCTGGGACACATCGTCTAATAATTTGACCTGCATAATACTTGAAAAAATATGGGTCATCCCAAAAGAAATTCTTTATTTCTGCAAAAAAAATTTGGCCTTGTCTTGCTTGGTCCAATGCTCTGGAAGTTGACCTGTAACAAGATAATTCACGATATCAGTATACCACGGTAATACTTCCACATTCATTAATTGTGCATATGGAAATGACTCATTCAATGTTAATGGCTCTGTAATTGTGTCAAAATGGAGACGAGAGAGATGATCAGCTACAACATTCTCTGTGTCTTTCTTATCTTTAAATTCCAAGTCAAATTCCTACAAAAGTAACACCCAACGAATTAGTCTAGCCTTTGCATCTTTCTTTGTGAGAAGATATTTAAGAGCAGCATGATTGGTGAACACGATTATTTTACAACCAATGAGATAAGATCGAAATTTCTCTAACGCAAACACTATTGCTAGCATTTCTTTTTCAGTAGTTGAATAGTTCAATTGTGCATCATTCAATGTCATACTAGCATAGTAAATAACATAGGGAATTCGATCAACTATTTGTCCTAATATTGTTCCCACTGCATAATCAGATGCATTACACATAAGCTCAAATGGTAAGCTCTAGTTTGGGGGCTAAATGATGGGTGATGATGTCAACAATTGCTTTAATTTTTCAAAAGCCACAAGACATAAATCATCAAAGATAAAAGATACATCCTCAGCAAGTAGATTGCATGGCCAAGGAAAGATCTTACTTCTCTAACTGTTTTGGGTGGAGGAAGATTATAAATGAGATCCATTTTGACTTTATCAACCTTAATACCTTTGCTCTGAAAAACAAGTATGCAACCCAAGATGGGGGGTGAATTGGGATTCTAAAAAAAATTAGATTCTAAAACAATTTATCATGCAAATCTAGAATGAATTTTATGGAATAACAATTAAATCAATTACAATGTAAAAAGATAAGGGAAGAGAGATTCAAACACGAAGATTTTTACGTGGTTTGGCCAACCTTACCTACGTCCACGCCTCCAAGCTTTCCGGGCTTGAGGATTTCACTAAGCAAGCCTCCAAGGCTTCAAATGCTTACACTTGACTTCCAAGGTGTCAATGAGCCTCTACAACAAGAGATTATCCCCAATCTCTTAACCCAAGTGTATCCCAACACTTACAATCACTCAAAGTAAAAGATTATAAATTATTTTTCTCTCACACAATACTTAATATTACAAATCAATGCCCAATGTGTGAATAGATGAAGCAAGAATGTGTTTAAAGCTCTATGAAGATTGTATTCTCGAATATAAGCTCAATGGTTGTGTTGTGATCAGCCTTTGTTTGAATTTGAATGAGCTTATTTATAGCTGCAGCTGAAAACTACCCGTTATAGACTGTCTGCACACTATCGGATCGCCGCTAACTAGATGTCGGATCGCCGTTTGACTGGTCAATATGACCGTTGGGCTGATTTTTCAAATTGTCGGATCGCTGTTATTCTAGATGTCGGATCGCCGTTTGACTGGTCAATATGACCGTTGGGCTGATTTTTCAAATTGTCGGATCGCCGTTATTCTAGATGTCGGATCGTTGTTTAATTCCAGAGGCTACCTTTCAGTTCTGGTTGATGTCGGGGAGCCATTTAGCAAACTTGTCGGTTCACCGTTTAGGTCCAGAGGCTAATCTTTATGTCTGCTTGATATCGGCAAGCCGTTTATTACATATGTCGGATCGCCGTTTTGCATAAAAACTGCTGCAGTGAGCTATTTTGCAAGATGATTGTTTTAACTTCAAATCTTTATAGACATACTTTATAAAGCTTGTCAAAGATAGATGAAAATTATGTTGAGCTCTTAAAAGATTAATCAAACTTAATCATGTTTGTTATCATTAAAATCAATAAGGAATTATTTAAGTTAACAATCTCCCCCTTTTTGATGATGACAAACTTTTTAAGAAAAATACTTGTGTAATTTTGCTCCCCCTAAGTGAGATTTTGAAAGACTTGTTAACTCCTCTTAAAAAAAAATCATTTAACTTTTAATCTCAAATAAAATTTTAAAGACGACAGATTGATTTGATAAATAATTTATGCCAATACCATTTTTCCAAAACCAATTATGCCAATACCAATAATCTCGTGCCAATACCAATTATCTCCCTCTTCATCATCAAAAAGAAATAGGCGCGAGGAATGACTTATGTTTGGAAAAATTTTGGTAGAATCTCCCCTGAAATATGAGTATATCCTCAAGAATACATAGAGTGAAAAAGAAAAACAGTTCCATATAAGTATGCCACCATATCAACCAACCTCCATACCAATAATTTTACACTTCCAGAATTAGCAAGATAATCAATATAATACCAAAATCAACTCAAGCGTAAATTAAGTGCATATGTCCAACATGAAATATCAGAAGCATAAACACAAAACAAATAACACACATAACACAAATAACATCATACGCATAAGGCAAATAATATGAAATGAGAGATGTAAATGAAGATCAAAGGCAAAAAATCTAAGATGGGAAAGACGCAGTATCCAAAGTAGCCGAGAATGCGACGCTGGCCCGCTAGTAACTCCATCTGCTGATCTGAAATTTGCTCCCGAAAGGTTGCAAAATCAGATCGAAGCTGCTGCTGCTGCTGGGACAGAGCATCCACTGTCGGAAGCGATCCTCGAGAGCCCGATCTTTGCAGGAGGGACGGCAATCTCGGTAGGCTCGTCATCCTGAGATGCAGGTAGTGCAGGGTGCCGCTCGACGAGGAACACGCAGTCTAGCCCCAAGGCGGAAATCAGGTAACTCATCCTCGGAGTAGACGTCATTCAACATGCGATCATCCTCTGGTGCAAGCAGTGTGTCTCGTTCTTAGAGGATGTGGTCTTTTCCCATTTTCCACGCTTCTTCAAGAATCCGATGGCAGAAATAATTTCTCGTCCTAGTTTACGAGTCTCGAGAAAAACAGGCTCGACGATAGGAACTCGAAAGTGTTTCAAGATCTTAGTAATGATGCTGCCATAAGGAAGGGATCGGTTGGAGACTTTAGGAGTGGACAGCATATGACACAGAATAGTGTAGGATAAGCTCACATGGCATCTACGGATAAGAGAATCTAATAGACCAATATCAAGCCTAGTGACCTCATCAGTGTGGCCCTATCTAGGAGTGACCATGTGTTGGAGATAATGTGAAGTATTCGAACTTGAAAAAGGAGGAGTTGGGACCTAAAAGACAAAGAACAGATGTCATCGGAAAGATCCTGACGATGACAAATGTTTCGTACACCATCCACATGACGGAATTCACTAAATGAGAGTTCTTTCCTAGCGGTGTACAGATCTAACCCTCCATAAGAGATACCCAAAATACTACACAATTCGGATTCATTAAAGGCAATGCGAATTCCTCCTACAGATGTATAAAGCTCGGCACGACGAGTAAAGGGGAATTCTATGTTAGAATAAAAGACTCGAACTAGATTTTCATAAACTGGTTCTTCAATACTCAATGCTTGCTTCCAATAACTAAGCATTTGAGTAATAGAATGACCACAAATAGAGATATCCGAAAACTCCAAAGTATCAAGAGAAAAAGAGTGAGTTATAGGTTTACCCATGAATTTCTCACGAAATCTCTTAGCAGAAGTGTCATCGAAAAAATGGAGACTTTCGAAGTCGTGAGAGGGAGACCTGGGGGGACTAGAACGTCGTGGAGCAGTGTGCTTGGTGCGAGCACGCCTTGGAGGTCGTTCCGCCATGGATGAGTTGAGAGAAAAATTTATGGAAATGAAGTTTGAGAGATGAGAGAGTGATTGTGGGTGGAAATGTGATTGGAAAAAGGAAGAAATTTGGGTCAAATTAAGCAAAGAAGGTTCGGCTGGTTCTAGGGTTTCAAGAAGAGATTTTTCAATTTTAAAAGAAAAAGACGGATTTGAATCGGTTAAAAAGTTCTAGTGATGATAAAAATGGTTTGTAATGCTTCAATTTAGTGAAAAATAACAAGAAAAATGAAGGATTTGAGAGGGGAGAACTGGTGCAGTCGCGGGTTGAAGTGAGAGAGAGAGAGAGAGAGAAATCGAAATGGAGAGGAAGACAAAAAATGTTCAGTTAACGCGAGATAACGGCGAGCCGTTATAGAGAAAACGGCGAGCCGTTATAGAGAAAATGGCGAGCCGATAGGGTCCAGAGAGGTCTCCAAAAATTAGCATCATAACGGCGAGCCGATAGGGTCCAGGATATTTCCCATTGTTTCTGCCCCAAAACGGTTAGCCGTTTATTGAAATAATCGGCAATCCGTTTTTCTCTAACTTATGATTTCGCACATTTATTTTGATATTTGGCTACCTATTAATACATTTCAAGATCATTTTATTGATCCAAAATGAATTAAGTGCCAGTTCAATGCATAATTTATGAACATAAATATGTATTGCAACAATTAACTCATATATTTTCAAATATACAAACATACCACATGTATATTACTATTGAGCATTCCATAGATATTAAAGCATCAAGACATAAATCAAACAATGTTAATAGACTCAATAGCATGAATAAAGATGTTAATGTGAAAATTTCATCATCCCAAGTTCATGCCGAATTTTTTAAAATTTTTCTTCGCAAAGAGGTTTTGTAAAAATATCGGCAAGTTGATTTTCCGTAGAAATAAACTCTAATGCAATATCTTTCTTTTGAACATGATCTCTCAAGAAATGGTGTCTTATTTCTATATGCTTGGTTCGAGAGTGTTGAATGGGATTATTTGAAAGATTTATAGCACTAGTATTATCACATTTAATAGGAATCTATTCTAGGTTAATACCATAGTCTCTAAGTGTTTGTTTCATCCAAAGAGCTTGTGCACAACAACTTCCTGTAGCTATATATTCAGCCTCGGTAGTTGAGAGTGCAACAGAATTTTGTTTCTTACTAAACCATGAAACAAGTGAGTGACCTAGGATATGGCAAGTACCACTAGTGCTTTTCCTATCAACTTTATAACCAGCAAAGTTCGCATCCGAATAGCATGTTAAATATATATGAGTTCTTCTAAGATACCAAAGACCAATATCTACGGTTCCACTCAAATAACGAAAAATTCTTTTAACAGCAAGCAAATGAGATTCCTTGGGATATGATTGAAATCTTGCATGCAAACATACACTAAACATGATAACGGGTCTACTTGCAGTCAAATAAAGTAAAGATCCGATCATACCTCGATACATTTTGATATCCACTTCTTTGCCCTTTTCATCTTTGTCGAGCTTGGTTGTTGTGCTCATTGGTGTATTTTTAGTCTTTGAGTCATCAATACCAAATCGTTTGAGTAGATCTCTTACATACTTTGCTTGATTTATGAATATTCCTTCTTTATTTTGTTTTATTTGCAGCCTAAGGAAGTACTTTAGCTCTCCCATCATACTCATTTCAAATTCATTGCTCATACAAGATGAAAACTCTTTGCACAACAATTCATTAGTAGAACCAAAAATGATATCATCAATATAAATTTGAACAACAATTATGTCTTTGTTCTTATGTTTAACAAAGAGAGTGGTATCTGCTTTACCCATGGAGAATTCATTTTCTAACAGGAAATTTTTAAGTCTATTATACCATGCTCTAGGTGCTTGTTTTAATCCATACAAAGCTTTAAACAACTTATACACATGATTTGGAAATTTTTCATTTTCAAAACCAGGAGGTTGTTTTATATACACTTCTTCCATAAGATAACCATTTAAGAAAGCACTTTTCACATCCATTTGAAATAAAATGAAATCTTTATGACAAGCAAAAGCCAACAACTTTCTAATTGATTCTAGTCTAGCTACGGGAGCAAAAGTTTCATCAAAATCAATTCCCTCTTCTTGCTTGTAACCTTGAGCCACTAATCTAGCTTTATTTCTTACAACCACACCGGATTCATCCATCTTATTTCTAAACACCCATTTAGTACCTATGACAAATTGATGTTCCAGTTTAAGAACTAATTCCCACACATTGTTTCTTTCAAATTGATTTAACTCCTCTTGCATTGCCATAATCCAAGATTCATCATTTTCCACATCCGCAAAGGATTTGGGTTCAATTTGAGAGATAAATGCATTATGTTCATAAGTGTTCTTAAGAGATGATCTAGTAGTGACACCTTATGAGGGATCTCCTAAAATTACATCTATAGGATGAGAAGAGACATACCTCCACTCCTTGGGGAGTGTCTGGAAAATACCTTCTTGTTGCTCTAGCTCCGTATTTGTTTCTTCTTCTTGTCTATCCTCTCGATTTTCTTGTGATGCATTCCCTTGAATCTCTTTTGATGATTCTTCTTGTAAATCTCCATCTGCATCATCATTAGCAACTCTTTTCTCCGCAGAGGAGGGGTTAGACTAATCAAACGTAATATGCATGGATTCTTCCACAACTAAAGTTCTTTTATTATAAACTTTATAAGCTTTGGTTGAGTTTGAATACCCAAGAAAGATGCCAACATCAGATTTTGGGTCAAATTTACCAAGATTATCTTTTGTGTTTAAAATAAAACATTTGCATCCAAAAACTTTGAAATAAGTAATGTTGGGTTTTCTATCTTTCCAAAGCTCATAGGGAGTTTTGTTGAGATGAGGTCTAATCAACACCCGATTTAAAACATAGCAAGCGGTATTGACGACTTCGGCCCACAAATATTTAGGTAATGCATTTTCATTTAACATGGTCCTAGCCATTTCTTGAATAGACATATTCTTTCTCTCAACAACTCCATTTTGTTGTGGAGTCCTAGGTGATGAAAATTGATGCTCAATGCCAAGATTATTGCAAAAGTTCTCAAATGCATGATTTTCAAATTCTCCTTCATGATCACTCCTAATGCATATAATATCATGCCTTTTTTCATTTTGTAATTTCTTATAAAGAACTTTAAAAGCATCAAGTGCATCATCCTTATTGGCTAAGAATAATACCATGTATATCTAGAAAAATCATCCACTATCACAAATGCATAATATTTGCCATTTAGACTAGCATACCTAGATGGCCCAAAAAGATCTATGAGAAGGAGTTCAAATGATTTTGAAGTAGAAATATGGGTTTTATTTTTTAAAGAAGTTTTGATTTGTTTTCCAAATTGACAAGCTTCACAAATCTTATCCTTTTGAAAATCAATTTTTGGAAGACCCTTAACCAAATCATTTTTCGAAATTTTTGAAATCAAATCCATACTAGTATGTCCTAACCTTCTATGTCATAGCCAACTATCATCATGTAATGCGGAAAAACATTTATCAAAAGTAGATGCACATTCTATATCAATGATATAAACATTTCCACATCTATTGCCAACAAACAAGATTTTGCCATCACATGAGTTCTCAATAACACAACTAAATTTATTAAAGATAACTTTATAACCTTTGTCACATAATTGACTAATGCTAATTAAGTTGTGTTTCAAGTTCTCAACCAAACATACATTCTCGATTAGAGTTGAAGAGACTTTACCAACATTTCCAATTCTAAGAATTTTTCCTTTTGAGTTGTCTCCAAAAGATACGTCTCCACCATTTTCAATTTTGGTAAAGCTTGAGAACCATGCATAGTTTTCGGTCATGTGCCTTGAACAACCGCTGTCCAAGTACCATTTATTTCTCTTATTCTTTAAGCCATACAAAGAAAATCTCAAGTTTTAGGTACCTAAAACTTTTGGGTCCTTGAGAGTTAGCAATCGTTCCTTTTGGAACCCAAATACATTTGACACCATAATATACATTCCTTTTCACGGGACATCCATATTTCATGTAACCATCTTGATTACAATAATGATAGACAATCTTATAATCATTTGTGGAGGTAGCTTTAACAAAATAGTTCTTATAATACTTTGCTTCAAGTTAGACTTGTATCAAAGTCCTCCTTTATCAAAAAACACATTTTTGTGAGTTAAGCATATTATCCAACATCTTTTAACCATTTGTAAATTTCAAAATAATTTCATTCAAATCATTGCTCTTTTTCTTGAGCATTTCATTTTCATTTTTCAAATTATCTATGTGTGATTCTAAATGCTCATGTGAGGCACTAGATTTCTCATTTGATAATGCAAGTTCATCATGCAATATTTTGTTCTCTACTTCTAGGCATGCAATTTTTACATTTAAAGATTCATTTTCATTTTTAACTTTTGTCATTTCCTTTTTAAGACATACATTCTTTTTACCAATCTTCATCAACTCTTTATGCAATTATTCAAAAGCATCATACAATTCATCATAGGTGGGATCACTTACCTCATTGAGATTATCATCATCTCATATTGCCACAAGCGCTAGGTTTGACTCCTCTTGCAATCCTTCTTCATCACTTGAATCTTCCTCGCTATCATCCCCTGTTGCAACCGTGGCTTTCTTCTTGAGTTTGTTGATAAGTGGACACTCCGATCTTATATGGCCAGGCTTCTTGCACTCATAGCATGTGATCACCTCTTTCTTCTCCCTTTGGTTCTTGAAGTTTCTGAATTTTCTTCGCTCTCCAGTTTTCTTGAAAACTTTCTGAACCTCCTTGCTAGCATGGCTAACTCTTCATCATCCGGTTCACTACCTCCATCACTCTCATATTTTGAAGATTTGAGAGCGATGCTTTTCTTCTTCTCCTCATCTCATTTTTCTGCTGCCAAGTCTTCTTCATATGAAATGAGAGAACCAATCAAATCATCAAGAGGTAAAGTACTTAAGTTTTTGGCCTCTTCAATGGCAGTTCTTTTAGGTCTCCATTCGTTTGGAAGTGACATAATAATTTTCTTAACTTTCTCTCTATTTGAGAAGGTCTTCCCCAAGGCACCTAGAGTGTTCACTATGTCCGTGAATCTAGTATACATAGAATACACATTTTCATTTTGTTCTATTTGGAACAACTCATATTGATGAGTGTATCTACTGATTTTAAACTCTTTAACTTGATTTGTCCTTTCATAGACAACTTCAAGTTTATTCCATATTTCTTGTGCACTTTTATAACTAGATACTCTATGAAATTATTTCTTATCAAGGGCACAAAATAAAGCATTCATAGCCTTGGAGTTTAGAGACATCTTTCTCTTTCCTAACTCACTCCATTGACTCGATGGTTTAGGAATATCATCTCATACCTCAATCAAATCATCAAGAGGTAAAGTACTTAAGTTTTTGGCCTCTTCAATGGCAGTTCTTTTAGGTCTCCATTCGTTTGGAAGTGACCTAATAATTTTCTTAACTTTCTCCCTATTTGAGAAGGTCTTCCCTAAGGCACCTAGAGTGTTCACTATGTCCGTGAATCTAATATACATAGAATACACATTTTCATTTTGTTCTATTTGGAACAACTCATATTGATGAGTGTATCTACTGATTTTAAACTCTTTAACTTGATTTGTCCTTTCATAGACAACTTCAAGTTTATTCCATATTTCTTGTGCACTTTTATAACTAGATACTCTATGAAATTATTTCTTATCAAGGGCACAAAATAAAGCATTCATAGCCTTGGAGTTTAGAGACATCTTTCTCTTTCCTAACTCACTCTATTGACTCGATGGTTTAGGAATATCATCTCCTACTTCATCTTTAAACGTAGGCATGAATGGACCATCACAAACAACTTCCCAAATTTCATAATCTAGGGCTTGCAAATAGATTCTCATTCTAGTTTTCCAATAAGCATAGTCATTACCATCAAACAACGGTGGTCTAGTTGTAGATTGCCCTTCTCTAAAGGTTGAGTCATTTAGGGGAACCATGGATCTTTTACTCTTAGACGATTAAGTCCTAACAAGAGAACAAGGCTCTGATACCAATTGAAATACAAGTATGCAACCCAAGAGGGGGGTGAATTGGGATTCTAAAAAAAATTAGATTTTAAAACAATTTATCATGCAAATCTAGAATGAATTTTATAAAATAACAATTAAATCAATTACAATGTAAAAAGATAAGGGAAGAGAGATTCAAACACGAAGATTTTTACGTGGTTCGGCCAACCTCGCCTACGTCCACGCCTCCAAGCTTTCCGGGCTTAAGGATTTCACTAAGCAAGCCTCCAAGGCTTCAAATGCTTACACTTGACTTCCAAGGTGTCAATGAACCTCTACAACAAGAGATTATCGCCAATCTCTTAACCCAAGTGTATCCTAACACTTACAATCACTCAAAGTAAAAGATTACAAATTGTTTTTCTCTCACACAATACTTAATATTACAAATCAATGCCCAATGTGTGAATAGATGAAGCAAGAATGTGTTTAAAGCTCTATGAAGATTGTATTATCAAATATAAGCTCAATGGTTGTATTGTGATCAGCCTTTGTTTGAATTTGAATGAGCTTATTTATAGCAAAAAACTAGCCGTTATAGATCACACGCCGATCGCAATGACCGTTGGGCTGATTTTTCAAATTGTCGGATCGCCGTTTAGGTCCAGAGGCTACGCTTCAGTTCTGGTTAATGTCGACGAGCCGTTTAGCAAACTTGTCGGTTCACCGTTTAGGTCCAGAGACTAATCTCTATTTCTGCTTGATATCGGTGAGCCGTTTATTACACATGTCGGATCGCCGTTTAGGTCCAGAGGCTAATCTCTATTTCTGCTTGATATCGGTGAGCCGTTTATTACACATGTCGGATCGCCGTTTAGGTCCAGAGACTAATCTCTATGTCTGCTTGATATCGGCGAGCCGTTTATTACATATGTTGGATCGCCGTTTTCCATAAAAACTGCTGCAGTGAGCTATTTTGCAAGATGACTGTTTTGACTTCAAATCTTTATAAACATACTTTATGAAGCTTGTCAAAGATAGATGAAAATAATGTTGAGCTCTTAAAAGATTAATCAAACTTAATCATGTTTGTTATCATCAAAATCAATAAAGAATTATTTAAGTTAACATGCTCGAAATGATGTGACCAAGAATAATACCTTGTTTTACCATAAAATGACATTTCTCCTAATTTAAGACTAAGTTCTTCTCAATATATCTCTGCGGAACTAGTGTTAAATGATGTAAACATTGATCAAATGAATCACCAAAGACAAGAAAGTCATCCATAAAGACTTCAAGGAATCGTTCAACCATATCAGAAAAAATGCTTAACATGCATCGTTGAAATGTAGCAGATGCATTACATAATCCAATTGGCATCCTCCTATATGCAAATGTGCCAAAAGGGCAAGTGAAAGTAGTTTTCTCCTTATCTTTTGGTGCTATGGGAATCTGATTGTATCCTGAATAGCCATCTAGAAAGCAATAAAATTCATGGCCTGCTAATCTATCAAGCATTGATCAATAAATGGTAAAGGAAAATGGTCTTTACGTGTGACAGAATTTAACTTTCTACAATCAATGCATACACGCCATCCTGTAGTTACTCTAGTGGGTATCAATTCATTATCAGCATTTGTAACTACTGTAACTCCTGACTTCTTGGGGAAAAATTGTACAGGACTGACCCATAAACTATCAGAAATGGGGTAAATGATGCATGCATCTAATAGTTTAAGGACTTCAGTTCTAACAAATTCTTTCATGTTAGGATTTAACCAACGTTGCATTTTCCTAGTAGATTTAGCATTTTCATCAAGGTGAATGTAATGCATGCAATCTACTGGGTTTATACCTTTAATATCTGCCTAATGCATGCAGTCTACTGGGTTTATACCTTTGATATCTGCTATGGTCCATTCTAATGTTCCTTTGTGCTCTTTTAAAACATCCAACAACTTACCTTTTTATTCGTCATTGAGGGATGATGAGATGATTACCGGCAGAGTACTTTCTTGTCCCGAAAATGCATATTCCAGAGTGTTGGGCAATGGTTTGAGCTCGAGTTTTGGTGGTGATTCTGATGATGGGATGAGTTTCTTCTCTGATGGTGCTAGTTGTTCAACTCTTGACTTCCATTTATTAGTGTCCATGAATGGTGCTGAGTCAAATAGGGCGTTGACCTCATCGACCGATCTGTCAATATCAAAATCAAAACCAAAGTGAGTTAAACATGTTTGTAAAGGATCATCACTAAGGTTTGAAACAAAAGTGTCATCAACTAATGCTTCAATTAAATCCACATCAACAATTTCATCATTTGCATTGTGAGGTTGTTTGGCAATATTGAAGATGTTTAGCTCCATAGTCATGTTGCCAAAGGGCAACTGTATATTTCCAGCCCTATATTGAATGTGAGCATCCGCAGTTGCCAAGATATGTCGGCCTAGAATAATGGGGATATGCTTCCTTGAATCCTGTATTGGTTGAGTGTCAATTACAATGAAATCAGTAGGAAAATAAAACTTGTCTACCTGGATAAGCACATCCTCCACAATACCACAAGGTATTTTCGTAGACTGATTTGCAAGTTGTAACACCACTGGAGTTGGGTGTAATTCTCCCAGTCCAAGTTTCACGAAAACTGAGTAAGGTAACAGATTTACTCTAACTCCTAAATCCAACAAAGCATTCTCAATTGTGTGGTTCATTATGCTACATGAGATAGTGGGGGAGCCTGGTTCTTTGCATTTTAGAGGAATTTTATGTTGAAGGATAGAACTAACATTTTCTGTTAAAAATGTCTTCTTTTGAACATGAATGTTTCTCTTTTTAGTACACAGGTCTTTAAGAAACTTGGCATAAGATGGAACTTGTTTTATAGCATCAAGCAGAGGGATGTTAACACTTACCTATTTGAAGATTTCAAGAATCTAACCTGGGATTTTCCCTTCTTTCCTTTAGCTAACCTATGAGGAAATGGAGCTTTCGGAACGTATTCTCGTGGGTTGGTTTCTTCTTTCTCCTCCGATGGTGAGTCTTCAACATTCACAGGTACAATTTGATTTTCTTTTGTCACCAGCATCTCCACTTTGTTGTCAACTTCTTTTCCTTTTTGCAAGGTCATGATTGTTTTGACTTCACCATGCTATTGTGGTGAACTTGTACTTGCTTCATGTACTCCTTTGGGATTAGGCACTGGTTGACTTGGAAATTTACCTTTCTCAACAGCATTACCAAGGTCTAAACTGAAGAAGCAAGTTGTCCTACCATCTTCTCGAGGCTTGAAACTAATTGGGCTTGTGAGTTGAAGCCTGCTCTAATCTCATTTCGTATTTCATCAATGGTGCGGTTCTGTTGCTCGATCGTGGAGTGAGTAATATTCTTGAAATTCTAGAGTGAATCCTCCCATGGTCTGGGTTGAGAGTGGTTCTGATTCTGATTGTATGGTCGAAATGGTGGCTGAGATGCTTGAGGAATTTGAGAAATTGGTTGCATTGGTGGAGCTGGAGCTGCTGGTCCGTTCTGTTGGATCCCTTGAGACCATGAAAAATTGGGGTGATCTTTCCATCCAGGATTATATGTATTGGAGTATGGGTTGTAATTTGATGGTTTTCTCATTACACCTATGTCATTGGCTTGATCTGAGTATGAGTCATGGTCATGTGGCTCTGTTGATTTAGCAGTCAATAACGATGCTATTTGTCGAGAGAGACCTCCAACCATCTCCTTGACTTCTTTGATTCTCAAAGTTGACTCGCCAATATAAACCTCATTTACTCATTTAATTCTTTTAGTATTCCTGAGTGATCGACTCCGTTGTTGGGAATTATCCGCTTGTCGCTGGAAGAATTCTCAAATTTCTGATGCACTTTTTGACATTAGCTCTCCTCCACTTGTTGCCATTAGTCATTCTTGCAAATTCGGCAATAATTCCTCCAAAAAGTATTGGCATTGGTGCCATTTCTCGTACACATGATGTGGACACTTCAAGAGTAGCCCATTGAATCGCTCCTATGTTTCGAAAAACTACTCGTCTTCTCTCTGGGTAAACTCCGATATTTCCCTGTGAATAACATTAGTTTTATGCACTGGGAAATATTTATTTAAAAATTTAGCTACCATTTGTTCTCATGATGTAATGTTATTAGCAGGCAAAGTATTTAACCATGAACGAGCTCTATCCTTTAAAGAAAATGGGAATAATATGAGTTTAACATCATCGTCTGAAAAAATCTCGTATTTAAAAGTTTGACAAATAGCATGAAAATCATTCAGATGATTATATGGATCCTCATTTTCTAGGCCATAAAATGTTGGGAGACAATTTAACACACTAGGTTTTAACTCAAAAATCCTAGCAGCTACATTTGGGTATCTTATGCATGATGTGCTCAAATTAGCTAAGGGACTGAAATAGTCCTTAAATGGCCTCTCTGGTGGTGCTTGTTGCAAATCCATTTTATTTTTAACGTGTTTGTGTGTGCGTAGTGTTTTTTCTAATTCAAAGCCTATAGGTTCAAGATTAGGTAATAATGACCTACGACCATGCATGCAAAGAACAAAATAAATAAATGGGAAAAAAACAAATAAAAATAAAAGAAAATGAGAAATTACGATACTAACCTTATCGCGCTATTACAACCTTACTATAAAAATACACAAAAAATATATGAAATAAATTAACTAAAAATAAATTAATAAGATAAACAAAAAATTACAAAGAAAAATAAATTAAAAATTAAATTACATAATTTTAAATAAGAGAAAAAGAAAAGAAATACTAACCTTTAAATGTAGATTCACTATTTTTCTCTTTTTTTAAAGAAAAAAATACAAGAAAACAATTAACAGAAATTATTCACAAAAATTAATTCTATGAATTAAAATTACTTACCTCCCTGGTAACGGCGCCAAAAACTTGTTGTGCAAATTTTATTGAGCTCGTAAGTGCACGAATCTATTGTAGAATAGACTAATGGTGACGAGTATCGATCCCATGAGGAGTTAGATTTTAATTGTGTAGAATTAATTTTGTAAATGGGTGGTTGGATTTCTGGTGAAATTGATTTGGAATATTCTAAAACTTAAATTAAAATGGCGAGAATAAATTGAAGATAAATTTATTGAAATGAAGCACTTGAGTATCTGGATCCGTATCATCATACACCATGGACTAAATATTCCTTATTAATGCCAATTAAATCATGAGGGAAAATCTACACCTCATGAACCACACTCTAATTAATATGGTGCTAAGGGTTTATCGTGCCAAATAATAATAACCTTGTACTAGGGAGCCAGTGAAACCAGGGCGGTATCTAGACAAGAATATTATTATTTGTCGACGAGAAGTTAAAACATCCACAAAAACTAGAGGGGAAAAGAAAAATAAATTTATCAAATAAAGCCCATGACACATGTTGAGACTTCACCTTCAACCCAAGCTTGAAAGAAAATTAGCCACTCATAATTGAACTAGGGGCAAAATGAGAACTTTATTAAAATATATAGAAAATACAAGATAGAGAAGGAATAATAGAAAATGGAGTCCAAAAATAAATTCAGAGATATCCAATTAGGGGGGAGGCCCTATTTTTATAGATACATTGAGTAAATTATGGCCATCGAATTAAAAACAGTTTGGACGTTCAGGATTGCGTCACGTCATCAGTCAATAGTACGCGGTTTGACCATGCGGTTTGAAAAGTAACACGATTTGACCCGGCTTGAATAGTGATGCGGTTTGGTTGAAAATAATCATGTGGAATGCATGTACCGTACGCGAGATTTTCGGTCCACTGATATGCTGCCACGTCACCAATCAACAGTGTATAAGAATTTTAGTCCAACACGATCATGACACCTCATCAGTCAATGCCACATCATCGGTCAATGCCACGTCATCGATCCGTTTATGTGAATAAAGCGTAACGACATGTGAACAATTTTTCCTTTTATGCTCCTCCTAAGGTTTTCGACCGTCTTGAGTTCAAAAGTGATGTCTGTTTTGCCGTCTGAGCTCTTGTTTATTGTGAAATGACTATAATGTCCCTAAAATACATAAAATACTTAATTAAAATAAAACACACGTAATTAAATCACAAGAAGGTTAAATACATAAAAGTAAGGGTGTTAGTAAAACTTGAAGTGTAAAATTACGATTTTCTCCTTTATAAATATACATTTTCTAACACTCAATACTGGCAGAACTTGAAGAAACTCATAATGATGTATACGAAAATGCCAAAATTTACAAGCAGCGAATGAAAGTCTTTCATGACAAGCAAATTATGAGAAAATCTTTTACTCCAGGTCAGAAAATGCTTTTATTCAATTCTTACTTGCACCTATTCCCAGGTAAGTTACGCTCTTGATGTTCTTGCCCTTTTATTATTCATATTATTTTTTCACATGGGACAATTGAAATTAAGAACCTAAAGAACGGTGTCATGTTTAAAGTTAATGGTCAAAGATTAAAGGCATATCTAGAGTACCAACCACGTGGAGAGGACACCGAAATAAATTTGAGTGACCCATCAAATTGAATTGAGTTTTTTTCTTTCTTTTCGGTGATTTGATTTTTTTCTTTCTTTTTACTATTCTTTTTCTAATTGAAATTATTTTTGCATAAGTGTGTTTGTTTAACCATTAAGTTTTCTCTTATCATTGTTAATCATGAGTGCCATAGCTAAACAATTCCTCCTGACATTCTTAGACCACTTCAACGTGTAAAGCCAACTCAAAGATATTGAGAGAGGTGTTTATAACATCCAGTTGAAGCTTGAGGTAAATTCAATAAGAGAACGATTGTAATTTTCTTTATGTATTTTAGTTTGTTTTTCTTTGTTTGTGTGCTTTAGTTTGTTACTCGGGTGAAGTGGTGGAGAACGGTACTCCGTGATAATCAAGTTGGTTATCAGTTTCCCATAATAACTGATATTCTGAGGCGAAGGTATGGATAGAAATGAGATTCTAGCAAAGCTTCACAATCGATTCCCTTCACTTCCTCAGAATGTCCTCCTTACAATCCATAAAGCTCGGTCCAAACAGATGCGATTGCTCATGAGGAATAACATAACTGCTGACATCCGCTGATTAAAAGAGACCAAAGTACGATTGGCAAGTGAGTTACCTCCAAAATTTATTGCATACATGCCTAGTTGTGGTAAAGGAAATTATGCAAGAAAACGACGAGCTCGAAGACTTTATGTTGCTTGTCATAAGTGTGCCAGAATGAAATACGATAAAAAAACCATGTTCTTTAGGAATGGTGTCTGATAATAGGGAAGATAAGATTCAATTCATTAGGGATGGCTTAAATAAAGAGTCATTTGATGATATCCTTTTGTCTCTTGAAATGCATCCTAGTGGATATGTACAAGGAGCAATTCTCCAGTTATGGCCACTATTCTAGAAAGAGCATGCATGATATAGTCGCGGGAATCTGACTATAAACAACCTTGTTTGCCAGTTTATAAGAAAACTGGATGGAAAACCTATCATCGACCTATAGAGGGCGTTCAAGCTGTTTTTAGATGTAAAACTAGAGGAAGATGTGAGCCACAGTCGCAACTACTTGTAAATATCTTTTTACTTCACTGTTATTTTATTTCACTGTTGTTTTATCATTTGCTTTATTGTCTTTAATTATTTTATTTTATCATTGTTTCTTTTCCTTTTTACTGTTTTCTTTTTTACTCTCGAGCCATGTGCTTTACGCATTAATTGACACAGACATGTTACCTCATACACAACTGTGACCCACTGTCACCAAGATTCTTAAATATGATTTTTTCTCAAGCACTCACAAATTATTTTTTAGAAGTATCTCAATGGTAGCTACTCCCAATAGACAATTCAAGAACATTTGTATGATTTCTGGATTTAACTATGGCAAACATAAATAGTTCGTTGAGTAAGCTATAGATCTTGGTCGAAGTATAGTAGAGAGAAAATTACACTTAGTGTGTGGAGGAGGTAATCGAGGGTTATCAAAATTGGTCTCAGAAGCTGCTTTTGTTAGAGGAAGTCAAGTGTTATGCATCATCCCAAGAGCCCTAAAACCTTTGGGCAGTTTGTCTAACTTACCGACTGGAGAAGAGTTAGTCGTCTTAGGTATGCAAGAAAGAATAACTAAAATGCTTAATCATGCTGATGCTTTTATTTTCCTACTAGGAGATCTTGCAACTCTAGACGCACTTATCACATTAGCATCTTGGGTCTCTCTGCTCATTCACTATAAACACATCAGTTTGCTAAATGTCAATAACTTTTATGATGGCTTCATTACATTTCTTAACCATGCAATAAAAAACTATTTCATTCCTTCCACAGTGAAAAATCTTTTTATTTGTGCTCATACTGCTAATGAGCTACTTGATCTGTTACAAGCTTATAGACCGGAGCCAGACCCTTGGACCTTTTTGTTGGAGCGTCCAAGTAATGATGGTGACAGTGGCCGTAGTAAGAAGTACAAATTAGATTTAACTCTCCGCTTGTAAATATTTTATTCTGTGTTACACCACCCAGGTGATGTCTTCTAAACTCTACTTCTTTCCTTTAAAACATTGAGGACAATGTTTCATTCTTGTTAGGGGGAGGGAATAGTCAACAATTGTAGAATCTTGGTTAACCGTGGCTAACTTTTTGTGTTGAAGATAGCTGAATATGGAGTGTAGTGACTCTAGAAACGCATCTTCTTCGTTTAAAAAAAATAAAAAAAAGAATAAAATACAAAAAAAACAAATTCTAGACATTTTCTATGTTAAGTTTTGACAATCATTTTTCTTCTTCTTTTTAATTTCTCTTTTATAAATATACACTTTCAAATTTTTGAGTCGAAGATGGCTGAATATGGAGTGTAGTGCCTCTACAAACGTATCTTCTTAGTTAAAAAAAATCATTTTATTTTTCTATCATTTTAAGTGTAACTTTTCTAATTAACTTTTCTGCATCATTTTTCACCTTTCTGCATGCATATTTTATTTTCATGTTTAGAATAGGTTGGGGGGTAGACTGTCATTTAAAAAAAATTGTGATTTTTTTTATATTGGATGACATGATGACTTTCAAATTTTAGTATTTATATTATCTTTGGTCTTGAGTGATGTTATGCTATGTTTGCTATTTTATATGTTGATGTCGGAGACAAATAAGAGTTACTTGAAGGAATGTATATGTCATAATAAATACCAAGTGAATTTTTTAGCCTATCATTTTTTCTTAGAGAGTAACCCATTTTGCCCATTCTTCATATAGCTTAACAGTTTATTATTTTATATACGATCTCTAGATTTCTTTTGAGTCAACCCTCTAAAAAGAAAAAAATTAAGATAAAAAAAGAAGAAAAAAATGTGTGTTGCTACATCTTGAGGTCCATCTAACTAGTAGATATTGAAGATTATTTAGAGCCCTAAAAGACGATGGAAATGCCATCTTTAACCTGTTTGAGGCTTTCTAGCCATTCCTTTTGTGAAAAATCCATAGTTAACTTTTTTGAGCCTTAAAAAAAAAATCTTTGTCAAACTTATCATCTTAACCCACTCCAATTTGAAGTATTACCCGATATCTTGTAAATTCCATCACCTATTTATGTTTGAGAAAAAAGTAAATAATTATTTTGTTCAGTGAAGTTGTGCCAAATAAAAGAAAAAAACAATAATAGGTGAAATCCACCTTATAATTTCCAAAAGATTTCTACTTTTTCTCAAACATATATTTTGTTTTTTCCTATTTTCCTTCATTTGTTATCCATGTCCTTAGCCTACGTTACATCCTAATAAAAGTCCTTTCTGAATTTAGGGAGTTATAGTCTGAAGTTGAAGCTAGTTATATGGGCTAAAAAGATATTGTGGTGCATGAAAAAAAAAGAAAATAAATAAATAAATAAATTGGGTTGACTAGCATTTTTGTTTGACTTAAGATTGTATTATTTCTAAGACGTGGGCATATTTCTTTCATCTTGGTGAAAATATGTGATATCACTTCTTTATTATTTTCTCGCAAATTTAGCATTCATTGAAGTAACTATTTTTATTGGGTTTAATTTCCTTGTGAGAGTGTCACTACTTCGAGTGAGATTTTGGGGTTTGACATGTCATTCTTGAAAGTAGCTGTGACAAAGTCTACTAGGTTGATTCATGTGAATAGTTGATGTGGGTGTGATGTTTCTTTAGACTGGAGATAATGCTTATACTTTTATTTGATTGCTATCATTAGTCTAATTGAATAAACAAGAGTGTTTAAAAAAATATATTTTGGATTTGAATTTTGTTTTCGCTTTATTTGCTAGGGACTAGCAATAAGTTGGTTGGGGGGTGTGTTGAGTGTTAGAAAGTATTTATTTATAAAGGAGAAAATCGTCATTTTACATTTCAAGTCTTACTAACATCCTTACTTTTATTTATTTAAGTTTCTTGTGATTTAATTATGTGTGTTTTATTTTAATTAAGTATTTTATGTTTTTTAGAGGCATCATGGTCATTTCACAATGAACGAGAGATTAGACAGCAAAACGGACATCACTTTTGAACTCAGGATAGTCAAAAACCTTAGGAGGAGTATAAAAGGAAAAATGTCACTGTTTACATATATGGTACTATTCACATGTACGGAACTGTTCATGTTATTGTTCACGATACCGTTCACATATACGGAAAATAACGTGGCATTGACCGATAATATGGCATTGACTGATGAGGTGTCACGATTCTATTGGACAAAATTCTTATGCACTGTTGATCGGTGACGTGGCAGCATGTTAGTGGACCAAAAATCGTGTGTACGGTACATGCATATACACAGGATTATTTTCAATCAAACTGCGTCACTATTCAAACCACGTGGTCAAACCGTGTACTGTTCAAAAAGGGGGCTCTCACCTCTAATTTGGCATCTCCGAATTCATTTTTGGGCTCCATTTTCTGTAATTCCTTCTCCATCCTATATTTTCTAGGTATTTTAATAAATTTTCATTTTACCCCTAGTTCAATTATGAGTAGCTAATTTTCTTTCAAGCTTGGGTTGAAGGTGAAGTCTCAACATGTGCCATGGGCTTTAATTGGTAAATTTACTCTCTCTTCCCCTTTAATTTTTGTGGATGTTTTGACTTTTCATCGACAAATAGTAATAATCTTGTCTAGATACCGCTCTGGTTTCACTGGCTCCCTAGTACAAGGTTATTATTATTTGGCACGATTAGCCCTTAGCACCATATTGATTAGAGTGTAGTTCATGAGGTGTGGAATCCCCCCTCATGATTTAATTGGCATTAATAAGAAATATTTAGCCCATGGTGCATGTTGATGCGGCTCCAGATACCCAAGTACGTTATTCTAATAGATTTTCACTTCAATTTACTTCTATCATTACCATTTAAATTCTAGAATAGTTTAAATCACTTCCACCACAAATCCTCATAGAAAATTAATTCTACATACAATTAAAATCCACCTCCTCGTGGGATCAACACTCGTCACCATTAATCTATTCTACAATAGATTTGTGCACTTACAAGTTTAATAAAATTTACACAATAAGGTGGTTATAATCATTGAAGGAACACTTAGCTCAAGTATATGACTACATCAAGTATCTTCATAAATACACAACTATAGTCGAGTATTTTCAATATTGGTGCATGAAATTTAGAGAAAACGGCAAATGGCCCATTTGCAATGGTTATAACTGGTTGGAAGGTAGAATTTGTGCCAAACACAAACAATTAGATGTGTGCCAATTCTAAGTAGCTAGCTTTTAAGCGACTAACTACTTGGAAGGCAGAATGGGTGTCATTTTCTGATCTTGAATTATGAATTAATGTTTTTCTTAACTTTTTGGATATTTATAGAAAGTTTGATGTCTAATGTTATGCTCTTATGATTTTTGCATGCCCTTGTCTAGTCTAGTATTTGTCTTTTTGGTTATTGATAAGGGGAGCTACCTTGGCAACTATTTGTGTCTGTTTTCTCTACCCTCAACTCTTTAGACACGACTACAGTTGAGTATTTTTATAAATACACAACTACAGTAGAGTTTATTTGGGAATATTTTTATATGTACTATAAATATTTTTTATATGTTATTGAAAGAGTAAAAGATTATTTTGCATTATATATATGATATAACAGGATTGTTATAATCATTGAAGGAACGCTCAGCTCAATCACTTGACTTTAATTTAATTGAGTATCTTAATTAATACGTGACCCCATCGAGTATCTTTGTTAATACACTATTGTAGTTGTCGTGCAAATTTTATTGAACTCGCAAGCACACGAATCAATTGTAGTATAGACTAATGGTGACGAGTGTCGATCCCACGAGGAGGTGGATTTTAATTATGTGTAGAATTAATTTTGTAAATGGGTGGTTGGATTTGTGGTGAAAATGATTTAGATTATCCTAAAATTGGAATTGAAATAGCGAGAATAAATTCTAAAATTGGAATTGAAATGGCAAGAATAACTTGAAGAGAAAATCTATTAAATTGACGTACTTGGGTATCTGGATCCGTATCAACATACATCATGGGCTAAATAATCCTTATTAATGCCAATTAAATCATAAGGTGGAATCCACACCTCATGAACCACGCTCCAATCAATATGGTGCTAAGGGCTTATCGTGCCAAATAATAATAACCTTGTACTAGATATCTAGACAAGACTATTATTATTTGTCGACGAGAAGTCAAAACATCCACACAAACTAGAGGGGAAAAGAAAATAAATTTACCAGATAAATCCCATAACACATGTTGAGACTTCACTTTCAACCCAAGTTTGAAAGAAATTTAGCCACTCATAATTGAACTAGGGGCAAAATGGAAATTTATTAAAATACGTAGAAAATACAAGATAGAGAAGGAATTACAGAAAACAGAGTCCAAAAATGGATTCAGAGATACCAAATTAGGGTGGAGAGGTCCCCTTTTTATAGATACATTGAGTAAATCATGGTCATCGGATTAAAAACAGTTTAGACGCTCAGGATTACGCCACGTCATCAATCAACAATACGCGTCAATAGTACACGTGAACAGTACGCGGTTTAACCACGCGGTTTGAACAGTGACACGGTTTGAACAGTACGTGGTTTGGTTGAAAATAATCTCATGTGTTGCATGTACCGTACGTGCATTTTTTGGTCCACTAATATGCTGCCACGTCACCATCAACAGTACATAAGAATTTTAGTCCAACAGGATCATGACACCTCATCAGTCAACGCCACATCATCGGTCAACGCCACGTCATTGATCTGTCTATGTGAACAGTGTCGTGAACAGTAACGTAGACAGTATCCAATTGGTTTGTATTCAGTTTAGCTCAAAACTGAACCAAACCGACAAATTGATTCGTTCACTTCATTTTAATTTAAAAATTATTTAATTTAAATATAAAAGCCAAAAATCATTTTCAATTTCCTAAATCTAACAACCCCAAATCGGTAGCAATTCAACATCTCTTTCTCTCTCTTTCTCTCTCTTAAGTCTCATGGTTAGTGGCAGCACATCAGCCTCTCTCCCTCATAGCCTCTCACGGTGACGTCGATGGTTTGATGTCGTCATATACTCATCCTTCACACATGTTAACCTCTCACAAAGCCATAATCTCACTCTCGGATTCACTCACGGTCTCACTCTCTATGGTTCGAACTACTGCTCGTTTGTCGTTATCTTTGCTGCTCGTCTCACTCTTATCACTCACGATCCTACTCTCTTTGGTTAGAATCGCTGCTCAGCACCCATTACTCATCTTCATCAGCACCCATCACTCATCTTTGCCAGTTGTTGTAGCCTCTCTCCGTCGTTGATGTCGCGCCAGTGGAGGTGAGCAACACTGGTTCAATTCCACTCACTGTTAGTTGCAAGTCAGCAATTATTTTCAATTTTAATTTTATTTTATTTTATTCAATTTCACTCCATTTATTTTTTTATTAGGTTTGATTTTTATAAATAAAACGTTAGTTGAAAACCGATTTAATTTGATTTTTGTTAAATTATGATCTGCTTGGTTTGGTTTGATCACGCATGGGTTGGATTGATTTTTGTAATTTGTAATTGATAATTTAATGTTTGATTGGGAAAAATACTCTTAATAAAATGTATGTGAAATTACTATTTTTATTTTGTTATATTATTTAAGATCATGTTTTTGTTTGGTGAAAGTCATTTTTGACAATGAAATATTGAAATGGATTACTAGTCACATAATTTATTGTTTATACTTCCATTAGTCAGAATTCTACAATTGTAAATAGATATTGCTAGGTAGAAAAAAAAAACAAAAATAAAGTTATAATATGTTGTTATGCTTCAATTGTTCTTGTGAAAATAAATTGAATTTGAACTGATTTTTTCATTTTAAATATAGAAGTTCGGTTCGGTTTTGAAGTTCGGTTCAAGGTCGATTTTATTTCTTCTAAACTGTTCAGTCTTGTTCGATTCTGGAACCGTATAATGCTCAACCCTAAAAATAACATTCAGCAGTCGTGTAACTTTTTATAAAAATTGTTGTTGTCGGATAAGTTTATACATACATTACTATAGTCGAGTAAGTGGACGGTGAACAAAACTACCTAAAACACTCATTAGAATGATAGTATAATTGACATAAGATTTAATATATTAAACTTCAATACATCAAACAAATTTTTTTTTAACATCAAACAACATAAGTTCAATACATGCAAGAATCATAAATAAGTTTTAAAAGATCATAAGTTGCTGCTACTTAATCATCAAAGCTAATTTGGTTTGGGTTTAATGCAGAGGATAAAATACCCAAGTAGATATAACTTTTTGCTTCGTCTTGGTTTGAAATACTATTAATTGACTCCAAACATTTGGCCCATCTATTATAAACCATTGGTCACCTCCCTTTGAGAACAAAATAAGCCAAACAAACCAGCTTATCCAACTGCAAAATAAGAAAGTATCAACCTGTCAACTAATAGTTATAGATATTAAAGAAATTAAGACAATAAAAAGGACAAGTATTTAATGTTGAGTATATCATACATGTTTGCCTTTTTTATTTAGTCCAACCACATGCTAATTGTTAGATAGTGGAATTAGTGCACCGTAAGTTAGTTGATAATGTCCTCTATATCCACACCTACCACACTTACAAGGTAACTTCTCTTCACCTTATGATGTTATTCTAATTTTTGCAGCCGACTCTTTCTCTATCTTTTCAGGGGGCAAAAGGGGCAAAATATTGTTACTTTGCACTTCCTTTGAAACCTCTCATTTTTCATCTACACCAATAGGATAGATTATTTCTCCATATGCTGCAACTCATGTTTCACTGAAATGGCAATGAGAGCAGATATCATATACAAATAATGTTTGTCGAAACCTAAATAAAGTTAATGCATGTTCACAAGGTAATAATCGTGTTGAGATTCCTGACAGCCACATGTCTCTTTAAAAAGGTAGACATGACCATCATGGTAATCATTTTTAACAATAAACTCATACATATTAAGTCCACTGCTTAATATGTATTGGAATTTTTTAATTTTTGGAGCAACTTCTTTTTAGACTATTTTGTAAATCAAATGTGATAACTAGCTACCTCTTCTTACCTATCACAAAACTATTCTCGTAGTTTATCAATGATCAAATCTAGTAACTTATGACTAAGCAACTTACATGAATTTTTAAGGATGAAGTTCATGGATTCTACTATGTTAGTTGTCACGATATTGCAATGTAATTTATCAAAATGAGAAGGGTAAATTTCATCCTACCCCCTTATTAGATTGATATACTTCAATTTACCCTCCAAAAGTATAAAAACAACAATATACTCCCAAAATACTGTTATTTTTAACAGTTGACTGATGTTGATTCAAAAAAATACGAGAATATCCCTAACCCTAACTAAGTAACAGTTTTGTGGGGTTAATAGGGATAATTTCATTTCGCCCCTTAAGTTCTGATATATTTCAAGTTAAATGATAAAAAAAATTATTAATAAAAACCCTATAAAAAGAAAAATAATAAAGACTTTTAAAAAATCAAATTAATTTTTGCTTATATTTTAATTTATAAAACAAATATAATAATCACAAATATTATTAACAATATCAACACAACGAAAATTAAAAAAATATTTTTAATACAATAAGAATTAAATAAAGTGACAAACACCCAACGGTGTAGGGATGGCAATGGGGAGGGGAGGGGAGGGGACCAATCTCCCCGTACCCATCCCCGATATTTTATGTCCACATCCCTCCCCGACACAACAGTGATCCGATCCCCGAATAATTAATACATATTTTTTATTTTTTATTTTGAGTTAATTATATTAAAAAAAATTCAAACAAAAGTAAAGTTCAAAATATATTTTACATTAACATTGATCCATTATAAAAGTCACATGCAAAATACAAATTATCAAAATAATTATCTTTGTCAATCTTCATAATCCTACAATAAAAAGAAAAAGAATTTACTTTTATATCGACAATAAAATAAATGAAATAAATGTAGATACTTAATTAATATTTTTAATAAAACAAAATTAAAATTAAAACAAAATTTTTGGACTAATAGAATTTACCCGACCTTTTTAATGTCCTAAATAAAAATTTAAGACTTTAATTAGTTAATTAGGTCTAAAAGTTTAATAATATAAATATTTTGATATTTGTTACTTTTACCAATATTTATAATTTTATAATATAATTCAAATTTTATTATTTATTTACTAGTAATTTTAAAAAATAAAAATAAAATTAAAAATTAAAATGGGGAAATGGGGAGGGGATGGGGATTGCACCTCATCCCCGCCCCTTCCCCGAATAAGAAACTGAGTAAAAAAATTTCTCCGTCCCTTCCTCGAATAAGAAATTAGGTATAGAATTATCCCCATTCTCCCGAATAAAAATCCAGGTGGTACCAACTTACCATTTGCCAACAAAATCCAAAACCCAAAAATAAATAAAAGTGAAATGTTAGAAAAATATAAAAACGACACATGTACTCAGCACAATGTAATTCCAATCCAAATACAACAACTCACTGATAATAGAGAACGTTTAATAATATCAATGCACTTAATAATGAGTGATTCAACCTCCATAAAAGATTTATGAGATTATTTACAATCTTCCTCAATTATCAAATAATCGAAATGTGAGTTTTTTCGAATATTAGAGAGGATTTGAAGAATACTCAATCAGAATCTATTTATAAATATTAATTATAATACCTACAGTTCTATATAACAGTATTAAAAAAAAAAAAACGTTTAATAATAATGCAACATTCGACTCCGTCAGCACTGCCGTCCACTCTACCGTCAATGTCCGTTTCAAGGGACAAAACCAAAGCTACGCTCTTTGTTCTATCAGCACTTTATTCTTCTCCCTGCTCCTCCTCATCTCTCTCTACTACACGTCATCCTTCTCTCGTCGCTATATCGTCGCACAAACCCAACCTGACTTGCCTTGCATTCCCTTCTAAGATCCCCTCCCACTTGGCCCCTCCCTCTCTCGCTTACCTCATCTCCGGCTCGGCGGGCGATGCGACCTAGATCGTCCAGTTGCTGCATGCTAATCACTAGAAGAACCAGTACTTGCTCCACTTGGACCAATCCGCCCCGTAAGCTTAGCGTGATAGTTTGGCCGTCACGATCAAATCGGTGCCTCTTTTTAGGATTATAGAAATCAGATTTCAAAGTGACTTTGGAGTTGTTAGATGTGTGAAAGAAGGGTTAAATTAAAAAAAATTAACGAAGAAGATGATGAGTAGTGAAGAGAACAAAGAAGATGAAGAAGAAAGAAGAAGAGAGAAAAAAATTCACCTTTTTTTTTAATTTCTAAGATTTTGTTTTTGTTTTATTCTGTTATTTTGGTTATGGTAATGTTGATTAATGAAGAGAATTATTTGATTTGATGCAGAGAAGAAAAAGGAAAGTAGAACAAAGAATGAGATAAAGAAACAAAGATGAAACGAAGGAGAAAAAAAGAGAGTACAAGACAAAGAAATAAGAAGAAAAGGAAAATGAAGACAAACAATTAAAAAAAGAATTTAGAAAATAAAAAAAATTGAATTGCAATTTTAAATTTTAATAAGGATAAATTGTAGTGGATGGCATGGTTGCTAGTTTATTTGATTTCAAAGTCAAAATTAGGAATATAATTATTTTTTTCCAATAACTTATTTCAAAATTTATTTTAAAAGATTATAGTTTTTCATTTTTAACATTTTAATCATAAATTAAAAAGAGGTTAT
Organism: Citrus mangshanensis; assembly: GCA_030449895.1. Classification (NCBI taxonomy): domain Eukaryota; kingdom Viridiplantae; phylum Streptophyta; class Magnoliopsida; order Sapindales; family Rutaceae; genus Citrus; species Citrus mangshanensis. The sequence continues at coordinate 643,262 of JASUUJ010000211.1, forward strand.
AGTTCAAGATTCCTAAGAATGATGAATAAAAAATAATAAATATTATTCTAAGAAAATGATAAATTTTGGATATACTTAAATATTTATAAATTATTAATTATTGTACTATTTTACCCTTAGCTTCGTGTTTGGGAAGAAAAATATACTGAAATGGATTTTAATAAAAAATTACTATAAAAAATAAGAAAATTAAAATTTATAACAAATGATGTTAATAAAAAAAAGAAACTGACAAAAATTTGGGATTATGATTAGGGTTAAGGTTTCGGTCTTTGAATTTCTCTAGATTTTAAACATTTTTATTTTTTAATAATCTGTTGAATTATATTAGGGAATGTAAACAATTTTTAATGCATTAATTTGTCTTTCAAATAAGGGTAAAATGATATTTTGGATGATAAAAGTCAACTAATTGATTAATGATTTATATCCCTAATATATTTAAATTCAAGGGTAAAAATTAGTTTTTTTTAATTTTCTTGTGGTGATATTGTAAATAAAATTTGTGATTATTATATTTGTTTTATAAATTAAATATAAGCAAAAATTAATTTAATTTTTAAGGGTCTTTTACTATTTTTTTCTATAGGGTGTTTTCATTAATAAATTTATTTTTTGTCATTTAACTTGGAATATGTCAGATCTCAAGGGGCACAATGAAATTATCCTTATTAACCCTCACAAAACTGTTAATTAGCTAGGTTAGGGGTATTCTATTATTTTTATAAGTCAGCATCAATCAACAGTTAAAAATAACAATAATTTTGAAAGGTAAATTGAAATATGTCAATCTAATAAGGGGGTGGGACGAAATTTAACCAAATGAGAATGAGCCCACTTGTTATACCTTGCATCATAAAGATATTTTGCAACTTTTTCTTTAGTGTATTTTATTCATGAAGTAGTTAAATTTGTTGCGGTCGATAAACCTTGCAAATAGTTCAACAATTGCACCTACCTAAATTTCTTTATCTTCATTAGAAATCACCCTCATGAGGCATAGTTCGCACTGTCACTAATATCAAATGCAATAAGATAAAATTAATTGTTACCATCAAGTGTTGTCGCGATGAATAAAGTTCATTTCATTTTCTCTTTAAAAACGTGTCATCAATTATAATGACTGACCTTATTGATGAAATGAATCCATGCATACAACTTCCAATTGCCGTAAAGAAAATATTTAAAATTATTTGCATTGTCGACTTCAGAAAATATTTGGGTGCCTACATTTTTCCTCTCCAACATTACCATATATCAATAAAGTAACTTAAATGAATCATGAGGCGTGCCTACAATTTATTTTATATCCAAACTATTTTTGGAAGTCTTGACTAATATAAGGCATATATGAGGATGAATTGCCATCATACTTGCAACAAATCTTTTGTCCAATAAGTTTGAATGAAGCACGATGATGATTCGTACCAACATCAAGTGCGCAAGTATGGACGCTATGGTACCTTCTAATTTCAAATATATTTAAACTTCCAAGCTTGTAGCACAAAGTTGGCAGTTACAATTATCATTAATATAAGTAATAACAAATATGTTTTTTTTATAACTTAAAGGTTCTAAACTCAAAATTTTTCCTCAACGCTATAATAGAAAGCACTTTTTGCAATTCCTCTTTTGAATTAAACAATTTTTTCCCTATTGGTGTCATCAACAACTTTCATGAATGACAAGTTATTACTATTTGAATGTGTGTTGACCTTATCTAATGAACTACTGCATGCAAACAAATTGGCCCTAGACATATATCTATTATTAGAGGATAGAGAGTTGGAAAATCACATTGGTAGGCTCCATATTCCCTATTATTGGATTAGTAACAATTGTTGTTGCAATAAAATCATCATGAATAATAACATTCACATTTTCCAAATTTGGCCCCCTTCTATCATTAAGTTATATTTCAGTAACAATTTTTAGATGTTGATTAATCTTCAACAACAAAATTATTTGGACTTAAACCTTAATCTCCAACATATGGCTCTATAGATTCTTGTAGATAGCCATATGACCCAAAGTTAGGGTAAACATCAACAATAAGTGATGTCAAAATTTGTTTTATCTTTGGGTAATACAAAGAATGATCTTTAACTTAGCTCTACTAATCATTTGCTCTAGAAAATAATCTATATCATCATCTGGCATAATTGGAATAAGTAGCATTGGATCAGATGTTTTAAGCTTGAACATCTTACAATGTCAAAATTTTAAAATATTAATAGAAATAACTCGAGATACTCTTTTTATCAATTGTACATACGTTATAGAATGGGGCATTGTTATTCCTCTTGCCTCCGTACCACTAAACTTATAATGGCTGTTTTGTCCATTCTATTCACACAAAACATAACAGGCACACATAACAAAGTCATGTATTATAATAATACAACACAATTATTACAATAAATACAAAAATGAAATCAATAAGGCATTTAACAACATATGGAACCGTCTGCCCATTTATCTTTTGTCAATGAATAAAGTTTTCATAAGTAAAAATTTTACTTAGTTATTTGATTGTCAATGAGAGATTTTATTAAAAATTATAAAATTATTTTAATAGAAAAGTTTTTAGAGTTATGTTATAAAAAATGAAAAAATATTATCTAATAAGTAAAAAAATATTTTAGAGATTTTAACTTTTAAAAATATTTTTCAACCTTTACCCCCAAAAAGTTTAAAATTTATGCTTTTAGCAGTAAAAATAAAATAACTTATTTAATTTTCAAAATCTCTACTAAAAAAATAACTAAATGTAACAAAAATTTTAATAATAATTTATAAAATTAAATTTATACTTATAATTATTAAATAAATTATATTAAATATGTACGTAGTAATATTTTAGCCAATATAAAATGTAAAAACAAAAGTCTACATAATTATCTATTAGTAAATAAGTACCTTGTTTTGGAATATATTTAATGAAAGCCGCCCAAACCCCACATAAAAAAGAAGTCCCCGGTGTGTTTGGCCGCCCGCCGCAGCTACCCATCACCAAAATAATCCGGCTCTCCGCCGCACTACTCGCTTGTCACCGGCGTTGCTCGACGCCAACTGCTGCTCTATCACTCCCGCCCCGTGTCTGCTCTTTGCCGCCTGAATCATTAAGCTGCAGATTGTCAACCATTTACTCGTGGGTGCGTTTGTTTATTTATTTTTTAATAATGTGATTATCTTTTGTTTCAACAACGAATCAATGTTTATCATCTGTTCCTGTCCTTTATAAAGTGAAAAATATGAAGTTACATTTTTAGTGTTCTTAGGTTGTTTCATTTTTATGCAAGGCTAGTGCTTCTTTTTGGCTAGAATTACTGGTTAGTTTTGGCTTCTGCTTTTTCCTTCTTCTTTTTTTTAAACAGCTTTTCGTTGGGTGCGTTTTTCATGTGCTCTTTCATTTGACCCATCCCTTGAATTTTCATGATAGCTTATGATGCTGTTAAATTTGTGATGAGGGTTTTCTGTTGTCAAGGCTCATTTTTTGTTTGACATTTTTTATTCTTGGTTAAAAATAATGGCTTTTTAGTTTTTGACACCAGAATTTAATCTATTAATTATGATTTTAGCATTTTACAGGCAAGACAAAGCTGTGTTCTGTTGATGCTGCCATGGCAACAACTAAGCCTCGGCTAAGCAGCTTCTCTCGCAACCTATCGGCTGTATCCTCGTCTCAAACCCCTGGAGTCAAATGTGGTCCTAATGGAACTATGTTTATTTCATCTGGGATAGCTGATCTTGACAGTAATATTATACTTGTTTTCCTCTTCATTTATTTGTAATATGTTAGTAAATTTATAAGTTTTCTTACTGTCTTTTTTTTCTATTTGTACCTTCATGATATTTAGAGATACTTGGTGGTGGGTTCCCTTTAGGAAGTCTTGTGATGGTGATGGAAGATGCAGAAGCACCTCATCACATGCTTTTGTTAAGGAATTTTATGTCACAAGGGCTTGTTCATGGCCAACCTCTTCTTTACGCCAGTCCATCCAAGGACCCCAGAGGTTTTTTGGGTACTTTGCCTAGTCCTGCCTCTCTGAAACATGATAAATCTCGTGATTGGGAATCAGAACAGGTGACCTTCTTCTTCAAGTTTTTTCTCTTGTTGCTTGTCTTATCTTTTATTGTTTGAGTTAAAATGTATGGATGTCATCTATGAACGTATTGTAGGAAAAGGGATTGAGGATAGCTTGGCAGTACAAGAAGTATATGGGTGAAAATCAACCAAACTTTGATAGCCACAGAGGTATTGTGCAAAGCTATTTTCTTTAAATTTGGTTTGATTTATGGTGTGTGTGTGTGTGTACATACACACACAAATTCATGTTAAAATGAATCAATCAATAAATAATTGCAGCGTATTTTACCACTGTTAAAATTTAAAGGATACTTAAAATGGCATTATTGCAATTATCACTTCATTTAATTAATTATTGATTTTTTTTTCCTTGTCTTCTACATATAGAAATTTTGCCTCGTAAGCAAATAAACTTCTCTTGTGCCTTATGATGTAGAGCATTGTCTAATAGCTGTTTATCTGGCAGTGGTTGCAGTCTTTAGTTTCAATTGTTTATGGTCCCTAGCATTTATAATGCAGTGTAAAAGCCATTTCCTACTGCTTGTCCAACTAAATGGAACTTGAAAGGGATGCAGTTAGAACATTTCTCAGATTAGTGACTTCTGGCTGCTAATGTAATAGAAATCTAGTTTTGTGAACCAGAAAAGTGAAATTTTTTATCCATTTCTTTGTTTTACATCATAGAACAGACATCTCTGGTCTAATGTGAGCTAAATGCAAGCATAGTGACTCATCATTATAGTGGTGCAGACAATAAGCAAGATTACTGCAATGAGTTTGACTTGAGAAAGCCACTGGAGAGGCACTATTTTACCAGACAACGTGTAAATTGTGTTGGTATCCAAGACTCAAAAAATCTTGCTGCTCTTCAGGAGCATTGTGCCTCATTTTTAGCTCAACATCAAAGGTATTCTTTAATGCTTTTATGATAAAATGTCATATACGGATATTAACTTCTTTGGTCACACACATGCGTGCATGCCTACATGTAGCCATGCATACAATTGCACCTCTGATCTTAGGTAGTTAAGCTAACTTCTTCATCCTGCTTCTAAAAGAATGAGGTGAGGTGCTGAGCATTTGTAAAGCATAGATTTGAAAAATCATGCACAAATTCTTATTACTAGAAATGTGGCAATTGAATTTTTGAATCACAAAGAATTTGAGTTTTTTATTTGGGGAATGTGCTATGTTTCATGTAATATTATGAAAAATTGCATAGATTGATGGATGATATACAAGCAGACAATAGTATCATATAGATAATGTTGTTGGCACGGTGATAGTTCAGTGGATATTAGATATATATCGAGGGAATAAACTATTACCCAAGAAATGTTAAAGATACTGTTGTTTTCCTCAAATTTTTCAAGCAATGCTTTTTTGAATGAGTCCTGATCGCATTTCAGTATCACAATGTCTTCTGTTATTTTATAAAACACCATGCTGGAGATAATTTTTTAGATTTTGAGTTTTAATATGGACTTACTTTAGTATCTTGATTATAATTATAGCTCCTAAAATGTTTTAACTACATTTACGCTTGCTCTAAACTTGTCTCTTTTCATCTTTCTTATAGCTCTTTCTAGAATGTAAAACTTCAAACCTATGTTGGTGGTTTAATTAAGTCTATATTAAGGTATTATGTGACTGATTTATGTAATGCTGGTGTTTTGGATAGTCTTATTTATTTTTGTCTCTCATTTTTTGCTTTCCTGTTTAAATTCTTTCTTATGTTATTGATGTTTTTTTGGTTGCATCTCCAGAAATGACGGCAGCAGTGCATTGGCTGGTCGTATAGCTATTCAGTCATTATGTGCTCCACAATGTGAACATTCCAACATGGTCAGTGGCAATTACACTTTGCTCTGAAGGTCGTAATCACCTTAAACGTATGGTTACAGCCATGTTTTTCGTTTACTTTCTATTTCTGCTGGAACTCAATAAATTTCTTGTAATATTTTCGTCTCTAGAAATGGTTGTTTGAAGAAGTGGCTTCTGTCTTTTACACCTTTTTCTGTCATTTTTCAAGGCAATACTGCACTGAATTGATGATTTTTCGTTTTTATGACTCTCAACTTATTGCTTAACAGGATTGGGAAATGCTTTCTTTTATTAAATCTCTGAAAGGTATGGTGCGGTCTTCAAATGCAGTGGTTGTTATAACCTTTCCGCCCTCCCTTCTCTCACTTTCATTCACTAAACGATGGCAGCACATGGCAGACACTCTGCTTTCTGTTGCAGCTATCCCAGGTTTGATTTCATCTTTTTATTGGTATTACTGCATCAAAGACCTTGTATTTTTAAACTTCTAAACAAATTCTTCTTTCAGATGAGGACAAGGAATTGGCAAAACTCCTTTCCGGTTATCAGGACATGGTTGGCCTTCTTAATGTACACAAAGTAGCTCGTTTGAATACACAGGTAGTGTGGAGTGTGCTTTGTTCTAATCTTATATTTACCACTATAGTGCTACTTGTACTGAAATAAGCACACCTGCTAATCCTAGATAACATGTTTATCATATTTTTCATCTGTTAATCTTATTCATTGTAAAAAAAAAAAAAATTACTTCAGGTGCCTTTGATACTCGAGGCAAAAACATTTTCAATAAAGTTGCAGAAGCATAGGTTCTTGGTTTTAGAATGTCTCAATCAAGCTCCTGTTGATGGCTCAAGTGGGAGTTCATATGGCACATCAGGTAGTTGCTCTGGATCATCCAAGGCTGGGACCCTTGATTTTTAGTTGCAGTGCAGATTTTTTCTCAATGATAGGTAGCTCAGATTGAAACCCGGATCTCGCCATGAGTTCGATAGTGTCTGTCCATGCTGCTGGACTATTTAATTGGTCTTCGCTGCAGGAGTATTTCTTCAGCTGTCCTTAACTCAGAAATGCTATATAGAACAGCTACGAATGGTATCAAAAGAAATGGACCGGTGATTGTGGAGGCGTTTGGTAGACTTAAACACAAAAGTATAGTCCTATTATCTTTTGTAGCTTCGATTCCGGAGCGATTTTAATCTATTTAGTGGAAACGATTTAGAGCTATTTTTAACATATTGAGTTGTGCGTGTCAAATAATAAATGAATTTCTCAAATTAAGTGAACAGAAAATACTCGTATTCACTAGAGAATTAACCTGTGCTTAGAAATATAATTATGAGATAATTAAAAATAGGAAGCAACCGCACTCAAGTTGAAATGAAGCAGAAAAAAAAAGCACGTATTATTTACACGATAAATTAAACAACTAGAGCAAACTTTTATTTAAGATATGTGACGAATAATACCATTCAATGTAAGGGAAAAGGACAACTTACAATTTGGCGAAGTTGTCATGAAAACTCCCTTAATTTCAAAAGTGACTCTATAGATCTCTTTTAAAACAACTATGTTGAAAAAATAATTCGCAATCAGGAACATAGGTTTCTAAAATTATCTTAAAAAAATTCTTTCGAAATATCTAAAGAAAACTCAAGGAAGTTAGTTGTAATATATAGTAAATATGTTAGCCAGGTAACTTTAGTCAGCCGTAGTTAAAATGTGTGGTAAAATCAAAGTTGATAAATCGTGTAGGCAAAATAGGTTAGTAAAATGGGTGATCCTAGTGTGTATTTTAAAAAGTTGGATGGCCCACAAATACATGGCCATCTCTCCAATTTTAGCAAAGAAGCTGAAAGCTTAATAAAAAAGCCCAAATTTAAGTCATTGCTGTCTCTTGTAAAATCCCTATCATTTACCTTCACCTTTAGCCAAATATTCTTGACCACAAGTACTTACTCTCAACCATTCTACCCACTAGCTACCCTTGTTCCAACAAATTATTCCCTTTGATACCATAGTGAGCTAATTGTATTTCATTTGAGTATAATTATTCAAAAAGTAGTTTGTTTGAGCACTTCACCAATTTACATAGTGTCGTTATCTTTGTCTTTAAGTATACTAATTTATCAAAATATGGTAAAGATGAACATCAAGCATCCGACAAGTAAGTATCCAATTCACCCAAACACTTTTAGGGATTCTGAGGCTTTCCATATAGCTTCTGAAGCATCAACAATATTGTTAGGCCACGGAAGCATCAATTATCATGATTATCACACGCCATTGTGGAGTTACACTCATCAACCTCCTTAACCTTAACACTATTTCACATTTCTCCATAAATATTAATATAGTTCAAGCATCTCATCTGCTGCCTTTTTTATACTACTGAGTTGACAATGGCCACCACTAACCGGTTCATCATCTAAGTAATATTAGTTGTCACACTTACGTGGGCCTCGTCATCCCAGTTTTCCTCAAAGCTGTCAAGTGTTAATGTTGCCATTGTGTGTCTTGCCACTTAGGGGTGAAAATTTGTAAATGCTATAAAGCTGGTCTTCTTTGCAGTAGTTAAAGTCATTTTCTTGATTGCATTGCTCTAGTGGAGGCTTTTTTGCCTACTTATCTTGTTGCTAATCCTACATGTCCTAAAGACGCCAATGTAACTGGAAAATGAATAGGTGAAGCAGGGATTTGTACTTGCTATACTTTTAAAATACGTTATTTATTCAGATACACCCTCATACTTCAAAATTTTCTATATATACCTTTTTTTATGTGCAAGTACTAAATTATTCTAATTAAAAAATTAATTTTTTAAAATCATTCATGACATAGCGCCCAATTCATCATCACCATACACAACTCCCAAATTCTCCCAATTCATCATTCACGACCAGCATACACAACACCCAAATTCTCCCAAATCATCATTCACGACTAGCATACACAACGGCCAAATTCCCTCAATTCATACAAACTGAATTCGGTCGAAACATATAGAAGTGAAGTTGTTGTGCAATATAACCAGCAGCAGGGTGGAGGGTTTGGGTTTGTTTTGCGACAGGCAAGGGACGAGGACTGTTTGGTTTGAGAGAAATTGAGAAAAGAAATGAAAATGGAAGAAAATTTTGGAGCTGCGAGAGACAGGAGATATGAATGATCCTATAGCTGAAGCTGCGCTCATCAGTTGGGTATTGTTTCAAGTTAGTAGTTTTATCATTATTTATACTTCATTTTTGCAAGTGAATGACTCTATTAGTTGATTGTTTCTTAATTTATAAGAAAATTGAAATATGACTTTGCTGCAATTGTGTATAAGGTTACAGTTATTTAATGTATTTTCTTAAATGCATGACATATTAGGGAGAGTGATTTAGAAATGTTGTTTTTGCATAATAGAAAAATTTCAAATGAAGGCCAAAAGAGTTTAAGAATGAAATGTGGATAGTACTTTCAACAAATGTAGAAAATAAAATATAAAATTTTAAAAAAGATTTAAATTAACAGATAAAGGGCATTGGCATAGGAAAAAAAGAATCAATAAAGCAAGCACATTTTGACAAGCACACAAAACTGAAAGGGGGAAAATGATGGAGGTGATGATTATGTTATGATAATCAATAATGACGTTGAGGTTGAGAAAAGAAGGCATATAGACATCATACTCTTGAGAAGTAAAACTCTCAGCTACCAATGTCACTGCTCTTTTTCAGCTTCTTTATGAGCTTGATTTATGTTGAAAAATTCTTGAATATTAGTTGGCAAAGAATAAATGTCAAAATATACTAATTAAAACAAAGTGAGATTAGTTAATTAGATACAAATTAATGTCAAAATATATAATTGTAGAATTATAATAAAAATTTACACATTATAACCAATCAATAATATGTAGAATCCGCTTGTTAAAGGTGTTCCTTTTAATTTTAAAAAAATACAGCAAAAGAATTTTTGTCTACATTATCTCATTCTCATATTCTTGTTCCTAGGCTTCTTATGTCACACATGTTGTTGGTATAGAAGGAGTGTACTGAAGCTTTCGTAGTTGTTGTTAATCGAAGAGGTACCAAAACTTTTTCCCTTTCAAATCTTCGTCTTTTTGATGTTTGGCTGTGATGTGGTTTCAAATACTCCATTTTCCCTCCATGTATTTTAAGAGTATGTGCTAGCTCTTGGAACTTCTTAGAAAATATGGTTTTCGTTGTGGTGACATTTTAACTAGCATTCATTACTCTATATTTTCTCTCGACGCAAAGAATCATTTACTTTGTATTTACCCGGCTGTGTTCATGTAAAGAATTTTTTACCCGACTGATACCCCACTATAGTTGTGTGATGAATGCTTTACTCGACTGGTATGTCGTATAATTTTTATGATTAGTCTAAAATATATTATTATGCAACTTTTCAATCATTTTATATTATAATTTAATTTTTTTTTTATATTTATGCAAATGGAATTGAAAATCAAGGAATCTGAAAACTTCAAAGCAAATATTTCAAGCCGATCATCGCCAGATGCAGTGGAGGACAATAAAAATAAACTCTCTGAGGAGCAGATAAATATTTTTAGGCATTCTTACTTTGATAATTTTTTGGATGTGAAAGAGTTGGAGTTTCTTGCTCAGTTACTCCACAACATATTATTGAGAGAAGTGAAATCAGATAAGAATGCAATGTGGTTTAGTATTAGACGTAAAAATATTTGAATTTCATTGGAGGAGTTTGCCTTGGTGACAGGCTTAGTGAAATTCTAGTTATGCAACTCAAGAGGGGAGGTGAATTAGGATTCTAAAAATTATTCAATTCTAAAACAAAATACCATGCAAATTTAAAATGAATTTAAAGCAATAACAATTAAATCAATCACAATATAAAAAGATAAGGAAAGAGAGATTCAAATACAAAGATTTTTACGTGGTTTAGCCAACCTTGCCTACGTCTACGCCTCTGCCTCCAAGCTTTCCGGGTTTGAGGATTTCACTAAGCAAGTCTCCAAGGCTTTAAAATCTTACACTTGACTTCCAAGGTGTCAATGAACCTTTACAACAAGAGATTATCCCCAATCTTTTAACCCAAGTGTATCCCAACACTTTCAATCACTCAAAGTAAAAGATTACAAATTATTTTTCTCTCACACAATAATTAAAATTACAAATCAATGCTCAAGATGTTAATAGATGAAGTAAGAAATGTGTTTAAAGCTCTATGAAGATTGTATTCTCGAATATAAGCTTAATGGTAGTGTTGTGATCAACCTTGTTTGAATTTGAATGAGCTTATTTATAGTTGGAGCTGAAAAACTAGCTTACAAAAAAATTAACCAGCTTAACCGCTTAGGTCAAAGTTACCGTTGGGCCAAATTTCAAATAAACGGTTTGTTTTTTAGGCTTACCCTTTCGCCGTTAAATTCCAGAGACCTGCAAGATAAACTTTAGCTATCCGTTTACACTAAACGGTTAAAGATTTGCATGAAATGACTTTTCTGGAATTTGTCGGTTAACCATTTGACATTAACGGTTCACTGTTTGTTTCCAGTAACCTACAAAACAAATTAGCCTTATCCATTTCTATTAAACGGTGCCAGATGAATACAATCTTACATTCTGGATTTTATCGGTTAATTGTTTCAATAAACGGTTTGCCGTTTAATTCCAGTAGCCTTCCAAGCCTTTTTTGTTTTCCGTTTTTCTTAACCGGTTAGAGCTTAAGCAATTTTTTTTTTTAACTCTCTAGTTTTAATCGGTTAATCGTTTAAAGAAAAACGGTTAACCATTTATTTCCAGAATCACGATTTTAGCCAGATATTGCGGAGAATCATTTTCCAATTTGAAATTTAACAGTTATCCAACTTTTATGAATATAATTGGAATAATTATAAGACTTTTGTTTATTAATGGATAGTTCCAATATTTTAATAAAAAACATTTAAAATTTTTTATCATCAAAATCAATATTATGAACATATTCATGTTAACATTCTTCTCCTTTTTTATGATGACAAACTTCATTCAATATTTTGTTCCCCCTTAATATATGCTCCCCCTAAATGTATTGCCGATTTAAAAATATGTCCAATAAACAGATTTTTGCTCAAGGAAACATTTTTTTAAAAAATTATTTAAAAAAACCATTTAAAAACAAAATTCATTTCAAAATGAATTTTATTCTTATTAATCACTATCTCCCCCTTTATCAATATACAGGAGCATTAACATAATCTCTCCCCCTTCATCATAAAAAATAAAAAAGAGAAAAAGAAAAACGTAAAGCATAGAGGTGAGAATGAAATTACCCAGATTAAGCGAGCAAAAATTTTGGCAGAGTTTCCCCTTAAAGTGGAACAAATCCGCTAATACAAAATGAGATTAAAACACTTCCAAATATATTAACAAGTATCCATATACCAATAACTCCATCATCCAACATCTAATCATCCAATATTAAGAACATCACAAAAACAATCCATCATCAAAATCACAGAGAAGTAGCAATGTATACCAAAATATAAATGGCAACACATAAAGAAACAAAATATGAAATGTATGTGAGAATATGAGACTCAGAAACTAAGAAGGTGGTGAAGATGTGCTCCCCGAATCATAACCGAAATAAAGAAGAAGAGTGCGTTGTCCAGCTATAAGCTCAAGCTGCTGATCGATGCTCTGTTGCTGGAAGGTCTAAAAGTCAGAACGGGGCTGTTGTTGGCCACGAGAGAGAGTGTCCAATCGGTCTAGAATCAGCTGCTGCCTCTCAAAAATCCTGCGAACATCAGCAACTATCTACAGCAAAGTGTCTGAAACTGGTGGTTGGACTGAAGCAGGAGGCTGCTCGGGAGCTGGAGGTGGCTCAGAAGTGGAAGGCTGCACATGAGTAGGAGGTGGCTCAAAAGTGGAGGGCTGGTCAATATCCATTTCGCGCTCCTCTGTATCAGAATCAGCTGAAGGCTGGGGGACAGAGCGACGACGAAGAGGTGGAGGATGGGCTCCGAGTCTAAAATCTTGAAGCTGATCGAGAGAATAAACATCGTTGAGTATCCGATCGTCCTCTGGAGCAATCAAGGTATCCCAATTTTTGGAGTTTTTAGTCTTGATCCATTGCCCATTCTTTCTTGAAAAACCAATACTAGTCATGGCCTCTGGACCAATCCATCTGGTCTCCGTAGAACCTGCATTTAGAAGAGGCACCTCAAAGCATTGCAGTATCTTAGTAATGATACTGCCGTACGAGAGCAAGCGGTGGTTAACCGCGGGAGTACTCAGCATGTGTCTCACAATAACATAGCCGAGGTTAATGGGTCGTCTTGAAATAAGGTTATCTAATAAGCCAACGTCTAAACTCGTGACCTCATCCGAGTGACCCTTCCTATGCATAATAATATGTTGTAAAATAGTGTGAAGGATACGAACTTGAAGAGGTAAGAGTTGAGACCGAAAAGGTAAAGTACAAATGTCGTCAGTAAGGTCTCGACGCCGACAAATATTACGAACTCCATCTTCATGAGTGAAACCTAGAGGTATAAATTTTATGACCATCATTAGAGATACCTAGAAAGCCATTAAGGTCCTTATCATCAAATTCAATATGCACACCTCCAACCTAAGTAACTATCCTATCTAGGCGAGTTGCGGAAATTTCCATGTTTGAATAGAAAACTCGCACTAAGTTAGAATACACTAGGTCATCAAAATCAATAGTTGATTCCCAAGGTTGAAGCATATTTCTAACACTTCTACCACACAATTAAGGTTCTAAAATCTTCTATGTCAACATAGAAAGAATCCAATACCTTTATACTATTGAAGTGGTCATCAAAACGCTTGGCCAATAAGGGTATAAGGAAATGAATTCTTTCGAATTTAGAGACTGCCCGTGGTGGTATGGGATTCCTTTGAGGCCTATCGTTCCTCCTTCGAGTTCTCTGAGATGACTCAGCCATGGTGAAGAATAAGAAAATTTGAAAAATTTGCAGAGATGTGAGTGGAAGAAAATAAAGTGATTATTTAGTTAAGGATGGGTAAAGGATATAATTTTGAGACTCAACGTGGTTGAAAGAGGACAAGAATCAGGTAAAAAATAACGAAATCCGACCAGCTAGACTTAGGGTTTTGATTTGAGATTTTTCAATTTCAGGCTCGATTTGAAGATTTGAATCAGTAAAAGTGATGTAATAATGATGGGAAAAGATTTTATGTGTGATTTAGTAAGAAAATCAAGAGAAATGAAGGTTTGAGGATTGAAAAGCTTCAGTTGCGCAACGATGGCTGAAACAGTAAGAGGGTAAGTGAGGGAGAAGAAGAAACCCTTGGAACAGTTTTATACTTCACAAAAACGGCTAACCGTTTATTTAAATGGTTAGGGAGTAACTTCCAGAGAGCAATTAATAGGAAACAATGAAAGGTTATTCTTTTAACGGTTAAGAAGTAACTTCTAGTGAACTCTCTGTTTTTAAACAGTTTACCAATTGCATCAAACGGTAAAAAGGTAAAAGACAAACATCATATTTTAGTTTCTGGAATTAAACGGTACACCGTTTATTGAGAAACGGTTATCCGTTTATTTTATTTATGATTTCGCACATTTGATTTAATTTTCAGCTATCAAATAATACATTCCAAGATCATTTAATTGATTTAAAAATGTTTTATGAGCCATTTTAATGCATGATTCATGAACATGTATTCAAACAATCAATTCATATAAACATTTAAAAATTAACAAAGCAAACACATCACTTGAATATCATGCTTAAGCATTTCATAAATATCAAAACATCAAATTATCAATAATAAATTCAATGCACTCAATAACATGAATAGAAAAATTAATGCAAAAATTTCATCCTCCCAAGTTCGTGTCGAATTTTTGAAAATTGTTCTTCGCTAAGAGGTTTGGTAAAAATATCGGCAAGCTATTTTTCTATAGAAATAAACTCTAATGCAATATCTCCCTTTTGAACATGATCTTTCAAGAAATGATGTCTTATTTCTATATGCTCGGTTCTAGAGTGTTGAATGAGATTCTTTGAAAGATTTATAGCACTAGTATTATCACACTTAATAGGAATTTGTTCAAGGCTAATGCCATAGTCTCTAAGTGTTTGTTTCATCCAAAAAGCTTGTGCACAACAACTTCCAGCAACTATATATTTAGCCTCGGTAGTTTAAAGTGCAACAGAATTTTGTTTCTTGCTAAATCATGAAACAAGTGAGTGACCTAGAATATGGCAAGTTCCACTAGTGCTTTTCTTATCAACTTTATAACTGGAAAAATCCGCATTCGAATAGCATGTTAAATCTATATGAGTTCTTCTAGGATACCAAAGGCCAAGATCTATAGTTCCACTTAAATAACGGAAAATTCATTTTACAGCAAGGAAATGTGATTCCTTGGGACATGATTGAAATCTTCCACACAAATATACACTAAACATGATATCGGGTCTACTTGCAGTTAATAAAAGTAAAGATCTGATCACACCTCAATACATTTTGATATCCACTTTTTTGCCTTTTTCATCTTTGTCAAGCTTGGTTGTTGTGCTCATCCGAGTATTTTTGGTCTTTGAGTCATCAATGCCGAATCTCTTGAGTAAATCTTTCATATACTTGGCTTGATTTATGAAAATTCCTTCCTCATTTTATTTTATTTGCAGCTCGAAGAAGTACTTCAACTCTCCCATCATACTCATTTCAAATTCATTACTTATACATGATGAAAATTCTTTACACAACAATTCATTAGTAGAATAAAAAATAATATCATCAAAATAAATTTGAACAACAAGTATATCTTTCTTCTTATACTTAACAAAGAGAGTGTTATCCGCTTTACCCATTGAAAAATCATTATCTAACAAAAAATTCTTAAGCCTATCATACCAGGCTCTAGGTGCTTGTTTTAATCCATACAAAGCTTTAAACAACTTATAAACATGATTTGGAAATTTTTAATTTTCAAAACCAGGGGGTTGTTTTACAATACACTTCTTCCATAATATAACCATTTAAGAAAGTACTTTTCACATCCATTTGAAATAAGATGAAATCTTTATGATATGCAAATGCCAACAACATCCTAATTGATTCTAGTCTAGCTACGGGTGCAAATGTTTCATCAAAATCAATTCCTTCTTCTTGGTTGTAATCTTGATTCACTAATCTAGCTTTATTCCTTATAACCACATCGGATTCATCCATCTTATTTCTAAATACCCATTTAGTACCTGTGACAGATTGATGTTCCGGTTAGGAACTAATTCCCACACATTGTTTCTCTAAAATTGATTTAACTCTTCTTGCATTGCCATAATCCAAGATTCATCATTTTCTACATCTGCAAAGGATTTAGGTTAAATTTGAGAAATGAATGCATTATGCTCACAAGTGTTCTGAAGTGATGATCTAGTTGTAACGCCTCGTGAGGGATCTCCTAAAATTACATCCTTAGGGTGAAAAGAAACATACCACCACTCCTTGGGGAGTGATTGAGAAGTACTTTCATTTTGCTCTACATTCGTTTCTTCATGTTGCTCATCTTGATTCGCATGAGACACATCTTTTTGGTTATCTTTTGATGACTTTTTTTGTAATTTTTCATCTGCATCATTATCAACAACTTTTTTTCTCCATAGAGGAGGGGTTAGATTCATCAAATATAACATGTATAGATTCTTCCACAACTAGAGTTCTTTTGTTATAAACTCTATAAGATTTGCTTGAGTTTGAATATCCAAGAAAAATACCAACATCAGATTTTGGATCAAATTTGCCAAGATTATCTTTTGTGTTCTAAATAAAACATTTGCATCCAAAGACTTTAAAATAACCAATGTTGGGTTTTCTATCTTTCCAAAACTCATATGAAGTTTTATTAAAATTATGTCTAATCAACACACGATTTAAAACATAGCAAGCGGTGTTGATGGCCTCGGCCCAAAAATACTTAGGCAATGAATTTTCATTCAACACAATCCTAGTCATTTCTTGAATTGACCTATTCTTTCTCTCAACAACTCTATTTTGTTGTGGAGTTCTAGGTGATGAAAATTGATGCTCAATGCCAAAATCATTACAAAAATTCTCAAATGCATGATTTTCAAATTCTCCACCATGGTCACTTCTAATACAAGTAATAAATGACCCTATTTCATTTTGAACCTTTTTACAGAAAATTTTAAATGCATCAAAGACATCATCTTTATTAGCTAAGAACAATACCCATGTGTATCTAAAATAATCATCCACAATCACAAGTGCATAATATTTGCCATTTAAATTAGCATACCTTAAAGGTCCAAACAAATCTATGTGAAGAAGTTGAAGTGGTTTTGAAGTGGAAATATGATTTTTGTTTTTAAAAGATGTTTTGATTTGTTTTCCAAATTGACAAGCTTCACAAATTCTATCATTTTGAAAACTAATTTTTGGAAGACCTTTGACTAAATCATTTTTCAAAATTTTTGAAATCAAATCCATACTTGCATGTTCTAATCTTCTATGCAATAACCAACTATCATCATGGAATGCCGAAAAACATTTATCAAGAGTAGATGCACATTCTATGTCAATGATATAAACATTACCGCATCTATTTCCAACAAATAAGATCTTGCCATCACATGAATTCTCAATGACACAACTAAATTTATCAAAAATAACTTTATAACCTTTGTCACATAATTGACTAATACTAATCAAGTTGTGTTTTAAGTTCTCAACCAAACATACATTCTCAATTAGAGTTGAGGAAACTTTACCAACAGTTTCAATTCTGAGAATTTTTCCTTTTGAGTTGTCTCCAAAAGATACATCTCCACCATTTTCAATTTTGGTGAAGCTTGAGAACCATGCATAGTTTCTGATCACGTGCCTTGAACAACCATTTTCCAAGTACCATTTATTTTTCTTCTTCTTCAAGCCCTCATTGAGATCATCATCATCTTCTATTGCCATAAGCGCTAGGTTTGATACTTCTTGTAACTCTTCTTCATCACTTGAATCTTCATCGCTATCATCCTAAGTTGCAACCATGGCTTTCTTCTTGAGTTTGTTGATAAGTGGGCACTCTGATCTTATATGGTCAGGCTTCTTGCATTCATAGCACGTGATTACCTCTTTCTTCTCCCTTTGGTTCTTGAAGTTTCTGAATTTTCTTCGCTCGTAGGTTTTCTTGAAAAATTTTCTGAACCTCCTTACTAGCATGGCCAATTCTTCATCATCCGGTTCACTCTCCCTATCACTCTCATATTTTAAAACTTTGAGAGCAATGCTTTTCTTCTTCTCCTCATACCATTTCTCTGCTACCAAATCTTTTTCATATGAAATGAGAGAACCAATTAAATCATCAAGAGGTAAAGTATTTTAATTTTTGACCTCTTCAATTGTAGTTCTTTTAGGTCTCCATTCTTTTGGAAGTGATCTAATGATTTTCTTAACTTTCTCACTATTAGGGAAGGTATTTCCTAGGGCTCTTAGGGTGTTTACTATGTCCGTAAATCTAGTACACATTCTCATTTTGTTCCATTTAGAACAACTTATATTGTCGAGTGTACCTACTAATTTTCGACTCTTTCACTTGATTTGTACCTTCATAGACAATTTCAAGTTTGTGCCAAATTTCATTGGCACTTTCACAACTAGATACTTGATGAAATTCTTTCTTATCAAGTGCACAAAACAAGGCATTCATAGTTTTGAAATTTAGAGAAACTTTTCTCTTTTCCAATTCATTCCATTCCCGTGAAGGTTTTGGAATATCTTCCCCGATCTAATTTTTAGTTAAGGGCATAAACGGACAATCACATACAACTTCCCAAATTTCATAATCTAGTGCTTGTAAATAAATTCTCATCCTAGTTTTCCAATATAAGTAGTCATTTCCGTAAAAAAATGGTGGTCTAGTTGTGGACTGTCCTTCCCTAAAGGTTGAGTCATTTTGGGTTGCCACAGATCTTTTACTCTAGACGGTTAAGTCCTAATAAGAGAACTAAGCTCTGATACCAAATAAAATTCTAGTTATGCAACCCAAGAGGGGGGTGAATTGAGATTATAAAATTTATTCAATTCTAAAACAAAATACCATGCAAATTTAAAACGAATTTAAAACAATAACAATTAAATCAATCACAATATAAAAAGATGAGGGAAGAGAGATTCAAACACGAAGATTTTTACATGGTTCGGCCAACCTCACCTACGTCTACGGCTCTGCTTCCAAGCTTTTCGGGCTTGAGGATTTCACTAAGTAAGCCTCCAAGGCTTCAAAAGCTTACACTTGACTTTCAAGGTGTCAATGAACCTTTACAATAAGAGATTATCCCCAATCTCTTAACCCAAGTGTATCCCAACACTTACAATCACTCAAAGTAAAAAATTACAAATTATTTTTCTCTTACACAATATTTAAGATTACAAATCAATACTCAATGTGTGAATAGATGAAGTAAGAATGTGTTTAAAGGTCTATTAAGATTGTGTTCTCGAATATAAGCTTAATGGTAGTGTTGTGATCAACCTCGTTTGAATTTGAATGAGCTTATTTATAGTTGGAGTTGAAAAACTTGCCGTTACAAACTGTCTGCCCGAAAATGGTTCGCCATTAACCATTAACAGTTAACCGTTTAGTACGGTCAAAGTTACCGTTGGGCCAAATTTCAAATAAACGGTTTGCTATTTAGGTTTAGTCTTTCGCCGTTAAATTCCAGAGACCTGCAAGATAAACTTCAGCTATCCATTTACATTAAACGGTTAAAGATTTGCATGAAATGACTTTTCTAAAATTTATCGGTTAGCCGTTTGACATGAACGATTCACTGTTTGTTTCCAATAACCTGCAAAACAAATTAGCCTTATCTGTTTCTGTTAAATGGTGCGCAATGAATACAATCTTCCATTCTGGATTTTATCGGTTAACCGTTTCAATAAAAAGTTTGCCGTTTAATTCCAATAGTCTTCCAAGTGTTTTGTGTTTTTTGTTTTTCTTAACCGGTTAGAGCTTAAACTTTTTTTTTTACTTTGTGGTTTTAATCGGTTAACTGTAAGGAAAATGGTTCATTGTTTATTTCCAGAATCACAGTTTTAGCCAGATATTGCAGAGAATCATTTTTCAATTTGAAATTTAACAGTTATGCAACTTTTATGAATATAATTGGAATGATTATAAGACTTTTGTTTATTAATGGGTAGCTCCAACATTTTAATAGTTTGTTATCATCAAAATCAATATTATGAACATATTCATGTTAACATTTAGATTGCAATCCATCCTATGAGCTCGATACTGAAAATAATGACAATGATGGAAATTGTGCAATCACAACAAAAGAACTTCGTTGAAAGTTCATGCAGGCTCATTCAGATGATGACATGAAAATGGTCAGGCTAGCCATATTATGTTTTGTTGAGTCGGTGTTACTTGGAAAGGAGAATATAAATCATATAAATGAAACTAATGTACTCCTTGAGTGGAGCATTTTATTTGTTAATTATATTAATGATAGAGAAGATAGTTTGTACAATGTATGTGATATAACAGGATGGTCATATATGCTTAGAAAATGCTTTGTACGAAAATATGCGACTCCACAATTACAAATATACATGACCAAAAAAATACACGATTGTATTGCATAATATTTGCAAAATATACATAACCAATCGAAGAAAAAATACAAATATTCGATTATATATTATAAATATACATGACAAAAATACATTTATTTTACTTGAAACATATATGACTAGTCACAAATACTCAATCAGTTGATATAGATATACCTATAGGTGAGTAAAATTACATATGCACGAAAATAGTCGGGTAACAGCCAAAATACACGATTGTAATCGGGTATGTGGACATAGAACAAAAAATCACCTAAAACAGTTATTATATTGATGACATAATCAATATAGACTTTAACTTATCAAACTTCAATTTAATAAATAAAAAAATGGCCGTACATCAAACAACATAAATCCAATACTTATTCGAATCGTAAATAAGTTCTAATACAATGGAAGTTATTGCATAATCATCATAATTTTTTTGCATCTTCAACCCAAACACTCGGTCCATGTATTATAAGCCCCTGGTCGCCTCCCTTGAAAACAATATAAGCCACACAAACATGTTTATTCATCTGCGAAACAAAAAATGCAGAAATTTATCAACTAAATATTATGGATATTAAAGAAAATAAAACAACAAAAATGAAAAGTATATAAGGTTCATAGTAGTACATGTGCTTGTTTATGTTTCATTCGGTCTAACTACGGGCTCATTGTTAGATAGTGAGATTGGTGCATTGCAAGTTAGTCAATTATGTCCTAGAGAACCACACCTACCACACTTATGGCAGAACTTCTCTTTGCCTTGTGATGTTATCCTAATTTCTTGTGGCCTACCCTTTTTCCACTTTTCCACGGGGGCAAAACCTCATTATTTTGCACTTCTTCTGAAACCTCTCATTCTTCTTTTGTGTCATCATGATATATTGTTTCTGCGTATGCTGCAACCCATGATTCATTGGAATAGTAATGAGAACACATATCATATACAGACAATGTTTCTCGATACCTACAAATAACTAATGCATGTTCACAAGGTAACTGATCGAGTTGAAATTCTTGACAACTGTATGTCTTCTCAAGAATGTTGACGTGACCATCAAGGTCACCATCTCTAACAAAAAACTCATACATATTTAGTGTCACCATTTTATATGTACGGGAATTCTTATATTTTTTTAATAACTCCTTTTCAGCTCATTTTGTAAGTTGTGTGTGACAATTAACTATCTCTTCTCGTCTATCACAAAACCACTCCTGTAGCTTATCAATAATCGAATCCAATAACTTATGAATGGGCAACTGTTGGGGGTTTTTAAGAACAGAATTCATGGATTCTACTATGTTTGTTGTCATAATACTATAACGCAACCCATCAAAATGAGAACGAGCCCACTTTTCATACCCTGCATCCTGAAGATATTTTGCAACTCTTTCATCGACCTTTTGTATCTTATTCATAAAGTAATTAAAATATTGTGGTCGATAAGCTTTTGCAGCTACTTCAACAATTGCACCTACCTTAATTTCTTTAAACTTAGCTCGTAAGTTTTGCTTTAAGTGGTGTGTATAAATACCATATGCAGCATCTGGGAATGCGATGTTAACATTTTTCTTGATACTTGGGTGCTGATATGAAATGAAAACCAAATTAGAAACTTCACCTATTGCTTCATTTAACTTCATTAAAAACCATCCCCATGATGCATCATTCTCACTGTCATCAACACCAAATGCAACAGGATAAAGTTGACTGCTACCATCAAGTGTTGTAGCAATGAACAAAGTTCCTTTAAATTTTCCTTTCAAGAACGTGCCATCAATTGCAATGACTAGCCTTATTGATGAAATAAATCCATATATACAACCCCCAATTGCCATAAAAAAAATTTAATGTTATTTGCATTGTCAACTTCAAGAAACATGCGGGTGCCCATATTTTTCTTCTTTAACATTTTTATGTATGAAGGGAGTAACTTGAATGAATCCTTAGGCATGCCTCTAACTTTCTCCAATGCATATTCTCTTGCTTTCCATGCCTTGTGGTAACTTATTTCATACCTAAATTGTTTCTGAAAATGTTCTCTAATATCACCAGGCCCATATGAGAAGGAAGCACCATCAAATTTGTGAAAAATATTTTGTTCGATAAACTTAAATGAAGTATGAAGATGATCTCTCTTACGGACATCAAGTGCATAACTTTGGACACTATAATACTTTTTGATTTTAAACATATTCAAACTTCTAAACTTCATAGCACGAAGTCACCACTTACAAGTATCGTCAATACACCAAACAACAAGTATATTCTTCCCTGACTTGAAGGTTTTAAACTCAAAATTTTTCCTTAGAGCTTCTATAGAAAGCACTTTTTGCAACTCCTCTTTCGAACTGAACAATTTTTTCCCATTAACACATTACTATCACCAACAACTTCCATAGATGGCAAGTTAATACTATTAGAATATGAGTTGTCAGTGTCGAATGAACTGCTACATGTAAACAAATTACTCTAGGCATATATTTATTATTAAGGGGCGGGAAACTCATATTAGAATGTGCTACATTCCCCACTGTTAGATCACTAATTGTTATCCCATCAATATCATCATTAATAATAACATTCACATTTTCCTCATTTGGTCCCCTTTTATCATTGGGTTGTATTTCAAGAACAAATTTAAATATTGACTAATCTTCAGAAATAAAATTGTTTGGGCTTAAACCACCACCTCTAACATATAGCTCAATAGGTTCTTGTGGACAACTATCCGGCCCGAAGTTAGGGTCAACATGAGTAATAGGGGTCACCAAAATCTATTTTCTTTGGCAGGTAATGCAAAGAGGAATCTTCAACTCAGCACTACTAATTGTTTCCTCTAGAAAATAATCTACATCATCATTCAAAATTGGGACGGGTGGCATTGGATTGAATGTTTTGAGCTTAAACTTCATTTCAATGTCAAATTCAGAAATATCAATGTAAATAACCTGAGATACTTTTTCTATCAATTGTGCATATGTTGTAGAACGGGGCACCATGATCCCTCTTGCCTCTATACCATTAAATCTATAATGACCGTTTTGCTCAATCCATTCACCATAAAACATAATAGACACACGTACTGAAGTCGTTTCCTGCAATAATACAACAATTGATTATACAACAAATACAAAAACAAAATCAAACAAGGTATATAACGGAGTGTGGAACTGTCTGCCTATTTACACGACTGACGTCATAATTGCTAGTTTACACAACAATAGTTGTGTAACTTGCTAAAACACAACTATAGTCCAGTAAACAGTCAGAGGATATATTTAGTAAAAAATATTGTAATATTTGTACTAACAGAATGCTAGGTGTCATAACAGCTACTATATCTTTCAAACTTGTACAATTACTGTCGTGTAAATTCATACATACATGACAAAAGTCGTGTATGTTGCAAAAATACATGACTCTGTAAATAGTCAGAGGAGTATTTTTTCTTCAAAAAATATTTTTTTTACACTGATAAATTATTTGGATCTCATAACAGTTAGAACATTTTACATATAAGCACAATTACAGTATGTAAATTCATACATACACGATAGTAGTCGTGTAACTTATTAAAACACACGACTATAGTCCAATAATAGTAAAATGATGTATATAGTGAAAAAAAAAAATATTTTTTGCACCAATAGAATGGTAGAGTGTCATAATAATTGGAAACTTTTGCACATTTTCACGACTACAATCGTGTAAATCCATACAGTCATGTATGTTGGGTGCATAACAAAATTTTGGCAACAACTTCAGGTTTTAACGAATGTAGTTATAAAATCCATCAAATAATAGTCATATGATGCAAATGTAATGAAAATGTGAGTTGCTTTATTATTTATCACAAACCAAACAAAACCTTAAAAATAATATAATGTCAACAAAATAAATAAATAAATAAATAAAAATAAAAATAAAGTTTCAAATACCTTATTCATAGGATGAACAATGAACCCAGCTGTAAACTAAAATCTCAGTGCATTGGCTATTCATGAGTGATTTTGAGTGTGAAGTTAAAAAGAGTGAGAAGTAAAGAGTGTTGGAGGTGAGTTGTGTATGTTTTATATTTTTCTTTAGGGATATTTTAGATAATGTACCACATAAAAATGTATATCTAGATAATTTTCAAGCATGGGGTATATTTAGCTAAATACCCTATTTTTAAGGCATCTTTAATTAAAAACCCCATAGGTGAAGTTAGGAACTTAATTTAACCCAGGCTAAGCTGCCAATATGAAAAGTATTCATTTTACTAGAATATACAAGAAATAATATTAAATTTATGAGCCCTAAAAGAAATTTTTCAAGGGCCCTCTCAACCCCTTGCCATATACAGCAATGAAACCACGAGCACAAACTAGCTAGCTTCTTTACCTTTGATTTTGTGTGATTAATTATTTAATTTTCTTGGTTGTAATTCGTTGCTTTTGGTGTATAAAACTTGAATTGGTGAAACAATATGTATAGGAATACATTGACTATAACTGTAAATTTGGAGGTCTCACATAGAGACTTAATATGAAAAAATTAAGCGAGCATTTATGTATATACAATATTTCTCTGGTGCGGCTGATGCTCATATTTTTTAAAATGTGAATTTGCTATGTACACCATATATATTAGTATTTTTATTTTCTTTCAATTAACTGATACGTCATATGGCGTAATAGCGAATCCAAAAGAAAAATTAAAAGAAAAACGGGCATTCACAATTAAGAGTTATAATACACACAAACATACATTAGAAACTTTTAGGTGTAGATGTCTAAATAAAAATCTCGTGCAGAATTGCTATTACACCAAATGGCATAATCGTTAATTGAACAGAAACACTATAATGCCATATGGTGTAATAACAAATTCATATGAAATCTGCATTTAAGCATCTGAACATGAGAAGCTGTGTGCACATACAGTCATTCTTTAGTGCGATGCCTGTATCTTTAAAAATACCATATGATATATTATTGTTTTTATAATTTTTTTTAGTTAACTAATGCATCATATGGTTTAGGGCAATTATCAACTAACCACTTATTTTTTCGCACTTTTTAAAAAATATACAATTCTTAATTTTTTTTGTTGAACTCTACTCGAAATTATATTATTTTGCACCCGTCTACTTCTGTCTTCAAACTGTTAAGAGAACTAATAAAATATTGTATAAATGACTTTTTTACCCCCAAATGTAAAAGATCAATTATCTACTGACCACATTTTTTTCGTATTTTTTGAAAAATACACAATTCTTAATTTTGTTTTGGTTGAACTCCACTTAAAGTTATATTATTTTGCATCTGTCCACTTCTGTTTTCAAACAATATCACTGTGAAATGATAATTTTACTCTTAGGATGTCAACAAAGTTCTAACAGTGTTATAACGAGTGGACCAGTGAAAAAAAATGTTAACTTCAGGTATAACGCTACCAAAGAAAAAACATATTTGTGTATTTTTGAAAAAGTTCAAAAAGTGTTTGGTGGGTAATTACCCTATGGTTTATACAGTGAATCCATATTTTTTATTCAACTAACTAATCCAATGGGCATCCAATGGCCTATTGCTTTTTCATTTTAAAATTTGTACATAATAGGACCCACCATGTGCAGATTTTCTAAGACATTGGATTTGAATCCATTAGGGTCTCTCATTAGAATCTAACTATAACACATTAATTTAAAATAAGGAATCTTTTACTTTAATAAAATAAGAGACAAACTAAAATACAAAAAAAAAATTTAATATATTATATCATAAAATACACAATATTGAAGCATCCATTTGTTTCTGTTTTAGTTAGTTCTTTACTTTATTAAAGTGAGGGATTCTCAAATTACCACACACACACACACACACACACACACAATCATTCTCAGGTGCGATACCCTCATTTTTTTAATGTGGGCATACTGTTAAATTGTGCAGTTTAATAATGTCTTTGTATTGGCTTTATTAAACTACATTGTTTAACAGCGTATCCATATGAAAAAAATAAAATGAAAGCATCTGCATTACACACACACACACACACACACGCACACAAACACATAAAGCTTGATGAATTTACAATGTTATAAGCTTTTGAAAAAGACAGTTTACAATGTTGTAGACTCGTCTCGCATTTTAATACAGTGTGGGATTCCTGTACTGAAAGCTAATTATATATATTTTATAGGGGTAGGTTCGAGAGACACAATTTTATATAAAAGTTTAGACACAATTTTATTATCATTATATTAGAGATAATCAGTGGTTTAAATTAACGATGACATGAATTTTTTAATTAAAAAAATCAATAAATTAATGCAGTGGGTCCCCTTAAATTATTGTCCATTCTTCTCTCTCGCACTTAATATATTTGCTCTTTTTCTTTTATATAAAATATTCCCTCTTTCTATTTTATATTCGTCTTTTTCCTATAAATCACAATACTAAAAAAAAATTCATATACACAGGAACAAATTGAACACTTCATCCCTAAATATGGTATAATGTCAAAACAATTAGAAGAAATATCAAGCAGTTCTCACACAATATTTCCAATAAGCAGTGATGTTCTTTTGTTTGGTCTTTTTGTTACTTTTAGTTATTTACTTATCAATTGGTACAGTTGCAAGATTGGAAAAAAGATTCAAAGTCAATGCAATTTATTTATCTTTCTATTTGTAGTTTTTAGTTCCTTTTATATTAGTAACTTGATCATGATTTAATATATTAAATTTGATTTAGGTGGTTAAAATTGGTGCTTGAGCAGATAAAAACACCATCTATAGGGATCTTTTTTTAAACAACTGTAGAAGCTCGAAGCTATTATGAATAGTATCGTCAACAAGAAGGATTTTGGATTCGAACTTAAACTTCATCTAAGACAAGAAGAGGTTCAAATGATGTAAATACTATGCAATTTGCGTGTGCACATGAAAGAAAATATTTTTCAACACACAAGAAACATGAGGATACTGAGGAAAATAATGAGACATAGAGTGTAAGCAAAGTAAATGCGAGATGTTCAACTGTTAAATGTGGTTGCGAAGCTAGAATATGTAGATTGTACATGATAAGTTGTCTAATAAATATAGAGTTTCAGTATTTAAGGATACTCACAATCATAAAGTAGTTACCCCAGCAAGAAGAATGAAAATGAAGTCAAATAAGCATATGTATACTGTAGCTAAAAATTCGACAGAGATGTTTCAAAAAGAAAATTTGCAAATTGGAAAAGTTTGTTTAGTTATTAGTGGTGCACATTTTGGTTTTGATAGCAGAGATTGTTATAATCACTTAAGAGATGTTCGACATACACAATTGGATGGAGGAGATGCTCAGTCAGTTCTTACATACTTTAGGAAAAAGCAAGCTGAAAATCGAACGTTCTTTTATGCAATCCAATGTGATGAAAGTGGGAGCATAGTTAATTTCTTTTGGGTGGACTCACGATCACATATGGCCTATCATATTTTGGGGATGGAGTCATATTTGACACCACTTATAGTACTTAAATATGATTTGCCTTTTGCACCATTTACATGAGTGAATCATCATCTACAGTCAATACAATTTAGATGTGCTCTTTTATAAGATGAGACAAAAGTAACATTTTTGTGGTTGTTTGAAACATTGCTTCAAACTATGGGTGGGTGTCACCCTATTTTTATCATTAATGATAAGGACTTGGCAATAAACGGAGCAATTGCAAAGGTTTTTCCAAATACTCGTCACCATTTATGTCTTTGGCACATTAAAAAAAGTTTTTAAGAAGTCAAAATTCAAGGCTGCAATGAGAACATGTAATATGTCGACATACAAGATTGAGGATTTTGGAAAAAGGTAGGAGACATTTATGGTTGAAAATGGATTAAAGATAACGAGTGGCTGAATCATCTCTATGAGATACGAGCTTCTTAAATGCCTACTTATAATCGTGGTATACTTTTTGTTGGAATGAATACTATTAAGAGTAGTGAAAACATTAATTCATTTTTTGACGACCTTGTAACTTTAACAACAAATCTTAAAGAGTTTGTTGAAAAATATGAGCAAGCATTGAAGAAGATCATGGAAAAAGAAAGTGATGAAGATTTTAAATTTAAACACAAGTATCTCATTGTTAGTGTCAGATAATTACTTTTAAAACATGCAACCAAATTATAGACGAGAAATGGTTTCAACAAGTTTAAGAATGAGTAGGGTCAAGTTAATTGACACAAAGTTGAAGAAAAAGGATATGATGGGGAATATCAAGTATACTTAGTCAAACAATGTTCGGCGAATATGAAAAGTTTGTGGTGAGGTTAAGTCTACAAAATGACAAGGGTATGTGCAAATGTCAAATTTTTGAGTTTATTGGAATACCTTGTAGACATATTATGAAAGGTTTTGTTCGGTTAGATACCAGATCATTTCATTCTTTCAAGATGGAAACAAGAGGCGAACAAATTTAGAATCATGGATTCAAAATATTTGAGACAAGATGATGGAGATCAAGAATTAGAGACATTGAGGCTTACTCGTATGTGTTAATAGGCCACAAAATTAGCTTGTATTGCTGCATCATCCAATGAAGCCTATATTTTTTAATGGATGCCATCAATGAATTATCTAAAAAGTTGTCAAAGGTCTCGAAGAAGTTGCATAATCCAATGAAGCATATATAATTTAAATGGATACCATTAATAAATTATCTAAAAAGTTGTCAAGAGGTCTCTAAACAAACAACTATTGACTCCCCAAAAAGAGATGATCCAACTATTAATACACAATCCTCTGGTATGTTGCTTTTGGATCCTAATGTCTCACAAACCAAAGTTGGAAAGAGATAGGGCAAATTGAAAAGTGGCATTAAGTTATCCTAAAGTAAGAAGAAAAGGTTTTGTGCCTTATGTGATAAGTCAGGACATGACAAACAAATTTGTCCTTTGAATCCAAAAAGAAAGAAAATTGAGTGAAATATCCCAGGAAATAATTATTTATTCCTTTTTTTGTTTCATTATTGAATTTTAAATCTCGTCTTATTAGTTTTTTGATGTAGGACGTTAATTTAGGATTCTAGAATTTTTATTATTTCAGGACTTTCTATTTTAATTAAAGTCAATTATGGTAAGTGATGTAATCTTTTATTTTTATTATAATTGTGATTTAGTTTTCTTTTTAAAATTAACTTAGGAAACTAGGTTTAGCTTAGGGAAGTGAGTTTCCTCAATTATAAATAGAGAGGTTTTATTATTGTAACCTCATATTCAATTATTCAATAAGACTTTTCTTTATAATTCCCTATGGGATTATTTATCAAAATATCTCTTGTAAAATCGTTTGGAATAGAGCGTAATCTACTCTGACATTACAAGATATTAAAACTCTCACTCAGTCATTTGGTTAGTACGAGATCTAATCCCACTTCGATTAGAGTATAACTTAATTGTGTTGGCTTGGCCTACTACTAGAACAATATCTAGTTTTCGTACTTATTAATTTCTACTTTTGCTACTCTTACTCTATTAGCTGGTATCAAAGCAATTCTATATGATTTGCATACCTTTCCTAGATACCCATATCCATCCATACCAAATCTATCATTAAAAAAAAAACCAACAAAAAAAATAAAAAAAATCCCCAAAATTGAAAACCCTAGCCGTCGCCACGCAACTACTGCTGCCACCTCTCCACCGGCCATTCACCGTCGGCCAACACAACCACCAACCTCACCAACCACTGTTGGCCAGACCCCAGCCGTCACCATCCTCAGCCGCCACCTACAACTGCCATAAAACACCTAAAACCCGCCACATTGCACCACTCAACCACTATCGTTCAGCCACCTTCACTACTGACTAACACCACCATCAGACTTCCCATCCACCACCAATTATAACTCGGCCAAACCCCGCTGACGATCACCGTCACAAACAACCACAATAGCCACCCAAAGTTCGCGACTCCACCACTAGCGTCACCATCGATTCCATTGCGCCACTGTCAACTGTACCCATTAGTAAACTCCACTCTAGTAGCTCATCAAATCCTAACCAGCATTGAGTCCGATTAACCACTGTAATCTCCTTTATGACCTCAGCACCACAGCCGCCACTTCAACTCAGTTTTTCGGCCAACCCACTGTAAATCTGGCCAATCCGCGGCCATCATAGTGTTCCTTACCACCAAATCCCTAGATCTAACCGTCTTTAGTCCCAATCCCAGCAACCAGCCACTGGCCACACCAAACTTGAAAGTTCAACCTTATTTATAATTTTGCCACTGGTTTTGAATTTGTGATTGAAATATTCAAAAGGCATAATGCTTTAAAAGCTTGATGGAAATTGCAATCCTGAATATTTTCTTTCATAGTTGGATAAGGTTGATAAAAAATATATGATTAGATTGCTGAGGTACGATCGAGTGCAATTTATGACTGATTTTTTATTAATAGGGAGTGCTTCAAAATGGTGGACCAGAGTGAAAAGACATAGATTACTTGTTGAAGGTTTTTAAAAATTATTTAATGGACTCGTATGAAGTGAATGTTGATATCAATATTTATTACTCTTGGTTATTGTTTAGTACGACAAGGCATGGAATCAATTTCTCATTCTGCTGTTGAGTTTGAACAATTTTATGGATGCAAATATTATTATCAATCTGAAGAGGATACATTTATAAGATTTGTGAAGGGCTCAGTTTATATATTAAAGACAAGATGCCTACATACACTATATACACCTTGTAGCATGCGATTCTTTTAACGATGCAAATTAAATCGTAAATTTTATTGCAAATTAGAAGACAAAGAAGCTAAGCATTTAAGGAATTAAGAAAAACTCATCTTCGACACCAATTTGAGATCCCTAGTCTTATCACAAGTCAACAACCTAATATCACAAATCAGCAGCCTGAAGTGAAAGACATACAAATAAAAAAAGCTTATGCCTCACCATATGTCGAAGATGTGCCTAATGTTGTAGAAAAGGTACAATTTTATTGACTTAAAAGTTTCAATCTGACAATTTGTGGAAGAATGTGCATGATGCTTCCTTGGAAGAGAGCACAAGTGTTGAAAATGACTAAATTTTTTATCGATCTAAGATTTTTTACGAAGAACAACCTACTCTTGATTTGCGCATTGAGCCTAACAGTACGATCAAAGTTGTGCAACAAAATCAAGTTAAAGAACATAGAATGATTGAAATGGTTCTACCTATTCACATTGAAGAAAAGAAGATTGCACTTGAAGAAGATTTGATTGAAAATGTGAAATTTACTGGAGAGTGCATTGAGTGTCAATTGGGGAAGGGTAAGAGTTATTTAATAACCACTCATTCTTGGAAGTCTTCATCACTACAAAGAATGTACAAGTGAAGGAAGTTGATTAAGTGTGGATTATTCAAAGTTTCAAGAAAGATTGATAAGAAAGACAATAAATTCGAATTTTAAGATGATTTGGCCCTACACTACAAGTTTCATCCTCCATATCGTATTCAAACTCGAGAACGAGTTTCTTTTAAGAGTGGAAGAATGATATAAGATGTAAATTTAGAATTCTAGAATTTTTATTTTTCCATAACTTTTTATTTTAATTAGAGTCAATTATGGTATGTGACTTAGTCTTTTATTTTTATTATAATTGTGATCTAATTTCCATTTTTTAAATTAACTTAGGGAACTAGGTTTACCATAGAAAAGTGGGTTTCCTCTATTATAAATAGATAGATCTCATTATTGTACCTTCATATTCAATTATTCAATAAAACTCCTCTTTATAATGGATTATCTATCAAAATCTCTATTATAGATTCGTTTAGATTAGAGCACCATCTAATCTCGCATTACACGATAGTAAAGATCTCATTGAGTCGTTTGGTCAGAACGAGATCTAATCACGTTTTGATTAGAGCGTAACCAAATTGCGTTGTTATCAATTCCCACTTTCGCTACCCTCACTTCATTATTTTTGTTAATCCGTTTCCAAATGAATAATGATGCTAACTGCAAATTTTGTGAGTTTAATTTCTTATCACTTTTTTTTCCTATATTGTTCATTAGCTAATTGTAATAGATAAAATGTTAGTGTAGATGGAAGGTAGTTTGTTACAGCATGTATGGTTTAGTCTAGTTAAAAATATATATTCTTTTTTTTTTCTAAGAAAATACATATTTGTTCTTTAGAAAAATAGAATAAATTGTTCACTAATTATTATTTTGAATCATTATTATTGGGTATATAATATATAACACAATTTAATTTGATATTTTTGTAGGCGTATGAAGGAGGTAAAAATAAGTTGATAACGTCATTGCTGGTGGTCAAATTTTGGAGCGGCGTACTTTTATTGATTAGATACGTTTTTCCCCCCTTTTGTACTTGGTGCTTTGGAATTTTTTTAATTCAACATTTTTATTATTAAAATATTATTTTGTAACAGCTGAGTTTTGTCCTTAATTATAAAATTTTTGCTGTATACAAAAAATTTCCAGGATAAGGCACTTGTGAATTACAATATCGAGATATGATGCAGTTTTTACAGTAAAAAAAACTAGGGAAATAATATAATAAGATGAGCATAGTAATTTATCATTATATGGCAACCTATTGCATTAATTTGTTGATTTTTTTAATTAAAAAATTCATGTCACTTTTAATCTCAATCATTGATTATCTTTAATTTAATAATCATAAAATTGTATTTAAATTTGTGTATAAAATTGTATCCCTTGAACCTATCGTAATATATATATATATCGCTCATCAAATCTAAATTTAACTTTTAAGCCAGCTCCTACTTTAAAATTTTAAACTAAAGTGCAAATTAAATAAAATTATTTGAAAAACATGAGAACGATGTACTTCTTGAACTTCAATTTAATTATATTTGATATTTATCAATTATCAAACTCATTCTTTCTACTAGATCGTGTACATTTATTTCTATTTTACATTAAAATGACAATTAGTGGTACATCAATCATGTGCATACGAAAAAAAAATACAGTTAGATCCTTTTGTTGTCACGAAATATACAAATTAAAAAAAATTAAAATCGTTCTTTCAAGTAAATTGTGCACAACATTAACTTAAGATCTGCAAATATTATTATAATCAAATAACTGTAAATAATATAACACAACATGTGCTTACCAAATAGCATTACATGCAGGGAGCAGATCTCAATAATTGACCCCTTCATTTTAACATCGAAAGAAATAAGAAGACATGGGCACAAACCCGGAGGCGCTAGAAAGACCAAAATGACAAGGGCAAGACTAAATTTAAGGGAATTGTTAATAAAGTGCCAAATTCTCACTCTTGCAAGCCTAAACCATTTCATCCTCTCCAATGACGCATTGTCTATGGCAATTTGGGGATTTTTCCCTTTCTATCGAGGACCGCAAAGAGCGTGAGCCCATACCTGGCATGGTAACCTTCTCATGATACAATACATCCTTACTAGGGGTAGCAGTGACCATGAGTATCATGAGTATCTTCTTCCGACGAAAAGAACTTGCATCAGTATCTCAATTTCAATTTAAATATGAGTTTGATTCACACTCTATGTTTTGAGAAATATTTATCATATGAAAAGAAAAAACGAAAAAACGAAATCTTTATCTAAAGAAATGCGTTGAGAAATGACAAATATGTGGAACCTTTCAATGAGACAGTGTTTTTTCAACTCTCTTAAAATAAAATCAATTCTAAAGATATATGTTATGGTTCCTTACTCCAACAGGGTTCTTGTCACTTTGCTAGTGTTCCACACTAGATGATAAAACATTACTTAATGTTACATTTTTCAACTAATACCTCAGCGACCCCATCCACAGTGAAACGAATTTCACCATATTTGGTTAAATAAATAATTTTATAATTTATAAAGTTTCAACATCTAATTGATAAATAATAACATGATATATTATTTGTGAAAAAAATCTCTAAATTATCATTGGCTCAGACGTTAAAATTAAAGGCCTTATGGTATGTCGATGTCTTGTAAACATTTTGTTGAAATCGGCGTCACATATCAGCCCTGGATTGGTGGAAAATTAAGATTTGTGCGTTCTGTAAAATTAATTTTATTAAATATTAGAGTACTCCGTGACTTGCTAACAAGTTTGATTATTCTGAATATCAAACTCTAATGTTGAAATAATTTGCAAATATTTATTTGTTTGCTAGTGAGATTTGTCAGCTCTTCATATTGGATGATAGCTATCTTGGGATCGGACAATTTAAACGTTAGGATTTTAGATTTCCCTTTTCTATAAAGTACACTTTAGATGTTCATTTTTCGAGATATAAAGTATGTACTACAATTATTTATATCTAGTAATATTATTCTATAAAAAAAAAGAAATATCAGGATAGCCTAAAATAAAATTTTGAATGTACCCAAATCGATAATAAATAATTATATATATATATATATATATATATATATATATATATATATAGAATGTATAACATTTAATCACTACCATGTGTACATTTATCAAGTGATAACTTATATTATTATTTTACCGCATACATCGTATCAGTTATAATATAGATTTTATTTCGAACGTTGTAAATTTTATTTTATATTAATACTCATATGAATAATATTAGTGAATCCTGTAATGTTAAATTGTTCAAAATTGGTGGAAATGGAAGACATAAAAAAGGTAGAGTAAGGGTAGTTAAAAAAACTGTTATCTCAAAAAACCAAACTGAACCAACGGATTGATTCGGTTCGGTTTCAAAACAAATCAATCGGTTCATATAAGAAAACACTGAAAACAATAAGAATTAAAAAATACAAAAAAAATTATCGTTTAAAATTCAAAAAATCGAACCGAATCGAAAACTACAAATCTGTTCCATTCAAATTATTAGTTAAAAAAAAATCAATGATTCAATTTGATTCGAAACTGAAACGAATTGAACAGAATCTTTATCCGCCGAGGTTGAGGTAAGGAATGGGGATTAAAGAAATAAAAAAAGGACCTGAACAGTTATGTACTAGCAGCGCAAGCGTTGCTCTCTTGGGTTTCGTTTTGATTAAGAGCAAATTTGCAAACGAGATTGCTTTTATGTGTCTAGCGTTGTAGTGAAGTTCGCTCGTTCATGGAAAACAAAAAAATTTCTGCACAAGATTTTATGAATCTCCATGTGATTAGTCCTTTTCCCATAAAGTCCAATGCATGTCCAACACCTTTTAAGGATTCTACTTCCAATACTTCCATAACCTCAAATCACCTTTTTTTTTTTAATGGAAAAAAGAATACTAAATACTAAGTATAAGGAGAAATTTTCCTAGCTCTTATTTTTTCTCATGGAAAGAAAAGCACGTGGACGGCAAGATGAGGTGATGCGTCCATTCCATATAATTTTTTTCTCTCATAACGTAATGTCATATTCTTAAAAGATAACCTTTAATATGACCATTATCTCAAGGTATATAATCTAAAAAGTAAATAATCGTATAATTTGATATGACCGTCATCTCAAGATACATATTCTAAGAAATAAATAATAGTATAATTTGAATATACTCTAGTTTTGATGCATTTTTCTCAATTGGAGTCATCAACCTAAAAAATTAATCTCTTAGCTGAATTTACACATCTATATAAGTAAATTACACCTTTACGCATAGTACGAAAGAGGCAAAATAGATAAACTGCAAGTAGAGGCAGAAGAGCTCAGAGCATGTGTAATGAGATCATCTATCATATTTTTCAATCAAACAGGCCACAAAGAACCAAATTTACCTACTAAATTCCAAATATTATTATATTAAGCATCACTTTACTCCTCTTTGAAAAAAGAAAGAGTGTGGAGAAGTTACCAACAATGTGGTTTTTCCTCTGAAAACAGAAGTATAAAATCATCAACTATTCTATTGACATGACTTCCAATAAACTCCAAAAGCCACAACACAAACTCAAAAGTCAAAAGCAAAACTCAAAAGTTTCTCAACCCTCATGGATCCACCACCTCTTCCTCCCCTCTCCACTGCTCCCACCACCATCACCGTCACCTCCACCACCACCGCCACCGTGGAAGCCCCTGCCCCTACCGGTACCCATCTCACCTACCCGGACTCCGTCGAGTCCTCCCCCCGCTCCGCAATGCTGACACTTATGATGACAACAACCCACTACCGCAAGTCCCTGGTGCGAAGCTGCGCCTCATGTGTAGCTACGGTGGCCACATCATTCCCCGCCCGCACGACAAATCCCTCTGCTATGTCTCCGGCGAGACTCGCCTCGTTTTCGTTGACCGCCACTCCTCTCTTTCATCCCTCTGCTCCCGTCTCTCCCGCTCTCTTGTCAATGGCCGGTCCGTCACGTTAAAATATCAACTTCCTAATGAAGACCTTGACTCTCTTGTTTCCATCACCACTGATGAAGATATTGGGAACATGATTGAAGAGTATGATCGTTTAATGGCAACATCAGCTTCTGCATTGCAAACTTCATCCCGTATCCGCTTGTTTCTTTTCTTCAACATGCCTCAAACCGCAGCTTCAATGGGATCGTTTCTTGATGATGCCAAATCTGAAACATGGTTTGTAGATGCTCTAAATGGTTCCGGGTTGCTTCCTAGAGGCCACTTGGATACAACAATGGAATGCTTACTGAATCTTGATAGTGAAAATGATTTGGAGGGCGCTCAACCAGAGGCCGATCATGACCACAACAAGATGGTGCAATGTTCCTTGCCTGATTCACCTCTGGTCGAGACTTCTTCCTCATTTGGCTCGTCTTCCTCGTCGCCTTCAATGTCAAACTTGCCACCTATTCGTGTTCGTGTTGAGGATCAGAGGAATGGGGCCATAGAGGAGCAATTTGCGCAGATGAGTTTTGCTCATAGCTGTTTGCAGAAGCAACAGCAGCAGGAAGAGGGAGTAGTTGTTTTTTCCGGGGCTCCTCCTCTGATGCCAACGGGTGTTGCCACTGCTGTGCCTCCAATTCCTGATGCTCTGCCAACTGAAAACACAAGCAGGGTTCTCTCAGATGATGACAGATCGGATCACGGCGTTCCTGCAGGTCGGCTAAGGAAACCTCCTTTGCCTTTACAGCCAGTGCAATACAGAGCTTGTGCAGCTTACAATGTGCCTTCTCCTGATTCTGTTGCCAGTTAATACATCTTCATTTTGTATAATTCTTTCTCTTGGATCTTGATAGTTCGAATCAGAGTTGTAATTTTTAAGAGAAGTGATTTTTTGAAATATGAAATTTTACAGTGATAGCAGCATTGCATCTGCTGCGAGTTCTCTTTCAAAGCCTAGTTACCAACAAGATCAAGGTGGTGTTGCATCAGGAGAGAACAGAAGTCCCAATAGCCCAACCACGGGAAGCAATATTCCAATTCCGAGCCCTCAAACTCAAGATTCCGGGTATCTTTCGTCGGCTCAAATGGATCAGCAACAGCAGCAGCAGCAGCCTCAACAACAACACTTTGTTCATGCAAGCAGCCTTACATTCCCCACCAGGCCACAACTCCAGTGCCAATTTCATCTTACTATCATGTGTATGCTTCTCCGCAGCAGCAAATCCTTCACCATCACCCAATTGATCAACAATACCCGGTCTATGTAATGTCCCCTGCCCAAACTCAGGAGCCATATGCGTCCGTGCAACCAAACATAGCTGAAGCCAATAATGTGGCAGCCTCAAGCCGCCCACTTACTGCAGTGTACAAAGAGGGGACTCCGCCAATTTACCCCACAAAGACAGCTACTCAACCTAAACCCGAAATGCAGCAACAATATCTTGGTTACTCTCAAATTCCTGCTAATCAAATTCAGCAACAATTTGTTGGATATTCTCAAATGCAGCATCCATCACAGTCCATTGCTGTTGCTTCTGCTGCTATTGCTAACTATGGCTATGAGTATACTAATCCTGTATCTCATGAACAAGTTTACTACACTCAACATCAAGCTGCCCCGTTGCCTTCTCAGTATCAAACCATGACAGCAGCGGCAGCAGTTGCAGCCTTAGCAGATGCTTCTAAACAGCTTCCTGTAGATAGCAGCAATCACCAAATCAGAATCACACCCTCACAACCTCTTTAAGGCCATTAAGAAAAAATAAGAATCGATTTTTGGTGTTCGGTACCACAACATTTTATCTTTCAGCGATGGTTATAAGTTCACATATGTCACCTTATGTAACGACGAATTTTTTAATAAGTGATAAGATCTTGCTCTTCTTTTTTCCCTACTGATGACTTTGATTAAGAAATAGAGATGATTACTGTTAAAAGTCTTCTCTGTCTTGCCAGTTCTGTCCACATCTGTACATGTTATGGCCAAATTGATAAATTTCCAAATTAAAAGCTTTACTGGAAAAACTATAGCCTCATGACTGAAAATTTTGCGT
Source organism: Citrus mangshanensis (assembly GCA_030449895.1). Taxonomy (NCBI): domain Eukaryota; kingdom Viridiplantae; phylum Streptophyta; class Magnoliopsida; order Sapindales; family Rutaceae; genus Citrus; species Citrus mangshanensis. Next base: position 682,157 of record JASUUJ010000211.1, read on the forward strand.
TTTAATTTATAGTTTAATGGCGACTCAATTTCCTTCCCACCCATGTAAGTGGCTTCGAACCAAACCTGTTGTTTTCCACTCAAGAAATTCTATCAACTGAATTAATTGGCATCAAAATAAGTGTAAACAATGCAGCTAACTTGAAAGACTATGAATGCATCACTCGTTTTCATTAATTTTTAACAAATTGATCAATATACAAAGAGTTTTATTGCTCTTCAAGTAGAATCCGATACATGTTTTAGCACTCACTTAATCTGATGTCTTGGAATGAATTGATCCAATGGTGAATGTGGATTCTCCTTGGTGATACAGATATTCATTTCTCTTCATTCTGGCTTGTGCCTATCCATTAATGCTCTCGAGTCTAGACTATTCCTGTTGCGGATAATATATTACATCTTTACAAATCGCCTGCCAAATGTGAAGAATGATCTGGGGCACCATTCTGATTGAGACAAATCATAAAAAATTTTGCAGTATTTATCAAACACCTTGCATTGGTTAACATTAGCCGTCCCTTAATTCTTATTGAAGATTTTATATCGGTTTTACAAAGTTCTGCTTTAAAAAGTTTATGGGATTCAACAATCATATTTGGTGAAAATAATATGTGATGAAACAAGAATGCGTGACCCTTGTTTTTGTTAAGACAAATCTCAATTTTGACCTGGGTACAAAGATTATGGTCTTCCAACCTCCCAACATAAATGGCTCAAGCCCAGTCAAAATTTGACCCACTAAGACTTTTAAATTAAACCAATAATTATTGCATTTTAGTAAGCAAATACTACTAAATAAAAGATGATTTAATTTAAACACCCTTTAATTAAGATTAGACTTGTTAAAAACCATCCCGTTTAATTGACATTCTATTTCATGTTGTAATTTAAAACGTTGTTTGCTTTTACTTGGGAAATTTACAAAAATAATTCAAAAACTTTTACAATTTTTACAATTACCCCCTCAAATTTTTTCCTATTAACATTAGCCAAACATAAGGTATTCTCCCCAAATTACCCTTGTTTACCAACCAAAAGCAACTTTCCTTCTCCCCCTTTATCAAACCAAATATAGCCTTGGAATCATCACCGGCGACGGCAAATGGCAATGGAAAACGCCGATGACAAACGATAAAAGTGAACTTCGATCACATACAACATAATCCATCCAGATCCAACACCAATCCGCATCACCGAGGTATTTTCTCAACTTGTGAGAGTTTTAGTGCAATTGCATCTTGGTGCGACAGGCACCTGTCGCACTAAATTTATGTGACAGGTTGCCCGTCGCACCAAAAGTGAGATTCACTGAATCTGCCTCTTAGTGCGGCAGGCCCCATTGCACTATGTCACATGAAGATGCATATTCACCTAAATCTGCCTCTTCGTACGACAGTCGTGCGTGTCGCACTAAGGGACAAATTCATTGTAACTCACTCTTTGTGTGACAGTGCAACAAGAAACCTGTCGTACCAATATACAATTATTTTTTTTAATGTTTATATATAAAATTTTATTCTCTTTATTAGTTTCATAGTGCGTAATTAAATTTTTTTAATAATTTCAGGCTTAATGGATTCAGTTGTGCTTCAATTGTGTTATAATGGTTGGTGAGAGATGTCAGAGGATGGCCATATGAAGCATGTGAATGGTAAAAATACAATTTTTTTGGTTGGAAAAAATTGTTTATTCGATTAGTTTTTGGTAAGAGTATATGAAGTCTTACAAATAAATCCTAATGATTACAGTATCACAATAAAAGACAACTTTGAAGTCTAGTAACACATTCTATCGTACATGTGCACTGCCTATGGATATATTTAATGATGAAATGGTAAGAGTTGTATTGCATATGGCATCCGATGTGACCAACTATGGATGCATTCCTATATTCGTTACCACATCTCCTCGAGTTTCGAGCGAAGTTCTTGAGCCACCCGTTGAAATAGAAACTTCCTTTAGAGCAAATATTTCGCCCGATATCAAGAGGTGTTACCAAGGATGACGCCGTTGCAATAATATTGCTCCATTTCACAACAATAATGACAACATTGATGCCAACGACATTATGTTAGTGGATGTTTGAGAATATGTATTACCACTAACGACGTCGCTGGAGCAATGATATTCTCCGTATCACAACAATGATTTCCACAACAATGATGATCCTGTTGATGACATTAACAACGCGGAGGCGGATAATGTTTGTACAGAACCTCCTAATAGTATCAAGGCCACTTATTTCAATAATGCATGTGATGATGGAGGCGTTGGTCCTTCCAATATCCCGTCGTTTCAGTACGAGGATGAGCAAAGGCGACCTAACTCGCACAGGCTAAATTAAAAAAATAAAAAAATTATACCAAGTGAACATGAAATTTCATATATATAGATGAAAAAATACACCTAATAACAAGAGACATTAAGAGCCTTACGCGTAAAATGCATATTGTAAATAAAAATAATTTTAAAAAAGTAGTATAAAAAAAATACAATCCCAATACAAATTTTCTACCGAAGTTGTACTTTTCGGAGTTTCAAATTATAAAAATCATCCATTACAGAATCAATCAACAATATTAGTAATTTCTCTTTCAACATAGATAACTATACAGTTTGAAAAAAAAACTCATTTTCCATCTTACTATGAAGTGATGTCTTGATAAGTTTCACGGCTGAAAATGCATGTTTTGTTGTGGCCGTGGAAACAGGAAGAGTCAAGACTAGACGAATTAATCTATTAATCAACAAATAGTGCTGTGACTTCATTGTTTCAACAAATCATCGACATAGCTTAAAAAAGGAAGCCATATGTTGAAACCGTGGATGAGAAAGCACATTAATTTGATAATGTTCTAATTCTCTTCTCAGAGCAAGCATCTCATTTGGAGTGAAATCATGAGGATAAAATTTCTCAGCAAGAGAACAAATATTGTCTATATAAAATGATTTGAACCCATCAACTAGATCCAATGCCGAGCTCAAAGTGAGGAGTTCCACAGTTTGCTCAGAGAATCTACTATTTAACTCCATCAATTGAAAATCTATTACAGCATTAAATACATCAAAGTGATAATGATGTTCAACTGTAACATAATCTTTTTGTTGACAAGAACGCTCTATACCTTCCATATAACAATCACTCATATCAAGCATAGTAATGTCATATTTTTCACAGAAAGATACTACATTTGTAATAAAATCATCTCATCTACTATCTCGAAACTCTTGCAAAAGTCTTTTTGTACTTGAGACATAGTTCAAAGCATTCAAGATGTCCAATGATTTTGTCTGCAATGTTCAACAAAGATTATTAGAAATTCTAAGAACTTTATTCAATAAAAGCAAAATAAACACAAACTCAAAGGATTTCATCTCCCTATATCCACATTTAACCCACGCATATCTCGACTAGATCCATCATTAATCATCTTTCCTAAAACTTCAAGAGTTGCACCAAACATCTCAATAAACCTACTAACTGAAGTAAAATGTGAGCTCCAACGTGTATCTCTAGCCCTTTGTAAAGTTCTAACTTGATCAGCCCTTGTACCAGTCTTAAGCTCTTTTAAAGCTATCAAATCTATAATTTCTTTTTCTCTAGCATATTTTAAGTAAAAAATAGCCATACCTCATGCACTTCTTTAGATACTGCAACTAATATAAGTTATAGTCGATAAGCAATATAATGTGTATAATAAGAATGCGAACAATCATTTAGAAATAAATATTGTAATCCATTTCATTCACCCGTCATATTACTAGCACTATCATACCCTTGACCTCTTAAATTTTCAACTAAAAGATTGTATTGAGCAAGCACATTGCATATCTCATTCTTTAAAGTCAAGGCCTTTGTTTCATTAACATTCACAACTTCAAAGAAATGTTCTCGAATAAAACCATCACAATCAACATATCTTAAAATGATAGCCATTTTTTCTTTGTGAGATTCATCTAGTGCCTCATCAACTATGATACAAAATTTTGCATCACCCACTTCCTCTCGAATCTTGTGCCGTACTTTATTAGCAATAATATTCAATAACTCCTTTTGAATCTTAGGTGCTATGTATTGGGCATTTTTAGGAGTATTTTCTAACACAACTTTATTAATCTCCTCATTCATTGTTGCTAACGACTTAATTAATTTAATAAAATTTCCACGATTAAGAGAATTAACAGACTCATCATGACCTCTAAAAGCTCATGCTTGTTTTGCTAACCATTTGGTAGCTACTATTGAGGTTTTAAGTTGTAGTCTATTCTCCAAAATTTGTTGCGAAGATTGTGTATTCATTCTCTTATCAATATGTTTGGATGGATCCTTTAAATTGCTCCATTTTAACATGACATCATTGTGAAAAGAACCATGACCTCCTTCATGTTGAGCAAAAAGACATTTTTTTTCACAACCAACATACTTCCAATTTTGAACCCCATCAATAATAAATGCTTCATTCTTAGATGGCTTATCATGAAAAAGATAGCATGGAAAACAAAATGCTTTGTCTTTTGATATAGAATACTCAAGCCAAGGAAATTTTGAGAACCAAGAAAATCGAAATCGACGGTTTTGCGTACCATATTTAGTCGATGGATACTTTTGTAGTTTGGGTTGAAATGGTCCCATATTTATATATGCTATCCGCACATCTTCACACTTGTCAAAGGGAAAAGTACTTATTGAAAAATGCAATCCGGGATCACGTTCTAAATAAGGCATGTCAATAGTAGATGGAGTATCAATTTTTTCAAATTCGACTCTTTGAGACTTAGGTGGAGAACTTGAGGCATCAATGTTGCACATAGAACTTGTCCCATTTGATGATTGGTCGTCATTTACTTTAGTATGAAAATAGAGTTTTCCTTGGTTTGGATTTGTTACTTGACATTATAACTTATAACATGTAATTGTGTAAGAATCAAGAAATCATTAAAAGTGTTATAAGCTATACATTCTACTAATTTTAAATATATTTAAAGTCGCAAGATAAAAAAAATCAACATTAAAAGCTCATACAAGTCAATATATGGTTAATACAAATACCCACGCCTATCAAATTTTTTAAAAACATATTGTAAAATATTAGAATAATAAAAAAAATTAATAGATAAATAGTGAGATTTGAGTTAATTTAATCAAATGAGGAAGTTCAATAAACAAATTTATTTATTTATTAGACAATTTATTATCTACTCATTCTAATATAGAGATGCCAACCATCAATTAGAATTATATGGTAATTAATAAATCAACAATCACCAAAAAATTATTACCCAAATCTCAATTGTTGATATTTGTTTAATTGTTTATACTTTATACCTAATTATTGCAAAAAAGAGAATCATAGAAAAGATGTTTTGATTTCACCCATGCCTGTAAACGAGAGAGAGAGAGAGAGAGAGAGAGAGAGATATATATATATATATATATATATATAGGGTTGTAATAAATTAATCTATACTTGTAAATGAGGGAGGGAATTGTCATAAATTAAAATAGGATATGATTTTTACCAATTAAAAATTGAATGAAAAGTGCTTGAGCCGAAAAGAAGTGAAGCAAAGGACCACCATAGCCATGGAGTGAGGGATTTTATTGTTCATGGATGGATGCAAAAGGGAGAAACAGGGAAAGGTAAAGAGGACTAAGTAAAAGTAAATATTATTTTATGTATTTAATGGTAATTCTGTAATTTTTGAATAACTTTTTAATTTTTTTTTGGGGCTAGACCAGGCTACAACCCAGTCTAGCCTAGGCACAGGTCCGCCACTGAGGATGAGTGTGAAGATGATATTCCTGTGAATAACAAAGACAATCGATATATTCCTCTAATGGCCGGTTCAAGAAGGAGGATTGACCCCCTTACAAGTCTTGCTCTAATTTTGCCTTCGAACATGATTGCTCTAAGCTTTCAGTTTTGACTCAGATGATATCAGTGTGGGTAAGCTATTCGCTGAGAAGAATGAGTTAATATTACAACAGCGCAAGGTTGCCTTTAGGGATAAGTTTGATTTCAAGATTGCACGGTCTACAACGACACCTTTCGAGACTCACTGTTGTTCGGAATTATGTAAATGACGTATTTGAACAATTATAAGTTCAAACAAGCATAGTAGTCCTTGGGTGGTGAGGAGAATTGACAATGTACACACTTGTCATAATGAGGTATTGATTGATGGTCGTCATCAAGTAAGGAGCCGAGTTGTCGGTCATATTATCGTAGATAAGTATATTCAAGAAAAAAAGATATACACTTCGAATGACATCAAAGCAGATATGTGTTGTGCAAATTTTAATGTACTCGCAAGCGCACGAATCTATTGTAGTATAGATCAATGGTGACGAGTGTCGATCCCACGAGGAGGTGGATTTTAATTGTGTGTAGAATTAATTTTGTAAATGGGTGATTGGATTTGTGGTGGAAATAATTTAGAATATGCTAAAACTTAAAATGGCGAGAATAAATTCTAAAATTGGAATTGCAATGGCGAATAAATTGAAGATAATTCTATCAAATGACCTACTGGGTATTCGATCCGTATCAACATGCATCATGGGCTAAATAATCCTTATTAATGCCAATTAAATCATGAGGGGGAATCCACACCTCATGAACCACGCCTAATCAATATGGTGCTATATCGTGCAAATAATAATAACCTTGTACTAGGGACCGTGAAACCAAGCAGACAAGATTAGTATTATTTGTCGACGAGAAGTCAAAACATCCACAAAAACTAGAGGGGAAGAGAAAATAAATTTACCAAATTAAGCCCATGACACATGTTGAGACTTCACCTTCAACCCAAGCTTGAAAGAAAATTAGCCACTCATAATTGAACTAGGGGCAAAATGGGAATTTATTAAAATACGAAGAAAATACAAGATGGAGAAGGAATTACAGAAAATGGATCCCAAAAATGGATTCAGAGATATCAAATTAAGGGGGGGAGGCCCCCTTTTTATAGATACATGGAGTAAATCATGGCCATCGGATTAAAAACAGTTTGGACGCTCAGGATTGCGCCACGTCATCAGTCAACAGTACGCGGTTTGGTTGAAAATAATCCTGTGTGATGCATGTACCGTACGCGAGATTTTTCGTCCACTGATATGCTGCCACGTCACCATCAACAGTACATAAGAATTTTAGCCCAACAGGATCGTGACACCTCATCAGTCAATGCCACATCATCGGTCAATGCCACATCATCATCTCTGTACGCGAATGAATGAACGATACATACACGTGAATAGTACCGTACATGTGAATAGTACTATTTTTCCTTTTATGCTCCTCTTAAGATTTTCGACCGTCCTGAGTTCAAAAGTGATGTCCGTTTTGCCGTCTGATATCTCCTTTATTTGTGAAATGACTATAATATCCCTAAAATACATAAAATACTTAATTAAAATAAAACACATGTAATTAAATCACAAGAAGGTTAAATACATAAAAGTAAGGGTTGTTAGTAAGACTTGAAATGTAAAATGACGGTTTTCTCCTTTATAAATATGCATTTTCTAACACTCAACACACCCCCCAACCAGCTTATTGCTAGTCCCTAAAGAAGCGAAAATAAAATTCAAATTCAAAATGATTTTTTTTTTAATTTAGAAACACTCGTGTTTATTCAATCAGATTAATAATAGCAATCAAATAAAAGTATAAGCATTATCTCCAGTCTAAAGCAACATCACACCCACATCAACCATCCACATGAATCAGCCCAATAGACTTTATTATAGCTACTTTCAAGAATGACATGTCAAACCCCAAAATCTCACTGGAAGTAGTGACACTCTCACAAAGAAATTAAAACCAATAAAATAGTAACTCCAATGAATGGTAATTGAGAGAGAAAATAATAAAGAAGTGATATCACATGCTCTCACCAAGATGAAATAAATATGCCCTCAGCTTAGAAATAATACGATCTCAAGTCAAACAAAAATGCTAGTCAACCCAATTTATTTATCTTTTTTCTATTTTTTTATTATTATGCATCACTACATCTTTTTAGCCCATATAACTAGTTTCTACTTCAAACTATAGTTCCCTAAAATAAAAAAGGGCTTTTATTAGGACGTAACGTAGGCTAGGGATACGGCTAACAAAGAAGGAAAATAAGGAAAACAAAGTGTATGTTTGAGAAAAATATAGAGATTTTTTTTTTGGAAGTTGCAAGGTGGATTTCACCTATTATTGTTATTTTTATTCTTTTGAAACAACAACTTTTGTTTTTTTTTTCTTTTTTTTTTGCTTTTATTTGGCATAACTTCTCTGAACAAAATAATTATTTACATTTTTCTCAAACATAAATAGGTGATGGAACTTATAAGATATCGGGTAATACTCCAAATCGAAGTGGGTCAAGATGATAAGTTGACAAAGAAAACATTTTTTTTTTTTTAAAGGCTCAAAAGGGTTAACTATGGATATTTAATAAAAGGGATGGCTAGAAAGGCTCAAACGAATCAAAGATGCCCTTTCCATCGTCTTTTAGGGCTCTAAATAATTATCCATATCTACTAGTTAGATGGGTCTCCCAATGTAACAACACACATTTTTTTTCTTTTTTTTTATTTTACAATTTTTTTTAAGGGTTAACTCAAAAGCAATTTAGAGATCGTGTGTAAAATAACAAACTGCTAAGCTGTATAAAGAATGGGCAAAATGGTTATTCTCCAAGAAAAATAATAGGCTCAAAAACTCACTTGGTACTTATTATGACATATTCATTTCTTCAAACAACTCACATTTGTCTCCGACATCAACATGTAGAGTAGTAAACATAACGTAACATCACTTAAGACCAAAGATAATATAAATACTAAAATTTAAAATTAATCATGTTATCCAATGTTAAAACAAATCACACAATTATTATTTTTTTTTTCAAACAACATTCTACCCCCCAACCTATTCTAAATATGAAAGGAAAATATACATGCAGAAATGTGAAAATGATGCATAAAACCTAATTAGAAAAGTTACACGTAAAATGATAGAAAACGAAAATATTTTTTTTTTAACTTAGAAGATGCGATTCTAGAGGCACTACACTCCATATTCAGCCATCTTCGACTCAAAAATTTGAAAATATATATTTATAAGGAGAAATGAAAAGGAAGAAAAATAAACATCAAAACATAATAAAGAAAAAGAAAATGTCTGAATTTTTTTTGTTTTTTAGTTTTTTTTAATTTTTTTAATTTTTTTTAACGATGAAAATGCGTTTCTAGAATCACTACACTCCATATTCAGCCATCTTCAACACAAAAAGTTAGCAACAGTTAGTTTCTACAACAAAAAATTAGTAAAAACTTAATCAAAATTCCACATTTGTCGACTATTCCCTCCCCCCAACCAGAACAAAACATTATCCTCAATGTTTTAAAGGAAAGAAGTAGAGTTTAGAAGACATCACCTAGGTAGTGCAACCCAGAAGAAAATATTTACAGGCGGAGAGTTAAATCTAATTTCTACTTCTTACTGTTACCATCATTATTTGGACGCTCCAACACAAAGGTCCAGGGTCCTCCCTTTATAAGCTTGTAACTTATCAAGTAGCTCATTAGCAGTGTGAGCACAAATAAAAAATTTTTTCGCATGGGAAGGAATGAAGTAGTTTTTTATTGCATGGTTAAGAAATGCGATAAAGCCATCATAAAAGTTATTGACATTTAACAAACCGATTGGTTTCTGGTGAATGTGCAGATGGGCCCAAGATGCTAGTGTGATAAGAGCCTCTAGTGTTGCAGATCTCCTAGAAGGAAAATAAAAGCATCAACATGATTAAGCATTTCAGTTATTCTTTCTTGCATACCTGAGACGACTAACTCTTCTCCAGTTGATGAGTCAGACGAACTGCCCAATGGTTTTAGGACTCTTGGGATGATGCCTAACACTTGACTTCCTCTGATAAAAGCTGCTTCTGAGACCATTTTTGATAACCCTCGGTTACCTCCTCCATACACCAAGTGTAATTTTCTCGCTGCTATGCTTCGACCAAGATCTATGGCTGCCTCTACGAACTCTTTATGTTTGCCATAGGTAAATCCAGAAAGCACACAAATGTTCTTGAATTGTCTATTGGGAGTAGCTGCCATTGTGATATTTCGCAAAAATAATTTGTGAGTGCTTGACAAAGAAAATCACATTTAAGAGTCTTGGTGATAGTGGGTCACAGTTGTGTATGAGGTAACATGTCAGTGTCAAATAACGTGTAAAGCACATGGCTCGCGAGTCAAAAAGGAAACAGTAAAAAGGAAAAAGCAAACAGTAACAAAATTATTAAAGACAATAAAGCAAACAATAAAACAACAGTGAAATAAAATAACAGTAAAGTAAAAGGATATTTACAGGTAGTTGCGACTGTGGCTCACATCTTCCTCTGGTTTTACGTCCAGAAACGGCTTGAACGCCCTCTATGGGTCGAGGATAGGCTTCCCATCCAGTTTTCTTATAAATTGGCAAATAGGGTTGTTTATAGTCAGATTCCCGAGACTATATCGTGCATGCTCTTTCTGGAATAATGGCCATAACTGGAGAATCGCTCTTTGCACATATCCACTGGGATGCGTTTCAAGAGACAATAGGATATCATCTAATGACTCCTTATTCAAGCCATCCCTAATGAATTGAATCTTATCTTCCCTGTTATCAGACACCATTCCTAAAGAACATGGGTTTTTATCGCAACTCATTCTGGCACACTTATGACAAGCAACAGAAATTCTTTGAGCTCGTCGTTTTCTTGCATAATTTCCTTTACCACAACCAGGCATGTATGCAATAAATTTTGGAGGTAACTCACTTGCCAATCGTACTTTAGCTTCGATTAACCAACGGATATCAGCAGGTATGTTATTTCTCATGAGCAATCGCATGCGTTCGGACCGAGCTTTATAGATCGTAAGAAGGGCATTCTGAGGAAGTGAAGGGAATCGCTTGTGAAGCTTCGCTAGAATCTTGTTTCTGTCCATACTTTCGCCTCAGAATGTCAGTTATTATGGGAAATCAAGTAATTGTCACGGAGTACCGTTATCCGCCACTTTACCGGGGTAACAAACTAAAGCACACAAACAGAAAAACAAATTAAAACAAACAAAGAAAATTAAAATCGTCCTCTTATTGAATTTACCTCAAGCTCCAACTGGATGTCGTAAACACTTCTCTCAATGTCTCTGAGTTGGCTTTCTAAACCCTCAACATAGGCTACTAACTCTGGTGGTTGTAGAGTCCAAATACGATGTGTTTTACAAAATTGAATCTGTCTTTTGAGATGAGTTTTGACACGTTGAAGTGGTTTAAGAATGTTCAGGAGGAATGGTCTAAGTAAGGTACTCATGATTAAAAATGATAAGAGAAAACTTAATAGTTAAACAAACACACTTATGCAAAAATAATTTCAATTAGCAAAATAATAATATAAAGAAAGAAAAAAATATCAAATCACCAAAAAGAAAAAAAAATCAATTCAAATCTGGTGGGTCACTCAAATTTATTTCGGTGTCTTCTTCATGTGGTTGGTACTCTAGATATGGCTTTAATCTTTGACCATTAACTTTAAACGTGACACCGTTCTTTGGGTCCTTAATTTCAATTGCCCCATGTGAAAAAACAGTATGAACAATAAAGGGACCAGACCAACGAGAGCGTAACTTACCTGGGAATAGGTGCAAGCGAGAATTGAATAAAAGCACTTTCTGACCTGGAGTGAACGATTTTCTCATAATTTGCTTGTCGTGGAAGAATTTCATTCGTTGCTTGTAAATCTTGGCATTTTCGTATGCATCATTGCAAATTTCTTCAAGTTCTGCCAGTTGTAATCTTCTTTCTGAGCTGGCTTGCTGCATGTCGAAATTGAATTTCTTGATTGCCCAATATGCACGATGCTCGAGTTCCACAGGTAGGTGGCAAGCTTTTCCATACACTAGCCTGTAGGGTGACATCCCAATCGGGGTCTTAAAAGCCGTTCTATATGCCCATAATGCATCATCAAGTCTTAATGACCAATCTTTTCTGTCCGGCCTCACCGTCTTTTCTAATATGTGCTTTATTTCTCGATTGGAGATCTCAACTTGGCCACTGGTTTGCGGATGATACGGGGTCGCCACTTTGTGTGTGATTGAATACTTTGTCAAAAGAGCTTTGAATGCTTTGTTACAAAAGTGGGCACTACCATCACTGATTATCGCTCTAGGGAATCCAAAGCGTGAAACAATGTTGCTTTTCAAAAATCCTATCACCACCTTGTGATCATTGGTTCTGCATGGAATTGCTTCTACCCATTTCGATACGTAGTCAACAACAACCAATATGTATTGATGACCAAAAGACGGGGGAAAGGGTCCCTTGAAGTCGATACCCCATACGTAAAAAATTTCAACCACTAAAATTGGATTTAGTGGCATCATGTTCCTTCGCGTAATGCTCCCCATTCGTTGACACCTATCACATGAAGAACAGAAAGTGTAAGCATCTCGAAATATAGTTGGCCAATAGAAACCACATTGTAAAACTTTAGTTGCTGTTTTCTTAGCACTGAAATGGCCTCCACAAGCTTGTTCATGGCAGAATGAAAGAATATTCTGAATTTCATTTTCTAGGAGACATCGTCTAACAATTTGATCCGCACAATACTTGAATAAATACGGGTCATCCCAAAAGAAATTCTTTATTTCTGCAAAGAATTTAGCCTTGTCTTGCTTGGTCCAATGCTCTGGAAGTTCACCTGTAACAAGATAATTAACTATATCAGCATACCATGGTAATACTTCCACACTCATTAATTGTTCATCTGGAAATGACTCATTCAATATTAATGACTCGTCAAATGGAGACGAGAGAGGTGGTCCGCCACAACATTTTCTGTGCCTTTCTTATATTTGAATTCCAAGTCAAATTCCTGCAAAAGTAACACCCAACGAATTAGTCTAGCTTTTGCATATTTCTTTGTGAGAAGATATTTAAGAGCAGCATGATCTGTGAACACAATTATTTTACAACCAATGAGATAAGATCGAAATTTTTCTAATACAAACACTACTGCTAGCATTTCTTTTTCAGTAGTTGAATAGTTCAACTTTGCATCATTCAATGTCATACTAGCCTAGTAAATAACATGGGGAATTTGATCAACTCTTTGTCTAATACTGCTCCTACTGCATAATCAGATGCATCACACATGAGCTCAAATGGTAAGCTCCAATTTGGGGGCTGAATGATGGGTGATGATGTCAACAACTACTTCAATTTGTCAAATGCCACGAGACATATATCATTAAAGACAAAAGGTACATCCTTAGCAAGTAAATTGCATAAGGGTCTAGAAACTTTGCTAAAATCTTTAATGAAATGTCTATAGAAACCAGCATACCCAAGGAAAGATCTTACTTCTCTAACTGTTTTGGGTGGAGGAAGATTAGAAATGAGATCCACCTTGGCTTTGTCAACCTCAATACCTTTGCTCGAAATGATGTGACCGAGAACAATACATTGTTTTACCATAAAATGGAACTTCTCCCAATTCAAGACCAAGTTCTTCTCGATACATCTCTGCAGAACTAGCGTTAGATGATGTAAACATTGATCAAACGAGTCACCAAAGACAGAAAAATCATCCATAAAGACTTCAAGGAATCGTTCAACCATATCAGAAAAATGCTTAACATACATCGTTGAAATGTAGCAGGTGCATTACATAATCCAAATGGCATTCTCCTATATGCAAATGTGCCAAAAGGGCAAGTGAAAGTGGTTTTCTCTTGATCTTTTGGTGCTATGGGAATCTGATTATATCCTGAGTAGCCATCTAGAAAGCAATAAAATTCGTGGCCTACTAATCTATCAAGCATTTGATCAATAAATGGTAAAGGAAAATGGTCTTTACGTGTGACAGAATTCAACTTTCTATAATCAATGCATACACGTCATCCTGTAGTTACTCTAGTTGGTATCAATTCATTATCAGCATTGGTAACTACTGTGACTCCTGACTTTTTGGGGACAACTTGTACAGGACTGACCCATGAACTATCAGAAATGGGGTAAATGATACCTGCATCTAATAGCTTAAGGACTTCAATTCTAACAACTTCTTTCATGTTAGGATTTAACCGACGTTACATTTCCCTAGTAGATTTAGGATTTTCATCAAGGTGAATGTAATGCATGCAGTCTACTGGATTTATACCTTTTATGTCTGCTATGGTCCATCCTAATGCTCCTTTATGCTCTTTTAAAACATCCAATAACTTACCTTTTTGTTCGTCATTGAGGGATGATGAAATGATTACTGGCAAAGTACTTTCTTCCCCCAAAAATGCATATTCCAATGTGTGTGGCAATGGTTTGAGCTCAAGTTTCGGTGGTGATTCTGATGATGGGATGAGTTTCTTCTCTGATGGTGCTAGTTGTTCAACTCTTGACTTCCATTGATTAGTGTCCATAGATGGTGCTGAGTCAAGTAGGGCGTTGACCTCTTCGACTAATCTGTCAATATCAAAATCAAAACCAAAGTGAGTTAAGCATGTCTGTAAAGGATCATCACTAAGATTTGAAATAAAAGTGTCATCAACTAATGCTTCTATTAAATCCACATCAACAATTCCATCATCTGTATTGTGAGGTTGTTTGGCAATGTTGAAAATGTTCAGCTTCATAGTCATATTACTGAAGGACAACTGCATATTTCCAGTCCTGCATTGAATGTGAGCATCCGCAGTTGCCAAGAAAGGTCGGCCTAAAATAATGGGGATGTGCTTCCTTGAGTCCTGTATTGGTTGAGTGTCAATTACAATAAAATCAACAGGAAAATAAAACTTGTCTACCTGGATAAGCACGTCCTCCACAATACCAAGAGGTATTTTCGTGGACCGATCTACAAGCTGTAACACCACTGGAGTTGGGTGTAATTCTCCAAGTCCAAGTTTCACAAACACTGAATAAGGTAACAGATTTACACTAGCTCCTAAATCCAACAAAGCATTCTCAATTGTGTGGTTCCCTATACTACATGAGATAGTGGGGGAGCCTGGGTCTTTGTATTTTAAAGGAATTTTATGTTGGAGTATAGAAATAACATTTTCTGTTAAAAATGCCTTCTTTTGAACATGCATATTTCTCTTTTTAGTGCAAAGGTCTTTAAGAAACTTGGCATACGATGGAACTTGTTTAATAGCATCAAGTAAATGGATGTTAACACTTACCTGTTTGAAGATTTCAAGAATCTCACCTGTGGATTTTCCTTTTTTTCCTTTAGCTAACCTCTGAGGAAATGGAGCTTTCGGAACATATTCTCGTGGGTTGGTTTCTTCTTTCTCCTCCGGTGATGATTCCTCAACATTCACAGGTACAATTTGATTTTCTTTTGTCACCGGCATCTCCACTTTGTTGTCGACTTCCTTTCCTTTTCGCAAGGTCATGACTGCTTTGACTTCTCCATGCTGCTGTGGTGAACTGGTACTTGCTTCATGTACTCCTTTAGGGTTAGGCACTGGTTGACTTGGAAACTTACCTTTCTCAACGGTCATTGCCAAGGTCTGAACTGAAGAAGCAAGTTGTCCCACCATCTTCTCGAGGCTTGAAACTGATTGAGCTTGTGAGTTGAAGCCTGCTCTCAACTCATTTCGTAGTCCATCAATGGTGCGGTTCTGTTGCTCAATCGTATAGTGAGTAAGATTCTTGAGATTTTGGAATGAATCCTCCCATGGTCTGGGCTGAGAGTAGTTCTGGTTCTGATTGTATGGTCTAAATAGTGGCTGAGAGGCTTGAGGATTTTGTGGAATTGGTGGAATTGGAGCTGCTGGTCCATTCTGTTGGAATCCTTGAGACCATGAAAAATTATGGTGGTCTCTCCATCCAGGGTTATATGTGTTGGAGTATGGGTTGTAATTTGATGGTTTTCTCATTACACCTATGGCATTGGCTTGATTTGAGTATGAGTCATGGTCATGTGGTTCTGTTGATTTAGCAGTCGATAACGATGCTATTTGTCGAGCAAGACCTTCAACCATCTCCTTGACTTCTTTGATTCCTGAAGTTGACTCGCCAATGTGAACCTCATTTACTCCCTTAATTCTTCTAGTATTCCTGAGTGATCGACTCCGTTGTTGGGAATTATCCGCTTGTCGCTGGAAGAATTCCCAAATCTGTAATGCACTTTTTGACATTAGCTCTCCTCCACTTGTTGCCATTAGCCATTCTTGCACATTCGGTAGTAATCCCTCCAAAAAGTATTGACATTGGTGCCATTTCTCGTACCCATGATGTGGACACTTCAAGAGTAACCCATTGAATCGCTCCCATGTTTCGAAAAATTGCTCGTCCCTCTTTCACAAACTCAAATTTCCTGCGAATAGCATTGGTTTTAAAATATTTATTTAAAAATTTAGTTACCATTTGTTCCCATGATGAAATGCTATTAGCAGGCAAAGTATTTAACCATGAACGAGCTCTATCTTTTAAAGAAAATGGGAATAATCTAAGCTTTACATCATCATCTGAAAAATTCTCATATTTAAATGTTTGACAAATTGCATGAAAATCATTCAAATGATTATATGGGTCCTCATTTTCTAGGCCATAGAATGTGGGGAGACAATTTAGCACACTAGGTTTTAATTCAAAGCTCATAACAGCTACATTTGGGTATCTTATACATGATGTGCTCAAATTAGCTAAGGGACTAAAATAGTCCTTAAATGGCCTCTCCTGTGGTGCTTGTAAATCCATTCCAAATTTATTTTTAATGTCCTTTTGTGTGCGAAGTGTTTTTTCTAATTCAAGGTCTATAGGTTCAAGATTAGGAAATAATGACCTACGACCATGCATGCAAAACAAATAAAATAAAAATAAAGATGAGAACAAAACAAATAAATAAAAATAAAGAGGAATGAGAAATTATGATACTAACCTTATCGCGCTATTACAACCTTACTATAAAAATACACAAAAATAAATACGTGAAATAAATTAACTAAAAATTAAAATAAAATAAAATAAACTGAAAATTAAATTACAGAATTGTAAAGAATAGAGAAAGAAAAGAAATAATAACCTCTAAATGCAGATTCACTTTTTTTTTAAAAAAAATACAAGAAAACAACTTAAAAGAAATTATTCACAAAAATTAATTCTATGAATTAAAATTACTTACCTCCCCGGCAACGGCGCCAAAAACTTGTTGTGCAAATTTTAATGTACTCGCAAGCGCACGAATCTATTGTAGTATAGATCAATGGTGACGAGTGTCGATCCCACGAGGAGGTGGATTTTAATTGTGTAGAATTAATTTTGTAAATGGGTGATTGGATTTGTGGTGGAAATAATTTGGAATATGCTAAAACTTAAATTAAAATGGCGAGAATAAATTCTAAAATTGGAATTGCAATGGCGAGAATAAATTGAAGATAATTCTATTGAAATGACGTACTTGGGTATTCGGATCCGTATCAACATGCATCATGGGCTAAATAATCCTTATTAATGCCAATTAAATCATAAGGGGGGAATCCACACCTCATGAACCATGCTCTAATCAATATGGTGCTAAGGGCTTATCGTGCCAAATAATAATAACCTTATACTAGGGAGCCGGTGAAACCAAGGCGGTACCAGACAAGATTAGTATTATTTGTCGACGAGAAATCAAAACATCCACAAAAACTAGAGGAGAAGAGATGTTAACATATATGTTTCCATAATATTGATTTTGATGATAACAAACAAGATTAAGAATGATTAATCTTTTAAGCTCAAATTATTTAATGTTCTTTTTAAATAAATCATTATTTTCACATTATAAATGTTTTATATTTAATGGAAAAATAATTTTATGAAATTGATTGTTTTTATTCTTTTTAAATAAATCATTATTTTCACATTATAAATGTTTCATATTTAATGGAAAAATGATTTTATGAAATTGGTTGTTTTTCAAAGTTTATGGTTTAATTGAAAGAATTTTGAAAACTTTGAAATAAACAAGTATTGCTTGAAATCTTGGTAAAGGACTTATTTGAAAAGTGTCATAGCATTTTGGGCTATACCATAATTTCAGAAATTTTTGGGATTAACAAAGCATTACTTAGAAATTCTAAAATTGGACCTATGTGCAAAGTTTCATAATATTTTGGGCATACTTTTATAAAGTTTTGGGGTCAAACTATAAATTTGGAAAATATTTTCACTGTAGCAATCATCAAACGGCTAACCATTTATTTAAACGGCTTAACGATAATTTCCAAAGCATGTTCGCAAAGTATTGTTAAAATGATGATTCTAAACTAACTGAACTTTTTGAAATTAACCGATTATTTCCAGATTGCTAACCTTGAACCGTTTAGTAAGAACGGTAAAACCAAATTTGTTTTGCAGGTCTCTTGAAATTCACGGCGAAAGGGTAAGACTAACGGCTAACCGTTTATTTTAAAATTTGCCCAACTTTTGACACCCAAACTTAACTGCTTAGGGTTAAAACCGTTTTTCAGCTCCAACTATAAATAAGCTCAATCCAATTCAAACAAGTCTTCCTTCCAACGATCATCATTGAGCAAAATATTGAGAATACAACTTTCATTGAGCTTTAAATCTTTGTATTCATCTTATTCATTCACATATTGAGCTTTCACTTGTGATCAAATACATTGTGTGAGAGAGATTAATTTGTAATCCTTTTTTGTAAAATCAAGTTAAAAGATTGTAAGTGTTGGGATACACTTGGGTTAAGAGATTGGGGATAATCTCTTGTTGTAAAGGTCCATTGACACCTTGGAAGTCAATTGTAAGCGTTTGGGAGGCTAGCTTGAAATCCTCAAGCCCTGTGCTTGGAGGCGTGGATTGCCGAACCATGTAAAAATCCTTGAGTTTGCTTTCTCTTCCCTTACTCATTTATTATTGTGCTTTTATTGAATTTATTGTTTTCGAATTTATTAAGGCATTAGATTGGATTTGTGTGGTTTGCCTAGGATAATTTTTAAAATCCCAATTCACCCCCCTCTTGGGTTGCCTAGTTAGTATTTCATTTGGTATCAGAGCAAGGTGCTCTTGTTTAGACTTAACCGTCTAGAGTTAAAGATCGATGGCAACCTATAGTGACTCAACCTTTAGAGAAAGACAATCCACAATTAGACCACCGTTCTTTGACGGTAATGACTACCCATATTGGAAAACTAGGATGAGAATTTATTTACAAGCTTTAGATTATGAAATTTGGGAAATTGTTTGTGATGGTCCATTTATGCCTTTGACTAAAAACGGAGTTGGGGAAGATATTCCAAAACCTTCACGGGAATGGAATGAATTGGAAAAGAGAAAAGCTTCTCTAAATTCCAAAGCCATGAATGCCTTGTTTTGTGCACTAGATAAGAAAGAGTTTCATAGAGTGTCTAGTTGTGAAAGTGCTAATGAAATTTGGCACAAACTTGAAGTTGTTTATGAAGGCACGAATCAAGTGAAAGAGTCTAAGATTAGTAGGTACACTCGGCAATATGAATTGTTTCAAATGGAACAAAATGAGAGTGTGTATTCTATGTATACTAGATTTACGGACATAGTGAACACTCTAGGAGTCCTAGGAAAGACTTTTTCAAATAGCGAAAAGGTCAAGAAAATCATTAGGTCTCTACCTAAGGAATGGAGACCAAAAAGGACTGCCATTGAGGAAGCCAAGGATTTAAATGTATTACCTATTGATGATTTAATTGGCTCTCTTATTTCATATGAAGAAGATTTGGCAACTGAAAAAGGGCATGAGGAGAAGAAGAAAAACATTGCTCTCAAAGCCTCGAAACATGAGAGTGATGAGGAAAGTGAGCTGGATGAGGAAGAGATGGATATGCTGGCTAGGAGGTTCAGAAAACTTTTTAAGAAATCCGGTGAGCGAAGAAAATTTAGAGACCTCAAGAACCGAAAGGAGAAGAATGAATTAATCAAATGTTATGAGTGCAAGAAGCTTGGCCATATAAGAACCGAATGTCCTCTTCTCAACAAGCTCAAGAAGAAAGCAATGGTAGCCACATGGGATGATAGCGATGAAGAAACAAGTGATGATGAAGAGCATCAAGAAATGACAAATCTAGCTCTCATGGCAATTGGAGATGAATCGGATGATGAACTTGATGAGGTAAATGATCTTTTTACTTATGATGAATTATATGATGCTTTTAAAGAATTGCATGATAATTGGATAAAAATTGGTAAAAAGAATGCATGTCTTAAAAAGAAAATGGTAGAGCTCAAAAATGAAAATGAATCTCTATGTGCAAAGATTACATGCCTAGAATTAGAGAATAAAACATTGCATGATAGAGTTGCATCATCAAATGAGAAACTTAGCACTTCACATGAGCATCTAGAATCACATGTAGATAACTTGAAAAATGAAAAGGATGCTTTACAAAAATGCAATGATTCTTTAAATGAAAAGATTAAAGGACTAGAGTTAGATAATAAAATGTTGCATGATAGGATTGCATCATTTAAATGTAAACAAAGTATTTCGTATGAGCATGAAAAATCACATGTTGATAAATTGATGAAAGAAAATGATGTGCTTAAGAAAAAGAGTAATGAGCTCAATGAAATTGTGTTAAAATTTACAAATGGACAAAAGATGTTGGATAACTTGATTAATTCACAAAAATGTGTGTTTCATAAAGGAGGACTTGGTTATAAGCCAAATTTGAAACAAAAGTATTATAAGAACTATTTTGTGAAGAGTACATCTATTAACAATCAAGTTATATGTCATTATTGTAATCAAAACGGTCACATGAAGCTTGGTTGTCCTATTAAAAGAAAAGTATATTATGGAGTAAAATGTGTTTGGGTTCCAAAAGGAACAATTGCTAACACTTAAGGACCCAAGAGTATTTAGGTACCAAAGGGCACAACGTGAATGTTTTCTTTGTAGGTACCACAATCAAGGAATGGTGGAGAGTTCCTTGATGAAGCTTGTGAGGATAATCATTTGAGCATGATCTAGGAGAAAAAGATGAGGCAAGATGATTTAATTATTTTGGTAATAATTCTTGTCATATTGATTTTGTTGAATAGATCATGATGGATGGATAATAGCTTGAATTAGCGAAAGTATGCTTGTATGTTTACATGATGGAATTATCATTGTGTTTAACATTTAGTGCTTTATCATGATGCATGGTTATATATTTATGATGATAGCTTGTCAACTTATCATGATAGATTTGTTTTGATTTTAATGATCATGTAATGCCTAAGCATGATAAATAAGTGATATGCTTTAATTCTAAATCTTTGAATATTTACATATTTCATGATTGTGTGATGTATATGCATGATAGATGAGTTATATGTTATTTCTTGCATTAGAAGTGATCATGGTGGATAATTCAAAAATCATGCATTTGAGATTTTTTTTGTAATGGTTTTGCCATTGAATATAAATTTTCATCACCTAGAACTCCACAACAAAATGGAGTTGTAGAGAGAAATGATAGGTCTATTAAAAAAAAATGGTTAAGACCACATTGATTAGACATCATCTCAATAATACTCTCTATGAGCTTTGGAAATATAGAAAACCCAACATTAATTATTGCAAAGTTTTTGGATGCAAATGTTATATTTTGAACACAAAAGATAATCTTGGCAAATTTGATCCAAAATTTGATGTTGGTATTTTTCTTGGCTATTCAAACACAAGCAAAACTTATTGAGTGTATAACAAAAGAACTTTGATTGTGGAAAAATTTATACTTGTTATATTTGATGAGTCTAATTCTTCCTCTATGGAGAAAGTTGTTTTTGATGATAATGTAGATGAAGAGCTACAAGAAGATTATCAAATGATAGCCAAAAGAATGCACCACTTGAAAATCAAGAGGAGCAACATGAAGAAACAAATGCGAAGTAAAATGAAAGTACTTCTCAAATACTCCCCAAGGAGTGGAGGTATGTTTCTTCTCACCTTAAGAACTTAATTTTGAAAGATCCATCACAAGGTGTAACTACTATATCATCACTTAAAAATATATATGAGCATTTGTAATAGTGGATTTGATCACTTGTTCTTTAACTCATCATTATGGCTTTTCTTAATAGCTATGTTGATTTTGATGATCTATAATGGCATATATTGATTTTGATGATTTATATATTATTATTATGTTCTTATGCTTTGCTTAAGTTTTGATGATAAAGTTTGTGCTTTGATGATTCCATTGTATTTGATGAAGTTTGATTTTATGCAATCTATGATTGGTGAATGGATGCATTTTTTGTACTTTATTGATGTATTGTCAAATATGCATTACTTGCTTTAAATAATATCGAAAAGGGGAGAAATACATATACTTCGAGAATTTTAAGCATATGAGATTTTTTTGTCACATTAGATATTTGATGAGTTTAGTTGTCTTTATTTATAAAATGTGATTGATAATTATGGAGCTTGAATATTTGATAATATGCATGCCAATTTGGTAAAGAAATCAAAACCTCTTTGCGAAGAAGAATTTTCAAAAATTCGGCATAAACTTGGAATGATTTGATTTCTTGATGATTTTGGTAATTGATGATTATATGTGCGTTGCTTGATGAATTAAAGGAGTTGTTGGTTGGTTATTATTGTTTAAGCTTATATGGAAGTGTTTTTAACCATGTTGTGTATTTGAGAATTTGTTCATTTTTAAGGGGAGACTTTACCGAAATTTTTGCTCATACAAAATTGGTAATATCTTTATCGACTTATTTTCTATGCTCTTGTTTGGATTGCATCTATCTATTTTTTATGAAGGGAGAGATAATATGACATGTTTTTGGATAATATCATTTTGGTTAAATTTTTTAATTGGCTATATATTTAGGGGGAGCATATAATATGATTTTGGAAAATATGAATTTTGAACTTTTTTGTTGTCCAAAGGGGGAGACAAAATAATATATCATTTCAATGTTATCAAAAGAAGGAGAATAATATGCATTTTGAGTAATTGTTTTGATAATTGGTATTTGATTATGGTGATGATTTGATGTTTTTGAGATATGATGATTACATGGGTGTTTTATATGATAATTTCATGTTATGAGTTGTTGATTTGGTGATTAATGGAATAATGGTTCATGATATTTTGGTGTGATGATTTGTGTATGGAGTTGGCTTTTATCATGATCTATAATAATTTGGGAGTAATATTACTAATCTTGTATTTGAGGTAATGCTTGCTTTTAGGGGGAGATTCTTTCAAAATTTCTACTCAAACAACATGGGTAACAAATTTGCTACTTTTATTCTTTTCCTTTACGTTTTCTTTTTTATTATGAAAGGGGAGAAGAATACATGTTTTCAAATTTATAAAAATTTGCTACTTTTTTCTTTGCCAATTAAGTTTTTCTTTTTGATGATGAGGGGGAGAAAAATCCATGTATTTAAATATGTTAATTTAGCTAATTGGCAAATTGTAAAAGAAGATTATATTTAGGAGCAATTTGTGGAATCATTCTTTAAATACATGAAATGTTTGTCATCATCAAAAAGGGGGAGATTGTTAACATATATGTTTCCATAATATTGATTTTGATGATAACAAACAAGATTAAGAATGATTAATCTTTTAAGCTCAAATTATTTAATGTTCTTTTTAAATAAATCATTATTTTCACATTATAAATGTTTTATATTTAATGGAAAAATAATTTTATGAAATTGATTGTTTTTATTCTTTTTAAATAAATCATTATTTTCACATTATAAATGTTTCATATTTAATGAAAAAATGATTTTATGAAATTGGTTGTTTTTCAAAGTTTATGGTTTAATTGAAAGAATTTTGAAAACTTTGAAATAAACAAGTATTGCTTGAAATCTTGGTAAAGGACTTATTTGAAAAGTGTCATAGCATTTTGGGCTATACCATAATTTCAGAAAATTTTGGGATTAACAAAGCATTACTTAGAAATTCTAAAATTGGACCTATGTGCAAAGTTTCATAACATTTTGGGCCGTCATACAGTTTTATAAAGTTTTGGGGTCAAACTATAAATTTGGAAAATATTTTCACTGTAGCAATCACTGTAGCAAACGGCTAACCATTTATTTAAAACGGCTAACTGATAATTTCCAGAAAGCATGTTCTGCAAAGTATTGTTAAAATGATGATTAAAAAAACGATTATTTTTCCTTGAACCGTTTAGTAAGAACGGTTAAACCAAATTTGTTTTGTAGGTCTCTGGAAATTAACGGCGAAATGGTAAGACTAAACGGCTAACCGTTTATTTGAAAATTTGCCCAACTTTGACTTAATTTAGGGTTAACGAATTTTCATAACTATAAATAAGCTCAATCCAATTCAAACAAGTCTTCCTTCCAACGATCATCATTGAGCAAAATATTGAGAATACAACTTTCATTGAGCTTTAAATCTTTGTATTCATCTTATTCATTCACACATTGAGCTTTCACTTGTGATCAAATATATTGTGTGAGAGAGATTCATTTGTAATCCTTTTTGTAAAATCAAGTTAAAAGATTGTAAGTGTTGGGATACACTTGGGTTAAGAGATTGGGGATAATCTCTTGTTGTAAAGGTCCATTGACACCTTGGAAGTCAATTGTAAGCGTTTGAAGCCTTGGGAGGCTAGCTTAGTGAAATCCTCAAGCCTGGTGTGCTTGGAGGCGTGGACGTAGGCGGGGATTGCCGAACCACGTAAAAATCCTTGAGTTTGCTTTCTCTTTCCTTACTCATTTATTATTGTGCTTTTATTGAATTTATTGTTTTCGAATTTATTAAGGCATTAGATTGGATTTGTGTGTGGTTTGCCTAGGATAATTTTTAAAATCCCAATTCACCCCCCTCTTGGGTTGCCTAGTTAGTATTTCAAGAGAAAATAAATTTACCAAATTAGGCCCATGACACATGTTGAGACTTCACCTTCAACCCAAGCTTGAAAGAAAATTAACTACTCATAATTGAACTAGGGGCAAAATGAAAATTTATTAAAATACGAAGAAAATACAAGATGGAGAAGGAATTACAGAAAATGGATCCCAAAAATGGATTCAGAGCTATCAAATTAGGGGGGAGAGGCCCCCTTTTTATAGATACATGGAATAAATCATCGTCATCGGATTAAAAATTTGGGCCTTCGCCACGTCATCACCACGCGGATGAACAGTAACACGGTTTGACCCGGATGAACAGTAACGCGGTTTGGTTGAAAATAATCCGCATGTGATGCACCGTTTTTTCGCCCACCGATATCGCCACATCACCATCAACAGTACATAAGAATTTTAGTCCAATAGGATCGTGACACCTCATCAGTCAATGCCACATCATCGATCAATGCCACGTCATCGGTCAATGCCACGTCATCGATCCGTCTATGTGAACAGTGTCATGAACAGTAATGTAGACAATACCGTACACGTGAATAGTACCGTACATGTGAATAGTGTCATTTTTCTTTTTATGCTCCTCCTAAGGTTTTCGACCGTCCTGAGTTCAAAAGTGATGTTCGTTTTGCCATCTGATCTTTCCTTTATTGAGAAATGATTATAATGCCCCTAAAATACATAAAATACTTAATTAAAATAAAACATACGTAATTAAATCACAAGAAGGTTAAATACATAAAAGTAAGGATTGTTAGTAAGACTTGAAATGTAAAATGATGGTTTTCTCCTTTATAAATATGCATTTTCTAACACTCAACACCCATCACAAAACAACACACTCTAAAAACAACAACCACCACTACAAGCACCACCACCACCACTATAATTCTCAAATTACATTTTTAATTAATGAAATATAAATAAAATAACTAACCTAAGTTTTGTTGGAGTTAAATAATGGATTTTCTTCACCATTGAAAGTAGATCGGACACCGATGATGCGTAGAGCTGCCACTGACGATGGGTGGAGCCACCGCCGACGATGGGTGTTTTTGGCTCTAGGAGAGATTATGTGAAAAAGATTGTCTTGGGGCATTTTGGTCTAAAAATTTTACTTTTGACTAATGTTGATAGAAATAAGTTTGTGGGGTTAAAATTAAAAAATAAAAAACTTTTGTGGTTATTTATGTATATTTCCCTTTTTACTTCTAAAATCTTAATTTAGCTTAATTTAAGATATTTTGATATTTTGATTTGTTTATTTTATATCAAAGTCTTATTATAAGACATATTTTATCTAAATGCAAAAAAATATAATTTTTTCTTTTGTGTGAATGATAAAATGTCTTAGCAGAAATCATTTTTTTCCTCACAGACGCTACATTGAATGTATTTATTTCCTACTAACTATTCAATCATATTAGAATTTCCCTTAATCTCAAGTTTTACTTGGTCTTAAATACTTAACAAACATTCAATTTGAATTTTAAGAAAATTCTTTTATTATTAGATAACACTTTTTTTTATAAAATATTATGTTAAATTATAAAAAATTAATTTACCAAAATTATTTTTGTAAATTATATATCAAATGCTTACCTTATAAATATTTATAATACATAAAATATATGGTACTATATAACACCGTAAATATATGCATATTTAAACTTCAAGCATGTATATCACTTTCGAGATCATAACTGTAAAAATATTAGATATAAGATATTCTGAGTTTACTTTTATTTTAACATATATATTCACACAAATTTAAACTTAAGTAACATTCAAACTCATTCATATATCAGATAAAAAACAAACGTTACATAAGTTAACTCAATCGCGTTAGCATTTAATGATACTATTTACATGTCATTGATTTATGTGACTACAGTATCAGGAATCCACTGACTCAGTAACATCAAAAATTCTTATCGTCATTTAAATAATTAGTGTCAGTATTAACGGTGCTATACCGGTTGTGTTTTAATTTTTTTAATCACATTATTCATGTTTATTTTACAATTAAAATAAACCCAAAATATATTAAACATACCAAATCTTGTAATGCAATTCACATAATACACATTTCAAATACATCAGTTAAATTAAAATAGTTCAAATACATCATTGTTTGGGGGTAAAAAACAAGTTCAAGTACTAAATTAAGCTTTGAACAAGTAGTATACATGATAAAGTACTAAATTAATTTCGGAAAATTTAGCCAAGAAGAAAAAACAGATAACAATGTCACTGATTTTGGAGTCACTGATTTTGGAGTCCGCATATGCCTTCATTTTTTTTCCACCTACAAGTATATAAAATCAATTAGCACACCACAAAAAATAAGTCACAGATTTGTTTTAAGGAAAAATAATCATAAATTACTTTTATGTTACCTCACAATTGTAGGCTGTAATTAACTTGGCAACGTATGTAGCCCACTGATCACGAAGTCGCGAGAGGTCCTTGACAGTGTAT
The DNA here is from genome assembly GCA_030449895.1 of Citrus mangshanensis. Taxonomy (NCBI): domain Eukaryota; kingdom Viridiplantae; phylum Streptophyta; class Magnoliopsida; order Sapindales; family Rutaceae; genus Citrus; species Citrus mangshanensis. Next base: position 709,528 of record JASUUJ010000211.1, read on the forward strand.
TCCTCAATTCCCTTGAACTTTAATTTTAAAACAACAAGTTATTCACCGCAAATCCTTGACTAAACTACTTAATTATCATTCATTTAAATATATTTGTGTGTTAACAATTAAAGCCAACAAATAAACTCCAACAATGTTACTGTTTTATCCAAAATTATATAGGTAAATACTGAACATCCTGATCATGGTAATTCCAAAAAAAAAAACAACTTGTGAACCCCAACAACAACAATATTTGATAGCCGAAGCAACTTGTGAACACCAACAGTACGCGATTTAATACAAATATGGATGTAGATACAAAACCTTAATTAGGATGACAACTTATCCTCATCAAAGTAAAGTACAAGCAACGACACCATAGCACATCCCCACTAACAACTACTTTGCAACCCAAACAATTGTTTTGTGTTGGGATATGCAGTACATTGTGTATATCCCAAATCCTAATTCATGTCTATATGGATATTCATATAATCTATTCAACAGTATGCAACATAGTCACCATTATAAGTACCCTCACAGTTTATAAAATGCATACAATACGCAATAAAAAGATAACTGTAAAAAAGCACATAGGTGTTTGAGCTGATTCATTTCACAATAAATTAAAATAATATGATGCAGTATTGTAAAAATCATTTTCAATACTTACATTATTTTTCAGAACATTCACATTTGTGATGATATCTTGCATGTATTTCATCATATAATAACCACATTCAAAGCTGCTCGGCTGCCTCGGACACTACAAGATCAAAATTACATTAATTTTTTACTGTACGTTAACAATAATTAGTTAGGTTTGTCTGATTTTTACCTTGACAGGTATCCATTGAACATTGGCCTTTGTATCAGAATTTAAACTCTGATGTATTCGAATCCCCCTACAATTAAGAGACATAGCTAACGTTAGCAATAATTAGCATAAGACATAAAAATAAAATAGCATGATCAAAGATACAAATAACAAACTTAACTTATTGACAATCTGCATTAGCTCTTCATCAGGACTACCTTCCAAATGATCAAGGTAATAGGTTGTACGTCTCACCATATCAATTGCCAATAACACCCAGTGGGCACTAATCAAAGTAAAAATTGTTCTCACACATGAATTACAAGTAAAAGTGATTAATCTACAAATTAAAGAATATAACTAGGAAATGAAAAAAGTTATACCCAGGGTTATACGGGAATACGATAACTTGTCCCAGTTCTGCCAAGCCTAACAGTTTTGAAATGTATTGAGTCCTGTCTTTAAAGTTGACCCTTGGATATAGCTTCTCAAAAAGCCCAAACTGAACTGGTTTAGTACTTCCATTGCTCTCCATCTCCTCATACAGGAGTCTAAGAGGAAACAAATATATATAACGAAGTAAGTTTGAATATAGGAAACAAAATAATAGGGCCAAGTTTACTAAAACATAAGTTATGATTTACCGCACTTGATCCATATGTTAATGATGCAGTTTGAGACCTCTTTAAACTCGATGATTTCAGCACAAATCAGCTTGTCCAAGTGTGTTTCCCAAATTTCACCAAAGGTTGCTGTGTCATGCCGAATCCTGATCAACCGAGGTAAAGAATTCTCGATGAACATGGTAAACATGTTCATATATTCACTCCTGTCATTCTTTCTTAATCGTGCTGCTGCCCGTGTATTCTTCACACGTACATTAAGGTCTTTTGCTGCTGGTCTGATGACTCGGGGTTCTTTTTTGGCTATTTCTGCTGGTCTGATGACTCTGGGTTCTTTTTTGGCTACTTCTGCTGGTATGATGACTCTGGGTTCTTTTTTGGCTACTTCTGCTGGTCTGATGACTGGTGGTTCTTTGTTGAGTACTTTGTCATGACAGGAGAACTGCCTATCTAGTACTTTAGGAGTTAGTCGAGGAGATCTTCTCGGTGTGGGCTTTGAAGTAATTTCACACTCTACTTTTTCGGGGGTTTGTTGAGGAGTTGCTTGGGAAATTGTGGTGGGACTGTCCTTGATTTTACTCTTCACAGATTTTGGAGTCGACTTACCCGATGGGAAATCAGCCTATGCAATAATCAAAATACATACCATTAGTAGTAATACATGCATATACAAATGGAAATAAAATAATGACATGTAACAGGCCATATACCTTTCTTTTTCCAAGAGTTTCAGGGGATTGTTGATCATTGTCAATCTGAACACCAGTGGAAGTTTTGGGCTTAAGAAAATTAGAACTTCCAACTTCAGTAATGCTGTACGCATTTAACCTTGCATTCATGCGTTCTAATTGAGCAGACATGAATTGGAAACTCTCTTGATACATCTTTCTTTCTCTTGCTAACTCAGTGGCATCAGGGATAGGAAAGTACATAGTGGTGGGTACCTAAAGATAACAAGAGCCAATTAAACCATGAAGGCAAGAGATAACTTAAAGAGGCAAAGGAAGAAAAAGCACTCAAGCTTGAATTAAAGCTCTTACTAGAAGAAATAAAGTATGTATACGTATGAGATCGGCAAACTTTAAGAATGTAAGCTATTGACTGCTTTAAAGAAGTACAAATCAGCATTTGGTTGGACCTTGAAGAACATAAAGTGCAATAATCCTATAATTTGCACACATAAAATACACTTTGAAGAAAATACCAAAACAACCCATTAACTGCAAAGAAGCCTAAACCCTTATATGCAAGAAGGGGTAAAGAACTAGGTCCTTAAACTACTAAATATAGGAATACCTATCATATCTCTGATAATAAATAGGTAAGTTCAACACAAGTAGTACCATTTGGAACAATTGTTGTGAAAAATGAAAACAAATGAGTATATCCTAGCAGAAGTCTTATCTAATTGGCGCATGTGCATTGATGATAAAAAATTAAATGATACCACAAGAAAAGACAATTTTCCTCTTCCATTTTTAGATTAAATCTTCCAGCAGGATACCTTTTCTACTACATTCTTGATGGCTACTGAGGCTATTATCATTCCTATAGCCTTAAAGCATCAGAAAAAGACCACATTCACATTATCACGGGTTGCTCAAATTTTCCAATAGAGGAGGTTGAATTGGTAACTCAAGATATGTTAAGAGGCAAGCCGAGGTGCGCTAAGTAATGAGTAGTCTAAATTTTCAAGTTTAGTAGTCTAAATCAGAGTCAAATGTGCTAACTAGCTCGATTTTAGAATTTCTCAGTACACCCTAGCACATCTTAATAACTTGTATATATCTAAAATTTTCTACACATGTGCATTGTTGAGTGTTAGAAAATGCATATTTATAAAGGAGAAAATCATCATTTTACATTTCAGGTTTTACTAACAACCCTTACTTTTATGTATTTAAGCTTCTTGCAATTTAATTATGTGTGTTTGATTTTAATTAAGTATTTTATGTATTTTAGGGGCATTATAGTCATTTCACAATAAAAGAGAGATCAGACGGTAAAACGGACATCACTTTTGAACTCAGGACGGTCGAAAACCTTAGGAGGAGCATAAAAGGAAAAATGGCACTATTCACATGTACGGTACTATTCACGTGTACGGTACTGTCTATGTTACTGTTCATGACACTGTTCACATAGACGGATCGATGATGTGGCATTGACTGATGAGGTGTCATGATCCTGTTGGGCTAAAATTCTTATATACTGTTGATGGTGACGTGGCAGCATATTAGTGGACTAAAAATCTCGCGTACGGTACATGCATCACACAGGATTATTTTCAACCAAATCGCTCAACCGGTCAAATCGTGTTCATCCGCGTCAAACCATCGATTGATGACGTAATCGCGTCCAAACTGTTTTTAATCCGATGGCCATGATTTACTCCATGTATCTATAAAAAGGGGGCCTCCCCCCCCTAATTTGATATCTCTGAATCCATTTTTGGGATCCATTTTCTGTAATTCCCTCTCTATCTTGTATTTTCTTCATATTTTAATAAATTCCCATTTTTGCCCTTAGTTCAATTATGAGTAGCTAATTTCCTTTCAAGCTTGGGTTGAAGGTGAAGTCTCAACATGTGTCATGGGCTTAATTTGGTAAATTTACTTTCTCTTCCCCTCTAGTTTTTGTGGATGTTTTGACTTCTCGTCGACAAATAACACTAATCTTGTCTAGTATCGCCTTGGTTTCACCGGCCCCCTAGTACAAGGTTATTATTATTTGGCACGATAAGCCCTTAGCACCATATTGATTAGAGTGTGGTTCATGAGGTGTGGATTCCCCCCTCATGATTTAATTGGCATTAATAAGGAATATTTAGCCCATGGTGCATGTTGATACGGATCCAGATACCCAAGCGCTTCAATCATAGTAATTTTCTCTTCAATTTATTCTCGCCATTGCAATTTCAATTTTAGAATTTATTATCGTCATTTCAATTCCAATTTTAGGATAATTTAAATCACTACCACCACAATTCCAACCACCCATTTACAAAATTAATTCTACATATAATTAAAATCCACCTCCTCGTGGGATCGACACTCGTCAACATTAGTCTATACTACAATAGATTCGTGCGCTTGCGAGTACATTAAAATTTGCACAACAAGTTTTTGCTAAGTAATTTTAATTCATAGAATTAATTTTTGTGAATAATTTCTTTTATTTGTTTTCTTGTATTTTTTTTAATTATTAAAAAAAAGTGAATCTACATATAAAGGTTAGTATTTCTTTTTCTTTTTCTTTTTCTCTTCTTTAAAATTCTGTAATTTAATTTTCAATTTATTTTTCTTTGTAATTTTTTTTTGTTTATCTTATTAATTTATTTTTAGTTAATTTATTTCAAGATTTGTTTTTGTGTTTTTATAGAAAGGTTGTAATAGCGCAATAAGGTTAGTATCATAATTTCTCCCTCTTCTTTATTTTTATTTGTTTTGTTCTCATCTTTATTTTTATTTTATTTGTTTTGCATGCATTATTACCTAATCTTGAACCTATAGACCTTGAAATAGAAAAAACACTTCGTACACACAAACAAGTTAAAAATAAAATGGATTTGCAACCACAGGAGAGGCCATTTAAGGACTATTTTAGTCCCTTAGCTAATTTGAGCACATCATGCATAAGGTACCCAAATGTAGCTGCTAGAAGTTTTGAATTAAAACCTAGTGTGCTAAATTGCCTCCCCACATTTTATGGCCTAGAAAATGAGGATCCATATAATCATTTGAATGATTTTCATGCCATTTGTCAAACATTTAAATATGAAAAATTTTCAGACGATGATGTTAAACTCAGATTATTCCCATTTTCTTTAAAAGATAGAGCTCGTTCATGGGTTAATACATTGCCAGCCAATAGCATTTCATCATGGGAACAAATGGTAACAAAATTTTTGAATAAATATTTCCCAGTGCATAAAACTAATGCTATTCGCAGGGAAATCTCAGAGTTTACCCAGAGAGGACGAACAATTTTTCGAAACATGGGAGCGATTCAATGGGCTACTCTTGAAGTGTCCACATCATGGGTACGAGAAATGGCACCAATGCCAATACTTTTTGGAGGGATTATTGCCGAATGTGCAAGAATGGCTAATGGCAACAAGTGGAGGAGAGCTAATGTCAAAAAGTGCATCAGAGATTTGGGAATTCTTCCAGCGACAACCAGATAATTCCCAACAACGGAGTCGGTCACTCAGGAATACTAGAAGAATTAAGGGAGTAAATGAGGTTCACATTGGCGAATCCAGAAATTAAAGAAAGTCAATAATCAAGGTCTCTCTTGACAAATAGCATCGTTATCGCTAAATCAACAGAGCCACATGACCGACTCATATCCAGGCCAATGCCATAGGTGTAATGAGAAAACCATCAAATTACAACCCATACTCCAACACATATAACACTGGATGGAGAGACCACCCCAATTTTTCATGGTCTCAAGGACTCCAACAGAATGGGCCAGCAGCTCCAGCTCCACCAATGCAACCCATTCCTCAAGTTCCTCAAGCTTCTCATTTAGACCATACAATCGTAACTACTCTCACCATGGGAGGATTCATTCCAAGAATCTTACTCACTCCACGATTGAGCAACGCACCATTGACGGACTACGAAATGAGTTGAGAGCGAACTCACAAGCTCAATCTTTCAAGCCTCGAGAAGATGGTGGGACAACTTGCTTCTTGATTCGGACCTTGGCAATGGAGAAAGGCAAATGTCCAAGTCAACCCTAATCCTAAAGGAGTACATGACGCAAGTACCACCACATGGAGAGGTCAAAGCAGTCATGACCTTGCAAAAAGGAAAAGAAGTCGACAACAAAGTGGAGATGCCGGTGACAAAAGAAAATCAAATTGTACCAGTGAATGTTGAGGACTCACCACCAGAGGAAAAAGAAGAAACCAACCCACGAGAATACATTCCCAAAGCTCCATTTCCCCAGAGGTTAGCTAAAGGCGAAGGAAAATCCACGGTGAGATTCTCGAAATCTTCAAACAGGTAAGTGATAACATCCCTTTGCTTGATGCTATTAAACAAGTTCCATCTTATGCCAAGTTTCTTAAAGACCTTTGCACAAAAAAGAGAAATATGCATGTTCAAAAGAAGGCATTTTTAACAGAAAACATTAGTTCTATACTCCAACATAAAATTCCTTTAAAATGCAAAGACCCAGGCTCCCCCACTATCTCATGTAGTATAGGGAACCACACAATTGAGAATGCTTTGTTGGATTTAGGAGCTAGTGTAAATTTTTTGCCTTATTCAGTATTTGTGAAACTTGGGTGGGAGAATTACACCCAACTCCGGTAGTGTTACACGGATCGGTCCACGAAAATACCTCGTGGTATTGTGGAGGACGTGCTTATCCAGGTAGACAATTTTTATTTTCCTGTTGATTTCATTGTAATTGACACTCAACCAATACAGGACTCGAGGAAACACATCCCCATTATTCTAGGCCGACCTTTCTTGCAATGCAGGAAAATATGCAGTTGTCCTTCGGCAATATGACTATGGAGCTGAACATCTTCAACATTGCCAAACAACCTCATAATGCAGATGATGGAATTGTTGATGTGGATTTAATTGAAGCATTAGTTGATGACACTTTTATTTCAAACCTTAGTGATGATCCTTTACAGACATGCTTAACTCACTTTGGTTTTGATTTTGATATTGACAGATTGGTCGATGAAGTCAACGCCCTACTTGACTCAGCACCATCTATGGACACTAATCAATGGAAGTTAAGAGTTGAACAACTAGCACCATCAGAGAAGAAACTCATCCCATCATCAGAATCACCACCGAAACTTGAGCTCAAACCATTGCCCAACACATTGGAATATGCATTTTTTGGGGAAGAAAGTACTTTGCCGGTAATCATTTCATCATCCCTCAATGACGAACAAAAAGGTAAGTTGTTGGATGTTTTAAAAGAGCATAAAGAAGCATTAGGATGGACCATAGCAGACATAAAAGGTATAAATCCAGTAGACTGCATGCATTACATTCACCTTGATGAAAATGCTAAATCTATTAGGGAAATGCAACGTCGGTTAAATCCTAATATGAAAGAAGTTGTTCGAACTGAAGTCCTTAAGCTATTAGATGCAGGTATCATTTACCCAATTTCTGATAGTTCATGGGTCAGTCCTGTACAAGTTGTCCCTAAAAAGTCGGGAGTCACAGTAGTTACCAATGCTGATAATGAATTGATACCAACTAGAGTAACTACAGGATGGCGTGTATGCATTGATTATAGAAAATTGAATTCGGTCACACGTAAAGACCATTTTCCTTTACCATTTATTGATCAGATGCTGGATAGATTAGCAGGCCATGAATTTTATTGCTTTCTAGATGGCTACTCAGGATATAATCAGATTCCCATAGCACCAAAAGATCAAGAGAAGACCACTTTCACTTGCCCTTTTGGCACTTTTGCATATAGGAGGATGCCATTTGGATTATGTAATGCACCTGCTACATTTCAACGATGCATGTTAAGCATTTTTTCTGATATGGTTGAACGATTCCTTGAAGTCTTTATGGATGATTTTTCTGTCTTTGGTGATTCGTTTGATCAATGTTTACATCATCTAACGCTAGTTCTGCAGAGATGTATCGAAAAGAACTTGGTCTTAAATTGGGAGAAGTGCCATTTTATGGTAAAACAAGGTATTGTTCTCGGTCACATCATTTCGAGCAAAGGTATTGAGGTTGACAAAGCAAAGGTGGACTCATTTCTAATCTTCCTCTACCTAAAACAGTCAGAGAAGTAAGATCTTTCCTTGGGCATGCTGGTTTCTATAGACGTTTCATTAAAGATTTTAGCAAAGTTTCTAAACCTTTATGCAATTTACTTGCTAAGGATGTACCTTTTATCTTTAATGATTCATATCTTGTGGCGTTTGAAAAATTAAAGCAGTTGTTGACATCATCACCCATCATTCAGGCCCCAAACTGGAGCTTACCATTTGAGCTCATGCGTGATGCATCTGATTATACAGTAGGAGCAGTATTAGGACAAAGAGTTGATCAAATTCCCCATGTTATTTACTATGCTAGTATGACATTAAATGATGCACAGTTGAACTATTCAACTACTGAAAAAGAAATGCTAGCAGTAGTGTTTGCATGGGAAAATTTTTGGTCTTATCTCATTGGTTGTAAAATAATTGTATTCACAGATCATGCTGCTCTTAAATATCTTCTCACAAAGAAAAATGCAAAAGTTAGACTAATTCGTTGGGTGTTACTTTTGCAGAAATTTGACTTGGAATTCAAATATAAGAAAGGGACAGAAAATGTTGTGGCAGACCACCTCTCTCGTCTTCATTTTGATACAATTGTTGAACCATTACCATTGAATGAGTCATTTTCAGATGAACAATTAATGAATGTGGAAGTATTACCTTGGTATGCTGATATAGTTAATTATCTTGTTACAGGTAAACTTCCAGAGCATTGGACCAAGCAAGACAAGGCTAAATTCTTTGCAGAAATAAAGAATTTCTTTTGGGATGACCCGTATTTGTTCAAGTATTGTGCAGACCAAATTGTTAGACGATGTGTCCCAGAAAGTGAAATTAAGAATATCCTTTCATTCTGCCATGAACAAGCTTGTGGAGGCCATTTCAGTGCTAAGAAAATAGCGACTAAAGTTTTACAATGTGGTTTCTATTTGCCAACTTTATTTCGAGATGCTTACACTTTCTGTTCTTCATGTGATAGGTGTCAACGAATGGGGAGCATTACACGAAGGAACATGATGCCACTAAATCTAATTTTGGTGGTTGAGATTTTTGACGTATGGGGTATCGACTTCATGGGACCCTTTCCCCCATCTTTTGGCCATCAATACATATTGGTTGCTTTTGACTATGTATCGAAATGGGTAGAAGCGATTCCATGCAGAACCAATGATCACAAGGTGGTGATAGGATTTTTGAAAAGTAACATTGTTTCACGTTTTGGCTTCCCTCGAGCAATAATCAGCGATGGTGGTGCCCACTTTTGTAACAAAGCATTCAAAGCTCTTTTGACAAAGTATTCAATTACACACAAAGTGGCGACCCCGTATCATCCGCAAACCAGTGGCCAAGTTGAGATATCCAATCGAGAAATAAAGCACATATTAGAAAAGACGGTGAGGCCGGACAGAAAAGATTGGTCATTAAGACTTGATGATGCATTATGGGCATATAGAACGGCTTTCAAGACCCCGATTAGGATGTCACCCTACAGGCTAGTGTATGGAAAAGCTTGCCACCTACCTGTGGAACTCGAGCATCGTGCATATTGGGCCATCAAGAAATTCAACTTTGACATGCAGCAAGCCAGCTCAGAAAGAAGATTACAACTGGCAGAACTTGAAGAAATTCGCAATGACGCATACGAAAATGCCAAGATTTACAAGCAACGGATGAAAGTCTTTCATGACAAGCAAATTATGAGAAAATCGTTCACTCCAGGTCAGAAAGTGCTTTTATTCAATTCTCGCTTGCACCTATTCCTCGTTAGTGGTCCCTTTATTGTTCATACTGTTTTTTCACAAATTAAGGACCCAAAGAACGGTGTCATGTTTAAAGTTAATGGTCAAAGATTAAAGCCATATCTAGAGTACCAACCACATGAAAAAGACACCGAAATAAATTTGAGTGACCCACCAAATTTGAATTGATTTTTTTTCTTTTCGGTGATTCGATTTTTCTTTCTTTCTTTATATTATTCTTTTGCTAATTGAAATTATTTTTGCATAAGTGTGTTTGTTTAACTATTAAGTTTTCTCTTATCATTGTTAATCATGAGTCTCATACTTTTCCTCCGAACATTCTTAAACCACTTCAACGTGACAAAACTCATCTCAAAAGGCAGATTCAATTTTGTAAAACACATCGTATTTGGGCTCTACAACCACCAGAGTTAGTAGCCTATGTTGAGGGTTTAGAAAGCCAACTCAGAGACATTGAGAGAAGTGTTTACGACATCCAGGAGCTTGAGGTAAATTCAATAAGAGGACGATTTTAATTTTCTTTGTTTGTTTTAATTTGTTTTTTGTTTGTGTGCGTTAGTTTGTTACCCGGTGAAGTGGCGGATAACGGTACTCGTGACAATCAAGTCGATTACTTGATTTCCCATAATAACGATATTCGAGGCGAAGGTATGGGCGAGACTCTAGCAAAGCTTCACAAGCGATTCCCTTCACTTCCCTCGATCTATAAAGCTCGGTTCGAACGCATGCGATTGCTCATGAGGAATAACATACCTGCTGACATCCAGTGGTTAATCGAGGTGAAAGTACGATTGGCAGGTGAGTTACCTCCAAAATTTATTGCATTCATGCCTGGTTGTGGTAAAGGAAATTATGCAAGAAAACGACGAGCTCGAAGAATTTCTGTTGCTTGTCATAAGTGTGCTAGAATGAGTTACGATAGAAACCCATGTTCTTTAGGAATGGTGTCTGATAACAGAGAAGATAAAATTCAATTCATTAGGGATGGCTTGAATAAGGAGTCATTGGATGATATCCTTTTATCTCTTGAAACGCATCCCAGTGGATACGTGCAAGGAGCGATTCTCCAATTATGGCCATTATTCCAGAAAGAGCATGCACGATATAGTCTCGGGAATCTGACTATAAACGACCCTGTTTGCCAGTTTATAAGAAAACTAGATGGGAAGCCTATCCTCGACCCATAGAGGGCGTTCAAGCCGTTTCTGAACGTAAAACCAGAGGAAGATGTGAGCCACAGTCGTAACTACCTGTAAATATCATTTTACTTTATTGTTATTTTATTTCACTATTGTTTTATTATTTATATTATTGTCTTTAATAATTTTATTACTGTTTGTTTTTTCCTTATTACTGTTTACTTTTTCCTTTTTTACTGTTTCCTTTTTGACTCGTGAGCCATGTGCTTTACGCGTTATTTGACACTGACATGCCACCTCACAAGACTCTTAAATGTGATTTTTTTTGTCAAGCACTCACAAATTATTTTTGAGAAGTATCGCAATGGTAGCTACTCCCAATAGACAATTCAAGAACATTTATGTGCTTTCTGGATTTACCTATGGCAAACATAAAGAGTTCGTTGAGGCAGATCTTGGTCGCATAGAGAAAATTACACTTGGTGTATGGAGGAGGTAACCGAGGGTTATCAAAAATGGTCTCAGAAGCAGCTTTTATCAGAGGAAGTCAAGTGTTAGGCATCATCCCAAGAGTCTTAAAACCATTGGGCAGTTTGTCTGACTCATCAACTGGAGAAGAGTTAGTCGTCTCAGGTATGCAAGAAAGAATAACTGAAATGCTTAATCATGCTGATGCTTTTATTTTCCTTCCAGGAGATCTTGCACACTAGAGGCTCTTATCACATTAGTATCTTGGGCCCATCTGCACATCCACCAGAAACCCATCGGTTTGTTAAATGTCAATAACTTTTATGATGGCTTTATCGCATTTCTTAACCATGCAATAAAAAACTACTTCATTCCTTCCCATGCGAAAAAACTTTTTATTTGTGCTCACACTGCTAATGAGCTACTTGATCTGTTTATAAGCCGGACCCATGGACCTTTGTGTTGGAGCGTCCAAATAATGATGGTAACAGTAGCGGTAGTAAGAAGTAGAAATTAGATTTAACTCTCCGCCTGTAAATATTTTCTTCTGTGTTGCACCACCCAGGTGATGTCTTCTAAACTCTACTTCTTTCCTTTCAAACATTGAGGACAATGTTTCGTTCTGGTTGGGGGGAGGGAATAGTCGACAATTGGGGAATCTTGGTTAAGTTTTTACTGATTTTTTGTTGTAGAAACTAACTGTTGCTAACGTTTTGTGTTGAAGATGGCTGAATATGGAGTGTAGTGACTCTAGAAACGCATCTTCATCATTTGAAAAAAAAACATTAAAACAAAAAAAAATTCAGACATTTTTTTCTTTATTAAGTTTTTATGTTCATTTTTCTTCTTCTTTTTAATTTCTCCTCTATGAATATACATTTTCCAACTTTTGAGTCGAAGATGGCTGAATATGGAGTGTAGTGCCTCTAGAAATGCTTCTTCTTAGTAAAAAAAAAAAACCATTTTCTTTTTCTAGCATTTTAAGTGTAACTTTTCTAATTAGTTTTTCTACATCATTTTCACACTTCTGCATTCACATTTTCCTTTCATGTTTAGAATAGGTTGGGGGGTAGAATGTTGTTTAAAAAAAAAATTTGTGTGATTTGTTTTAACATTGGATGACATGATTAATTTCAAATTTTAGTATTTGTATTATCTTTGGTCTTAAGTGATGTTACGTCATGTTTGCTACTTTACATGTTGATGTCGGAGACAAATATGAGTTGCTTAAAGGAATGAACATGTCATAATAAGTACCAAGTGAGTTTTTGAGCCTATTATTTTTCTTGGTACATTCTTCATACAGCTTAGTAGTTTTTTATTTTATACATGATCTCTAGATTTTTTTTAAGTTAACCCTTAAAAAAAATATTGTAAAAAAAAATGTGTGTTGCTACATTTGGAGTCCCATCTAACTAGTAGATATGAACGATTATTTAGAGCCCTAAAAGACGATGGAAAGGCCATCTTTGTCCTGTTTGAGCCTTTCTAGCCATCCCTTTTGTGAAATATCCATAGTTAACAATTTTGAGCCTTTAAAAAAAAGAAAATAAAACCTTTTATTTGTTAAACTTATCATCTTGACCCACTCCGATTTGGAGTATTACCCGATGTCTTATAAGTTCCATCACCCATTTATGTTTGAGAAAAATGTAAATAATTATTCTGTTTAGTGAAGTTATGCCAAATAAAAGAAAAAAAACAACAAAAAAAAAACAAAAGTTGTTGTTTCAAAAGAATAAAAATAACAATAATAGGTGAAATCCACCTTGCAAAAAAAAAAATTCTTTGCATTTTTCTCAAACATACACTTTGTTTTCCTTATTTCCCTTCTTTGTTAACCATGTCCCTAGCCTACGTTACGTCCTAATAAAAGTCCTTCTTGATTTTAGGGAACTATAGTCTGAAGTAGAAGCTAGTTATATGGGCTAAAAAGATGTAGTGATGCATAATAAAGAAAAAGATAAATAAATTGGGTTGACTAGCATTTTTGTTTGACTTGAGATCGTATTATTTCTAAGCTGAGGGCATATTTATTTCATCTTGGTGAGAGCATGTGATATCACTTCTTTATTATTTTCTCTCTCAATTACCATTTATTGGAGTGACTATTTTTATTGGTTTTAATTTCTTTGTGAGAGTGTCACTACTTCCAGTGAGATTTTGGGGTTTGACATGTCATTCTTGAAAGTAGCTATAACAAAGTCTATTGGGCTGATTCATGTGGATGGTTGATGTGGGTGTGATGTTGCTTTAGATTGGAGATAATGCTTATACTTTTATTTGATTGCTATCATTAATCTGATTGAATAAACACGAGTATTTCTAAATTTAAAAAAAAATCATTTTGAATTTGAATTTAATTTTCGCTTCATTTGCTAGGGACTAGCAATAAGCTGGTTGGGGGGTGTGTTGAGTGTTAGAAAATGCATATTTATAATGGAGAAAATCATCATTTTACATTTCAGGTTTTACTAACAACCCTTACTTTTATGTATTTAAGCTTCTTGCAATTTAATTATGTGTGTTTGATTTTAATTAAGTATTTTATGTATTTTAGGGGCATTATAGTCATTTCACAATAAAGGAGAGATCAGACGGCAAAACGGACATCACTTTTGAACTCAGGACGGTCGAAAACCTTAGGAGGAACATAAAAGGAAAAATGGCACTATTCACATGTACTTATTCACGTATGCATCGTTACATCGCTTCACATGTACGAATCGATGACGTGGCATTGACCGATGATGTGGCATTGACTGATGAGGTGTCATGATCCTGTTGGGCTAAAATTCTTATATACTGTTGATGGTGATGTGGCAGCATATTAGTGGACTAAAAATCTCGCGTCATACATCACATTATTTTCAACCAAATCACACCAAACTGTATTCATCCGCGTGGTCAAACCGCTGACTATTGACTTATGACGTGGCGCAATCCTGAGCGTCCAAACTGTTTTTAATCCGATGGCCATGATTTACTCCATGTATCTATAAAAAGGGGGCCTCCCCCCCCTAATTTGATATCTCTGAATCAATTTTTGGGATGCATTTTCTATAATTCCCTCTCTATCTTGTATTTTCTTCGTATTTTAATAAATTCCCATTTTACCCTTAGTTCAATTATGAGTAGCTAATTTTCTTTCAAGCTTGGGTTGAAGGTGAAGTCTCAACATGTGTCATGGGCTTAATTTGGTAAATTTACTTTCTCTTCCCCTCTAGTTTTTGTGGATGTTTTGACTTCTCGTCGACAAATAATACTAATCTTGTCTAGTACCGCCTTGGTTTCACCGGCCCCCTAGTACAAGGTTATTATTATTTGGCACGATAAGCCCTTAGCACCATATTGATTAGAGCGTGGTTCATGAGGTGTGGATTCCCCCCTCATGATTTAATTGGCATTAATAAGGAATATTTAGCCCATGGTGCATGTTGATACGGATCCAGATACCCAAGCGCTTCAATCATAGTAATTTTCTCTTCAATTTATTCTCGTCATTGCAATTCTAATTTTAGAATTTATTATCGTCATTTCAATTCTAATTTTAGGATAATTTAAATCACTACCACCACAATTCCAACCACCCATTTACAAAATTAATTCTACATATAATTAAAATCCACCTCCTCGTGGGATCGACACTCGTCACCATTAGTCTATACTACAATAGATTTGTGCGCTTGCGAGTACATTAAAATTTGCACAACAAGTTTTTGGCGCCGTTGCCGGGGAGGTAAGTAATTTTAATTCATAGAATTAATTTTTGTGAATAATTTCTTTTATTTGTTTTCTTGTATTTTTTTTAATTATTAAAAAAAAAGTGAATCTACATATAAAGGTTAGTATTTCTTTTTCTTTTTCTTTTTCTTTTTCTCTTCTTTAAAATTCTGTAATTTAATTTTCAATTTATTTTTCTTTGTAATTTTTTTTGTTTATCTTATTAATTTATTTTTAGTTAATTTATTTCAAGATTTGTTTTTGTGTTTTTATAGAAAGGTTGTAATAGCGCAATAAGGTTAGTATCGTAATTTCTCCCTCTTCTTTATTTTTAGAATAGGCAAGGCTCCCTATATATAGGGTATGACACTTTCCATTTTCCACACACCACACACCAAGTACAAGCAACTCAAATATAATCATAAAGCTGTTTTATATTCTCCCTTTTGAGTAATAAAATTCTCTTTAGCTATGTTGCTCTCTCTTCTCTCTGGCTTTTCTATAGTCATCTTTGCTTAGCTAGTTTGAGAAGTTTGATTTTTCCTAGATGTTGTCTAAATGTCGTACGAGTTACTACGAAAACACTAATTTGGTGACAAGTGGTATCATTGCTAAGGTTTGCACCCATGTAATCTAGCTCACGTTAGAGCAATGGCCAACTCTCAGACTTCTAGCACATTATAAGAGGATGTTATTAGTGTAGAGCCATTAAAGCCAACTTATAGTCATGAGTAGGGACGTATGGAAGTAAAGTCACACAGTAAGTCCAAGGTCCCTTCCATCAAAGCCTTGGAGCCTCGTACTGCCACGTTTGAAACTTTCATGTCCACTGCACATGACACCCTCGAAATTTTAGAGGAAATGGTCGATGGTCTTGTGGGAGAGTATGTTAAATTTACAGTAGACACTGAGGATCTCTTCTAAGACCAAGCTAACACCCTCATTGGGAGTTTCAATCATTTTATGATGAGTTGCTTAAACTCTATAGCTTCATGTAAGAGGAGTTACAAGTGATCTATATAGAAGTGGAGGAAGTCTGCTCGAATTAGGTTGGGTACAAGCACACACTCACTTCTAGCCTGGCTTTCACAAGCTTGAGTGATGTGCGTCTCATTGACGTGCCAAAGCCTAATGCCTATGATTGCACTCGAAATGTCATTATTGTGGACAACTTACTTTTTGTGCTAGAACAGTACTTTGGTACCGTTGGTGTCTGTGATGAGGCATCGAAGGTAGGCATTGTGCCTATATTCCTATGAGGCGCCACTCAGCTGAGGTTTTATGATGTCTTTACAAGACTACTTGAGTAATTTTACAATAACTTTTGAAAAAATTCTTGAGAGCTTGTTGGATTCATCTAAAACTCTTTTGGAAGGCATAAAAACAAGTGAGATGAGACCAGAGATCAAACGGCAGTCGACCTAAGGCCCTGTAAGGTTCTATAACCATTTGGGCTAAAATGTTATAGCACACATTCTAGGTCTTTTCATGGGCATATTCATCATTGAAGGATCTTGGGGTTGGACTTTGCACTATTTTTTGTATATACATAAAAATTGATGAGACAAGATCACATGATCAAATTAGAGTAGATTCCAAAGGCTTAAGTGAGGCTTTATGCTATTTAGGCCTAGAACTAAAGGCTATCACACATGGTTCTATAGCTTTTTAAGGCATATTTGCAGTTAAAAGAGTTCAAGTTGAATTTTGAGTTGATTTTTTTGAATGCACATTAACATTGGTGAGAGATTAAAACAAAAGTTGATTTCAAGGATTTAGTGAGGATTTACATGGTCTTTATGAGACAATAAGAATAATTTTACAGTAATTAGTAAAAATTGGACCGAAACGTTTTAGGAAGCATTGACACTGGCAAAACAAAGCCATACAAACAAATAAGAGTTGATTATAAGGCACAGGTGAAGTTTTACGACATTTGGGCCCATACCTTTTAGGGCATATTTGCCATACTAGACTATTTGGGCCTTTTTCACCAGTATATTTCCCATTGAAAGAGTTGTGGCTTGGATTTTGGACTTATTTTTTATGTGTACATAGAAATTAGTGAGACAAGATCGCAGGATCAATCAAGAGTAAGATTTTGAGGCCTAGAGGAGGTTCTATGCTATTTGAGCCCAGAACCAAAGGCTATTGTACATGATTCTAAGCCTTTTTAGGGCATATTCATGGTTAAAGGAGTTTAGGTTGAATTTTGAGCTGATTTTTTTTAATGCACATTGACATTGGTGAGAGATCAAAACAAAAGTTGATTTCGAGGATTGATTGAGGATTTGCAAGGCCTTTACAAGACTGCAAGAATAATTTTATAGTAATTTTCAAATAATTGGTAAAAATTATCAAGAACTTGTTGGATTGACTTACAATTCTTTGAGAAGCATTGGCATTAGCAAAACAAAGCCATACAAATAAATAAGAGTTGATTATGAGGTGAAGTGAAGTTTTGTGACCATTTTGACCCACAAATAAAGGCTATAGTAGACTATTTGGGGCCTTTTGGGGAGTATTCGCTATTTAAGGGGTCTAGGGTTGAATTTCGAGTTGATATTTTGCACACAAGTAGATATTAGCCAGATGAGACCTTAAGATCTAGCAATAGTTGATTTGAAGGCTTGGCTAATGTTTTAAGCCCATTTAAACCCATAATTGATGGCTACGACACATAATTTTTGGCATCCTTAGGGGCACATTTACTATTAAATGAGTTTGGGATTGAATTTTGAGATGATTTTTTTCTTGCACATAGGCATTGGAGGGACGAGACCAGATGGTCAATTCAAGTCTATTTTAATGTCCGGGTAGTATTTACAAGGTCTTTACAAGACCATAGGAATAATTTTCTAGTAATTATTGAAAAAAATCTTGAATATCATGGAGAACTTATTGGATTACTTGAAACTCTCTGGAAGGCATAGACATTGGCAAGACAAGACCACGAGATTAATTTAGAATTGATTGTGAGGCCCAAAGTAAGGTTTAGTACCCATTTAAGCCCATAACCAAAGACTATAATACATTATTTTAGGCCTTTTTAGGGGCATTTTTGCCATTGAAGGAGTTGAGGGTTGCTTTTAGGTTTACCTTTTACACGCACGTAGAAATTGGCGAGATAAAGCATGATATCAAATAGGAGCCAATTTTGAGGCTCAATGAGGTTTTACGAAATTTGGGCCCAAAACTGAAGCCTACAGCCATGGTTCTAGGCCTTTTAGAAGTGTATTCGCATTTGAAGAGGCTGAGTGTTGAATTTTGGGCAGATTTTTTGTACACACATAAATGTTGGTTGACAAGATAGCAGGATAAAAAAAAAGTTGATTTTGATGCTCAGGTAAGGTTTTACAACATTTTTACGAGAGTGCAAGAATTATTTCTCAATAATTTTCAAAAAAAATTCATAAAGATTATCAAGAACTTGTTGGATGCTTGAAACTCTTTGGCATATAAGGCACTAGTGAAATGAGACTAGATGAATAAATAGAAGTTGATTATGAAGGCCCGAGAGAGCTTATAAGACCATTTGAGCCTAGAACCAAAAGTGATAGCACACATTTTATGGTCTTTTCGAGGGCTTATTCATGGTAGAAGCGGTTTAGGGTTGAATTTTAAAAATTTCAGGCTAATATTTTGCATGTATTGGAAATTGGCTAAATGATGATTTTGCCCTCTATGTCCTTCCTAAGTTTTTTAACTATTCTGAACTCAAAAATACTGTCTGTTTTACTATCCAATTTCTTGTGAATCATGAAATAACCAAAATACCCATGAAATACATAAAATACTCAAATTATAACAAAATTCACACAATCAAAGTTTAAAGGACTTAAATATATAAAAGTAGAAATGTTAGATTGACAATTTTACTCTTTTATAAATATGTATTCTCCAGTACTCAACAACTGGTTTGATTGACATAAAACCCATAAAAATTGTAGGCATTGGCAAGAAGAGACCTCAAGATCAAACAAAAGTCAAATACGAGTCCCGAGTGAGGTTTTGCACCCATTTGGGCCTATAATCGAGGTCTATAGCACATGGTTGTAGACCATTTTAAAGATGGGATGTATTCGCTGATCAAGAGGTTGGCAGTTGAACTTTGAGTTGATTTTTTGTATACATGTAGATATTGGTAGGACAAGGCCATAAGATCAAACCTGAGTTAAATCCCAGTGCCAAGTGAGGTTTTATGAGGTCATTACAAGACCACATGAATAATTTTAGTATAATTAGTTAAAAAAAAGAACTTGTTGGGTTGATGCATAACTCTTTGCAGGCACAGAAATTGGCGAAATGAGACTGCAAGATCAAAAAATAGTTGACTCTAAGGCATAGATGAGGTTTTACGCCCATTTAGGCATATAATCGAAGGGTATAGCACTTGTTTCTAGGTAATTTAAATGTGTATTCGACATTGAAGGTGCTGGGCATTGAATTTAGTGTTAACTTTTTGCATGCCTTTGACATTAATGAGAAGACATCGCCAAATCAAACAAGAGCCGATTATGATGCCTTGGTGAAGTTTTACGAGGTCATTACAAAACAACATGGATAATTTTCTCATAATTTTCAGAAACAATTCCCAAAAAATATGGAGAACCTATTACATTGATATAAAACTCTTTAGAAGGCATGTATCTAGATATAAACCTATCACAACATTAAATGAAAGTCGATTAAAGGCTTAAGTGACGTTTTACGCCATTCAAGCCTAGAACCAAAGGCTATAGCACATTGTTTTAGATTGTTCTATGCGCATATTCGCTATTGAAGAGGTTAAGTGTTGAATTTAAAGCTAATGGCAAGATGAGAACACAATATGAAATAAGAGTCAATTCCTTAGCCTAAGTGAGGTTTTACAAGGTTGTTCTGAGATGTTTGGAGAGCACAAGAATGATTTTCACAAATCTTCTAAAAAGTTCCTAACAAAATAAAGAAAACTTGTCGAATTAATGCAAAACTCTTTGGCCGATGTAGAAATTGGTAAGCAAGGCCATCAAATGAATAAGGCAAAAAATTTTGTGTTATGACATTAGATTAAAGGTCGAAATGAGTGCAAAATCTCACGCAGGCACCAAAATTGATTCTTAGTTGTTTCACCGATGTCTATATGCATGTAAAAAATAAGCTCGAAATTAAAATCCTTATCCCTTCATTAGTGAATTTCGCCCTAAAAAAGGCACTAAACTTGTGCTAAAAAATTTAATAAAATGCTTGAAATAGTTGATTTTGTCAAAATTTATATCAAAATTTCATCTGATCTTTAAATAAATAGCATTTTGCCTATCATAGAAGACTGTTACTGAAGATTGATAATACACAATTCATTCAATAAGTGTTTAACCGTATGGTTTCCTTAAAAGCCTCTATAGCAATTGTATGCTCAGCCTTTGTTGTTGACAATGCCACAATACTCTACAGTGCTGCTTTCCAGCTGATAGTATAATTATCAACAATGAACAAGTAACTTGCATGGGACCTTCTATTGTTAAGATATTCGGCATAATCAGAGTACACATAACCCAGCATCAAGCTATCGTTTTGTCTCTCACCTCCATACAATAAACTATAGCTAGATGTCCTCCCTTTAGATGCCTAAATATCTATTTTATAGCTCTCCAATGCTCTTTGCCAAAATTAGCCATAAACCTACTCACAACACTGGCAGCATATGAAATGTCTGGCCTAGTTAACTCGATTGCATACATTAAGTAGCCAACAACACTAGCATAAGTAATTTTGACATTTATGATTGCTCAAGATTAATATTTGGACACTGTTGATTCTATAATCTGAAATATGCAGCCAAAGGTGTTTACACTGACTTGTTGTTTAACATCCCAAATTTTTCTAAGACTATGATAATATTTATTTCTTGAGAAATAAACAAAGTCTTGGATTTTTTGTCCCTAATCAACCATTCCACATATCCTTTTTACAGAACCAAGGTATTTTAATCAAACGCATCATGTAGCTGCCGCTTCAATATCTCTATCTGACTGATGTATGTATAAGCCAAAAGCTTGTCATCAACATATAGAATGAGATACATCATTTCATCCCCGTTAACCTTTCTTAATTATGCACAACAATCATAATTGTATCTATGAAAATGCAACTTCTGCATATGGTTGTCAAATTTGCCATAAAGGGTTTCTTCAGTAAACAAACCAAATCTAAATTCTTAAGGTCAATAAAGTCTTCAAGTTGTGACATTAAAATTTCTTCTTGAAGCTTTTCTTGTAAGAAAGCAATTTTGAAATCCATCTGTTGAAGATGCATGCCATTGACAGCAACAAGTGATAAGATTATTCTATTTCAGACATGTTGTATGAAGAGAATACTTCAGTGAAATCAATCATTTCTTTCTGTATGAATGCTTAGGCAATCAACCTAGATTTGAACCTTCTTCATTCAACACCAAGAATACCTTCTTTGATCATGAAAATCCATTTATAGCCTATTATCTTCTTACTTTCTAATTTCTGAATCAACTCCTAAGTTTCATTCTTATAAAGAGATTTCATGTTATCATATATAGCCTAAATGTGCTCAATTGAATTTTGAATTGCAACAGCTTCTGCATAAATTTTTAATTCTTTATAATCTAATTCATATGCTACTTGTGGAGGTATACATTATTAAGTCAGCATATTCCAATCTCTTAATTGCCTTCACTGTCCTCTTCTATTTATCCCTGCTAAGTTAATATTCTTGAATGGAAATTTGTCTTGATATTGGGTTAGTAGCCTTATATTTTGTTAATCATCAAATTCATTATGATCTCTGTCATGCACATCCTCAATTCAAGATAATTCCACTCAAAATGAGGTTCATCAGGTTTTGGAATTGTTATACATCTACTTGTGTAGCAGCTTGATCCTTCAGCATTTTAGTTTCATTGAAGACCACATCCCTACCAATTATGCATTTGTGTGGCTTCATAATAGTACAACAAATCTTATAAGTCTTGACCCCATCAAAATACCTCAAGAAGGCACATTTCAAGTCTCTAGGTTTAAGTTTGCCTTGTTTTAAGCGTGTATAAGCAGGACACCAAAACTTTTGCAAACTTCTCTAACCATATCTCACAAGGAGTTTTGAAATGTAAAATTGTTTAGGGACTTCTATTAACGAGATAACATGTTGTGTTTAAATCTTTAGCCCACAGTGCCTTAGGTTGCTTAGAATGAATTAACATGCACCTAACTTTTTCCATTAGAGTTGCATTCATTCGTTCAGCCAAACCATTTTGCTCAGATGAAAGCCTACTGTCTTATGCCTAAGAATATCATTTTTGTCAAAAAAATCATCAAATTGATTGTTAAGATCCCCAAACCATTGTCAATTCTAAGTCCTCTGACTTTTCTATTTGTTTGAGTTTCGATCGAAACTTTCTAGTTATTAAAAGTATCAAAGGCTTGATCTTTGCTTATTAAAGGATAAACCAAATCATCCTAAAAAAGTCTATCAACTAAAGATAGAAGTACTTAGCTCCACCTAAATACTCTGTATTTTCTATTTGTTTGAGTTTCGATCAAAACTTTTCAATAATTAAAATTATCAAAGCTTGATCTTTGCTTCTTAAAGGATAAACCTAAACCATCCTAGAAAAGTCATCAACTAAAGATAAAAAGTACTTAGCTCCACCTAAAGACCTTGCTTGTGAATGTATATAATCATTGTTTTCGTATGCATTATAGTCTTGAAACTGGCTCTTGAGGACTTTCGTAGCACACATTCCTCACAAAACTCCAAAATATTTACCTTATCATTATCTAGAGCTCTTTGTTTTTCTAATTCCTTCAGCCCCTTTTTCACTTATGTGACCCAACCTCAGATGTCACAAATTAGAGGTGGGCATGGGTTGGTTTGGATTGAGTTTTAAGTTAATCCAAACCAAACCATAAAAGTTTTGACCCATCCCAAACCAACCCAAATATTTTTAACCCAACCCAAACTAACTCATTTGGGTTTAGTTTGAATTTTATAATTAAAATATTTTTTATTTTGATAAACTTAATTATATCAAAATTATAATAATTATTAATTATTAATTTAATATTAAAATATGAAAAATATTGTGGATAAAAAACTAAAAGAAAGAATTAAATTAAACTCTAATAATAAACTTCCACAAACATGATATCGACAAATAAATTAAAAGAAAGAAAATAAAAAAAATTAGTAGTATTAACCATATTACAATACAAACTCTAACAATGTCAATACAAATCAAAACAAGATAAAACATCTTAATTCAAGTATCAAAGCAATCCATCATAATCACTCCTATCCGCAGTACTTTAATCAAAAAATTACATGATCAACTGAGTCCGCTCCTTCACCAACAAATAAATAATCAAAAAAATTATAATGTTGAATAGTTATAAAGGTGATTCATACCAAAATCATAAGAATAATATCAATTCAAAGCCATCGTCTCCGTTGTTGTATTTGATCCAAACTCTACATTAAATAAAAAATAAATTTTTTAACTTGTTATGATAAATAGTTACCTGACATCATGACTTTATAAAACTCAAGCTCCTCCATTATTGGTTCATCTTGTAATGAGACAACAGTGTTACGTAACCAATTTTGTGAGCATATCAAAGCTTCCACCATCTTCGGACTTAAAGAGCTACAAAATGAATCAATGATGCATCCTTCAGTACTAAAAGCAGATTCTGAAGCTACTGTAGATATTGGATTTGCAAACACATTCTTTGCAATATGTGAAAGAACTTGAATTTTTATTGAGTTCATTTTCCACCATGCCTAAATCTCAAAGTCATCATCATCAACATGTTCACATGGCTCCAACAAGTACCTCGCTACTTCATTTTTCATGTCAACACAATCATCTTTTCATATTTTTGTTTGAATTTTGCAACACTTAAAAGTTTAGAAAACCCCACCTTTTTATTAAAGTTCCTACTATAAAGAACTGATGACTTACGAACACTACTAGTTGGTAAAAGATTTTTATAGTAATCATAAAGACATATTAAAAGATTTTTCACCTTTTCAGTCTTCTTGCCAACCTTATCAATAACAAAAATGTCTTCAAAGCAAAATCTCACATATTTTAACTTATAACGTGGATCAAGAATAACCGAAATAAGCAACAAATTATTGAAGCTATCAATTGAACCCCAATATTTTTCATATTTGTTGCCATTTTAGATAGATTTGACATCACCACTTTCAATCATAATGCACATTCAGCCAAAAAAATCATATAATTTTAAGCTAATTCAACAAAAATTATCATATGAGTTATCATCCATATAAAATTTAGTAAAAAAAAAAGTCATATAATCCTAAGCCAATTCAGCAAAAAATTTACCAAATATAAGGAATAACAACCATAATGAACATTCAACCAAAAAAATCATATAATTTTAAGCCAATTCAGCAAAAAAAAAATCATATAATTTTAATTATGTTATCTCTTAAATATGTTCAACATAAAGCACAAAATGACAAAGCTCAAAAAAGTTTTAACCATAAGAAAATTAATGACTGTCACACTTGTAATAACAGCCATCGTCTTGTAGTTAGCACTTCAATTTCCCAATTAAAAAAAAAATTGAGTAGCTAAAGAATAGCAAATTGATTTTGCAATGACCAATAAAATACTCAGTTCATACATGATTCAATATTTATATAATCTTATGTCCTTGTTGAAACCCGTAATCTCGTCTTATCTACCGATAGATTGATTAAAAATTGCTAACTAAATCCGCTAAAAATGAATATAAAAAAATAGAGTTAAACCTAAGGGTTTTTTTGCAATTTCCAATGGTATCTGACTTTGGCATGTGAGAGTTATGAAGAAAGGCAGCTGCATGTTGCGGACCGCCCAAATTCGTAGCCCAATTGCCCACAATTTCGGGCTAGAGAACCAACACAAGGCCAAGAGTGCTAGTTTGGCCCAATTCCGAAAAGTTCTAGGCAACTCTAGCACATTGAGCTTGTAAATACTCTAGAATTCTCGTTACAATTCAAGCACATGTAAATAGCTAGAAAGTGGTAGAATTCTCTAGAATCTCTAGAGCTTGGCAAGTCTCCCCTATAAATATGGGATGACATTAGGCATTTGTATAAAACAAACACAACAACAAGCATTGTAAGCAACTCAAGCATTGTATTCTCTCTTTATGCAATACAAGTTCTCTTATTCGGCTCCATTGCTTTCTTTTCTAGTTCGAGAAGGTCTAGGCTTACTTAGCAACATTCGACAAAATTGTGTAAGTGCCGCATGGGTTAGCTGTGCAAAATACTCATCCCGTGACATGCAGCTTAGAATGTCTCGAAGTTTGATTTATCTCAGCAGTGACTGCGAGTGTGTAAGAGTATTACCTCATAAGCAAATGATCAAATAGGTGGCAATGGGTAAATTTCAAATTAAATTTCAATGCTCGTTGAGGCTTCAAATTAAATTTCAAAATCACCAATCCAGCAAGAATACAAGTCACGAAACATGCACACACATACAATGCTTCATCAAAACAAGTTCTACGACGCCATCTCTCTCTTGAGGAATTGCGAAGAAGGCGACAATGGCGAGAATTTATCTTTCACTTACACGTCACTTGAGTTTTGAGAATTTATTCATGGCCCATGGGTAAATCATACCCAAACCATTATAAAATGCATTTTTATAATTTATCCAACTCAAACCATTTTATTTGGTTTGGATTTGAATAAACCCATGGGTTGTGGGTTTATACCCACCCCTAACCACAATAATGTTTTATCTTGAATATGATTTTCATAATAATGTTTTATCTTGAATATGGTTTTTAGCAATACCTACATCACGAAATATGGCAGTACCATACAATACATACAAGCCATTTGACATGTCAACTTTTATCAATACCGTAGACCCTGTAATAGCCTTTAAAACACTGAATTTAACTCTAATACTACACTCCACCTTATTTAGCATACTAAGAAAAATTAGGTTTCTTTTGAGCTCAGGAACATGTCTAACATTAGATAACTCTCTGACTATGCCAGAAGACATTATCAACTAAATAAAAAAAAAAAAAACTAAAAGAATGATACCTTCAAGTATGCTTCCCATCTTTAAGGCAGTCAATCAAAAGTATAAGTAGCAGAATTATAACCAATCAGGTTGCCATTGTTATTTGTAGCCATGTGAGGTATTGCCATGTCATGTAATCACACCCATTTTTAATTTTTTGGGGTAATAGATTTTTCCGTGACTGTTTTCAATTCCTGAGAAATTATATTCCAAGTCGGGCTTTAATGTTGGCCCAAATCTATTTCCATTGTTGGGTTTACACATGCAAAGATTAATAAAATAAGCATAATCAGTTCAATTTGCTTTTTCCACTTGTGATCTACAAAAATATATTAACGGAACCAATTTTAGACTATTGATGAAACCAATAAAAAATGTAAAATCACAATACACAACACTCTCTGTCAAACTTCGACACATGCTCTTTCACAATGGTAGAATTTGAAGGCCAAATAAATTTTCATTTGTTTAAACCAAAATACTTTGCTTTTAAATATTGGTCATCAAATATTAAAGAAATTATAAATTAATGATGGCTGCAATAAAATCTAAAATCAAAAGTAGTATAAAATGAAAAATGACAGAGCTTTTCCTGGCCCAGTAGCAAACCTTAAAGCATAAATTAATATGCAATTTTTTTGAGTAATGATAACTTATTTCTAAACCGATGCGTTAACTTGGTTGAATGAAAATATAAATTAATAAAAATAAATCATGTAAGTGATATGTAATTCAATCTTATCATCAAAATAAGTTTGTCAGAGTTTGTCATTACTCAATTTTTTTACCCCAAATTTGAACATGAATGATGTGTCATTAATTGATTGGATGATAATTCTTTACAAATTTTAAGTGAATTAATTGTATTATCTTATCAACCAAGTGATGAATGCCACATCATTTAAGATAATTTTTTTAGATAAAAAAAAATGAAATATATAACACTACTCAATATGAATTGATTATTGGTTAAAAGTCCTTTATAAGTACAGGTAGATAAAGAAATGCAAGCTCAATATGGGTAATTCACAAAGTTATATTGAACCTAAGCATCCAGAGAAGCCATTAAAGCCATGAAAGAGCAACTCAATTATCTTGTAACAAAACCTTATTGGCTGTTAATTATGAATTTTATTATAATTTTTCCCTTTGACAGAAACATAGAATTTTGAATATGTTTATGTTACCTATTGATCTTGCTTAATTAGTTGCTGGAATTATTCTTTAAATTTAAAAATAATCTTTTTTGCCATATAATGCAATACAATATTATTGAAAATCTCTAATTCTCAATGAATCACAAATTTTAAAAATTTATTATAAGTTGTATAGCACAACGAAATTTTTGAAAGCCAACTTAATCGTGGAAAACTTCAAAATTCTGTTAGAGATTGAAGGGGAAAAAGCGTAATAATATGCTGTATTCATTCCCAGAGCTCTATCAATTTAAAAAAAAAATTAAAACGAACGAGGTCAAATAAAAACTACGTGCAAGAAAGAGGTGAAGTATCTTGCATGGGGTGTGAGAAACCACGTGTCTCTCTGCCTTTAGGTTGATTATAATTACGGTTGAAAATGTAAAATGAATAAAAGGGTTTTCAATTGGAAGTGGGGGCTTTTCAGGAAATTGAGGGGTGTCAAAAGACGAACTATAAATTTATGAGTAATGTATACCCTACCCCCAAATGAATTGATATTTTGTACCGCTCACTCAAAAGATTTGACTCGTTGCACCGCGCCCCCAATTCTGTTATTTTCTCCATTAAATTTAATGGCGGAGGGGTAAAATTAATTTTAATAAAAATTGAAAGTTCGTTCCTTAAATGAATTTTAATAAAAATTCTCTTTATTGCAATTGAATTAAAAAATTTTAAAAAATAAAGAAAAAATAATAGTGGTGACAATGTATATGTAACAAGAAGTTTTTTTTTTATTGCGATTGAAATAAAAACCTTTAAAAAAATTAAATGAGCTTAAATTTTTTTTTTTTTTAAAAAGGCATGTGCTCTATAATGAACCTTTTATTGGAGGGTATTAACGTAAATATAAATGTTGGACTAGGTTTTGTGTAATTAAATTTATTTGAATTCATATAGAGGGGCATTTCTATCATTCAATCAAAAATTAGATGGAGCCATTAGAAATAAGTGAAAAATTAACGAAATTGGAAACGCAATGCAACGAGTCAAATCTTTTGAGAGTGCGGTGTAAAATATCAATCCATTTGGGTGTAGGGTATAATGAATTAATGAAAGATATCAGCTTGGACTTGACCATTAAACGGAGTCTAACATTTTGCAGGTTCTTGGGCTAAAAGTAAAACTTGTCTTTTATCCCATTAGCCGTTTCAACCAAAAAGCAAAAGCTTAATTGAAAGAGATAAAAGAGATACGGATACTTCTCAGGAAATTTTTTTTTAAAAAAAAAGGGAATTAGCAAGGCAAGGTGTTTGAAAAATTGGCTAATTTGGTATGGCTTCTTGAAATTTTCTGAAATAACTATTCGTTGATTTGTGTTGTTTAGTTATGGAGTCAAGGTGTTTGAAATAATACCTGAGAGAGAGAGTTGTCAAAATTGCTTCAGAGTTTTGTGAATTACTCTGTGGAGGGGGTAAAAATTATTTGTCAGCTTTAATTTTGATTAATTTTTATTATTTTCTAGCATGAAATGCAAATAATCATGAATGGAATTATCACGTATTATCAAGAGTGTGTAAAGTAAATCAAACGCTAATGATCGTTTTCCGTAGTTTGTGGTTTTATCCTAACTTATGCAACAATAACTTCTAAATGAAACGTAAAAGTTTGTGGGTTTATCCTAACTTATGCAACAATAACTTCTAAATGAAATGTAATGTAGGTTTATCCTAACTTATGCAGCAATGACAAGTTTTGTCTAGTACCATGTAGCATCGTAGCTGCTATTTTGGCTCCGTTCTCCAATGTTAAATCCTGAAGAAATATTACACCCGGCCTACATAAGAAACAGTTGATGAGAATGAATTCAATAACTGAGTTTGTCAGTTAGCATTGTGGAGTAAGAGTTAAAGAATTGTTGTATGGTTCATTTTGGTGTCACGAATTTCAACTAATTATTTTGTGCCATTTTCAAATTTAGTTGGATATTGTGTTGAAAGTGCATTTTGATCCATTGGCAGTCTATTTATAGTTCAATCTTCTTAGGGACTACAAGTATCATTTATTATTTTTCTTTTTAATGTACCCGTTAGTGCTTCAATTGGAGCCTTGAGTGTGTTGAGTTGCGTTTTCTGGTAATAGAATTAGAATACAGATGCACTTTATACTAGGACAAGGTTTGTTGACGTTATGTGTTTCCGTGTTCAGCCTATGTTGGATGTACTGATAGATGGAAGAATTGCAATGCTTGAACTTTTCAGCCCTCATGTGAGTTGCCATTTTTATTCTTGTAAGAGTTATATTGTTGCAGAGCTGATATTGTTTGTGGTTTGATTTTATTTATGTTTTGTGCTCATATAAGGGTGAAGCATAGGATTTTCTATTTATTGCGACAGAAAGATACAGAGTCTGTGTTCTTCGGTGGGATGCGGAGTCATCTGAGCTCGTTACAAGGTTCAAACATTCAAGAGAATAAAAAAAAGAGTGACAATTAGAGGGATATCTTAACAGTGGCCAAGGTTTTGGGATTCTTTGCAATTGTGAGAAATTTGGACTCTTATATAGGCTAGTAATGTTCTGTCTGTTCCTTTTAGTTAACATTTGCCTTAGTTTTCGACGATCAATTTTCTATCAAAAGGTCGACTATCCCCATTGAAACATTCATAAACGTCAGAAAGTAGATTTAGTCTTTTACGTGTGAGAACCAATTAAATGTCTTCTTTATGTTACAATGCATTTTTCCCCCTTCTGTCCATATGGCTGAAATGTTTTCGTTTTAATATTAATGAAATTTTAGCAAAGGTCATTCCACTTCTGCTTTCACTCTATTTTGACTGTTTCTTCTGCAGATCAGAATAATTGATACTGATTGCAGATTAATTGGACTCCATTTGTACGATGGGTTGTTCAAGGTATGTTGTTTGATGCTTACTGTTCTCTTATGTGCATTCTTTTCTATTTTTTATTTAATTCTTTTTATGGAAAATTAACAAATCAATTCATTTTTACATATTATTAGGTATTCCTCTGATTCTTCCCCATGCTTTCAACTGGAAAACTTGGGTACTGTATATGTTCGCTGTGCATTTGTTAGTACTTTCAACACTCCAAATTCATATTTCTTCGTGTACACAAACCGGCAACAGAGATAAAGTATAGTTATGTATCTGCGTAAGCTGCATTGTAGCCTTGTTTGATTGGGTTCAAGCATATTGAATTGCAAATGGCAAACCTATTATTTGTCAGTTAGAGATTTTATTTAATATATTATGTGGCGGAAAATGTTGGGACATTTATTAATCAATACTAGACTTTTCTCCTTAAAATAGAAGTGAACAGAAAGAATTGCAAAAGATTTGTTTCTATGCTCTTTTTAATTGGATGTTAAACCTGTAATCAGATTTTGGCATATAAGTTATTTCAGAAATTGTATACATGTAAGGATGCATCTGTTATAATTTTTATGGATACTGTGATCCATAACTTCTCTAAATATTAAATGCTTCATTTCAATCAGGCCAAACAAGGAGAGAAGAGGATAGAGGACCTGGTGAGATTACAGTTCAGGGAAGCAGAAATCAAGAGGCTGGAGGCTGTTGCTTCTGGAAAGATTTCCGCTGAGACACATTTATTGAAGGAGAAAGAGGAGTGTTTGAAGGAAATTGAGGTTCTCAGGACTCAGGTAGATAGGAACCAAGAAGTAACAAGATTTGCCATGGAGAACCAATAAATATTATTACATGGTTAAATTTATTGATAAATTATTAAATATAAATTATAGGATTTCGGTCCTATAAAAGTAATGAAAATTATTTATATCAATAATTGGTAGAATTGAAGTTACTAATTTAATTAGATCATAGATAATAAATAAAAACAAATGTTAAGTAAATCATAAACCAAAATTGAACTAATGAATATTAGGTGTAAATAAAAAAATGATATAAATAAGAGTCTCATGAGTTGAAAAAAAAATTCTTTAAATATTGTCTCATCTAAACACGCGTGAAATAAAGTTATTAATCTTATGTTTTTAGGATTAAATTCAAATTAACCCCCATTAATCCAATCCAATTAAGCTTGCCAAACATGAGATAAATATTTTTACCCAAAATTAATTAATTTATTATGAGTAATCATAGCTTCAAGAAATGGCTTTATAGTGATGTGTACCTGAGTAGTTTAACGTTATTTAGTAACAATTTGCCGTTCACACTTGACAACTAGTGTTGTATTAGTGATAATATACATAAATATTACTTTGAACGGTCTAATATTTTCAATGTTGATGTATGTATCTGAACAAAAAATTTCTTTCAATAAAACTTATTATGTAGTTTATAATTTTTCTTTGTTTCCTATGCGCTGCGTGTTATTCTTCTTTTTAGATGCGTAGGTTTGTCTAGTAGTGTGGCCTAAAAGTTAAGTTCATATATAATTCGCATACCAAAATTTATGAGTTATTATATTTTTTTTTCCAGTTATTGGTATAATGAACCAGTATACACATAATATTTCATGCTCGTGAAAACATGAGGGAGAGATTACATCCATTTTATTTCCATATTTTATATTATCTGCCAATTTCTCTCCAATGTAAGTAGCATTGTTATACAAGAATAGCAAATATGTGACTACAAGAGAAGAAAAATAGAGTTCAAACCAAACTATTGTATCAACAACATTAACCTCAACCATTGAATCAATTATGATTTAAAGGCTAGGATTTTGTCTTCCTCTCTTACACAATGAATGAATAGCAGGATGATTGCCGTATTGATTGAAGCACAAATAAATAAACTCTACTGAAAATACATGTATAGTAGTGAATATTGCCTGTGGTGTCATACAATATTCTTTGTGGGTATATTATTGATTTTATTTAAATTATGAGAGGATCACAATTTTGTAAAAATAAATAAATAAAAGGGTTGCAATTGAGGAAGCAATAGCCTTCAGTTTGGCCTCCTAATTTTCTAGTATTTGGCTGATGCATAGGAACAAATTAACGCAATTGGCAACCACTAATTCTTTGGAAAAACAATAAAAATAAATTAATTAATTAACAAGGCAATCCCTAATAGAATTCCACTGAACTTAGCTGAACTTATTTGTCTTTTCTGTGCAATAAACATATGCCGGAGGAGTTGATGAAAGTGGAGAATGAGATATGAAATTGTCAATCACCAGCATAATTTCAGGAATTTAAAAGCAAAGCAGTACCTGTTCACTAGTTTCAAACGTTAGTTCGCTTTCTCCGGCATTGGAGCAATGCAGCTAAAGACTCCCTTGTGCTCAAGGGCAGCTATGACTTTTAACATTTCCATGCTCTTTACACGGACTTGATGATTCTGCGATATCTGAAGATGTAAAATATTTGCAAATAGCAGCGGCAACCACGTTGAAAATATAATGACATTTGGGAAAAGGAAAGCAAGAACATATTCTCCAATGCTTAGGCTTTACCAACATCTATTTC